>CM052021.1:36992874-37630760 GCA_028476575.1 Platygaster robiniae | reverse complement strand
GAAAACTTTCTTTATCCTCATAGGCAGCAGCATATTTCAGTTTCAGTTTTTTATTGCCATTCGGTTCAGAATCATTTGCAGTTGTTTCAAAGTTCTGCAAAGTCGAATCATATTGATTATTAACATTTTCTAGCATTTCGTGCTATTCCGTTAAAATTATGTAACTTGACGAGTGTCTTGAAATCGTAAGATTTCAAGGTTGTAATAGGAAATAAAGTTAGTAAAAAAGTCAAAATTACGAAAAATATAAGCTCGTGAAAATAACCAAAATTATAATGAAAAAAAATCATCAATAACAACTACAGTTAACTGTTCATCAAGTGAACAGTTAACTGTAACACTTGACTATAATTTGGCATGTCGAACCGACTTTTAGCACGTCGTATGAGCCCACGAAAAATTAGAGATCCAGATAAAGATAAAATCCCATGTTATTTAAATGGTTAATAAGAATGCTCTGCATTTTTGTTCCTTTCCGTGTTTCTGTGAAGGTTTCCGTATCTTTTTAATTTTTGTGGAATTTGCGAAAATTCATGTAGTTGACAATATTATTAGGTTTTTGGTGTTTCTTGTGATTTTCTGTAAAATCCCGTAGTTTTTGCATAATTTTCGAAAATTTATTTGTTCTTCTAGTAACATTTCGTATTTTTTATAAAAATTGTGACAGTGTGCATCATTTTTCAGTTTTTTCTTATCTTTTCAACATGATCAGTGGTTATATCTATGTTTTAGTAATTTTGAGTGGTTTTTGGAAATACTCTATGAAGTTTCCTAATTTTAGGTGATATTTTTTTCGCCTTTCTCTTATTTCAGTGCTATTTTGGAGTCTTTCTACTAAGTTTTTTTTGTATTATTATGCGATTGTGGTTTTCCAAAATTTTCGACAATTATGAAAACAACTATATTTAGAAAAAAGAAATATTGAAATGGGAATTTAAAATTGATATTGTAAAAGTACGAAGTTGACTATGAATTTCATATTTTAACTCGAGAACAAAAAAAAAATTTTAATTACAAGGTAAATTGTATTTTATAAGGTAACACCGGAAAATATCAATGAAAATGATAGGTGAACAATAAATTTAGAATGAAATTCCAGTTTTTTTTCCATATAAAATCCATATTGCTTGCCATAAAATCGGCATACAAATTTTTACATTGGTCGTGATAAATTTTGAAATACGAAGAATATGGAAAATTTTTGGCAACATTGATTTGTATCCATTGATTACGTACATACCTTAAAATGTAATTTCGCCCTTTTTTTCGCATGGTACATGCCACTTTTCTTCTGGAATAGGATCCGTATCTTGTTCGTACGAAGTACCAGGAACAATGTTATCACTCATTTCATCCATGATCGATTATCAACTCGGATAAATTATGTTTTTCAAAAAAAAAAGTTTTAAAAAACTGCGAAAATATACCGAAAATCACTGCGTAGCGTTTTTTCGTCAACGAGAAAAATTGGAATTGATGACAGCTTGCTCGCTGTCGTTCGCCTTGTTACATTGAAAATTGAAATACATAATAAAAATAAACGTAAATAAAAGGGTGAGAAGCGTATATATGTACAGCTATACTGTCGATGTGCCTCAAACGGAGGGGTGGGAGGCTGGGATTTTGCATGCATATATATATCTATACTGTTGACCGTACTCCGAGAACAAACGAGAATCGCCGGATTCGTCTAGATTCGCTTAATATCACTGGTCCGCGTGTTGAAAAATTGTTGCTTGAAGCAAAAGTACAGAAATAAAATACGAAGTAGCAACTCTTTGACAACTACCGGTAAACAACTGCAGTAAGTAATTAGTGTTTGCGTGTGATATCTTGCTGGTTGTCAACTGTATACAGTTTTTACTTTCGACAATCATAAGTGTTGCAGCTCAGATTTCGAAAATGATGGTAAGAATTTTTCTGCTCTTTGTCTTTTAAAATTTATCTTCGGGTTCCTAACTCCTGCGCAAGTGAGATAGTGAGAAACCGTTTCTAAATAAAATAAATTGCATAGAATTTCATACTTTATTTGATTTCAAACTTTTTCATAGTAAAATTACTGAAGGTTTAAGTTTTGATTTTTTAAATTTAAAACGAAAAAATTGAGATTCCGCTGATCATTACTCATCCTGCAGTTTAAATGAAAAAAAAAATTTTAATTAAATTTTATTTTAAGTTGATTTAAAAAAAAAAAAAAAAGGTTTCAGTTGAGGATTGCACCACGTTTGTAATGTAAATTTTTTTCAAATTCGTTAATCTTATTAAAAAATTCAGATTATTATAACTAAAAATTTGGATCAAAGTTTTCGTAATCACATAGAGTTGTAAACGATATTATTTATAACATTTTTTTTTTCTCTTTAAATCCGGAAGCAAAGTACTTGAAGTTTCATTGGAAAATTTACACAGTGAATATGAAATCATAACTTGGTGTATTGTTTTCGATTTTCCATCCCATTTTTCAAATTGAGAAATGAATTTGAAAAAGTTTCGGTCCAAAGATTCAATAATACAATGAGTAGGGAATGTTGTCGCCAATCTTTCAATATTCCGGTTATTGTGTTCAAAATAGAGATTTGGAAATGTTAAACTTATAATCATACATGTAAAATACCGTAAATAATATTTATATCTGAATAATTTACAAAATCGTATGAAAGGACGCGAAAATAACCGGTCTTTAGCCACCGTTTTCTGAGTGTACAAATATTTTTCAAGAATTTTCCGGATTTCCTGTCGCAATGTGGTGAGCCGGTAGCGAACGCAGGGGGTGTGTTTTGGGAGTCTGAATGAATTGTTTTTTCATTGTCAAAACACTAAAAAAAAAAAAAATTTCGCTTTCGCCACTCGCGTGAAGTTAGCACCCGAACTTCGTAAAATTATGAAAAGCTTAGAGTTCCCGGCAAAACTATGATAGTTCTGGAGTTTTTGCTAAATTTAGCAATAATTTGCGAAAATGAGGTGGATTCCACTTAGAAAACGAAATATAAGCTGGCACTGTGTTTTGCAGTAAAAAGAGATCCGACCAGTTAAAAATGATTAAATAAAAGAATCACAGAGTTCTCTGCAGAAATTTTTTGTAAATGTGCAAAATAAAAATTTGATCGCGGAGGATTTCTTTCTCGAGTTCCCGGTGGAACTCTCATAATTCTACAACTTCTTTCTTCAAGAAATTTTCATATAATAATTGTTCGGTAAATATTATACGACATTGTTTATGGAAAATTTAAAAAAACGAAGCAATTCAATCGAAGAATAGTTCTCTTCCGAGTTCCCGTTAGAAGTCGAAGAGTTCTATAACATCATCCTTTATAAAATTTTCGTTAAATAAATAGTCTAGAAAATAATGTTCTAAATTTTCCACGCAAAAAGTGTATAAACAAATAAATTTATTTGGACAGTTTTCTTCTGGGTTCCTAGTAGAACACGGAGAGTTCTACGACTTTAATAATCATTAATTTTTTGTAAAATCAAGGTTTTACGCAAAAATGTACGAAATTGATCATGCGGAATTCTAAAAACAAATAAATTTTATCAGAAAGGATCTCTTTTCCGAATCCTCGGGAGTAAACAAACGAGTAGTACTTATGTTGAGCACGTCGAAAACTTTAATGTAAGCGCTAAGTTGATGAAGCAACTTCGCATAATTATAACTATCAATTATATTGTTATTTTCAATTAACATTGTTAACTATCAATTATATTATTATTTTTTTTTTCAAGTTATCTTAAGAGAAAGTGAATTATCTAGAAAACAAATATAAGACATCACGTTCAAGAGAGACTAATTTTATTAGAGTATTTGACTTTGGAACTACTAGAATATTGTAATTTCGTAAGGCTGTCTGCAAATAATGAGCGAGAAGGATATAATAAACAAACAACAGAAGTATAGTTTAGTACTTCAGCTCAAAATTTCGAAGGCATTATTGAGGTCGACCAGGTTATAATACAAGTGTAGGGAAATCGTGAAGATTAAGACAAACAGAAAAAATATATCGCATTCACGTAAAAAGTTTCTGAAATTGACATAAAATTAAAAAAAAACGAAAAAAGTATACGGACCCTTTCCATTTCAAATCGACCAGTCCGTTCGGGACATTATTTTAGATTCAAGCGAAACTCTAACATGCTATTTTTTACTCAGAATGATAAGACAAGTGTTTTTATTAATTTAGTTTTTTTGGCTGAAAAAATTTTTTTCCAAATTTTCCGTAATTTTTATTTTAAGGGTAAATATCAGAAATTTTTGTCTAAAGTAATTACTTTTTTTTATGCACATAACTTTGTAAAAAAAAGCAAATTTTCATTTAACAATAAACGAAAAGATCAATTTTTTTTTAATTTACTTAAAAAAGGTTTTTTTTTTGTTGTGGAAAAAGTAAAGCACTTGAACTTTCATATCCTAGAATCCGCAATAGCTATGATTTTTCGAAAACAAGGCGTTTTTATCCATATTTATTGCATATGCTGCCTCATATGACCGATTCTCTTTGTTAAATTTTGTGAAAATTTTATTTTGTCATAAATTTTTACCTGTTAACAGTAAGTTTCATGAAATTCAAACATGTGCGAAAGAAGTTCAAGGCCCTTTCCATTTCAAATCGACTGGTTCATTCGCGATATGATTTTAGATTTCAGACAAACTTGTTTATTGCTATGTAAATAAATGTATACCAATTTTAAAAAGTTTGAACGATTGGATCTGATCACCATAACAATTACAAGTTTTTGGAGAAAAAATTGTCGCAATCCGTTCATTTTTGATAAACTTATACAAGCCAAAAAAAAAAAAAAAAAAAAAAAATTCTGGAATCAACGAAAAAAATCGATACGAGACAAAAATAATATATTGAAAAAAACTAATGAAAAAAATTGTTTCGAGTCAAAAAAAACACATGCCTAATCAAGTTCATCTATAAACAACATGATAGTTTTGGTGGAATCTAAAATCATTTTCCAAATAGACCGGTTGATTTGAAATGGAAAGGGTCTTAACTTACTTTCGCATTCATTTGAAATTTATGAAATTTACTGATTACAGGTAAAAACTCACGACGAAAGATAATTTTACACAAAATTTCAATATATGAATCGATCATAATATAAGGCAGCATAAGCAATAAATATAAAAAAAACGCCTTTTTTTAAGAATCACAGCTCTTGAACAAAGGTTTTGACCAATGAAAATTCTGAATATGAAATCACAAACAATCTACTTTATTCCAGAAAAATATTTAAAAAAAAACGCATCTCAAAAAATCTAATTTTTTTTAAATTACTTTTTTTTGTTTCTGTTCAATAAAATTCGTTAATAACATTCGGATCATTTCTGTTACAATATCTTGATAGTGTCAGTGATTACGAACATTTGAAGAGTTCGATATTTAAAATCCATTCATTTTTGAAAAAGTTATGCGTAATTAAAAAAAAAGTCATTACTTTAGACAAAAACTATCGATGTTTACCCTTGAAATAAAAATTACGAAAATTCGAAAAAAAAATTTTTTCAGCCAAAAAAAAACTTGTCTCATTTCAACCAATAAACAACATATTAAAGTTTTGCTGAAATCAGCTGGAATCTATAATCTTTTCTCTAATAGACCAGTCAATTTGAAATAGAAAGGGTCCTATGTCATCGCCCAATACCTAAATTCATACAATAATACTCCTATCCATACGAATCTTGTAATTCCACTTATTTATATTCAAAAAAGCAAATCGAAAATTTCTAAAAAAATTTTCGTTACTAACAGGAAAGAAACAAATTAGATTCGTAAAACGGATGAATAAGGTAGTACAATGTTTATAATAGAACATAAAACAAGCCACAGGAAACAATTATTTCTAGATCTAATTATGAAGTCAATCAATTTCGGTTTAAAAAAACTGCTGTGCAAATTTTCAGAAACGAATTTGTATAATTCATGAAGAACAACAGAAATCTCGAAGTAGACTCCGCTGTTATTAAATTTATTTGTTTATCAAATTTTATATAAACAATTTTGGGAATTTTTTACAAAATACAATTAATTTAAGAGTAAAGTTTTAATACACGTACTCGTCAAAATAACCGATAATTAGAAGGACCTGAAAAGAGTGCTTATGAACAATGGAATTTGTATAGTCACGACATTTTGGATTAATAATCTTGGGTATTATTTCACAAATGCTTGAAATTTCAGACAAGTTAAAATGCAAGAAACTGTAAAACTTTGCAGGAAAGACAATAGAATGGAAATATATCATCTCTTACAGTAAATTTATTTGTTTATACAATTTCTCATGAACAATTTTGTATTATTTACTACATCATTAATTTCCAAAACTTGTTTAGTATAGAAATTGATAAACGTTTCGAAGTCTCTCTAGAGTACGCAAGAAAACTTTTCTGGAATACTATTTTTTTTTCAGAGTTTTGCATAAACGATTTCAAATATCATTTCGTAAACTTTTGTTTTACGAAAATTTAAAGAAAAAAGAAATTATAGAACTCTTCGAGTTCTACCGAGAACTCAAGAAAGAACTCCTCTTCGATTGTTTTTGTTTGTTTATAGACTTTTGCATCAACGATTACGTATATTATTTACAAAGCTATTTATTCTACAAAAATTGATAAGAGGAGAAGTTGTAAAACTCTTTGAGTTCTACTGGGAACTCAGGAGAGGATTCCTTTCCGATCAAATTTATTCGTTTTTAGGATTTTTTATAAAGAATTTTGTACATAATTTACAAAACTATTGATAATATAAAATTTTTTAGAGAAAAGAAGTTGTAAAACTTTTCGAGAACTACAGTGAACTCTAAAGAGAACTACTTTGTCAATCAATTTTTTATATTTATGATATTTTGCATTAACTTTTGTGCCGAGTATTCTATCACATATTCATAATACAAAAAAATTTCGGAGAGAAATGGTAGATTTTTTCGTGTACTATAGGAATAGCCAAATTATTTTTTTGCAAAATTTTTGCATCTGCGGAAATGTTACAAAAAATTTCTCCAGTTAACTCCGAAATTTTTCATTTTGATCGCTTTTGTCAAGTCGGAACTCTTTTTTAAGCAATACACGGTGCCAGTCTGTATTACCTTTTTTTAGCAGAACGCAACTTATTTTTGCAGAACTATTGATAAATTTAGCAAAGAACTCGAAGACCATCATATTTCTAGTAGGAACTCTAAGTGTTTCCTAATTTTCCCGAAACGTGTAAGAATTTTTAAGAAATTCAATTTTGGTGAGATATTATCTATCGCGAGAAAGGTATTTTAGGGGGAAATCTGTTTAGAATGTGAATTACAATAATGTAAGATTTTCATATCTAAAAACCATCATTATTATTTATACAGTGCTACACATCTGAATCTGCGGAACTAATAACGAGTACTTATATTGTGAGTTGTAGTCAAGATTGTTCTTTTTGCATATTTTCAGGAAAATAAGCCGGTCTTTTACGGAATGAAAGTCCTATCTGAAGAAATGAAAAAAAATAATAAGTTTTGCATTAAGGAAACCGCAATTATTAACCAAAAAAAAAAAAAAAATTGAAATCGGAAAAATTTTTTAAATTCCCATTGACGGAGAACTCTATGAAGTCGAAGTTCTTACTCCTGGAGGTACGAATGATGCAAGAAAATAATATTTTCGATCATTATGTTCATGCTTTAATTTTATGACTCATGTGTAGACACTTCAGCAAATGTTAAAAAATATTTTAACACAAAGCGATGCTCTGGGAGACCGCTTAAATTACTCGACCCAATTTCTGACACGCCTGAAGACAGCGCTCCGGAAGACTTTAAGAAGAAGGTACATTCTTTTAAAAGTCTTTTAAGCGTTACTTTGTACTTCATCATGATTATTGTCTTAAAGTCATATTGCTTATAACCTGCTTGTATGAATTTTCAATCTTACGATCTGAGTTTCGCATATAACCTTAACTATCTGAAGAAGTAATAATTTTTTCAAGTTCCCAATTCAAAATTACACATAAAATTTTCCAATTCAAATATTCTACGCAGAATGTTTTGCTACCGAAAGAAAACAAAGAAGACATGCTGGAACGGAAACTTCGTATCTTACACGAAAAAAAAACAAAATAATCAGAAAAGAAAAGTTTTAGACGATACTTGTGGTGACATTCAAAAGAAAGATGAACCATGTCAGGAAAAGCGATTGAGGCAACTTTCGCCTCCAACCAGATCAATTTCGAAGCAGGTATTAAATAATAATAAAACAAGTTTTTTCTAGAACTCGTCATTCATCTCTTTAAAGTACAATTATGTGTAAATAAGTGATTTTTTACTTATAGTTTGTGATTTTCTTTTTAACGATCCGTAGGGTGTTGACAAACATTATCACTATTTTTTTTGCCGAATGTGAAGTTGAACCTACTATTTTGAAATGAAAAACTGCAATAGTCAGAATAAGATATATATAGCGCATTTGCTTTATACATACTTAAATACTTTTTCGTTCCTCTAACCTTAAAATTGATATTTCAAAATGACTTTTCGGCTATCATAACGAAAAAATATCTTACGTAAACAAGTACAGATGTGCTTATTGGTAAAATGCGGAAACAACTGACCGAGCCAAAGACGAGGTCAGTTATTTCTCCATTCTACCAAATTCACACATCCATTTCTGTTAAGTAATATAATATTATCGTTGAACAAAAAATGATTTTTGTGTTAAGTTATTTACTTAAGAGTTGTCCTATGGGAAAAGTGAACATAAATCATGCATAATGTATGCATATTTCTCTCATATTAGTTGCATACAGATCACTTTTATCATAGAGTGTAGATATGTATTTTCACAACGAATATCAATTGAAACGAAATTTCAGAACTGCTCAGGCTCGTGCGCTGCTGAAATCCAAATGTTGGAAAAAAAAAAATGAAAAAATAGAACAAGAGGTACGATCCCTCAAAACTAAAAACGATCGTCTTAGTACAAAAATTATCGAGCTGCAAGAAAAATTTGACGCTGCAGGTCAGACCATTCTTGCAATGGAAATTGAAAAAAACTCTTTACAAGAAGAGTTAAATAATGTGAAGCGTGATTTTTATGCAGCACTTGGCGAAAAAGATTTGTACAAAAAAAAAATTGAGCGAAAAACATGCGGTTCACGCAAATGACACCTATTTAGAAAATCAAGGTTATTTACAAATAGTATTTGCCTTTATATTATTTTGAACTAGAAGTGAAAAGTTCACATTACAAGCGAGCAGCTATATGAACGTTGTGAAATTGTATCCATTCCATCCATCCATCTATTCATCCATCCATTTTCCTTTCAGATATTTAAATGTTCTTGAGAAGGTGATCCTATCATTGAAATTTTTTTATTTACCAAAGTATAACATTCACACTTTTAACAACTGGGATGATTCCTCAATTGAATTAGTATCATTTAAATTGTTGACATACAAGTTAACATTTCCAACTTACGTATTTCTTTGGCAGGGAACTTTGACATTTTGATTTTTCAATTTATTTATTTGACTGTTAATCGTGCAAACTCCGTACATGAAAACGAAAATTACTGATTTTGAAAATTAAACAATTTGTTATGTATTAGTACATTGAAAATATCAAGTAAACAAACTCCGTTATTTATGTGATTTGAAATATTTGTTAACACATCGATTAAACAACACAAAAATTTGTTTCTTTGTTCATAAAACTCATCAATACCAATTGATTTTTTTTTTTTAAATTTTGACATAAAAACTTTTCATTATCTATTTCCTAGTAGTAGAACGATACTCCTGAGCCTACTTATTTCTTTTGGTGGTAATTTTGACTTTTCGCATCTTCAATTTAAAGAGTTAATAAATATTTTTCAATAATAAAACAAATGAATAAGAAGTTAAATAATAAAATTTTTTGATAAAGGAAATTTAAATATTTTAATTTTTCATATCAGTTTACAATTTCCGAGCTGTGAATTTAGTTATTATTTATTCTTATACGGAAAAGTTGTACTAGTTGTTCGCAATGTTAGGACAGAGAGGTTATAAATATTCAACTTTCATCTAAGTTCCCAATGCTTATTACTTTGAAATAATAGATTCTTGCAAAGAATATTTTTATGATTTTATTTTTTAGAATAAAATTAATAATTCCTGAACTGCACGTTTTTTTACTCAGTAACTTAATCTTACAAGTTTTTATAGAGATTTCAATAGTATACATCCAAATTGGAATGATGCAATTGGTCATGTTAGTTCCATCCATCTATCCCTTCAATCATTTTATGTACTCAAACTCAAACATACATCAAATATGTTACTTTTTTCATGTATTGTTCATATAGCTCTCCCTTTCTTAGCTGCATTTGAGGGATATGTAATTAAAATTTTTAATTATTTGCAGACAACACAAAGACTATTTTCAAAAAAAAATCAGATAACTATAAGGTGGGAGCGGTCGAAAAAAAAATGGTAAAATGACATTTAATTAATTCTTGTTTTACTTTATTTCAATGGTTTTCCTACTTAAATTTTTTTTTTATGAAGATATATCTGGGTTTCGATTGGTGGATGTCGAAGAATATTTACGACATGATCATTACCAATGCGGACACAGTTGGAATATTTGTGCGAAGCATAGCTGTTGCATTATTCGGCGTTGACGTTTTGAAGACGAGCACGGTGACAGGGAAAGGTCGTTCAAAAAAAAATACGGATGCGCCCGCGAGTGCACCGATGAAATTGGACATGAGCAAAGTACACGCGATTAAAGGTATACTTTTCATAAATGTCATGTTGAACTTTCCCGTTTTGAACACACTATAAATCATTAGCTGACTTTGCATGTGTAATATGATGTCACTAGATTATGAATCGCCTTGTTCACTGAGTGCTCCCTTTTTTTCTACCCTAATGTAGGAGAAACTAATAGTCAAGCTAGACTATTTGTATTTCAATGTTCACTTTCTCTGCACCTCTTGATATGTACACTAAAAAAAAAAATTTGATAAAAACTACCGTACTAACTTGGTAACGAGCAACAGACTTGGCAATATGACTAACATTCCAAGTTGAGTATAGGAATGACTCCATGTAAGAATAATGAAAACTACAAAATGGTCTATTGAAAAATTGAAGGTCATACAGTACATACTGATGGACAAAATAAGAGTTGTCAACAGACTTATTTGGGATTGCTTCTATACTAAATTTATGTTTCTTTGTCATACTTTCAAGCTAGCTCCTGATTCGCAAGTTGATACAGCACTTTTTTTTCTGTAAAAAATTTGTAAAATATTGCTGTACTTTTTTTCTCATTTATTGATTACGTCCGAACGTTAATGGATATGAGAAAAAAAGTAACAGTTAATAAATATTACAGCTATACTCAGGAGCGCAATGACAACGGATATGAATATCGTAAAGAACAAGGTCGAAATTGAAGTCCACAAAGTTCAGAATATTCTACGCAAACAAATCGCTGACTTACAAAGAGGTAAGTGCAGCAGCTTATTGTAGACAAGAAAAAAAGTTATGAAAAAACGATAATATTCCAGCACCACGAAAATTCAACTTCATAAGGTCTGACGAAAAGCCTCAAAGAAAAAAAAAAGAAGTGGAAGAAAATACTGATGAGAAAGAAATCGAGGCTCTAAATGAGAAAAAATTAGAGACCCAAGAAAGAAAAGCCGAGCATAAAAAACAATTTGCTACCATTCAGGACGAAGAATCTGTGTACACTTGTAGGCACAAATCTATGTTGAAAGCTTAATATTTGCATGACACAAAATTTACTGCCTGATTTCTAAAACCTTTAATGAACATGTTTCATTCAAATTCCCATAAAGGTAAACTAGAAATAACGTAAAAATTATTTCTTTCAGTCAATGACTCTAATCAAGATTCGCCAAACCGTGATCAAGGTTCACCAGCCTCTAATCGAAATTTCAGCATCTTGCCGTTCGAACATTACTAATAATTGATAGTTTCGGGAAAAAAAAACAATGTTTTAGAGATTCAGTTGAAAAAAATATCGATGAAAAATCATGCGTAAATAGGCATTGAAAAAATATTGTAAGAAAGTAATTAATGTCACTTACCGCTTTGAACAGTTGTGTAATAAAAAGAACTTTTTCTGGGCATTGCACGTTGTGGTCTTTTACCTCATCATTGACGGTCAAACTGATTATAACTTTAAATCACTTAAAAATTTCAAGAACTCGTTTGTTCAAGTTCCAAATATGATTAGGTACTTTTCTGCGAAAAATTTAAAAAATAAAACAACCACAAGTTACGTTTAGCAATAAAGATATGAGAGTTATCAGTTTGATCATGTTGATCGGCCGCATAAAAAATTAGAAACCGTTTTTGTTTACTCCACGACGCTAATCTGGCGTTATGGTTACGAATTCTGGTAACCTTTTTCATCAAAAGCTGCCGAAGTTTAGGGTAATCTTATGCGGTTATGTGAAGTTTTCTTTCATGAAAATGAATTGCAGCAGCTTATTAAAGCAGGCTAGGTAAGTAACCGATTTTTTTCCGTTCACTCGACAACTTCAACCATTGCATTATATAATACTGCAAAATTTGACTTTATATATATATATATATATATATATATATATATATATTTAAAATTTCTCAGCATTAGTTTATAATTAAGAAAATTTAACAATTTCTTACTGTATATATGTTTTTAAAAATTTTTTCAAACCTAATTAAAATTCTAAAAATATATGCAGAACTTTTAGAATTATCTGAAATTCGGAGATTTTGAAAGTTGTACACAATTTTTCAAGTTGTACAATTTCTCAGAAATAATATGTAAATATTCATATAATTACGGACATAATGCTATCTGAAGGAAAAAAATGAATTATTTCCAATATTTGCATAACTTTTCCTAGACTTTGTGACGATATACACGGAAAAAAAGATTGGTTGATGCAGCGAAAATTTTCATTGATAACCGTGAGAGTGAACTGTATTCATTGCCGCAACAGAATATTTCGTAATGTGAACTAATTTTTTCTTGGTATAACGAAAGTTTACTGTTGGAATATCATAAAAATTTCCTTTTCACGGAGGTTAAGAGGTTTTTGTATGCACAGCGAGTCTTTTTTTTCGCGTAAGAAATATCTGTTCATATTTTACATATTGAATTATGCATTCATACGGACTTTTTTATTTTTAATGTATTTATATTATTTTTTGTTGTATTGATTTAGTGATGGTAATGATTTATTCATTCATTTATTTCTATTGAATATTGACGGATTTATTCATATTATTAATTTTTATTCATTGAATCCCTCAATTTCATTATTCATTAATAACATCAATTTTTCTTTACCGTTATTGCGGGAAGCCATTGTAACAGCGAACGCGCTTACAATCAGATGTCAAAAACGACCATCATTTAATCTGGCATTGCCGGATCTGCGGCGCGCTCGCTGAGACGCCCTCGATCGGTATGTACTACACCCGCCCGTAACTACGGCGTGCCGTATCAGTGGATACAGCGCCCAGATCGGGTTTGAGCGTTTTAATCGGTTTCAGGATCGTGAGATTTTACGCTCATTCTTCAAAGATCCAACAGAAGAAAAGTATTTCATTTTATTTCTTAGGTCAATTTTCATAATTAATATTTTTCATAAGAAAATCAGAAACTCGTAAAGATTTCAACATAAATTTTGAATATAAAATGAATGGAACGAATGGAACTTATCCTTACGAGAACTGATACTGTTTTTAAATACGGTCAATGACGAAAATTTTTGCCTCCCTAATAGAAATCCTGATTACGCCCTTGACTTTAAGTCACTTCAAATAAATAAACAGTTGATGATAGCTACTGACGCTGTTGACGACAGCACGACAGCAGACGACAAGCAGAAGTAAATAATGTTTCACATACACACGCACGTCACTCACACAAAACAAATTAAAAAAATGACTTTTGATTCGGCTCAAAAAAGCGAAAGCAATGATAATCGTTATTTTATGTTGATAAATGAATGCGTTGATACTTGTGTGTCATATTCTATTTAACGGTTTCTTTTGAAAATCACGTGAAAAAGATATATAGTGAAGTTTTGATCCAAATCGATCTGAAACCGGTTTTCCAAAAACGTCCGCTAGGGACGTCAGTACAGCCGGAAACGGAAGCCTTGCAGTGAAATATTCACGCCTAGTCTGAACAAATTGTGTCTTGTTGACGAAAAAAAAAACTGTTTTCCTGTTCCCCGAGTGAACCAAGGAACGGATTGTGAAGTGTTAGGGTTCAAATTAAAGGGAAAAAATTCTACATTCAGAATTAGTATCACGCGGCACTGAATCAATTCTGAAAAGAGAAATATTTACCAAAATGTGAGTGTCGGTACGGCAAAATCGCTATACCTCGGGTATAGATACCCGGTAAGCTGTCAGCCTACTTTTTTTTTTACCTTAGCCCTTTCGACCCTACCAGGTCTCTTGATAATTTTCTTGTGTTCCTATTAGTTTCTTATAGTCTAAGGTGTCTTTTTAGGACTCATATGAATGATGTCAGAATGAAAGAGAGAATTTCCAAATTGTATGCAGCTTGGAAATTCACTATGTTGATAGAAAAATCGTTAACTACAATAAATGGGTAATTCCAAAGCTCCCGAGTGAGAATCTATATTGGCCTAGGCCAATCTGTATTGTACCAATGTTGGCATTCCCTTGGCCTTTCCATGTAGGTCACTCTATATAGTACCAATAAACATCCCACATAGGCAAACCAATATCGATGTTACTATATGGGACCGATAAGCAAAGAATATAGGCAAACCGACATTGATAAACCTATGTTGCACCAAGAAGCTTCCTGCACTGGCATAGCGATACTGGTTTTCTAACACATGACCAATGAACGGCAGACGTTAGCAAACACATATCAATTTTTTGATGTTGGACCAATGA
The DNA here is from genome assembly GCA_028476575.1 of Platygaster robiniae. NCBI lineage: Eukaryota > Metazoa > Arthropoda > Insecta > Hymenoptera > Platygastridae > Platygaster > Platygaster robiniae. Next base: position 37,615,838 of record CM052021.1, on the reverse strand, counting down.
AAGTCATACACTGATATTTCCATATTGGTTTTTTGATAATGGATCAAGGGATCGATGTTTGTTGCCTAACCAATATTAGTTTTCCGATGTGTGATCAATAAATAAATCACATTGGCAAAACTATATAGATTTTCCAAGGAAGTACCAGTATCTAATTGTCATTTCGAAATTTCGGGATCCCCATCACTTGCGAACTGAAACACAACCTGAAATTTGATTCTCCTGTACAGTTGCGGGAGCTGTGAGAATTTCAAAAATATACGATGCTGTGAATATTGGTTAATTCATGCTGGATGGCAAATGCGAGGCTGTAAAATTACGCGTTCGCAAACATCGGGAGATTCTACGTGGCCTAAAGAAATTCGATGAAGCTCGACGGAAGGAAGAACATGATGCAACATCAGTTCCAGGTAGGCAGTTTATTAATTTTTAAGTTGTAATCGTCGAATTAAACTCCAGTGCAATTCAAATTTTTTTTATATTTTGTATGAAGAAGTGAATATTAGCGATGGTTCAATAAAGTGATATTCTATGTGTGTTTTCAAAATGTTGGTACTGTATACAGTACTATATAATGGCACAACGCGATAAAGCCAATGTTTGTACAACACAGTCTGGCCAGTGTTGCTATGACACAGTTTGGCCAAGGTTGGTACAACATAATTGATACACTATTGGCACAACATTCTTAAGGCGTTACATTTTCAATATTGGACCAATATCGATTTTGAATTGGCTGGCCTATGATGTAAACTGGCTGACCAATATTGGACCAACCTTCAGGCAGCATCGAATCTCACTCGGGCTGTTTCTCACTTAGTGCTATTTTCCAACCAATGATTAAACTTTCATGTTGCATGATAATTAAAAATTGCAACTCCATTAGTCCCATTGTTATGTAAATTACATCGCAGGTCATTTTTCGTTCATATAACCAGAGTTTGGAAAATTACTTTAAAAAATGTAATGCGTTACGTTACCGTTACAAAGGTTCAAAAAGTAATTCGTTACCTTACCGTTATTTGAAAAGAAATAGTGACTCGTCGTCGTTACCACTTAAAAAATTAACGTCTCGTTACTTTCACGTTACTTTTTAGAATAAGTTGAACGTAAATAACAAGACATCGAAAAACTAAGGCTGAAAAAAAACAATATCAACGTTCTCGTGGACCTCGTGGTTTTGTTCTATATAAATGGTTTATTTCAGATGTTATAAAAAATGTCCATTCATACTTTTCATCTGAAAAAAAATCAATCAGCTTGTTCAAATGTTTATTTTTTTTTCAAAGTTCACAAAAATTTGAATATATTTGATTTAATAATAGCCAGAAGAAACATTCGCAAATTTAATATATTTTCGAGAGAATCTTAATATCTACCCAGTTTTTCAAAACTCATATTTGAATTTTTTGTATTTTTCAGTATGTATAGAATGTTGCAGGATTTTTTAGTATTTCTAGAATTTGTACTATTTTTCTGTACATCGATGTATAAATTTCAAGAATTTCATGCTTTAGAATTCGAAGTTCATTCAATTATTTGTATTTGAGAGGTTTTTTCAGCAAATAGTGTCTATGAAGTATTTCATTTTCTTTTATTTTTTTATTCTTTCTCAATTTTTCTACGATTTGAAGGATTGTTCAGCATTTCTGAACTTATCCGTATTTTCCAGGATGATAGAATGTTGCAGAATTTATTAGTACAGTAGAATACGGATGTCGAAGATCTTGATCTTGGAGACCTTCAACAACCGTGAAACCATTAGTTAGGATTAGGCGTCGTGTGCGATGACAAGTAGAAATCGTCGGGAACTGAAAACGCGATTAAGTCAGTACCGTTTCAAAATTCGTGGCTTGGGCCCGAGCCCAGTCCCTTCAAATCAGGCGATCGAGACGCTCGAATACAACAATAAAAAGGGGCATTAGAGTGAGCTTTCTATAATACGCGTGAACGACTCGACAAATATTGGACGATGAAGATTGTTTTCGTAATCGCCCTGAGCCGTCTTCAGGGTCCGTATTCTACTGTATCTTGAAACACGGACCTGTTTCGACCATCGTTAACCGCAGATTCCTTGTATCTCTCTCTCTAGGTAATGGTAAAGGTAACGGCCTCCGCGTGTAAATAGACGCGGAATATCTATCCCTCACTCTCTCAAACACATGCGCCTAAGGCGGGGAGCGAGAGAGACGCCTACATCTTTGGGCCACTATGCTAAGAAATTTTCGTCGGACCAGAATTCTGAGAAGTTTTTCAGTCAAATAATCATAAGGACACGGGCCGTTCGGCTAATCTCGGTGAGCCCCGGGCAGCTTCGTTTCGTGCATAACACAGATCATTCATGGTCTATCATGACGCAGTAAAGTTTGATTAAATATAAAGTATACAGGGACGACTGTCACTTTATCACGCAGCCATGCAGGTGTTTTTTTTTTTTTTTTTTTTTTTTTTTGTTGTTGGTTTTGTTTTGATTTCAAGATTGATCATTTCCACACATGTGATTTTGTGAAAAGTGAAAAAAAATTTTTGTTGCAATCATAAATCAGTTTTATCTGTTTTTAGACAGTTGAGGAAGTGTTTGAATGAAAGAAAAACATTAGAGATAGCATATATTTGTTACAATTTTCGATTATGTGTTAGTTTTATTTGCGTCATTTACAACGAGACGATTTCTTTTTACAAGTTCTGTTTCGTTACCATTTTTCGTTGCAGTTTTTGAATGTCTTTGAAAAATAAATTTCAGGGAGGTTTGACACTTGTTGCAAATGAATCTTGATGGCAACAAACAACTATATTTAAGCAGTAATAGGATATATTTTATAACTTGGGAAAAAAATCGGGTTGTACTTTCTAAAAATTTTCTTGGTTACAAAAGTGCGGGACATAATTGTAATGCTGCTGAACACACAACCTTCATTGTATATTTATCTGTTTTATATTAACTGTGAGAAAAAAACTATTTAAAAATTAGAAACCAATAAAAAAGTAAAATATTGCAAGAATATAACTTCTAAAATCAATAATTATGATAGGTGAAATCAGTGGAAGTAATCAACTTTGACGTTTCGAATCTAGTTCAACAAAAACTATTGAATAAACTCTGAAAATAGAATAAGTTTCAAGTTTTATACACAATGTGAAATGTTGTACCGACAAAAATTTTTCACAAACATCAAATTTAGGTTTTGGGTATTTTTGTTTTAATACAGGTTAGATTCGAAAAAATTAAATCTTGAAACAATGGCGTGTTTCGATCGTCGTTAAAAGAATCTCTCGAGTTATTTTTAAATTATATACAAAAATACCTCTTAAAAAATAGAATTTCTAAACATAATTTTATGATGTAAATGAAAAAAATTTTCCTAATGTCCTGGCGAAACTGATATTACCATTGTGAAATCACAAGGAATCATTGATCGATTTAATGATTTAAAATCTACTTCGACAAAAAAAAATGCATTCAAATATGCATACCGTTTAAAGCATACAAATAAACTGAACAACCTTTTTTGATAATATACTAGCTGGCACCCGCGGGCTTCACTCCGCGTTGACACTCGGTTTGGGTTTGGTCACTTGTATATTGAGTAGCAATTTTATGTCTTTAATTATTAGATTTATTTTTATCATCCGTCAAGATCAAGGTTGGAAAAGGGAAAGTGTAGTAATGAAGAAGATGTTTCTAGTAATGATTTAATGTTTACTCGACAATGTAAAACCCATAATTCTTAACAGTCTTTTCGTGTGTTAATAAAAAAATTAGTTCACTGAAATACCAATTAACCTTAATTAACTGCATTTTCAAGGAATTTTGTAAAAGGATGTCCTGATTTGACATTGCACTTCACAACGCAATAAACGTCGATCTCGTATTTCGATAATCACAGCGCATTATTTTCAAATGTTTTCATCCTAATGAAATATTTAGTCAAGTCAATACAAAATTCAGTCAATATGATTACATTCTCAGGTTATTAAAAGAAAACACTTCAAAGGCTTCGAAGGTGACCAATGTAGAATTTATTTTCAATATGTAAAATGTTGTAGTTATTTGCATTATAATTTTCAGCATGAGACTTCAAGTTATTGACGGACCTGTGAACGGGCATGGAAAAAATGCTGATTTTTCGAGGTTGGGCCGATGTGGTCAAACCCTCTTTCATCTTTAGCCAACTCGAAAGATTTGAATGAAGGAATGATCAAAATACTCACAGTCCACCAGTCTTAATGAATGATAGTAGAATTGAATACGTGTAATAAAATATAATTGCAATTTAGTATGGATCTGATATATTAGTTACTATAATCAAATTTAAATTCTACTTGCATCCACAATCATAAAAATTACAATCAATCGGAAAAAAATAATTCTATCAGATCACCTTTGTTTAATACTGTAATGTGAAAAAAATTCATACTTTGTAATTTCATAAAAGTGTGTTAACCACAATGAAATGAAGCGACTTTCATAAACGCATTTTTAGGTAACTGACAGTAGCAACAATAAATTGCTCATAAGATGGAAATAAAATAATCCGATAAAAAAGAAGTAATTTATTAGATTGAAAATTTCAAAGAATTTGTACAATGATTATTTTAACAAAAGTATTTGTTTAACACGTAATCAGCCTAATTACTTACTCTAACAATATTTTCGTAGGTAAAAAAGTAATAGTTATTGCAGATAAAGATTGTTCTGATACACATCATTTACTTAATTTAAAAAATTCATGAAAGTTCCATTAATCTGATGAGGAGTGAAGAATTACATAAAGGTGAAATAAACACGTATAACGACAATATGATTTTCCATGACTTAAAAATGAAATAATCACAAGCGATAGAAGAAGTTTTAATCAATTTTATTCACAAAAGTTGCATTAAAAAAAATTATTTTGTCATTATTTTCTCAATCGAAAAGTATTACATTAACTTATACTTGGTGTAATTATTTGAATTTTACATTAGAGAAAATGACTTTCTGAAAAAAATTTATTTCTTGTTATTTACCAACATCCTGTTAGGGGCTGTCCACATATTACGTCATCAATTTTTACCCATTTTCAATCCCCTCGCCCCTCATGTCATCAACCGTCATCATTCCGTAGACCCCCCTCCCCCTGCCGTTGACGTAATTAAATAACATAAAATTTTCATCGTATGTCCGATAAGCGTCATTACATTCATTTACCGAAAAGAACATTCTGAATGCGTATTTTCGATTTGTACGAAAACGGGATTCCCTCAGGGATTTTCAATGCTGATATTGTACTAAGCACCGAGAAATATTACTTTTGAATTATACGTGTGATCATAAATACCCACCGAAAAGAACATTCTATTTTCTCGTTTGCGATTTCCACAAATCTGAAATAAGTAATCAAAATGTTCTTTTAAGTAGATTAGTATAATCACGCGTATCAGTAGATTAAATGTAATATTTCTCGGTGCTAAGTACAATATTAGCATCGGAAATCCCTGAGGAAGTCCCGTGTTCGTACAAATCGAAAATAAGCATTCAAAATGTTCTTTTCGGTAGATGAATGTAATGACGCTTATCGGACATATCAGTGTAATCAGTAAAAGCATTGGGATAGCGTTTTATATACGAGTCATAAATCGAAATTATTATAATATATATCAATATCATGTGATATATAATCTCACTATGCAAATTTCGTAAAAAAGTTACTTAATTTTTTGTTTCGGAATACAACTTTCCGAAATATTACCATTGGCCAGAAATTCGAAATCTGGGGGGCGAATCGCCGCATCTTACGGGGCAAAAGGCAAACCGCCATACCCTAAATTGTCATTAATTGTGACTCTCTCATCGTACACTTATTTAAAAAAACATAGGCGTTTCTATAATCTAATGACATTTCTTTGTTTTTATTCTATCACTCGCACAAGGTCGGCTATGGAATGGCTATGATAGTTTCATAGTCGAGCATAGCCATATGATAGCCAGTTTTCAAAACTATCATAAAATCGTTATTCTGTTAAAGTTCTCTAGAATATGTACAAAGTTTCTCGAAAAATATAAAATTGGTATAAAATAAGGAAAACTCACTAGTAAAGAAAAAAATCAAGTATAATCGTAACTTTGAAAAATTCAAAATCGTTTTTTTACTTTATTTATGCATTTTGCTCGTATTTTCCAGTCAATTTTATACTTCGTTAGACTAATTTTTATATTTAAATGAGAATCGAAACTGAAATAACGATTGCCGAAAATAACTGGCTATCATGTAGCTATCCTCGCTTGGCTGTGATAAATTTTAGAAATGTAAGAAAAAAATTTTGAAAAACGAGAAATACGTATCATTAGCAAAAGTATTTGTTTAACACGTATTCAGCCTAATTACTTACTCTAACAATATTTTCGTCGGTACAAAAGTAATACTTATTACTGATAAAGATTGTTCTGATACACATTATTTACTTAATTTCAAAAATTCATAAAAGTCATCGATGACAACGTCGAAATATCGTTCAAATTGAACTAACATTATAGAACAATCAAATGACAAATAGTTATCTATTCTCAAGTGATAGACTCTAAGTTCTCTAATTTCTTAATGACTCCAGGCCGTATATAAGACCCACGATCGAGACCTCCACTCAGCATTCGACAATGAAATCAATTCGAGTCAACATGAAGCCGTCATTCACTGTAAGTAATTTCTAACTAATTTAACCATTTCAAGTTGTATGCCATACTCAGAATTATACGTGATGCTTTTCAACTAATTCTTCATCAATTTTATGATGTACTAAGATGAAAATTACGTTTTTATGTAGCTGAAACGAATGGAATTTATCGGGACCGAATTGCCTCGAGTTTTTTTTGCAAAAATTTTCGGAGATCAAGAGATGAATGTAATATTAATAATCGCATTTTCTGCATTTCAGTTTGCTTTCTTGTTCCTGGCGAGTTTCGCTCTTGTCCAAGTTTTTGGCGAAACAGCTGGAGCTGGAGAGATTTCAAAAGGTTTGGAACCCATGCCAAATGGAGTAAAAGGTTTTAATCTGCCAGAAGAAATAGTTAAGAAAGCAGATGCCAGGAAAAAGCGAGGTGCGGGAAATCAGAACGGACATCGTTCCACGACCGTACAACAAGGTAACAGAAATACCAACGGACAGCGTTCCACCACCTTACAAACTGGTAACGGAAACACACCTCGTCGTTCCACCACCTTACAAACTGGTAACGGAAACACACCTCGTCGTTCCACCACCTTACAAAATGGTAACGGAAACACACCTCGTCGTTCCACCACCTTACAAACTGGTAACGGAAACACAGGTCGTCGTTCCACGACCCAACAACCTGGAAACATACGAGGTCGCTCTACTGTACCTCCTCGCGGTGCTAGGAGCACCACCAAAAACCCGGATCTCATTGATACTACCGATAATTGTTAATGAAAATTTATCTTGACGACGGTATATTACTATTTTACCTTTTTTGGTCACTTGTTTCGGTTAATGTATTTAATTTTGTGAATTCATTTCAAGAATAAATGTAATCAATTGAAATAATACTCGGGTATGTGCAATTATTTTCCCTGTGATTATTATTCATTTGTATCATGTAATCCGCCGTGTGATTTTTTCGGTTCCTTAATCAAGCAACTTTTTAATTGGAAAACTAGGCGAAGAAAAATTTTATTTGGATTTGAAACTTTTTTGAGCGTCCCTGATATCTCCCTCTTATCCTGTCATAGACTTTCGCGGACGTTGCGAACGTCCATCGAGTTTTTCCTTCATTGTTCGTCAAAAAATAGAAATAAAAATGATGTTATTAGTCTATTGGGGTCGCTCTGTAAGAAAATCACACCAAATATGTTGAAAAATATCTCTGCAATAAAATATTATAATTCATCTGTTCTTTTTTTTGTCCGTCTCAGAGTGTGCATACACGGACTGACAAAACCAATAAACAAGTGAATTATATTATTTAATTGTAGAAATATTCTGTAGTACCTTTGTGTGATACAGAGCGACTCTTATGGACTGATAACATCATTTTTTCTTTTTATATTGTGACACAAAATTAATGCAAAACTCAATGGACGTTCGGAACGTCAACGAACGTCTATGACAGTCTAATAGGAGCTCTGACTGAAAATTATTAGTAATCGAGTTTGAAAATTCAAAATTTGTATTTTCCATGTCTGCATTAATGTTTTTTGAAAGTTTGATAGCGCAAATTCCTCAAGTTAAAATCTTCTAAAATTTGTCGTATTCTCTGGTTTTTTAATTAAAATTTCTGTAAAATTAAACATCGAGACAGAAAAGTGTTTAAATTGTAAATTTACTATTCATTGATAAAAATCGTGGAAACTAATAACTTTTGTGCTTTGGGAATTCATTTTTCAAGGGCTTATAACTTTTGATAAATTTTTTATACCATAGTTATCCGACGCTAGATCCTTAGAATTAGAATTGATATGCAAAGTTCGTATGTACTCCATTTTTTAAATTTTTTGATCTTATTTGAATTCACTGAAAATAAAACACAGTATTTCGAATTTTAAATCATTATTCTAAGGAAAAAGATTGTGCTGTACGATTCATAAAGTTAAGTGTAATCAACTTTTTTTCATATATCGTTCTTCGTTGAATCAACACCTCCCCCCACTATCAAACATTAAAATGTTAAATATGAAGGCTAAGGTCAGTAACCAAAGTATGATTTCGGATTCGATCTTTAAATAAAAAAAAAAAAAAAAAAAAAAAAAAAAACAAAGGCAGATATTAAATAATTTTATCTCTTCTTTGCCAAATATTCACAACTGCAAAAGATTTACAACTGACGCCTTTCTTCTCGGCTTACGAAGGCTGTGAAATCGTAAAAAAAAAGACTAATATCGAATATATAATATTCCATGAGCAACGCATCAAAAGTTTTCAGTTGTCGCTTAGAAAAGTTCGGAAATCATATTAAAAGACTAATTCATACTTGAAATGCGACAAAACATAATGTGATCCAAGTTTTTTCCAAGGATGTCCTTCTTACAAATGTTTGAAAAATCGCTAAAATGTATTAAAGTTTTACGCATGCAAGGTTCTATTTTTGTTTTCCATAAAAAAGGTGTTGCACTATTCTCAGAAAGAAAATTAATTCTATTTACATATGTGCAATTATTGCATAGAGTTTGGCTTTCAAGTCCTTAGCGGCTTGTTGATGGGAAACAAGAGCATAGAAGTTACACTTCAAAAAAACTATTTTTTCGTTTTATTTTGAAGTAAATAATAAATAGGAAAAATGCTGTGACAGCCCAACTTACAGCTTTTCTATAAAGGTACTGCTGCTTTCAAAAATGTTTAGATGCGATTTAAAAAAATGGTTTAAAATTTCACCAACAGTAATGAGTAATATATTTTCATTATGAACTACGGTTGCATTTTGTGGGGATTATTTACGTAGCAAGTAAAAAAAGATCTGACACGTTCAAATAAATCTTTATTACAAGATTGTAAACAGCTCTAGCTTACAGTTAAGAAACTGGCGCTCTTTTGAAAAATCGTTACTTTAATGTCAACAAAAGATTTGCACGAGAAAAGTAAGCAGTTGAATGTAAGCATGATGCATGTATGAAGGGTTGTAGTTGCTTTCAATAAATAATTTTTAATTTATTTCATTCTCTACTTTCATAAATTATCATTTCAGTCAACATAATAGTTTAAGGGGGGAACCTGGTTTAGAACGACAAAAAATTGCATGATATTTGGCACAGTTTTTAAGGCTGCTTATCTTATGAAATGTTTCAAGTACTGTAGAACTAGGTCATAGATACACAAATCTTGCAAAAAAAAAGTTATTTTCATGTTATTCTATAATGTTAAGCAATAATAATTCGTATTTGTTTCTTGCACTACTCGCTTAAAGATTCTCCACTGCGTACACGATTAAAAATGTTGTGATTGCCGCATTTTTATTAGTGATAGCTCTTTTTAAAGCTAAAAGTATAAGCTTGTATGAGAACCTAAAAAACTACGTGAAAAATTTTTTTAATCCATTTTTTTTGTGGTTAATTATCTTAAAATTTCGTCAGTGAAACGAGAATTTTTTTTTAAACACCCATAAAATTTGCAATTTTTAACATTTTAAAAAATTTTTTAGGTTTAAATAGAAGATAAACTTCTAAAGTGCGAAAAAAATTTTAGTTTTCATGTTTCTGATAAATAGGACGATTGCTATCGTGTACGCAGTGGAGAATCTTCAAGTGAGTAGTGCCCGAAACAAATATGAATAATTATTGTTTAACATTATCGAATAACATGAAAATAAATTGTTTTTGCAAGATTTGTGTATCTATGACCTAGTTCAACAGTACTTGAAACATTTCATAAGATAAGCAGCCTTAGAAACTGTGCTAAATATCATGCAATTTTCGGCGTTCTAAACCAGGTTCCCCCCTTAAGCAACTTCATAATTTAATAACGGCCAAATGGACAATTGTTTAGAAATTCATTTACTGACCATCGTTAAGTTCTTCAGTTGAGAACATTCTCAAGGTCGATATCAATTATTAGCAATGAATACAATAACTATAGGATCCACTTGGAAGGATCCTGTCAACACTTTCTTTACAATGCCCAGAGTAAGTTCCCGCCTCTGGGCGGGGAGACTAGTCAGTCGAATTGTTTCTTGACATATTTTATTATAGATTGTGCCTACGGCGTGCAGTCTCGGACACTCGTCATGACGGCGCGCAGGTGCAAATAATTTGTGTTGGAAACACCGTGCTTCGCGCGTGAAGACGTTCATAATATGACGAGTAATGTACCATATTTTATCCGCGATCGTCATTTTAGGAGCTCGTAACGTCCCTTGACAAATGAGCGTTGTGTCACCCATTAATGATATGGCGCAAAAACTGGCCCTGGCAAAAACATCTGTTCTACTTAAGTTTTTGTGAGTGCTTGAAAGTCTTGTAAATTTTGCTGTCGTTGGCTGCTTTCTTCACGCGGGAAGTTCGAAAAGACATTCGAGATATAGGTTGTTCTTGGTGTCGTAATGTTATGAATCCATAACGCGACGGGTGAAAGTATTGTGCGTTATTGGTCGGCGGTTTCCAGAACTATTAACGTGATCACAGCTGTTCGCCATACGGTAATGGGTGACGGAACGCTCATTTTTCAAGGGGGGTTACGAGCTCCTAATATGACTGTTACGGATGAAAGTGAATAAATTTGTGTCGAAATTTTGATGTAAATTTTCTGCTTCAATGCTTCTATAGCTTAATAAACTGTCAATTTTTTGAGTCACTTGAAATTACAAGAAAGTACTTATAGTTTGTATCATTGAGATTTACATAGAATGTTTCGAATCTCTGAAGTACTTTATTCATATATGTGTCTAGCATAGAATTCTAGAGGTATCTAATCTGAATTTCTAACGAATTTTGAAAAATGGTATCATGAAACTCTGATTTTTAGAATTTCAATCACAGGACGTTCAATTTTGGAATTCGCAATCCCAGAACTGAATGTTAAATGTTCGAGAATCATAGGCATGTAACAGTTCATTACGTTCCGCGGGCACAATATCTTTATTTCCGAGGCACGTACCGTATTTTATACACCGAGGGGAAATACACTGCCCTCCATTTCCCTGAGGTGTATAAATTACATTATAGATGGTTACTACATGATCATTCCCGAATAATAACTTTAGATTGCTAGGTTTTGGAGTTGAACTCAAGTATTCAGAATTTTGTAACATTTGATTTTTGAACCTCAAATTCTACGCTGTGAGAAAAACATGACAATAATTCCATAAAATATGAGTAAATTATTTTTAACGCAGTTGCATGAGGAAATCGCCGATTCTCATGAAATTTTCACCGTAATTTGTGTAGTTTTTACTGAAAATACCGTAAAATAGCTAGAAAAGTATGGAAATTATTTACAGTATACATTAACAAGGACCACCTTCCAGGGAAATGAATATCTGGATCTGCTCTTAGACTACTATCTCCATACCATATTTTTTTATGTTAATGGTACAAGTTTTAGCTTTTGGTTTTTGTTTTTCAATTTTTGATTTTGCCCGAATATTCAAAATTCTTCGAAGCACTTCCTTGATTTTTGCATATTTTTATGGTTGAATAAACTTTTACAGCATTTCTTGTGTTATTTTACTAAATGCTCTGTAGTGTTTACACATTTGCTGTAACTTTTAAGTAATTAACAAAGTTCGATATTTACAAAAAGTACATTTTTTAATGCACATGATGATGCAAATCACTACTTTTGTAATAATTCATTTTTTATTCCTGCATTTTGGTCTGCATTTTTTCAAATTATTCCATGTTTTTTGTAGAATTTTGTAGATTCTTGCAACTATTTACATATATTTAAACATTTTAACGACTTTTGGTATCATTTTGTTACCATCACATTTTTGACAAGTCTTTGAAGCGCTATTTTCATACGCTTCCAACCCAATGACTGCATCGAATCGTTGGAAAAGACGCTTGCTTGTGCTAGTAATCAGCTCGGTGTAATCGCACAAAGCGTTATTACAAAAACGTAGAAAACTTGACCGATTGATAATAATTGTGCATAGAGGGGAAATGAGTTTGACATTACTGGAAAACTGTAGTTCAAACGGGAAAAATAGTGAAAGCAAAATGCTCGAGTCAATAGTCTTAATTTTCTTCCTCATTAACATGGCTGATATTTGCATAGCTGAGAATAACACAGAGATACATTTTTCGACAGGTAATTAACTACGTAACCATCACTTAGCTGCGTTCTTTTTCATGGTAATGGGATTCTTTTGGGCGAATGCAAATGTTGGATATAAATTCAGACATGATATAAGAAAGATTTTTTTCATAACAAGAAAATATGTAAGATTGAACCCCTACAACATTTTATTGATTTTTTACTCAACTTTCGCAAAGTAAGTTAATGTTCATATAAAAATTAATCTGTAAGATGTAGTCACCAATATCATTTTCTTTTGAGAATAAACTTCCGTATTTTTTATTAAAATGTTATATTTTTATTTGGATAAACTACCAGATAGCAATTTTTTTCCTAATTTTATTAGTCCTGGTGCTGTGTAATGAAATGTGTATGTACTTTTGAGATGAATATTCATTGGCTAATATTACATTCATCAAATAAATGAAATGTAATTTTTGATCGACTTATCTTACTTTCGTTTTTCTTTTAAGAACATTCGACTCTAAATAAAAGATAATAATGATTCACATACAAAAATTTTTTTACAAATAATTTGTAAACTGCATTAGACAAAAATTTAGGCTTAGTTCTTTTCATCTTTTTCAATCAAAAATGTGTTGATTTTCGATGTAAAATTTTTATAATTTTTCATAGAATATTCATGTTTCTTCAATATTCTTTAGATTTTAGCAATACAAATCAAATTAATTCCGATGTGTAGTAGCCATTAGTCAAGACGAAAATTTATGCTGTACTGTTTCCATCTTTTTTAACCGAAAATGTGTCGATTATTATAACGAAATTTTTCAAATTACAGGTGGTTTTCGTAAAAATATAACTCATCATTGGAACTCTATTTCTCACGCAAATTTTACGATGGACGAGAATCAAATTAGATTTTTAGATAGCGCATCAATTACAATCATCGATGTGTTCGTCGACTTGAGTCGTGTTTTTGTCAAAATAATGATGATAGGTATTGACATGGCTTCTAAGGATTTCATCTATTTTCTTGATGGTTTTCCAATAGCAATTTCTATGGTTACGAATTTTCTTTCAACTCTAGGCGTGCATGTCTTGAAATGAAGATTGTAGAATTAGATGAAAAATCATTGTGAACTCGTTATGCAGTAGTGTATAAGTTTGTAGATTTTTATGTACACTGTCCAAGCTTCGATTTTAAATATACGATACTGCTGTATAATAATAGATATTTATTTCAAATTCCAAACGTTCATGTTTTATTTTTTTTTAATGTTCTCGTGATATTTGTTGAATTATCTTTTTCTATTTACAGAGAATATATATATTCCAAATCATTTTAAGAGGGGCGTACGCAGAAAAAATTTTCAAGATTGGTTTTCGAAAAACTTGAATTCTTTCGAGTTTTTGTGATTTTCATTCTTCGATGATCTGGTTACAGGATTATAATTTTTTAATTTTTCGAATTTAGCAATTTCAAAGACATCATGTGACTTTTGGAGTCCAGACTCACACTTTTTATGTTCTTTTTAAATATAATGGGATCTTTTTTCTGTGATTTTCTAATCACAGTGATTTATATTTTAAGGTTTTTTCTAATACCTTTCATGTTTTTCATAATTCTTTGGTATTTATCCAACTTGCAGAATTTTCTGATCTTCTTATGAATTTGTGTTTAGCTTTTTTTCATTCGAAGATCTAAGACTCAATTCTGAAATATTTCAATATTTTTATAGATTTTTGGAAAAATCATAACTACACAGATTTCGATTATTTCATAGTTTTTTGGAATTTTCGAATTGTATGTTATTTCTAAAATTTTCTAGTATCTTCTAGTATTATTATGAATCGCTCGACAGATTTTTGAAATTCGATGCAAAGTATTGAAAAATTCATCGATTAATGAGTATTTTCATTGATTCTTCTGAAAACAGTACCTTCTACACAGATTATTAGGAATTGTTTTGGTCTTATTTTAGTATTTATACAATTTCAAAAATTGTCTAATATTTTTACGGTTTTCAATATAGATTTCCAGAATTACATTCTCAAGAATTTAAATTTTTTCAAATTCTTGAGAAAACAATACTGCTTCATAGTTCTTGAGTACTTGATGATTTTTAGTATTTCACGAATTTTTCTAGGTACCCATGAACTGTAAAGGATTTAAAAATTTTTTTTCTAAATTTCTAGTATTTTTATAGATTTCAATATTGAAATCTAGAGTTCAATGCTGTAGAATTCAAAAGTCGATCGATTTTTTTATTAATTATATACATTTCTGGAAAAATTACATTGATAAATGTTCTTCGTGTTTCGAAGATTTCTTTTCTTTTTGTATTTTTTCGTAGTGATAAGATTTTGTAGCGATTTGTAGTATTTTTATAAATTTATAGTACATAGTACTTCTATGAAAGGCAATATACTTTTTTCGGAAGGTATTTCATGAACTAGAATAAGTTTCATAGATTTCTGAAAAAATTACACCCATGTAGATTCTTAGTTTTAAACAATTTTCCTAAATTTTCGTAATTTTGAAGTATTATTTATTCGAATGAACATGAACAAACATATTATAAAATAATATGTTTATGAATTCAAAGTATTATAAATTGTAAAAAAAGTAATTTATACATAATTTTTTGGTGAATGAAAATCTTTTAGTATTTTTTGAATTTTCTTAAAAGTTTTTATGCAATTTCGAAGGATTATTAAGTAGTTTTTCACAGACTTCTTGTATTTTCTTAGTTTGCTTTCTAGATTTTTAGAATTTGACGCTGAATAATCTAAATAGAAGTCAATTTTCAGTAACGTTATATATTTTTGTGGAAAATGCATTTATACAAATTTTTCCGTGATTCATAAATTTCTCGTGTTCTTGTATTTTTTCACTATTTATAAGATTTTGTACCGGTTTTTAGTATTTTTATAGATTTCTATCATTCAGAAAGATTGCTTTATATGTTCATTTCAGCATTTGATGCTCCAGAATTCCAAGTTTCATTAATCGTAGTTATTTATTTAGATTTCTTAGAACAGTTCTTAAATAGAATTCTTCTACTTAAAGTGTTAATCAGGATTCGTATGATTCAGAAGATTTCTATATTTTATTAGATTTGTATTCAAATATCTAGAATTCAACGCTTCAGGGAGTTTTTTATGTTTCTGGCATTTTCGCAGATTTTTTTTTCATTATTCAATGAGTTAAAACGATTTTTGAACTTTTTATTTTCCACGTTGACCTAGACAAAAATTTTTATTGAGTATTTGGTTTTCGAAAGAAATTCTTTTAAAGCCATAATTATTGTTATTTTCTGATACGTAAAATTGATGATTCTAAGTTTTGTTTGACTTTTTAAGAACTTTGATGAAACCTTTTAACATCATCTAGATTTGAGTAAGTACATTTTAGATCAATAATCTCAGTTAAGATAATTAGAATTAATAAAAAAAGTGAAAAAAATGTCAGAATCAACTGAGAGTATGTATACAAACACCCTCTCATATGCTTGGAAATTCGAGTAGGTCTTCCATCCAAGCACAAATGCAAGAATCAATTATTTCGTTTTCTAGTTCGCGCTTCCGCCGCGAGGCAGCGCGGCGGACGCGCTCAACATCCAATCATCGATGGCATGAGTCAGGGAATTGTAATAATTCAAGATGGCGGATTCCAGCTGATGCCCAGTCATGTATATCAATAATCTCAGTTGAGATTATAGAATTTAAAAAAAAAAAAACGCCCGAAATAAAACAGAACTGTCAAAGTCAACTAAGAGTATATTTACAAATACCACTCGACGACTGTGGATGTTCTGTGTCCCATCTTCCACTTTTTTCAGCATACTATGCTATATACAATTGGTATCGCCTTTTTTCGAAATTGACATTGAATATATCTTTCCTTTGAAGTTTGCGCCTAAAATATTACGTCGCAACGGTCATTAGTTTGCGAAGAATATTTAAAAAAATATATGCGGTGCGGTGGGATACTTTAAAACGTTACCTTCCGGAATAGGATCGATAGTGTAGTGGGCAAAGCGCCCGCTACGCGAGTTCAAGGACGCTAGTTCGAGACGTAAGTCTCAGAATTTTATTTTCCAAACGGTATAGTAATAAAATTTATTATAATATTTGTAACTTTTTTCTATTTCTATGATTTTCTTTACCGAAAAATACTTCACTTGTATACAGAAGGTTTAATTAGAACCACATGAAAGCTAATTAATGTATTGATAGTCTTTTTTTAGATGGAAAGAAATTTCCGTGGTGTTCACTATAAAAATTACCGTGCAGCCCATGAATTGTTGGACATAGTCACAGTTCTTTACTTTTTACCTATAATGATGTATATATATTGTACATCGCACAATAAATTTTACCGTGCAGTATGTAATATCTTATTTTCGGAACGCAAAATTTACTGTGCATCATGGAAAATGTGAAAGAAGACTATGAATTTTTGGTATATACACCATGGAAAAATCGAAAAAATTGAGCGTTAAATGAATATGTAACTATGCAGTCTATAGAATTTAGTTGTTTGCGGTAATTTTTTAAGTTAATTCATGTAAACATTGGATCCCAGATGATTATTCCTATGTAGAAAATCATGACAGAAAATAAAAACATTACATGACCATTACACACAATAACTATTTGGTAAAAAAACATGTATTACACAAAATTTTCTGTGCATTCTTTGTAAGGGTCTTGTAGTGTTTTTTTTTTTTATTTGATAATTTTCCATATAAGGGTTACATTACACAAAAGTAATTAAAAATATCTTGTAAAACTGTTGAATGTTCTCAGGCACCAACAGGCACTGACAGGCACTGAATGTTGTCGACGAAAAACACAAAGCAATCGCAAGATTGTTTTTTTTATCCCTAGGAAACCCCAAATACACATGCGTCGTTGAATAATGGAGGGCAGAGAAAAGTAAATTAGCTCTGATTGGCTCAAGGAAATCACGTGATTCGTGAATTACATGACTGCACGGTAAAAATTGAATTTCTACACGTTGATAATTTACTAACACCCGGTTTTTTGTATGGTGAAGCTCAGTTCTCATTGCTAAACGTACGCCTAGTAAACCTTAACACGGTTTTTTTTCTCGTGCATCACGGTGAAATGCGCAGTGTTTCCTGTAAGTATTACGGTTTTTCCGTGAAATATTCCGCATCACCACCAGAAAAAGAACTAGAAATCCACCATGTCCTGGTTTTACAGTGATTTGCACGGTAAAATTTAACGGAAATTTCTTTCCGTAAATTTTTCGATTAAGGCAGTCGTCAAAATCGAGAAAGATACAATTATTGAAATATAGTTTCGTAAAATTCTGTTCAAAAAATAAAAAATATTTTAAAAAATTGCTGCAGTGGGGAAAAGATGTAGAAAATTTATGTATGTAACTATTTGTTTTCACAAATTATGGATAAAAATTAGATTGTTTACAATATGCGTTTGCTTATTTGCTTTTTAGATTTGTTTGGAACTCTGATCAGAAATATGGCATCAGACGTAGAAAATTGATTTGTTTAAACTTTTTTCCAGAAATTACTTGTAAATTTGAAGTTATTGCAAGATGCATTTAATTTTCCTAGTCTTCTATGTCGCTAATCATGAATCTTGTGCCATGTTTGCATAATTCATTGGATTAAAAATTTTCCGTACGCTATGAGAATCCTTACATGAATATGAAAATTTTTCTACAATTTAAAGAGGAATCTTCATTGCGTATAAACAATTTTACAGGTCTATTTATGTGAAAATAATGGAAAATTTAATACCTTTTCTTAACTGTGTATGCATCTTGCAAGAACTTCAATTCTGAGCAAATATGCAGTAATTTCATTAAAAATAATCTAACTTTGCGAACTAGATCCCAGATTCGTAAGGCCAAAAAAACTAAGAAAAACGTTTGCATGCTACAAACAATCTAATTTTAATTCAAAATATAATTCGATAAGCAATTTGAATAAATAATAAAATCACTACACACAATCTGAATAATTTTGGGACTCAACTTCAACTGGTGATTTTCCCGGAGCGGATGATTTTGCAGTTGACTATATAGTAGAAGTAACATGCTTATTCAAACAGTTGTACTGTATTTTTTTAGTAATTTCACTAGATTAACCAGTGTCTCAAATTATTCAGACCAATTCAGACTGGATGTAATAATTGTACCAAGAGATTTTTTACTGTGCACCTGAAAACAATGAAAAGCGTGTCTATCTTATCTTTGTATTATCGTATGCATACTGTTAAATCAGTTAACACTGATTTGAAATTTAAAATTCGCCAATACTAAGTTTCTCCAGCTCAGGCTCAGATTCGTGTAGAAATTAAACTCATAGTTTTTACATTGTCTTCTTATCGTTTCGTGAAGAACAATAGGGAGAGTAAGAGTAGTCCTTCTATAGTCCACAAACACCACTTTCATTTTGGCCCCAGAACTTTTTCGAACCAATTAAAAATTCCCTTTACATGAAAAAATAAGTGAAATCCTCTTCCCCCCCCCCCCCCTCTCTCACCGAACATCGCGAATGTAAAAACACCAGAATTAGTAAAAATGGAGTGAAATTCCGATTGAGAAAAAACTTGATGACATAAGTGAGATACAAAAGTATTGAAATCAGAAATGGATTAATATACAAGAAAAATATTTGATTGTTAAGTAATCTTGAAATGGCCACAAGGATTATCTTGAATTTTAATAATTTACTAATCCTGAAGAGACAAAAAAGCTGAAACGTAAATAAATCGTAGCTAAAACAGGATTTCAATACATTAAATAATAAGCCAATATACTGAAATGATAAACATAAAAAATTTTTTTTAAACATCAATTCTTACAGTTTCATATAAAATTCAGATAAAGTCAACTTTCTCAAATTAAAGTTCCGTGAGAATATAATAGTCTCAGAAATAAAAGTAGGTTAAAAATTAATTCGTGGGCCACTGTACAAGAAACAACCTCTTTTATGTTGATGAGAATTTTAGTGATGGCATTAAATTCTATATCGAGTTTTATCACTTAGCTACGATTATTGATCGGTATTGCTTTAGAAATTGCAACAGGCAGATAACTTGAAGTTCTGATCGGCCAGGCAAAAGTTCGACTTGATGCAGTTTTCCGTGAAAAACCATATCGAATAAAAATTATCAAAATAATACCAACACCACGAAAGTTGTATGTACTTGTTGAAAGTTACAGACAAACTTTTTCTATTATTGAATGGGATTTAGTTTGAGAAATACTGATGTACGACCCTGGTAATTTTCATCCTTGTAAAAACCTTAAAAGAAAATAAACTTTACCATAAGATATAAATTTCTCATAAGGTCACATTATGAAAATCTCATAAGAAACTAAAATTCCTTATAGAGAATTGAGCTGAAAATTCTCATAAAGTTCTTTTTCTTATACGATTTAATAAAATACGGGCTAATAAAAATTTCAGTTTTTTATAAAGTTTTTATACGGTACCTTATGAGAAGTATAATTGTAATTAGGTTTCTATAAGGTGCACTGTAAAAGAAATTGAATTCTTATAAAAAATTTTGTTCTCCTATAAGGTTTTTATTTGGAATAAAGTTACTAGGAGTAACAATTGTTGCTTTATAATCGAGTGTCCCTACAGCACTGTCAAGTAGTTGTATCTCAAGTCTGAAATTGGTCACCTCTCTAATTGATAAAGTAAATAACATGAAAACATATAATAGGTCTACAAAAGATATACAATGGCAATCGCAAATACGCCTCTGTAAATTTGCATATAAATTAGTGATTGCCCACGAATTAATTTTAACCTACTTTTATTTCTGGGACTATAATATTTTCACAAAACTTTCATTTTAGAAACTTGACTTTATCTGAATTTAATATGAAACTGTAAGAACTGATGTTTAAATAAAATTTTGCATGTTTATCATTTCATTATATTGGCTTGTTATTTCATGAATTGAAATCCTGTTTTAGCTACGATTTATTTACGTTTCAGCTTTTTTGTCTCTTCAGGATTAGTAAATTATCAAAATTCAAGATAATCCTTGTGGCCATTTCAAGATTACTTAACAATCAAATATTTTTCTTGTATATTAATTCATTTCTGATTTCAATATTTTTGTATCTCACTTTTGTCATCAAGTTTTTTCTCAATCGGAATTTCATTCCATTTTTACTAATTCTGGCGCTTTTACATTGGCGATGTTCGCTGGGAGGGGGGAGGAGAGGTATTTTTTACTTCATATTCTACACAGTACTAATTATTTCTATGGTCGTGCATTACTTTTTAGTCTACAACTTTTATTTTTGCATGAAATAATAATAAATTTTATTCAAATTCCGAAACTTCTGCCTACGCGACTGTATTTTAAAATTACAGCCTAATATGTTAAAAGAGAGAAATTATCGACGGACACGTTTTTTTTCCGAAATGTTTGTAATGGATTCGCGAATTCAGTGACAATGATCGAATATTAGTATTTTCTTTCATTTTTCTGAAAAAAGCAATGGATTTTTAATGGTTATGGAGTCGGATATCCTCACAGCGCAGCTAGGATAACAATCGCACTGATACAAAATCGAAATTTCCCTGGCAATCAAACTTTAACCTTCGAAGCTTATAATTGGGTTAAAGTTTGGTTGTACATTTTTTAAATGAAAAAAATAGCTCTTGGGCACGATATTTTTGCAAGGGATGGCATTGGTTCATCATGTTTGATTATTTATTGGGAAATTCAATAAATTTTGCATTTAATTGTTATTTTTTCTTTTTTTTTGGCTGGAAATTTATTAATGTGCACATATCTATTGACAGGTTACAATTTTTAATAAAAAATATTAAAAATTAACGCATCCTACAACGTAGAGCGTGTCAAAATGATTTAAGTTATCTGCATCGTCTTTACGGTCTTATTGCGTTTTTAAATATTACAAGAAGTTCCAGCCATGAAAAGAGATAAAATAATAATTAAAAGGTAAAATTTATTGTTCTGACGATTGAATTTCCCAATAAATAATCAAACATGCTGAATCAATGCCATCCCTTGCAAAAATATCGTGTCTAAGGCCTATTTTTTTCACTTAAAAAATTTACAACCAAACTTTAACCCAATTATAACTTTTGAAGGTTCAAGTTCGGTTGAAGATTGTTTGCCAGGGTTTTAAAGTGTGGAATACGACTCCATCCATGATATTAAAAAAAATAGTAGTTTTTTTTTACATTTCAACTTGTAGAAGATTACATTATTTCTTCGGGAGTCGAAAAATGAATTTTAAACTACTATAAGTAGAGTAATTTAACTCGGGATATCCAAATGAGATGTTTTTCAGTCTTGCTCAGTGGGATTCCCACACATTTACTTCTACTGGAGAAGGCATTCTGGAAATTGCTATTGATCAAATCAAAAGTGAATTATCTAAAAGTACATGAATCAATGAAATGGAAAATTACGTTCGTAAAAAAACACAAAACAACTACGTGTTAGTTTTGTAAAAAAAATGTATTTTGGAATATGAAATATTGTAAAAACTTTACAGAGTAAAATTATTTCGTAGAATCATACAATGACTCTCATTTAGATGTCAAATGTCGTTTTTGATAAAAACGTTCGATGTCTTCAACGAAGAATAAATAAATTTACAAGCGCTGATAATGGAGGAGCAAATGCTCTTTTTATTGAAAAATTTATTCCAAACGTGTGTAAAAATGTGATGATATTTATATATGATTAATATTTTTTAACTGAATTTGCGGAGTCTTTTCTTTCGTGTATCTTTTAAATTTTGCTGCTTCATACTGATAAATTATAAGAATATAGAGCCTATAAAGAAGAAATTTCAAAAATTGATGATGATAACAAGCTTTTTTTTTTCTGAAATCTTTACTTTCAGTTTTTTTACAAATTATGGTACTAGGATATGTTGTTTTTCTTTCAGAAATGCAGGTTCTAGAAAACAGAGGCTCGTGTTTCAAAAATCAACCATACTTATTATGTAATTTGGGTTTAAACTTTTGAGAGTTTCTTTGTATTGAAAAACTTCAGATTGGCGTTCTCTCAATACTTACTATCACAAATCAAAGTTTCACAAAGATTTGGAAAACTTGAGGCATGAAAGAGATTAAACTGCAGATTCCATTAGCCTGGAGTTTTCTTAATTTAAATTTTTCTTGAAAATTTAATGAAAGGAAAAATCGTTTACAATTTTGTATTCTACATTTGAATCTGTCATAATTTGTCACTGTAAATTAATTAATTTATAACTTATTTTGAATCAATTACATGCGTGAGGTACATCCTGAGAATTTAGAAAATTGAAAATGTACCTAACTGCAATATCTAAGTGAAACAAGAATAAATTTTAACTATTATCTTTATGAAATTGCACGATTTTAGTGTTCTAAAAACATTTGACAATAAAACACAATTAACTTGACTTTGAGACTTTTTAGATTTAAAATTCATTTCATACAGATTAAATCAGTCAAATAGAATAATCAAATTCAATTTTAACGATTATTTGATCAATTTTAAATAATCAAATTCAACCTGATCAAAATCAATCAAATCAAATCATCAAATCATTCAGATTTCAAATCTGAAAAAACCTTGTGAAACCAAAGAAATCATAACTGCACAAATTTGCAGCTAAATGTGCTACTATCGGCATAATTATTGAAATTCAAAATCGTATACATTCTCTGAAAAAGGCCTCTCGCCCAAATCCAATTCCAATAAAATTGAATAAACATTGTGATTTTTTTTCCCTTTAAATGTACAAATTTTTACATTCTAATGATGATTTTATCAAATTACTGAAGTCCATTTACATTTTTCAGTCCATGTGCATCATATTTTATTGATAGTTTCTATTTAACATGATTATGAACATAAATACCCAAAAATGATATTAATAATAATTACACAATAATGAATTAGATGAAAATCGGAGTTCTTTTTTAGAATAATCTTAAATAATCGAGTAAAAAAATTTCGTATTTCTCAAAAATTGAAAGAGTCATTGAAAACGAAATTTAATGAATCATAGAAACGAAAGTTCATTAGATGGAATAATGTTGCAAGAAAACTAAATTATGCTCATAATCGAATGTGAAAGTCATCAATAACAACGTCGAAATATCGTTCAAATTGAACTAACATTATAGAACAATCAAATGACAAATAGTTATCTATTCTCAAGTGATAGACTCTAAGTTCTCTATTTTCTTAATGACTCCAGGCCGTATATAAGACCCACGATCGAGACCTCCACTCAGCATTCGACAAGGAAATCAATTCGAGTCAACATGAAGCCGTCATTCACTGTAAGTAATTTCTAACTAATTTAACCATTTCAAGTTGTATGCCATACTCAGAATTATACGTGATGCTTTTCAACTAATTCTTCATCAATTTTATGATGTACTAAGATGAAAATTACGTTTTTATGTAGCTGAAACGAATGGAATTTATCGGGACCGAATTGCCTCGAGTTTTTTTTGCGAAAATTTTCGAAGATCAAGAGATGAATGTAATATTAATAATCGCATTTTCTGCATTTCAGTTTGCTTTCTTGTTCCTGGCGAGTTTCGCTCTTGTCCAAGTTTTTGGCGAAACAGCTGGAGCTGGAGAGATTTCAAAAGGTTTGGAACCCATGCCAAATGGAGTAAAAGGTTTTAATCCGCCAGAAGAAATAGTTAAGAAAGCAGATGCCAGGAAAAAGCGAGGTGCGGGAAATCAGAACGGACATCGTTCCACGACCGTACAACAAGGTAACAGAAATACCAACGGACAGCGTTCCACCACCTTACAAACTGGTAACGGAAACACACCTCGTCGTTCCACCACCTTACAAACTGGTAACGGAAACACACCTCGTCGTTCCACCACCTTACAAACTGGTAACGGAAACACACCTCGTCGTTCCACCACCTTACAAAATGGTAACGGAAACACACCTCGTCGTTCCACCACCTTACAAACTGGTAACGGAAACACACCTCGTCGTTCCACCACCTTACAAAATGGTAACGGAAACACACCTCGTCGTTCCACCACCTTACAAACTGGTAACGGAAACACAGGTCGTCGTTCCACGACCCAACAACCTGGAAACATACGAGGTCGCTCTACTGTACCTCCTCGCGGTGCTAGGAGCACCACCAAAAACCCGGATCTCATTGATACTACCGATAATTGTTAATGAAAATTTATCTTGACGACGGTATATTACTATTTTACCTTTTTTGGTCACTTGTTTCGGTTAATGTATTTAATTTTGTGAATTCATTTCAAGAATAAATGTAATCAATTGAAATAATACTCGGGTATGTGCAATTATTTTCCCTGTGATTATTATTCATTTGTATCATGTAATCCGCCGTGTGATTTTTTCGGTTCCTTAATCAAGCAACTTTTTAATTGGAAAACTAGGCGAAGAAAAATTTTATTTGGATTTGAAACTTTTTTGAGCGTCCCTGATATCTCCCTCTTATCCTGTCATAGACTTTCGCGGACGTTGCGAACGTCCATCGAGTTTTTCCTTCATTGTTCGTCAAAAAATAGAAATAAAAATGATGTTATTAGTCTATTGGGGTCGCTCTGTAAGAAAATCACACCAAATATGTTGAAAAATATCTCTGCAATAAAATATTATAATTCATCTGTTCTTTTTTTTGTCCGTCTCAGAGTGTGCATACACGGACTGACAAAACCAATAAACAAGTGAATTATATTATTTAATTGTAGAAATATTCTGTAGTACCTTTGTGTGATACAGAGCGACTCTTATGGACTGATAACATCATTTTTTCTTTTTATATTGTGACACAAAATTAATGCAAAACTCAATGGACGTTCGGAACGTCAACGAACGTCTATGACAGTCTAATAGGAGCTCTTACTGATAATTATTAGTAATCGAGTTTGAAAATTCAAAATTTGTATTTTCCATGTCTGCATTAATGTTTTTTGAAAGTTTGATAGCGCAAATTCCTCAAGTTAAAATCTTCTAAAATTTGTCGTATTCTCTGGTTTTTTAATTAAAATTTCTGTAAAATTAAACATCGAGACAGAAAAGTGTTTAAATTGTAAATTTACTATTCATTGATAAAAATCGTGGAAACTAATAACTTTTGTGCTTTGGGAATTCATTTTTCAAGGGCTTATAACTTTTGATAAATTTTTTATACCATAGTTATCCGACGCTAGATCCTTAGAATTAGAATTGATATGCAAAGTTCGTATGTACTCCATTTTTTAAATTTTTTGATCTTATTTGAATTCACTGAAAATAAAACACAGTATTTCGAATTTTAAATCATTATTCTAAGGAAAAAGATTGTGCTGTACGATTCATAAAGTTAAGTGTAATCAACTTTTTTTCATATATCGTTCTTCGTTGAATCAACACCTCCCCCCACTATCAAACATTAAAATGTTAAATATGAAGGCTAAGGTCAGTAACCAAAGTATGATTTCGGATTCGATCTTTAAATAAAAAAAAAAAAAAAAAAAAAAAAAAAAACAAAGGCAGATATTAAATAATTTTATCTCTTCTTTGCCAAATATTCACAACTGCAAAAGATTTACAACTGACGCCTTTCTTCTCGGCTTACGAAGGCTGTGAAATCGTAAAAAAAAAGACTAATATCGAATATATAATATTCCATGAGCAACGCATCAAAAGTTTTCAGTTGTCGCTTAGAAAAGTTCGGAAATCATATTAAAAGACTAATTCATACTTGAAATGCGACAAAACATAATGTGATCCAAGTTTTTTCCAAGGATGTCCTTCTTACAAATGTTTGAAAAATCGCTAAAATGTATTAAAGTTTTACGCATGCAAGGTTCTATTTTTGTTTTCCATAAAAAAGGTGTTGCACTATTCTCAGAAAGAAAATTAATTCTATTTACATATGTGCAATTATTGCATAGAGTTTGGCTTTCAAGTCCTTAGCGGCTTGTTGATGGGAAACAAGAGCATAGAAGTTACACTTCAAAAAAACTATTTTTTCGTTTTATTTTGAAGTAAATAATAAATAGGAAAAATGCTGTGACAGCCCAACTTACAGCTTTTCTATAAAGGTACTGCTGCTTTCAAAAATGTTTAGATGCGATTTAAAAAAATGGTTTAAAATTTCACCAACAGTAATGAGTAATATATTTTCATTATGAACTACGGTTGCATTTTGTGGGGATTATTTACGTAGCAAGTAAAAAAAGATCTGACACGTTCAAATAAATCTTTATTACAAGATTGTAAACAGCTCTAGCTTACAGTTAAGAAACTGGCGCTCTTTTGAAAAATCGTTACTTTAATGTCAACAAAAGATTTGCACGAGAAAAGTAAGCAGTTGAATGTAAGCATGATGCATGTATGAAGGGTTGTAGTTGCTTTCAATAAATAATTTTTAATTTATTTCATTCTCTACTTTCATAAATTATCATTTCAGTCAACATAATAGTTTAAGGGGGGAACCTGGTTTAGAACGACAAAAAATTGCATGATATTTGGCACAGTTTTTAAGGCTGCTTATCTTATGAAATGTTTCAAGTACTGTAGAACTAGGTCATAGATACACAAATCTTGCAAAAAAAAAGTTATTTTCATGTTATTCTATAATGTTAAGCAATAATAATTCGTATTTGTTTCTTGCACTACTCGCTTAAAGATTCTCCACTGCGTACACGATTAAAAATGTTGTGATTGCCGCATTTTTATTAGTGATAGCTCTTTTTAAAGCTAAAAGTATAAGCTTGTATGAGAACCTAAAAAACTACGTGAAAAATTTTTTTAATCCATTTTTTTTGTGGTTAATTATCTTAAAATTTCGTCAGTGAAACGAGAATTTTTTTTTAAACACCCATAAAATTTGCAATTTTTAACATTTTAAAAAATTTTTTAGGTTTAAATAGAAGATAAACTTCTAAAGTGCGAAAAAAATTTTAGTTTTCATGTTTCTGATAAATAGGACGATTGCTATCGTGTACGCAGTGGAGAATCTTCAAGTGAGTAGTGCCCGAAACAAATATGAATAATTATTGTTTAACATTATCGAATAACATGAAAATAAATTGTTTTTGCAAGATTTGTGTATCTATGACCTAGTTCAACAGTACTTGAAACATTTCATAAGATAAGCAGCCTTAGAAACTGTGCTAAATATCATGCAATTTTCGGCGTTCTAAACCAGGTTCCCCCCTTAAGCAACTTCATAATTTAATAACGGCCAAATGGACAATTGTTTAGAAATTCATTTACTGACCATCGTTAAGTTCTTCAGTTGAGAACATTCTCAAGGTCGATATCAATTATTAGCAATGAATACAATAACTATAGGATCCACTTGGAAGGATCCTGTCAACACTTTCTTTACAATGCCCAGAGTAAGTTCCCGCCTCTGGGCGGGGAGACTAGTCAGTCGAATTGTTTCTTGACATATTTTATTATAGATTGTGCCTACGGCGTGCAGTCTCGGACACTCGTCATGACGGCGCGCAGGTGCAAATAATTTGTGTTGGAAACACCGTGCTTCGCGCGTGAAGACGTTCATAATATGACGAGTAATGTACCATATTTTATCCGCGATCGTCATTTTAGGAGCTCGTAACGTCCCTTGACAAATGAGCGTTGTGTCACCCATTAATGATATGGCGCAAAAACTGGCCCTGGCAAAAACATCTGTTCTACTTAAGTTTTTGTGAGTGCTTGAAAGTCTTGTAAATTTTGCTGTCGTTGGCTGCTTTCTTCACGCGGGAAGTTCGAAAAGACATTCGAGATATAGGTTGTTCTTGGTGTCGTAATGTTATGAATCCATAACGCGACGGGTGAAAGTATTGTGCGTTATTGGTCGGCGGTTTCCAGAACTATTAACGTGATCACAGCTGTTCGCCATACGGTAATGGGTGACGGAACGCTCATTTTTCAAGGGGGGTTACGAGCTCCTAATATGACTGTTACGGATGAAAGTGAATAAATTTGTGTCGAAATTTTGATGTAAATTTTCTGCTTCAATGCTTCTATAGCTTAATAAACTGTCAATTTTTTGAGTCACTTGAAATTACAAGAAAGTACTTATAGTTTGTATCATTGAGATTTACATAGAATGTTTCGAATCTCTGAAGTACTTTATTCATATATGTGTCTAGCATAGAATTCTAGAGGTATCTAATCTGAATTTCTAACGAATTTTGAAAAATGGTATCATGAAACTCTGATTTTTAGAATTTCAATCACAGGACGTTCAATTTTGGAATTCGCAATCCCAGAACTGAATGTTAAATGTTCGAGAATCATAGGCATGTAACAGTTCATTACGTTCCGCGGGCACAATATCTTTATTTCCGAGGCACGTACCGTATTTTATACACCGAGGGGAAATACACTGCCCTCCATTTCCCTGAGGTGTATAAATTACATTATAGATGGTTACTACATGATCATTCCCGAATAATAACTTTAGATTGCTAGGTTTTGGAGTTGAACTCAAGTATTCAGAATTTTGTAACATTTGATTTTTGAACCTCAAATTCTACAGGGTGCGCCATTTCTTATGTCGGCATGTAAACATTGAATAACTTGAAAAAAAAAACAACCGATTTCTGTAAATGAGGTATTTTTATTTAGTTTGGTCCTTTACAATTTATTTAGACTAGTTTTTGAACACAACATCAATCAAGTGGCCGCCCTTATTGTTCACAGCAAAATATGCCCTTTTTGCGGCGTTTTCCATTACCTTTTCGAGCATCTCGGGTGGTATAGCAATGATTTCGGCACGAATATTTTCCTTAAGCTCTTCAATGGTCTGCGGCTTGCTGGCGTACACTTTACTTTTCAAATAACCCCACAAAAAGAAGTCTGGAGGGGTCAAATCTGGAGATCTGGGTGGCCATTCAATGTCGCCTCTTTTTGACATCAGACGTCCAGGGAATTTTCGTTGCAGAAACTGGATTGTTTGATTCGCAGTGTGGCAGGTCGCACCATCTTGTTGAAACCAGTAATCTTCAAGAC
Organism: Platygaster robiniae; assembly: GCA_028476575.1. Lineage (NCBI taxonomy): Eukaryota > Metazoa > Arthropoda > Insecta > Hymenoptera > Platygastridae > Platygaster > Platygaster robiniae. Next base: position 37,586,128 of record CM052021.1, on the reverse strand, counting down.
CTTTTTCACGCATTTGTGGGCAGACATAGTGAGCCAACATCCACCGATATCGGTTTCCATCGATCGTTTGGTTCTCTTTGAAAAAATAAGGACCAATGATGGTTTTGGCGCAAACGCCGGCCCAAACAGTAACTTTTTGGTCATGCAATGGCGTTTCATGGATCTCGTGTGGATTCTGCGTTCCCCAAATGCGGCAATTTTGCTTATTAACGCCTCCAGAAAGTTTGAAATGTGCCTCGTCGGTCATTAAAATTCGCTTCCAAAAATCAGGTTCAGTATCAACTATTCGAGCGATTGTTTGTCCATATTCCAAGCGACGTGGATGATCTGTAGGCAATATTCTTTGTGTTAATTGCATTTTGTACGGAAACAAATGCAAATCATCTTTCAAAATGCGCCGTAGAGTGGTTCCACTGATGCCGAGATGCTGAGCGCGGTGACGATATGAAACTTTTGGGTTTTGGGCAACGCTCTCTCTGACAGCTTCAATCAGTTCATTTGAACGTCTTGGTCGTTGATGAACGGGTTGTTCGCGATCTTTCACTGTCCCGTGGTCACAAAAATTCGACACCAAACGACGAATAGTGTTGTCAGATGGTGCCTGTTTGCCAAGATATTTTCGACGATATGCTCGTTGAGTTAACACAACTGAACGACTATTTTCAATGTACAAAGTAACTATTTCAGCGCGTTCTTTTGGTGTGAAGCGATACATGGTTGAAATTGTACTGAATTGACGTTTCCAAAACAAGTGAAGTCAAGTAAATCGGTTGTCAAATGTTTAAGTTATTCAATGTTACAATACCGACATAAGAAATGGCGCACCCTGTAAAACATACGATTTTTGATATTTTCATAGATTTCTAATAAACATACATTTTCGGAAATGAAAGCTTGAGAAATTGAAGTTTCTTGATTTCGAGAATCACATAAATTTTTGAATAATTCAATAACAGGAAACTAATTAAAATCTAGTATTTTGAGAATTTTTCGTGTTTCTTTTTTTGGTTAGTATTTATTTTTATTGTACTTATTACATTTCATAAGATTTTATAGCAGGATCTCTAGATCTTACAGATCCTGGTATAGATTTTGAGATCCACATATTTTAAGTATTTTTATATATTTTCATGCGACTTTCTTAAATTCAACACTTTGAATTGTAAAAGTTTCTAATAAAAAGTAATAAAGCATATTCTTTGTCAATATTTTTACATAAATTACAAAAACCTTACGTTGTTCCATGAAAGATTATTAATATAGAATTTTTTACTCAAAAATAAGCTCCCCTAAAAAGTTAAAAGTTACTTAAATTAATTTCAGAATATTCCTTAAAAAGTTACAAATTGTGCTAAAAACTTCATGAGACACACTGAGGGAAATTCATATCACATATTGCTATGTTTGTCTAGCACTGCAGCTTCAGTTTGCAAATATAACACTTAATGCCATACTGTAGTAGCACTTTTTAACGTTTTCGTATCGTACTCCATACTTGACAAGATAATAGTAAATGCATTTGAGTATAGTAAATTTTGAGAAACAAGTATGGCAAAAATCGCTATATTTGTCTGCACAGAAAAAAAAAATTTTTATTACACCCCCTCCCCCCTTCCTGCCCCTGTTGTACCCGTCATTGGTGACTGGATATTTTTGCCGTCTTTGCTGAGAGTAGTTCTGAGTAGAAATATTTATTTCCGTTGCCTCCGAGAGAGAGTATATCTCTTCGACCCACCCTAGTTGCGGCCCCAGGTACTGAAGCTTGACTTTGGCCACTTATTGGCGGCCTCGATACAACAACTCCACGAGGCCCTTTAGAATTATTTAGAGTTACAATGGCACTTGAAACACCAACGTATCACATGTCTACTCGTCAATTTTCACCAAACTTCTAGGAACATATCATGCGCTTACAGTAAATAGTAGGCATCTAAATATGAGATAATGCTGAATTATACTTTTTTTCCATAAATATTGGACTCCCAGGCGGACGAGTTACTACGCTATAGTGTGGTAAAAGTGTGGTAAAAGTGTGGTAGATTTTATTTTGGTAATTAATCGTTTTTTCATCAATATTTAACAGTTGTATGCTTGTATGTCAAAGAAAATTTCATAATTTCAATCTCGCGGGGTTTTTTTTAACAATTGTTGCCTTTAAAATCTATTTGTAAAACATGCCGAGGTCATGGAATTACTCCCCAACATGTTTTCGAAAACTACATATTCTTGACAAATTTTAGTTAACATGCTCTAAAAATATAACTTTAACCGAAAGTACTGTTTTTGAGTGCAAATTTTGAGTGAAAATATTGCTAGTCAAGTTAAATAATAAACCTGATGTAAAAGTTCGAGTAGCTTTTGCGTATGCGCCATGAGTAAATTCCTTTCGTGGCACAGCCACTGAAGGAGCTACGGAGGGGCCCAAGGGCGCTCTTCCATATCTGAATTTGGAATGTGAAATCCAATTAAAATTGAATATTAATGTAATAGTATTAAAATATTTTTATTATAATAATTTTTATGTTTATTTCCAAGGCGATGTACAAAAGAATGCTTATACTAGTTTTTTTCTACTATTCTCATACGACCTACCTTATAACTTATTTTCTGGTCGTTTGCTTGAAGATTATAACTTCGCTGTGTTTAGAATGTACTTAAGGACCGTTATAACAACCTATAAAAGTTTTTTATAGCATATATGAAATTTTTAACACTTATAAAATACCGAAAAATGATTTCATTTATGATAATTAATTTACTTCTCATTATTATATATACATGCGTAATTATTATGTTATTTTTAATTAATCATTGTAATTAATGTTACATCATAATCAAAATACACAATATTAGATATATTATATTATTTATTTCGTAAGGGTCAGAATTTTTTTAACAGATCACCTGACCCTAGTGATTTGGGTTTTTATAAAGTTTTTATTAAATTTCTTATAAAATTCGGGTTATTTTCATGAATTTCCGATTCTTTTATAAAGCAACTTTATAAAAAGAGCAATGTTTTATAAAGTTTTTATTATTTTTTATAAATTCACTTCATGAAAACTTTATAAAATCTTTATAAGGCAAAATCTTTATAAAGTAGATTTTAAAATCCACTATATAACAATGTCGTCATTTTATGAAGATTTTGCAAAGTTTTTAAACAGTGGCTTTATTGAAACTAATAAAAACTTCATAGAAAATTGCTCTTTTTATGCAGTAACTTCACAAAAAAAGCGGAATTATTTTAAAAATACTCAAATTTTTTTAGGATTTTTACAAAAACTTTATAAAAACTCAAATTACTAGGGGAATTTAGTTGCGGATCCACGGCGGGGATAATTGCATAAATAATAATAAAAAGTACATTTATAAACATGAATGGAATTATAGTTGAGTATTTTATAAAAAAATTGTATAGGCTGTCATAACAGTCATAACGTACATTCTAAAGACAGCAAAGTTATAGTCTTCAAGTAAATTACATACTCAGAAAATGAGTTTCAAGGTATAGGTGTAAGAATGGCAGAAAAAAACTGCTATAATCATTATTTGGTACATCAAATTTATCGTAAAACAATGTAGTCAGACATTTATAAGATTTTAACTAGAAAATAGTTAGAAAAATTATGATCATAAAAAATTCATATTACTTTCAAATTACTATCCAATCTTAATTAGATTTCACATCCAAAATTCAAATATGCAAGAGCGCTTTTTGGCCCCTCGGTAACTACTTTAGTGGCCATGCCACGAAAGGAATGTACTCATGGCGCATGCGCAAAAGCTACTCACCACCAAATTTTCATTAAACTTTTACAGGCTTATTTACCATGACCGGAAACATTTATTGCTTTCAAATACATTTCCACGGAAACAGAGTATCTTTTTTTTACCGTAAAAGCATTATTTCATGTTACAGTTGTTGATTTAAATAGAAAAAAATCTAACTAAAAATCAAATTTAACTGTGGTAAAAGTGTGGTAAATGTGTGGTAACTCGTTCGCCAGGGTTTGTAGCATTTTCTAATATCACAAAGGAATAAAATTTCGCATTACCTACAAGTAGATGAGCTAAGCGAGTATCAGAACCCCCCACTCCTCCTCCCATCACGTGACCCCCCTCCCCTCCCCGGCCCACTCCCCCCTCCCTTTGACCCGCCCACTCCCCTCCTCTCGGGGTTTTCCGCGAATTTGCGCAATTTTTCCGCGAATTTCCTAGAATTTTTCCTAGATTTTTCCCTGAATTTTCCACAGTTTTCCCAGATTTTTTTGGAATCTTTGCGATATCTCGCTAATTTCATGCAAGTTTTCTCAAAATTTCCTGGAATTTTCCGCGATTTCAACAGTTTTCCAATCCTTTATCGCAGTTTTCTACCCCTTTTCCGTTGGTTTTTGCAAACTTTTTCTACCCCTTATCGCGGATTTCCTCCCTTCAAAACAAGATGGTGGACAGAATAAATTGAAAACAAAATGGCGGTTTGCTAGGCATGATGGCAAACAGAATAAATTAAAACGAAAATGGCGGACTTACGAAGATTGAAATACTTACCTTTGATGTATTTTTCCCCAGAGTCGGAACGTTGATAGCACTTACACGCACACTCACACACGCATACACATACCCATGCAAATTAATACACAGAAATTTTACATTTTACAAAGGGCCCCACCCCGCCCTTTGTTGTGGAGCACAACCAGCTAATTGCTCCTCCATTTTTAATGTTCAGTTTTTTACAATTGTTCTTACAAAAACTCACAAGCATTGAATTTACCACCAAGGAATCGGAAACTGACTGTTAGCTCTGACTTCACAGCGTCGACAAGTTTTTGAAGCTGATCCGAATCCTCTTGTAATGATTTGCCAAGCCTTGCCGGGAGAAAAATCTCGAATTCCGTATCCAGAGTGATGAGGAATTTCGATCCATACTTGGTTTTAACGGAGCGAATGTTGGTGACGGTGTAACTTTTATTGAGTTCTAACTCGATAATTTTACGCGTTGGCAGAAAATTCTCTACACGAGCTATTTTGTTCAGCTTCGAGAAGTCCATGTTGCTTGATAAATATTTTTCTTAAGACTGACGCTCTACCGCTCGCGCATCCGTATTTCAAGGATTATTTGACCTTGAAAATCTATTGCGCAGTTTCGAAAGTGATGACGTCGCCTCGACAAGTTTAAACAAGTCGCCGGAAACGATTACATCATCACATTACTAAGCGATGACATTATCATCTATTCATTCAACCTTGAAAGTATATTACGCAGTTACGTAAGCGCTGACGTCACCTCAACAAGTCTAAACACATCGCCGGAAACGATTACATTCTTGATTGATGACGCCATCATTCGACCTTGAACGATTTATTACGCAGTTTTAAGATATATTTTTAGAAAGTTTATCTCCAACCATGTGGATACAAACAGAAGATTGTCCTAACACTATACGCAATTGAGTTTTGTTCTTTTTTTATTTCTTTTTTTTCAATTTTTTTTTAAACTTTTAATTTTTTCATTTATTATTATTTCTCTTTCTTCAAACGTTACACAATTTTTTCGCAATGGCGGTGGTCCGTCCGGGATGTCACCGATATAATTAGAGTTCCAATGTTCATCACAACGCGTCCAGGCAATAAATTCCTCATCTTCTTGCAATTCTAGCGGAAGCTTATTCCATGCATTGCTTATGTGTTTGCTCGAAAGTTCAGAAGGTATTCTCGAGGTAGAACAGCGATATCTTCGGAATCCAACTCATTGATCCCGTTTACGAAAGAGAGTAACGTAAATTATCTTCTCATCGAAGGTGTATCCCCAAATTTCTCCGTCAACCATATTTTGAGTCGACGTGCGTTTTCTGCGGCGCAGTGATGATCATAGACAGGTCGATGATAATTGTTAAATCGACATGCGGAGACTCGCAGCTTGTCGAGTGAAGGACAGCCCATTTCCTGCAGGTCAATTATGTTGACTGAGTCCAGATGATTTTGCAACCATTTTTTCTTATCCACTCCTTTGACGAATACGAAACTGGAGTCGATCAGTTGATCCTGCAGCTCTTGATTGAGTTCATCGTATAACATGTCTCCAGAGTTCCAAGGAATGGCGTGATAATTACGTGTCAACCACAAGTTGGTTGCCCGCGCTTTTGATGACAAACCATGCCAGGCACATGGTGACTTGAACAGCGTCATGACCGCATCAGCGTTGGGCTCGAGCCTTAAAACTGCGAGCTCCTTGGCAACGAAGGTATTTTGCACGGAAAATCCTTGAACGTCCACGATGTACTTCATTATGATAACTCTTGACACACTGACGCGCTACGTCACATCTACATGCTTTTATAACCTCATCCCTACTCCATAATGCTACAATCCCCCCCCCTTCCACCATCAACCACTCAGATACTCTCTACGAACTCTCTTACGTTTACATCTTACGAACCAATTTATACCGCTTATTATTCAGTCTTAAAACTAATATCTACTGATTATTGTTCAAATCTTTAGCTTTTCTACGTAAAATAGGATCTTAAACACATTCAATAAAAGCGATTCGTCGTTGAAACCTATAACGGTCACGGGCCGCTTGTTCCCATGGACCCCGTCTCGCTAATCTATGCGCAAAATCCCACACATACAGCACATATACTGTAGGTGGGTTACAATCAAACGTAACACGCTTCATAGTTTTCTGACAACTCCGCTGATTAGTTGGTATTCTATGATACGATCATGTACAATAAGACAGTATGCAGTAGTTGCAGCTGGGAAATTGGCTCCTGATTCAAACTCCAGACGAACATCAACTGGACCAGTGATCAAGGAATCATTTTGTTTAGCACAGTCGATAACAACAAGAGGCGCATTATCTTTAAATTGAGTTTTTGTTAGCAATGGAGCATTCTTTCTACCATAATACGATGATTGAAAATTTTCAAACATTTCATATAACGTTGCAAACTGGTTTCGTTGAAAATCAATATGAAGATTCTGATAAGGATAATATTGTGAATTTAAATAAAATTTCATATCACGCAAATTACACGTATCAAAGTTGCTCATATTTCCAGTTCTCACATTTTTTCGTCCAACTTGGAATCCTATGATGACGTATCTCGGCTTTTCCAGTTGAGTCGTTGTTTTCACACTCCATACGTGCTTTGTAGTTTGAGGTAAAAGTGGATACTCGTAAAGTTCCCAGCTTCGGAAACTCATGGCGATCGTTGGATCAGTAGCGATGAAATTAAGCATTCGAATTTTCTCCAAGTCCGAAACTTTGACGTATGGAATTAACCATTCAATTTTGCTAATGGTTAGCTTGTATTGTTCTTCGTTCGCAGCAAGCTGTGTGATTACGTTGACGTCGGTGTCGGCTCGCAGAATAATGAGTTCATGTTTTGCATTGACGATAACTCGTTGATAATCTTCAGCAAATCCGAAGATGAAATTCAGTGGAATGCATATGTCAAAATATCCATTGTTGTTAGTTATATGTCTTGTGTCGTCAACAATCCATCCAGCATTTTCCATCATATCCTTTTGAGTAGGAATTTGTGCAATGTAGGCCTTCATCGTTGTTGTGAGACCGACATTCTTGATTCTTTCGATCTCTACAGCATTCAGCTCATACCGCATTTCTTCAAACATGTGGCAGATGCCATTGTTCACAATCGATGTATGAGCAACATCAGTTCCATCTGCTTTTGTCAATCTTCCTTGTATATGCAGCGAACTTTTGCTAGGCAGTATATATGAATCCTGGTTTTGTACGCTGATGTGAATCTCATCGTTGTTGTTGAATGTTGATGAAGCATATGGCTGGTGCGCGTGTATTTCATATTGCGCTATTGACTCGTCGAAGATGACTTTTTTCTCGATAGATAACATTGTATCAGGCAGATAAAGCAGCAGAAAATTTTACTCTTAAACCGAGACTTTTCAGGAACTGCACGTTTTGCGGTGTTAGCACTTTGAGTGGTTTGTACCGACTGATGATTCTTGGACGTGCTGTGTGACTTTTATAGTCTCCGTAGACGATTCCCATTATTCACTTTTCACATGAAGTCTAATAGTGATGACTTCTCCTCGAAAATTCACCAACTTGCCGTCTTGATCCACAATACGTAGCTGGAGATGATGTATTGCCTGTACGGTGATCGGATGATAAATGACGTGAGTTGGTAGTTCGATGATCTTATATCCTGGTGGCACCACGGGAAAAAACTCATGAATAGTGTGCACTTTCTTCTCGTTTATATACGCTCCTGTAGTGATGTTACACTCACGGGAAATTGTGATTCATGTTCCACGTCAGCAGCAATGACTACCTGATCAAAACCTAATAGTTTTCCGATAGAATCTTTTGGTCGAAAATCTATCGGTCGATTACATTGAATTTTACTACGCAGCGTGCTACTATTCGCCCGTAACTGGAGCTCGATACTTGGTGGCAGCACTTTTTTCAAATAAAGCTCAATGTTCTCCAACTCATAACTTCCCGAGGGTATAGTAATCACTTTATCGTCAACATAGAATTTATTGTTGCCGACGTCGATGTTGGGGATTGAATTGAAAGTCAGCAACTCGACTAATCCCAATGAATACTTTTTTTGAGGTGACAATTCGATCGGAGGAAAGTAATTAGTCTCCAATACAGATGACGTGCCAGAGAGTGTCAATGTCAATGTATCCGCCATGACTGCTGATTGTAGACTGGTACACATTCACACACCATCGATGCTTTTATCGAGTAAAAACTTGAGACACAAGTGTCCACAGATAATTTGATTATAGTTTTGATACTGATCACGATTGTATTGAATTATGCTACCGACACCGAAATAGTCTACAAGTTCGCGAGGTGGTTGTAGATTGCCAAAGCTATCAAAATACATGATTTTATTGTCCGTTTTCCTGTAGGCGACCCAATGAGTTCCATGACTATTTTTACTATCCAAATTGATAATGGCAGCTTCAACTCTCCCGGGTCCATTTTTCGGTTAATCATTTCTCATGTACACACCTCGAAAATGTGGAATTTTTAACAATTTTTCATATTTCAACAAATCTACGTTGCTGAGTGCTCGGTGCGGTAGCTCTATACGTTTTTTAAATGCAGTCTCATGCCAGTTCCCCATGGTTTTAAATACAATCCTTTTCCCACGGCGATTGATTCCATTTTGAGGTTATGACGTTTTGATTCCTCCAATTGACGCTTCGCAGCTTTCGCATCGTTGATAGCTTTAGCGATGCTTGCAGCGCCACCTGCTAACGCTCCTGTGGCACTCAATCCAGCGAAGATTGGTAGTAAAACTGCTGGTAAAATACCTCCAATTTTGTTTGGTACGGGAAGTACACGAGGTACTCGAACATTCTTCTTTCCTCCAGCTTATTTCACAGCTGCTCGTGCTTCTTTCAAAGTAGATTGTACAGAGCCAGTAGCTTTAGCTGCTACTTTCGCTGCATCGATGACTTTTCTCAAAGAAATCTTTTTCTTCTTTACCACTTTTCTGACTTTCTTCGCTACTTTCCTAGCTTTATTTTTTAGTCCCATTCCGAGTTTTTTCTTCAGCCCCATAATGCTGGCTATACCAAGTGCTGCTGTTTTTTCACCAACTCCCGAATCCTTGGCAAAAACACGTTCGACTGCTCTTTTGGCGAGCAATTGATCAGCTTCGTGTCTAGCTGTGAGATTTTCACGATTTTTTGAATAAGCTATATCGTGCTCCCTACACGCTGCGTCGAGTGGATTGATTCCACGATCCCCACGTGCTAACCTCTTAGTCAGCTTTGTGCCTGGACCGCAAAATTGATATCCAGGTATATGAAGTTCAACGGGGAGCTTGTTGATGATAGTGTTGACGAGACCTTGTCCTCTCACAGTCATTGCTTAACTGAGTTCGCGACTATAAATACCTCGTATTTATACTTTTTGTGTCAAACGTTCGTGAACCATCATGGAGTTTATACAGCAGAATGTAAAGTTACCTGTTGTTAACTTTGATAACGTGACAGAGAGGCGGGAAAAAATCAAACGTCATGGAAAGCTACTACCGAATACAGTTCACGCTATCATCTGTGGACCTTCAAATTGTGGAAAAACTAATGCTCTGCTCTCACTTCTTACACATCCAAACGGATTGAGATTCGAGAACGTCTACATTTACTCGAAATCACTCGAGCAGTCTAAATACAAGTACTTGGAAAAAATCATTGAACCGATCAAAGGAGTTGGATATTTCCCATATAGCGACAACGAGCAAGTTGTCTGTGTGGGATGTTAAACCAAACTCTGTAATGATATTCGACGATGTGGCGTGTGAAAAACAAAACAATATATGAGCATATTTTTGTATGGGACGGCATCGTGATGTGGATAGTTTTTATCTCTGTCAAACATACGCACGCATTCCCAAACACTTGGTGCGAGATAATGCGAATATGCTCATACTGTTTCGTCGAGATGACATGAACTTGGAACATGTGTACAACGATCATGTCAACACTGACATGTCTTTCACACAATTTCGAGATTTATGCGCAGCATGTTGGAATGATAATTATGGTTTCATCGTCATTAACAAGGATAGTGAGCATGGACGTTACAGAAGAGGGTTTGATTGTTTCTATAAAATAAAGTGATTATACAAAATGATACCAGTATCGCCTTAACTCTGCTCAAAGATGGATCGTAGAGATGTACTACACCACATTGCACAAGCAAGCGAAGCCATCCGTCGCAAACATCGTCTGCTGAAACGTGGGAGAGCTGCTGTAGAGACGTCGGTGCGAGAAGTGTTCAAGCCAATCATTGATCTACTCCAGTAATTGACTAGAAAACCAATAAACCTGAAGATGGAATCAGTCAAAAAGGCGGAAACTAAAGAAGAATTACCTACAATGGAGGAGGATGAGGAAAATGATTTATTTGAGCCACAGAGTGAAGATTTCGAGAGCTTCAGTCAAACTATCGGTGATCAAACATTCTCACCAAGTATTGCCAGTTCTCCAGTTCCTGTTGACACTGTGAAGAAATACTTAAACATGTTGAAAAACAAGACTCAACAAAAGAATTTTGACATGCAGTATGCAGTACGATCATTGAAAAGCGGTTTGTTTATTAGAAACGCACCAATCAGTTTCACAGAAAACAACATTCAAGTGGGAACTGAGGAGTTTGAGAAAACACCAGGACTTATCGAACTGACATTCAAAAAAACACCAAACAGTTTGATTGTGAATAAAGTTGACGTGGAAAACTATAAGAAAATCATCCGTCAAACGAGTGCAGATAGAAAAAATTATCAACCTGACAGGAGTCTACGAGGTGGTAAAGATATGAAGTATCTCACATACATTGCTGACAAGAAAGTAGGTACAGGTGTATATAACGTAGTCAATCCCGGACGTGACATCGATTATGTGCATTGGGATGATCCAAACGAGCTCGTTGATCGTTTGCGACTCATACTCGCGTCACAAGCTGCTGGCAACAACAGTCACATCAACGAAATCAACTCAATCATCGAAGAACTGAGAGAAGCTGAAATTATATATTGAGGGGATTGCATTGTACAACTTCATTCGCAAGCTAGATAATGGCGAGTGTAGACGTTTTTGGAAAACATCTAACGAGAGCTCAAGGACTTCGAGGCCCTCCAGGTGTTGGATTCCAATTGACCGCTGAGCAAAACTATGATTTGATGGGAAAAAGGTTAGGCAACGTTGGCAAATTGATGGAAATGATGGATGCAGTGAACCTCGAAGAAGTAAATAGAATCGTTGGAGATGCGATTCAATCACTGAGATATGTGATTGGCATCGTGACTGACAATTTGACAAAATCGCTGGAATCCTTGAATGATTTGTATCAAAAACATATGCTTGAATATTCGAAGCAGATCGATGTTATTCTACATCGTCAGCAACGCATTGAGGAAGTAGTACATATCACACCCGAAAAAAATGAGTTTGAATAAAAGCAAGTATACAAACGCGTCACCCTCATTACCAACCCAGACATTGTAAGGATGGATGCGAAAGAAGCTCTTGTAGAAGAGCTCCATAAGCCTGCAAGGAAAAATTATCGACGACGTCATGTGGATATGCGTGGAATTGATGAAACTTGGCAAGCTGATCTCGTCGATATGTCTACTTATGCTGACAAAGGCTACAAGTTCCTGCTCACCGTCATCAATGTCTTCTCCAAGTATGCATGGGCTGTTCCTGTGAAATCTAAAAATGGTCCTGACGTCACCGCTGCTATGAAGACTGTACTCAAGGATCGTCAACCCAAGAATCTACACGTCGATCAAGGCAAAGAGTTTTACAACAAGAACTTCAAAGCGCTCATGAAGCACCATGAAATCAACATGTACTCTACATTCAGCGGCATGAAAGCATCCATCTGCGAAAGTTTCAACCGCACTTTGAAAAGCAAGATGTGGAAAAGATTCTCACTCCAAGGACATTACAAATGGATTGACATTCTACCTGAATTGATGTCAAGCTACTACGCTACTAAACATCGTACTATCAAGATGAAGCCAAAAGATGTTACTGCATCTGATGAAAAACGTTTGCTCCGTGAAATTTATCATACCAAGGATCAGAAAGAGAAGCATAAATTCAATATTGGTGACAAAGTCCGGATCAGCAAGTATAAACATGTCTTCGAGAAAGGATATACGCCCAATTGGACAAAGGAAATATTTTCCATAGTTGCTGTGAAACCATCGCATCTAACGACGTACAAACTCAAAGATTACCAAGATCAACCCATCGATGGAAGATTTTACACCGAGGAACTCGCTAAAGTGAAACATCCTGATGTATATCTCGTGGAGAAAGTGTTACGAAAGCGTGGAAACAAACTATATGTAAAATGGTTGGGATTCGATAATACCCACAATAGTTGGATTAATAAAACAGAAATGTAGATAAAAAATTCTTTTATTCATTTCCGCACCACCAGAGCCCACATGGGGGGGTAGAATATGTGGCGCGTTTTTGGTAACATGGTATCCCCAGTAGGCCTAATCCACGATAGTTGCATTATTTAATGCAACTGACTGTACATACTTATATTTGCGTACATATTTACATATATATATTATTCATATGAACGCAGACATAAACGCTCGTTTATTTACAAACATAATCTATTCGAGCTCCATTAATTCAGGTATTTTGTAATGGCCGTGTGCCAAAGTGTCCGTTGTATCTGACAAAATAAAACGTTTGTCATCAAACGGATTTAACGTGAGTTTATTTTGCTCGATTGTCTGGATTTCATGGAGGTGTGAACGAAACAGTCGTTGGGAGCAGAATTTTGTAACTTCGTTCTTCAAACAATATACATAGTCCATGAAATCCAGCGTTTTCGCGACAACTGACATTTTGACACCTTTGGCTCTCTTAATTCTATCCTCGCCTTTAACACGTAAACTATACATTTTACTTCGTAGACCGACAAATTCTGTAATGATTTTCCCATTACACTCATCTTTCATGAGACCCACGACTTTTTTGTTGAGCTGTTGAATTCCAAATTGGTTGTCCGCGGGGTAATCTAAAGTATCGAAATGTTCTGCATGGTCCATCATCAACGTATATGGATTGAGATTTTGAATTTCGTAGATAAGACTATCACAATCAGTATCACAATTGTTCGACTTTTTAAAAAACATCATCTAGTAACGCGTCAAAATAACGATCACGGAAAAATTAATGTTTTTCAACCAAAAAAAAACTAATCACTAAATACCACAACAATTGTTCAAAAGCACTATCAAACAACTAGTCAATAGAACTTTTGCGAGAGAACCAATGTTTGCCAAGTGTCACAGTATGCATCGCGCTACGGTGTCGCGCTATGGTGTCGGGCTATGGTGTCGCGCTACGGTGTCGCGCTATGGTGTCGCGCTACGGTGTCGCGCTACAGTGTCGCGCTGCTATGACCCGTGACGATTTCGCGTTATGGTTTGAAAGTGTAAACTTCGAAACGTTCTGAATCAGACTTCTGATCCCAGTTTGAAAATTCGCAACTTATATACTTTGAATTGATTCATTTCTAATTGAAATTTTATGCTAAATTATGTTTTCTATTCTTTGAATTTCCATATTGACTAATCTTTCTTTTTTTCCAAACTTTCAGAGTTCATAGTTACGTAATAAACATTTAAGGTTCTATTTCATAATATATTTCTTATTTCATACTCTAATTTTCGGTACGTAAAATAGGCTAAGAGCAAATTAATGTTTCCTATTCTATTAATTCAAAAGAAAAGCTGTCGTTTCTATTTCTTATATAACATTCGAAAAATAGATTACGTAATAGAATTTCAAAGTTATATTCGCATAATTTTTTCAACTGCTTGAAAACATGTTTTCTCTTCTTTGAATTTACATACTGTATGATACTTATTTTTTTCCAAACTTTTAGAGTCGTTAGTCATGTAATAAATATTCAAGGTTCTATTACATAATAAATTTCTCATTTCATATTATTATTTTTGACGTATGAAATACACTTAAAGCAATGTTATATTCAAATTTTATTGAATTTTAAATATAAGCCGCCGTTTCTACTTTTTATCTAACGCCTAAAGTGATAGATCACGTAACAGAATTTCGAAGTAATATTAACGTAATTTAATTCACAGCAAAAAATAAATCAATGTTTTTTTCTCTAAAAATGAATGCGTTTAAACTCGATGGAAATTTTTCATCGAGAGTAACAGATCTGCGTAAGTGAATTTATAACGAATTTCGTAAAATTTGAATATGCTTTTAAGACTTCGCGGATGATATCATGGAAACAGTCTTTTATGACTATCCCGAACTTGATCAATGTATTGACATATCTTATACCGTTTCCTGTTTTCTATCGTTGCATTCTTCAGCAACATAAATGGATTATCTTCGATTCTACTTTTACTTTCTTCTCGACACATGTGCTACATCGCATCACGTTGGATTTACGGAATATATTAATTTACTCGGCGTCTAGAAGGCAAGCGTTTGTTATCGAGACATTAATCGCTCTTTCAAAATACAATTGTTTTAAAAAGTGAACGCTCGCATCGATCGCTTTCCTTGAAAATCAGAAAAAGTGATTGAGGTAATAAGAGAACACGCTTCAAACTGATTTCGAAAGAACACAGATTTTTAGAAGTTGGACAAAACTATAATTCATGAATATGATGTAAGCAATCTTCTTTTTTCTAATTAGAAACTTTTGAGAGTGAGGAATTAGAGGTCATTTTTCGAAAGCATTAGACTACCCTACAAAATTTGACTATATAAAGTGATGCTAGCTGAAATAAAATCAGTCACGGCTTTATAATGAGATTCGTGAGTAAACAAAACGTTACCCATGAAGAAGTGATGGGATATTATAAATTAAATTTAATCAGTCGACGTGAGTTTCCAGTCAGATTTGGACGAAGTTTGGCTGCAGTGAAAGTTTACCTTATGCAGAGGAGTTGTGAAGAAGGTGAAAATTTCAGCCAATGGTAAGTCGTTGTTTATTCAATTTTCAGTGTTCACAATTTTGTTTTGTCGATATTTTTTAATTATTGTGAATTGTTGAGGGGACAGTCGGGTGGAGTGGGAAGTGTTTTAATGATGCCACATAAAATGCAAAAGAATATTTTTTTTTTTTTTTTTTATTTCAAAACTGTATCGTGGAGAGAAAGTTCATTGATTAAAAAAATATTAACATTTCCTGTCCAACCGACTTCCCACTCCACCCGACTTTCCCCTACATATTGAGTATATGATTAAAAAACTTCATTTATATTGTTTAGAATTTTACTTTATAATAATGTTTATTAATTATATTCGATGATTATTTATTCAATGAATGTGATTTTTAGAAATTGTCATTTAACAAGTTCTTTGTAATGATTCTTACAGGTATCGAGACACATTCAAAAACTTAGATCGAACGTTCCAAAAGACAGCCGTAGACGCATACTATATAGGAATGGAGGATACGAGGGTAGCACTGCAGCAGTTCATGGATGAAACAATTGCAGCTACAAGTCGGAAAGAGGATAGACATAATAAAGATGACATCCCAAGGAGGAGGTCCAAAAGAATAGAAAACAGGAAAAGCAAACAACCGTACAGGAAGTGTAATTGTTTTCACTAATTAAGATTATGGGAATTTGAAGAAAAAATGTAATTTCAAAAAAATGATGTCGAAATTGTTTAAAGAAATTGTTTTTTCATTATAACGTTAAATCTCCCTATCCCTCTAAGATAATTTAATTTAAATATATATAATATATATTTAATTTAAATAAGATGTAAGTTATCAATAATGTCGACACCTACCTTACCGACACTCAGTACACCGGCGACTTGTTTAAACTTGTCGAGGCGACGTCATCACTTTCGAAACTGCGCAATAGATTTTCAAGGTCAAATAATCCTTGAAATACGGATGCGCGAGCGGTAGAGCGTCAGTCTTAAGAAAAATATTTATCAAGCAACATGGACTTCTCGAAGCTGAACAAAATAGCTCGTGTAGAGAATTTTCTGCCAACGCGTAAAATTATCGAGTTAGAACTCAATAAAAGTTACACCGTCACCAACATTCGCTCCGTTAAAACCAAGTATGGATCGAAATTCCTCATCACTCTGGATACGGAATTCGAGATTTTTCTCCCGGCAAGGCTTGGCAAATCATTACAAGAGGATTCGGATCAGCTTCAAAAACTTGTCGACGCTGTGAAGTCAGAGCTAACAGTCAGTTTCCGATTCCTTGGTGGTAAATTCAATGCTTGTGAGTTTTTGTAAGAACAATTGTAAAAAACTGAACATTAAAAATGGAGGAGCAATTAGCTGGTTGTGCTCCACAACAAAGGGCGGGGTGGGGCCCTTTGTAAAATGTAAAATTTCTGTGTATTAATTTGCATGGGTATGTGTATGCGTGTGTGAGTGTGCGTGTAAGTGCTATCAACGTTCCGACTCTGGGGAAAAATACATCAAAGGTAAGTATTTCAATCTTCGTAAGTCCGCCATTTTCGTTTTAATTTATTCTGTTTGCCATCATGCCTAGCAAACCGCCATTTTGTTTTCAATTTATTCTGTCCACCATCTTGTTTTGAAGGGAGGAAATCCGCGATAAGGGGTAGAAAAAGTTTGCAAAAACCAACGGAAAAGGGGTAGAAAACTGCGATAAAGGATTGGAAAACTGTTGAAATCGCGGAAAATTCCAGGAAATTTTGAGAAAACTTGCATGAAATTAGCGAGATATCGCAAAGATTCCAAAAAAATCTGGGAAAACTGTGGAAAATTCAGGGAAAAATCTAGGAAAAATTCTAGGAAATTCGCGGAAAAATTGCGCAAATTCGCGGAAAACCCCGGAAAAACGCGAGAAAATCCGGAAAATCCCGGAATAACGCGGGAAAACCCCGAGGGGAGGGGAGTGGGCGGGTCAAAGGGAGGGGGGAGTGGGCCGGGGAGGGGAGGGGGGTCACGTGATGGGAGGAGGAGTGGGGGGGGGTCTGATACCCGCTTAGCTCATCTACTCCTACACTAGGGTGAATAAAAAAAAAAATTTGTTGAAAATCATGTGCGATGCATCGAAATCTTGAAAAGCATCGTAAAAAAGAATTTTTCCCAAAATTTGAGCAAGTTCCATGATGTTTAAGAGGTAGCTCAAAGCGATTTTTCATTTGCGGTCAATCGTAAACCTAAAAAATAAACAATTGAGCTCATTCTCACAAATTTTCATTTAAAAATCTGTTATTTTGCAAATAGTATCTTTAAACAACAGAATCAAGTTTTGCGAAGATGAATTCAAAAACATTCGTTTGTTATTTAATATCTAACTACACTCGTTTACAGCGAAATTGACCCATGACATCTGTTGGTAATTTTTATTGTGAATTGAAGCGCTGAATCCGAAAATAATGTCAAAAATGTTGAAAGTAGAACATTTTTTGAGATATTGCAAAAATCTCGTTTTTCGCGGGTTGCGGAAAAGTGTTCTTACTTTATCGTGAATAACTCTTGTAATAGTCAACCAATTCTGTTCCGTATCTGGAATGAAAGGTAATTTAATTTTCCACAACTTTTATTCCAACGTTTTTCTCGTGAGATTTTCCATTAATTCGCTGTATATATATTTATTGAAGATTTTCTGTCATTTTTAGCAGTAATTTAGATAAATATACTATTTCATCGTGAATTTTAAGGGAAAAATTTTTTTTATGGCTAGATAATTTGTAATGGATGCTATACTCTGGTGTATCGCGATGAGAATGGTATAGAGTTTTTAAAAACCGCTTGAGAAATAAGAAAGTTATTAGCGGTTTAGAATCAAAATACAGGATCAGAGTTTCTCCAAATTATATTGAGTTTTTAGAATATGGTAATTTGGTTTTGTATGTTACAGAAAATTATTGTTTTTACAAAGTTTTTGATTGATAACTACGATAAAATTTGTTTTCCTATGCTTTAATAACTTCAGATGCTGGTGCATAGTTTAATGAGATAAAAACTGATGACCCAAAGTGGTAATAATTAAAAATGACAGGATTCCCAAGCAGATGTGAAGTTTCTAGCTAGTTTATATACTGTTATAATTTCGGTTCGAGTTCAATAATAACACCGATTTCACTTGCAATTAATAACACGCACCATTTATTCAATGCAGGGAAGTGTGAGGTTCAGAGTTAACAGTGTGAGAGAGATGGAAACACATAGGTAAGTACATGAAAGGGCCATATGGGCACATGGAAGAGAAAAGGCATACATATATGTATATACATGTGTGTGAATGTGTAGGCGCGGGAATATTTGAAAATCGAATTCCAACATGTACAAATACCCAGCTGTAGGTGATTTATGAACAAAGAAAATGACGATGCGTTTACGAAATTTCAAAGTCATCTGGATCTATTTTGCATTCGTGGTGCCACGTAACCGTTCGTAATTTAACATTTAAGGGATCAATATACTTAGGCGAAAAAAACAACTGAATTATCACTTTCTTAACTTTGTATTTTATATTATATGCGTCGGTTTATTACTCGAAAAAGTTAAAAATGAATACATTGAAACGACTATATAAGTGCAAAAACTATCCAAACAAGTTTTGCTATGCCTGTGGAGAATACATACCATATTTCCACCAACGCGAAATTTTACGAGTACATTACAAACTGCGTATCGTTTATATTTTTGAATGTTTTGCACGAAAATCTTGGTGAATCGTGGACCCCAAATGTATTGTGCAATACATGTAGAACTGGATTAACTATGTGGATGGCAGGCGCGAAGTAAAAAAAATTTCATAACTTTATTTGCATATTTCTTGCTTACTAGCACTATTATTAAGATTATTTTTCTCCACTTCAGGCGCTACTTGTCATTTGATATACCCTCGATTTGGCGACAGCCAATGCTCCACGAAATCGACTGCTATTTTTGTTTAACTAAAATAAAGCAACATGGACGTCACAAAGCGGATGAATATGCAATATGTAAACTCCATGACAAAACCAGTCCCACATTCACCGTTAGTATCATACCCTCTTTGCCCCAAACGAAAAAAAGAACTTGATGATTCAACCGGATCAAGTGAAAATAGTGACTTTGATGCAGATGCAGATGCAGATTTTGGAAAAAAGCCGAAGATTTTCACGCAAGCAGAACAGAGTTGTTGGCTTCACGTTTTCAAGAACGTAACTTATTGAGTTCTAAATCAAAAGTCACATTTTATAGAAATTGGCATCAGCAATTTGCTAAATACTATTCGAAAAAAAAAAAAAAAAATTTGTTATTGCAATGATGTAAATGGTTTATTTAAAGAATTCGGTGTGCCGTATGATCTAAACGAGTGGCGTTTATTTATTGACAGTAGCAAAATGAGTTTAAAAGCTGTTTTATTGCATCAAAGAAACAGCGAGCCCTTCATTCCACTGGCGCATGCTGTGAATACGAAAGAATCGTATGCATCAATGGAGAAACTGCTTGATCTTATTGATCACACTGTGCGACAAAAAAAAAATTTTTCTTTGCTATAGATCTAAATACATAAAATCGATTCATAATGACCCCACAAACAAGTTTACGAAAGCTTTTCGCGAAGTTAGAGCAAGTTTTCAAGAAATTATTTAGGCAAAATTTCTAAAATATAACTTTTCAATTCTTACAATTATGGCTCGATTTTTACCGGATAAAAGCGCATGTCTATATATTTGAGGTCGAAAAATCTATTTTTATCATAAAAACGTTGAAAAACTGCATTTTTCACATAGTTGAAACTTTGAAGAAAATCACTTAATGCAAATGACTACAGGTTGCGGTTGGGGGTCTCGCTCGTATTCGATCGTTTTGAATAGGCAGACATTCAGAACGATCGAGAGCGAGCGAGAGCCCCAACCACAACCGTTAGTCACTTGCATTAAGTGATTTTCTTCAAAGTTCCAATTATGTGAAAAATGCAGTTTTTCAACGTTTTTATGATAAAAATAGAATTTTCGACTTCAAATACACAGATATGCGCTTTTATCCGGTAAAAATCGAGCCATAATTGTAAGAATTACAAAGTTATATTGTTATATATCCAAAAATAAGGGTTATTTTCGCATCTATAGCCTAATAAAATTATCACGAAAATGAACGCATCAGAAAAATGCGCGAAGGAAGTTTTGACTGCGCGCTGATAAGATAAATACTCCGACTAAACAATTCATAAAAAATGCAATTCTCAAATTCAGGTAGCATCACCGGGAATGCAAGTTTCAAATTCAGTCCTGATAATTTCGCGTTCGCAAGATAAGATAGCGATCAAATTCTAAGATATCATACCTCCCATGGAGAAAATAACGATATAAAAATGCAAGTCCCTTGCAAATCGCGGTCATTCAGTCGTCCCACACGTTTAATGAAAAAACCATTCCATACTCGAAAAGTAAAATTATCAGTGCAACCAGTCCCCCCCCCCCCTCTGACCCCTGCAACTTGAATCCGGCAATTATCTGTTCCAGCGAAAATTATTATTAGTAAGACTTGTAACATTCTCCTTTTCGTTTTCTTTCCATTTCAATTGTGTTTCATTTTTTTTCTGGTTTCTTTTGAATTCAATATGGTTGTTAAACCGAATCGGATTTCATTTTCCTGATTTCTGTTTGTAATAACCGAATTTTTATTTTGAATGTGTTTCATTTTTTTCTGGTTTCTTTTGAATTCAATTTGGTTGTTAAACCGAATTGGATTTCATTTTACTGATTTCTATTTGTAATAACAGAATTTCGATTGTCGTTGTGATTCATTTTTTCTGGTTTCTTTTGAATTCAATTTGGTAGTTAAACCGAATTGGATTTCATTTTTTTCACAAGATAAATCTTTCTGCGTCACGATAACCTCTAGCCAATTAAATATGTGCTTTATCCTCTCTCCATCCACAAAGCTTTAGAGTCATCGCAGTTCTGTACGAGTTTGGGAGATGCCCGGGATCAAGCACGAGCTCTGAAACTCCATCCCCGAGACGGGTATAAGAAGTTTCTCGATAAAGGATACCCAGAGTTGTGGGCTTCTTTACAAATCTACCACGGGAGAGTCCCCGACATTGAAAAGACTTCTGGATCCTTTGCGGCGGCTATAATTACCGTTTTGAAACGACAGCAAGAATCTACCAAACAGTGCGACCCATCAGAAATCCTCACGGCTTGCCTCACAGATGCTGGGTCTTCTCCTGAGGTTTCTTTGAATGAAATCCCCCTACCTGACGGTCCCGCGCCAGAGCCTCGGCCGGCTTCACCAAAACCCACGAACCCTCGAAAGAGCTTCTCGTCTTCGAAACCAACGAAGCCCGTAGGGATTATCAAACCTACTATTCGCCCATCACAGAAGCCACAACGGACAAATCGAAGGCCGCCAGGGTTAAGGGCCTCTCAAGAGTTGACTTCGATCCTTATTGACCTCACCAGGGACACTCCCCGAGGAAATCTGGCCGCACCGTCGGTGTCAAGAACGATTCCTCCAGAATTTCGACGGGCCCTGGAGAGACGCACCCGACCCATCGTCAGGGAGAACCTCCCAGCGAAAACAACCTTCACGCCTTCCCCGCCACCCTCACCTCGGATTGAGGCAGCACTACTTCGAGAACCAGAAGAGGAGTTTCTGATAGCGGGCCCTTCCACCCTTAGGGCATCACACGGGGTGCCATTCCGTCCTAACCCCGCAGGTTTTTCGGGGACTGATTCTGACGACTAAGTTGCTAATCCAGAATTGCTTGAGACGATTTTTGTCTCGCACAAAGAATAAGACCATATTGTAGTAGGCAAATAAAAACTTAGTTTTATCTCAACTGATCCTTTTGGAATTCTCTCATCGACAATAACCTCTCCTTTGAGAGTCTCTATAAAGTAGAGACGCCTGTTACGACCCAATACGTAACAATATTTTCGAATTTTGCATAAATAATTTCTCGAAAACTTGCTCTAACTTCGCGAAAAGCTCTTGCAGACTTGTTTGTGGGGTGATTGGGAATCGATTTTATGCATTTAGATCTATAGCAAAAAAAATTTTTCTTTATGTCGCATAGTGTTACAAACAGCATGATTGGAAAATTTATTCTGACCTGAAAGTTGTTGCTATGTTAACTTGGTTGCAACAGGGCTACACAAAATATATGTGTTGTTGTCAATGATAAAAAATTGTTAATTAATAAATAATTAGCACATCAATGACAATCTTTTGGAAAAATATTTTTTGAGGACTTGTGAGCAATGTAATAATCTTTTGTTTCATATAAGTGTGACGAGCCGAGTTTGGCTCATCTATTTTCAATTTAAAATCGATTATTATTCGAGGATTTTGAACTTAGAATATTATTCTTCTATTGGGCTCATTTATTTCAGCATCCCTTTCACGTGGATGAACCGTATACGCTCGGCGCTACCGCGATAACCCGTGACCTCGACGTGCACGTGTTCCCCAAAATATGTAGCAATAACAGGGGGACGATTCTATTTTTATCTATCCACCCATTTCCCCTCAACTTCTCCTACGAGATTTCGGGTATAAAAAGGCCGGCTTTTTAGTGTTTCCTCGCATTCATTCACACGAAGCCAAAGCGCTCAAAGCAAAGGCTCTCAAAGCAAAAATCGCTCTCAAAGCAAAACCTCGCTTATCAGCGAGTAACGGCACTATTCAGTAAGAACCCGCTTATTTTTCAGCATGAATAATATTCTTTTATTTTAATTTAAATATTCGGCACTATTATGTTCAGCAGATAAATATTTATATATGATTGTTTTGATAGTGAAGAGGAAATTCACCCTGTGGGAGAGGTACGCTAGAGAGTGTGCCGCAGAGGTTAGGATTAAGAAAAGGTTGTCAAGCACTCCAGACATTGACGATCCGAATTTCGTCAAATTCAAAAACAATCAAAGACAGGATAGAACAATCGTGGCTAGCGGGCGTCCTGCTTTTCGGAGGTTAAGTCTAAATCTGAAGAGACTAACACCCTTTTGGACGCCAGAAAGAATAGAGGCCAGGGTAGAGAGGAATGCAGGGCAAGAGACACCTTATATAGTAGGCGATAGGATCCTTCCAAATGACTGGAGAATTGATATAGGACACGCGTCTGAAAATTTAGGGGAAGATTTTGACAGCCTTTTTAACAACACTATAGAGATAAGAGAAAATTTTGCGAAGGGGTTTGAACCAGAAATATCAGATTTCGAGATAGAGGAAATTGCAAAATTATTTCCTCCTCTCCTTTTTCAGAAACGTTGCCAGAACTGATAGTATCTAATGGAGATTTGTAATTTCGCGTGATTTTAATATTGTGCTTCTAAGGGCGAATGATTTGTAACTAAAAAGACGTGAATTATTTCCATAAGAACGCTGATTGTCAGCATTCTCGAGCATAAAATTATACTTGTTTTTATTTTGAAACACCTCAAAACAATTCTGACACCCAAGGGTCAGGTAGAGCTGCAGTTCTACATTGGTCCTTTTCTGGACATCGTGGGACAACGTTGGTTTCTCCCCAATCGGGGTCTCGCGTGTCACATAAGCAACTTTCAAATCGGTCAAATACAGCAGGCGATATTTACGATACAGTGAAAGAACTTTTCCGTGACCCTCGTAAAACAAGAATTCAGCAATATCTCAAAAACTGTTCTACTTTTTGAAGTTTTGACTTTATTTTTGGATTCAGTGCTTCATTTTACTTCAAAAATTAGTATCAAATGTCGTGGGTCAGAAAAAAAGTCAAATTTGTAAACTAGTGTTATTAATTAACGAAAATTTATTAGTTAATAAATTTTGAGCGCAAAAATTTTTTTCATCCGAATTTTTATTATACTCTTCGGAATACGTTCAGAATCCAGAATTACGCAACAATAACATGGTCCTGTAACATTTATGACGAAAAAAAAAAAAATTTTCTGAAAAAAAGCTCATTTCCGAGTCATCCGATATCGCATTTGTAAAAAGAATGTGATATATTTAAACAAGTTCGCTATCATTGAACGGAATAATTCACGCAGATTGTTCAGTGTAAGTGACAGTGTATATCACACAGTCTGTATATGCAAAAACTGACCAATAACTTTCGTATGTAAGAACAATTCCCAGTAAATTTTTTATTTCGGTATTTTGAATCCATCATTTTCGCGAATATTCGGTAATGTTCTTGATTTTCACTCACGGTATTGTTAAACATAATGAAATGAAGTTTTGGCAAGTGCCAGTGGCGGATCTAGGATTCGACGTTGGGGGGGATTAAAAGTATTGAAAAATTTACGATCATGTTTTTTTTTTGTGAAAATACACTCGTCCGTCCTTAAGGGAGACTGCTTTAAGGGAGACTCGGGCAGATATCTAATGCACCGCAAAGAAAAAGGTATGCGCCTCTAACAGTTCTTTCGTTTGTCTCGGGTATCGAGGCCGGCGACGAAATGTCCCATGCCGATTTTGACGGGAAATTTCAGTACTGTATGAAAAGGTACGGTCGCACGATACGGCCGGGTGAGCTCAAAGTCATTAATCATCTTGGCTACGCCGGAGAAAAAGTTTCGTTTCGTTTAGAGCGTTTAGAGATACACTATCCCGAGCTATATCCCTTATAGACGGACGGGTGTAGTAAAAGTTTTCACATAGATAATATCTTCATCAAAATAGATAAGACACGAGTTTTTTTTCTTTTTGCTTGAAACTCAGTTGTTCCGTGGTAGGTTATTTTTATATATCGGCTAAAAACTTTGTTTCCCTTAATTGCTAAGTGTCAATTTGTTTCATACTTCAAAAAATTGTCTTGAATCGTCTAATTATGATAAGTTAGCCTTTTTTTTCTGTAAAAAATTTTATTATGTTCATGGTTGTCGCAAAAAAAAATTAGTAAACCTTAATACCTCAGCATTCTGTCATTTTTTATCTGTCTTTTTTTTTATAGCAATTTAGTTGAATACGCGATATTTACTATACAATTCTTCAATATGTAAAGTTCGTTGTTTAGGAACTACGATTTTTTCAAGTCAAAGTACTACTTTTCAATAGTGCTTTTGCAATTATCCTTTATTTTCTGAAAATCTAATAAACTCTTCAAAAATGGATCATGGATTTTGGTCGAAGATGAGAAGTAAATATTTACTTTGGAATTAAAAATTCTAAAACCTTATATTTTTAATTAATGTTATTATCTTAAAGAAAAATAAAATAAAATTTCTCTACTCAAATGTTTTCATACAGCAAGAGTTTTTTATTTCTTTTTTGATGAAGATATTTTTATTCATTACAGCCGATGTATTCTATTTCATTTCTTATAATCTATGATTATAATTTGAACTGTAAAAATCAGTACGAACATAGTGTTCTATGTAGTTTTCTATGTATACATGTATTATACTATGTATAAATTTTATAGATTTTATACTGCAGCATAATATTGTTGAAGATACATTACTTGGATTTTAGAAAATTTTGGTCAAAAAGTAAAATTAGAGTAATTTGCTAGAGTGGAACTGGATTTATAGCTTTTGCAATAGGTTGGTACTTGTAAAGAAACATAATTTTTTTTGAAAAAAGAAAAAAAAAACCTTTTGCATAACTTATTTAATATGACAACTTTAAAGTTAAAAAATTTTTGATTTTTCCAACGATAATAGAAGAAATTTCGTAAATTTATTCAGTCTTAAGTTTCCCAAATTATCTTCTCTATTTTCCACTGAGTCACAACTCTCTTAAGGAGGTCCTACACCTTGTAAGCCAATTTTGTAAGCCAATTTTCGAGAATTTATCGTAAAGAAACTAAAAAAGATATTTATCTGAAACTTTTTGTATATAATTGTAGAACAATAGAATATTGCACACGATTTTTTTCCCATAGTCGTGTTGACTTACAAGACTTTGAGATGACATTGACAGCGCCCGCCTCAAAAGTGAAAGGTCAAACTGGTGAACACGATCACAGGAGAACAACTCAACGTATCGGCTTACTTTTCTTTTTATTTTTTTAAGAAAACACATGGCAAGGTCCCTATCGTTCACTTTTTGAAAATTTGTCCGCCATTTTTATAAAATTGTGGACATTTTTTCAAAAAAGTCGTTTTCGTACTTTGTTTTTCTTCCAAACAGAAACTGTTAGAATGCAGCAAATTGAAATTTTTCGAAAATGAACGATCGGGACCTTGTCAAGTGTTTTCTGAAAAAAATAAAAAAATAGTAAGCCGACACGTTGAGTTGTTTTCCTGTAATCGTGTACACCAGTTTGACCTTTCACTTTTGAGGCAGGCGCTGTCAATGTCATCTCAAAGTCAACACGACTATGGGAAAAAAATCGTGTGCAATATTCTATTGTTCTACAATTAAATAAAAAAGTTTTAGATAAACATCTTTTCTAGTTTCTTTACAATAAATTCTCGAAAATTGGCTTAGAAAATTGGCTCACAAGGTGTAAGTCCCCCTTAATTTCACTTATTTTATATCCCAGTCAAAGATTTTATCAAATTAGTATGTGAGAAAAAATTCGTCGCAAGTCGAGTTCGGATCCTGGCCATTGACGAATTTTTTCTCACATATAAATTTGATAAACTCTTTGACTGGAATATGGAACAAGTGGGATCTAAAGTTTTCGATCTTTCGAATGTAAATCTTTCATAATGATATCAAATAAAATCCTTAATGACTAAACTAGTTTTGGTGAAATGATAAAATTTTAAGAAGAGAAATCATATAATAAGTACATGAATGGCACTAAATATGAGACTTTATAGAACAATAGATTTCAAACAGAAGCTTTTAGTTAAACAAAAAATAATACATTAGGTTGATCATTTACCCGAATTTTTATTAAAAAATAGATAAAACTGATGCGATAATGAAATTTTTAGCTTTGAAATTTTTGAATTATTTTTTCATGATACCCCAAACCTTTTATGAATTATTGAGCTTAACAAATTTTTTGACTAATCTTTTAATAGAGAAGTTGAAATAAAATCATTACGATTGAATTTTTTTTAATAAAATTGTCATATTAGAAGACAATATTGCATTGAAAAAAATTGTATGAATATCATTGTTACGTACAAAAATCGAAGTTTCTGAAAAACGATTTTTTTTCGAAATAACTAAAGGAGTTTATTATGCTAACTTGTAAAAAAAAGGAAAAAAATCGATGCAATATTGGCATTTTCAGGTTAATGAGTCTCTAATTTTTTCAAAGTAATTGACTCATTCCACGCCAAGCGTTACACCAAATCACAACTAAATCATACCAGGTGTACTCCTAATTAATTTCCGGTTTTTTTGCAAATAAAACACATAATTCCAAAAAAACCGTAACCTTTATTTTATTCAAAGTATTTTCCATCGCTTTCTACACATTTTTCCCACCTTTCTGGTAAATTGTGGATACCACACCAGTAAAAATCATTGCCTTTGGAGGTGAACAACTCGGTGAGCCATTTTCGTACATTTTCGTACGAGTCGAAGCGCTGCTCAGAAAGGGCATGGCCCAACGAGGCAAAGAGGTGGTAGTCGGATGGCGCCAGGTCTGGTAAGTAAGCCGCATGATCAAGCACTTCCCACTTGAGCCTTTCCAGCGTGTCACGAACGACTTTCGACTTATGCGACGGCGCATTGTCGTGGAGCAAAATCACCTTCTTCTGTCGTTGTTGATATTCTGGTCGGTTTTCCACAATGGCTCGGCTCAAATCTTTCATTTGCTGTTTGTAACGAACGGCATTCACAGTTTCACCAGGTTTCAGCAGTTCAAAGTATATAACACCGGACTGGTCCCACCACACACACACACAGCATGACCTTCCGACCGTAACGATTTGGCCGTGCCGTCGATGTCGATGCTTCACCTGGACTCACCCACGATTTGTTGCGCTTAGGGTTCTCCAGGAAAATCCACTTTTCATCACCAGTAACAATACGATGCAGGAAAGACTTTCTTTTGTATCGTTGAAGCAGCATTTCACAGGTCACTTTTCGATTCTCCATTTGTCTCTCGGTCAGTTCATGGGGCACCCACTTTCCACACTTCTGAATTTTTCCCATGGCTCGCAGACGTTTGAAAATTGCTTGCTGTTGAACTCCCAACGCATCTGCAAGCTGTCGTTGCGTTTGCGTGTTGTCTTCATCTAATAATACTTGCAATTCGGCGTCATCGAACGATTTTCGCTTGCCGGAGCGTGCGGCGTCGTTCAGGTCGAAATCTCCATTTTTGAACTGTCGAAACCACGTTTCACATGTTCGAAGTGTTAATTCACGATCACCATAAACTTCCACAAGCGCACAGTGGCTCTCGGACACTTTTTTCCCCTGATTGAACATGAAAAGCAATGCATGGCGCATATGCTCAAAATTCGGTACAAAATTCGACATTTTTGAAGCGCAATAAAAACTTACTGGAAGATTTTTTCGAGAAAATGTCAACGCAATTCAAGCACTCGATATGACTGAACAAAATGACATATGGTATGTGTTACCAACAGCGGTACAAAACAGAACGCCATCCATTGAAAAAACCGGAAATTACTTAGGAGTACACTGGTAGAATTTCGAAACTTTGTATGGGTCGTTCTACCCCTTTTTTTTACACTCAAATTTTAAATTTCCTTGGCATTTTTTTTCATTTCTACATCCAAAAACACGAGATACGTGGTATTCCTTTTTTTTTGAAGCTTTTTGTAAGAAGTATGATTTTTTAAAATCTGAAGCTCTTTAAATCCTTTAATTTTTAGGTGCGCCTTGCTTAAAACTTATCAGTCGCAAAAAAAATTCGCCGAGTAATGAAAATTAGAAATTTTTATCTAGTTTCAGATAATGGTGAGTTTTTTTTATCATGATGCGAAAAATCATTACTAATTTTACGAAAATACGACAAAAGGTGAAATTTTTAAACAAAAGGGAGTTTTGAATTTTTTTCTTCTCTTTACCAAGTAATCTGCAAAATTGCAAAATTGGTAATGATTTTTCGCATCATGATAAAAAAAGTTTCCATTATCTGAAACTATAAAAAAAATCCTAATTTTCATTACTTGGCAAAATTTTTTCTGCGACTGATAGCTTTCAAGCAAGGTGCACCCAAAAATTCAAAGATTTAGAGAGCTTCAGACTTTCAAAAAATCATATTCCAAATAAAAAGCTTCAAAAAAAAAAGTAATACTACGTATCTCGTGTTTTTGGATGTAGAATCGAAAAAAAATAATGCCAAGGAAATTTAAAATTTGAGTGTAAAAAACAGGTAGAACGACCCGTAAAAATTATGAAGTGTACTCGATACTCAAGTTAATGTGTAAATATTAGTCCTGAATTTCATAGGTTCCAGAAGTTACAGGCACTCAAACTTTTTGGCACGTTCGAAGAAAAAAATTCATAACTTGTGAACCATTTATCCGATTTGCTTGAAATTTTTTTGAATTCCTCAGAAATGTTTGTGCTATCATTTTATCGATATTTCTGACCAATATTGTTTAAGCAAACAAATTTTTCATATTTCTTTTATAACAATTAAAATTTTTATAACCTTCTCAATGCCGTACAATAACGGAATGCAGATGAAAAATACGCGGAATACGTCCACCGTTAACAATCCGTTGAAAAAATGTTTTTATCTCGATTACTTACAGAGATATGAATTTATTTGTGAATTGTAGCGCTAACAGTATTTTGTCCGTAGTAAAGATAGAAACATGCTACCGCTAACTTCAGTTGATTGCGTTATTTGTGAGAGCGGCAACACTCCAGCGTGCTGTCCTTTGTAGGTAGGTAGAGAGAGTGATAGAGTGATAATTATTGCTACTTCTACACTCATACAGTGTTTTCAAGTTCGCTAAGCGAGTATGACAAAAAAGTTTTGCAAAATAGCAGAACAGTCAAAATTCACGTTTGATACGGCAAATTACGTGTTATTTACATTCTTCAGCAGGTTTTTCAAACAATGTTATCGGAACGTTGATGTAAAATAAGCTTTCTCGAAGGATGCATTATGTATCATATACCTCATTATGTTTACACGTTTTTTTCATTAACATAACAATATTATCTGAAATTAGTTGAATTACTATTTTTTTTACTAAAGAATGTTTCGACTGAATAGAAAACTTTTCCTAATCAGCATCAATTTTACAACTTTGAATAAATATTTCTCAAATTTACCAATGTAAGTAATGCATGATTAATGATCATCTACTCGAATCAACAACTTAATTTGTTTAGGATTAGTATTCAAAAACGACTTTCATTGAGTTCATTCTTATTGTCGTATTATGATTGTCATATTATGATTCACGAAGTATGAAAAAAAGTGTAACTTGGTACATTAAAAAAATCGGGAAGTCACTCCGATATCAAAATACATTTTAATTTAGTCATATCTTTTGAAAAGTGGGAAAATACAAACTAGACAAAAGAAGAGCCATCCCAAAAATCAATTTTTTCAACAAAAGTGGGTGTATATGATTGAAGATCGTGTTTATCGAATCATATAACATTAAGGATGGACAATATACCTTAAATATAAAATATTAATAAAATTGGAATTTCGAAATAGATTGTGATAAAATAAATAATAAATAACTTCGTATATGCACATTGAGTAAACAAGCATGATTTCAGCTCTTTAAACAGTCTAGTTTTTTTTTATAAGTATAAATATTTTTCAACTTGACGTATATTCCAATGTGTGAAGGCATATTTTTCCAAATTCTCAAAAAACTATGACTTCGATTATTGTTAATATTAAACCATTACTGTCAAATGTAAATTACACGTAATTTGCCTTATCAAACATGAATTTTGACTGTTCCGATTTTTTTTTAAACTTTTTTGTCATACTCGCTTAGCGAACTTGAAAACACTTTATGAGTGTTGAAGTAGCAATAATTATCACTCTATCACTCTCTCTACCTACCTACAAAGGACAGCACGCTGGAGTGTTGCCGCTCTCACAAATAACGCAATCAACTGAAGTTAGCGGTAGCATGTTTCTATCTTTACTACGGACAAAATACTGTTAGCGCTACAATTCACAAATAAATTCATATCTCCGTAAGTAATCGAGGTAAAAAAATTTTCTAAACGGATTGTTAAAGGTGGACGTATTCCGCGTATTGTTCATCTGCATTCCGTTATTGTACGGCATTGAGAAGGTTATAAAAATTTCAATTGTTATAAAAGAATTACCATATAAAAAAATTTGTTCTCTCAAACAATATTAGTCAGAAATATCGATAAAATGATAGCAAAAACATTTCTGAGGAATTCAAAAAAATTCCAAGCAAATTAGTTAAATGGTTTACAAGTTATGAATTTTTTTCTTTGAACGGGCCAAAAAGTTTGAGTGCCTATAACCTCTAGAATTGATGGAATTGAGGACCCTACTGAAAAAATTAGGCGCCAGATCTGAGGTCAGATCTGACGTAAGACATTGGCCAAAAATCTGATGTCAGTTCTGACCTAAGATCTGATGTCAGATCTGACGTCAGATTCTAAGATTATTCGAAAATGATAAAAAAAAAGTTAAACTCGGCTGAAAATTCAATGAAATTCGATTTATCGTATCATTACACCTTCGTTATGCATTTGGGTCATTCCAGGTCAGATTTACAACTAAAAATTAGAATAATTTGAAAATTGGGTCTCTAATTCTTAAAAGGAAAAAAAATGACATGTATTTTTTTATTTCAAAATAATACGAAAATTTACTGAATTATGAATTATTCTATTTACCGCGTTAAAAAAACCTGTTTTTTCTTATTCTTGTAAATCGTTCAATTTCTTGAATAAGAGTTAAACATTGTCGGAAAAATGCTTACCAGGGTTTCAATGAAAGTCTATTTTAACACGAAAAAAAATGAAGCTATATATGACCTTCGTATTAAAAAATTTATAAACAATTAGCATTTTTGCAAAAGGGGCATCTTCGAATTCAATTTTTTTTGTTTGTAATTTGTTCGTATGGTTTATAGAACATTTCGTCCAAATTTTAAAGTGGACCGTTAAATACTTTCCGAAATAAATTGTAATATGTGACTGCGTGCTTCAAGCGCGCAACGCGAAACTCGAAGTTGAGCGTGTTAGAACGTGAAAACGCTCTTGCAAGTCAAAGCCTGTTGCTAATGCGCTCTCGGGCTTTACTGCCATCCAAAATCCCCTGTTCATTAGTGCGTTGTCATATGACATTCTCTCAACATGCCGGGAAAAAAGTTTCAAAATCGGTGCTCGAATCCTTTTCGTGAAAAGTCATATTGTGCAAAATCTAACACAAAAAATCTACGTCATGCATCTGAATTACTTTGTGAAAAATTTGATTTTTTGAAATCAGAAGATCTCCTTTGTGCTCCATGTAGGAAAAGATTAAATAAAATGGATACTGGTGAATTAGGTAAGTGGCTTCGAAAACTTCTTTTCATTTTGCCAGTAATTCAACTGTCATAAAATTTTCCGAAATCTTCCGAGCGCTATAAATTTCGCGAAAAAAAAACTGAAGTAAATTTCTGTGATAGCTTAAAAACTTATAGTAAAGAAATTTTTTTCTATTCGGTTTTGATTGATCTTTTACTTATCGTAACAGATCCAGTTACGATTGGCAAACGAAAATTTGATGCTGGTGTCTCAATCAATGACAACACTGAAAATGAAGATCATTCGACAAATGATGATGATTACTCGCTTCCAAGCTCTGATTCAGAAGTGAGCTATTTTCCAAAAATATTTTTTCAATTTTGGTATCCGAGGTATCAATTATTAGAAATTTTTTTATATGTTCGATATTTATAGGATGATGAAAATCTCAGTTATCATACCATTTCTGAGCTCAAAGCGAAGTTCCATGCTTTAGACACTAATCAGCAAGAGAAGATTCAGATTCTCACTCTTCTCCCATCAAATTTAAGTATAAATAAAACTGCTAAAGTGATGAACACTTCACGGTATTTTGTGAAAAAAGCCAGAGAGTTGCATATGAAAATGGATATCTTGTCTCTACCCGCGAAAAAACTTGGTTAATATTTAATTTTTTTCATGTATGATTTAAAGTATTTAATTGTACAGATATTTTGATTCGCTGATATATTGCAGGGAAAGTCATTCCTTCAGAGATAGAACAAAAAGTCAAAGATTTTTATGAATACGATGATGTGAGTTTGGTGATGCCTGGGCAAAAAGATACTAAATCCGTAAAAATTGATGGAAAAACCATGATTTTACAAAAGCGTCTGATTACGGTAAATTTGAAACAAATTTTTTCGAAATTCCAAAATGAGAATTCCGACATTAAAATCTGTTTTTCGAAATTCTGTTCATTACGACCGGCCCATTGCGTTTTGGCAGGTTCAGGTGGAACCCACGTTGTTTGTGTTTGCCCAATTCATGAAAACATGAAACTTATGACTCTTGGTAAAGACTCGCTGTTTGATTTTTCATGCACTTTAAATTTGTAATGTTTTGATCGAAAAAAAAATTAAAACTCATTGCAGGAAGTCATGTTGTACGTTTCATGAAAGAAGAAAATTTTTGCGTGGAAAATTATCAGGACGTTTTATTACTTTCGCTATGTCCTAATCCAAGTGATCAATGCTTTTTCGGAGAGTGTCAGAACTGCGGTGAAAATACTGTATTGATCGAAGTCATGAAAGAAGTTTTTGAAAAACATGAAGTTACTGAAGTATCATATAAACACTGGATTTCGCAACCACGGACAGCATTAGAAACTATAAAAGTTCCAGTTGAAACTTTCATTTCTAATTTCATTACAAGTGGAAAAACTTTTCTACCTCACTCTTATATTGCTTATGAACAATCAAGTTATTATAAATTTGTGAAAAAAAATCTGAAAATCGATGAAACTCTTGTTATTTGTGACTTTGCTGAGAATTATGCTTTCGTAATTCAAAACTCTGTCCCAGGTTTTCATTGGAATAATAATCAGGCTACGCTTTTTCCGATTGTATTTTATTATAATGACGATGGGTCGATTAAGCACAAAACATTGGTGATCATATCTGATTGTAAGAAGCACGACTCGGTGGCAGTGTTCATATTTTTGAGGGTATTTAACAATTTTCTTTCGAGTTTCCGGCTAATAGTTAGTCATTGTATTTATTTTTCGGATGGAGCCCCGCAACAATTCAAAAATTCAAAACACTTTTCAACAATTTACCACCACAAACAAGATTTTGATCGCACCGCAATATGGCATTTCCAAGCTACAGCTCATGGCAAGGGTCCTTGTGACGTAGCTGGTGGATCTTTAAAAAGGCAAGCGAGAAAAGCTAGTCTGCAAAGGTCTGCGAATGATCAAATAACAACGCCGTTAGAGCTCTACGAATGGGCTCATCGCGAATCATCGTTGTCTAATATTTCTGTCGCTTTCGAAACTGAAGATTCTTACAATGAAGCTGCGAATTTTTTGAAGAAACGTTTCGATAATTGTAAAACGATACGAGGTACACAAAAAATACACTACGTTGAACCACTTCAAAATTGTGAATTAAGAGTGAAAGCTTATTCTCGATGTTCCACTTCTGAAAACGTCAGTTTTCTAGGCACTCAAGGAAAAAAAAACAGTTGTCGAAAAATGACTAGAAAATGAGTGAAATAATTTGTAAAAATTATTTATGATTCCTTCGAAAAAGTGTTTTAAAACGAATTATTGTAACCGAATTATATTATGATTATTATGAATAATCAAACAGTTTCACTCGTTTTTATTCTTTCTCAAAATTTGTAATTTTTTATTATTATCATATGACCAAATAACCCTCTCAGAATATTCTGGACGAACATAAAAAAATTCCAGTATGCTCAACTCCATCCTTCGCGTTGCGCGCTTGAAGCACGCAGTCACATATAATTTATTTCGGAAAGTATTTAACGGTCCACTTTAAAATTTGGACGAAATGTTCTATAAACCATACGAACAAATTACAAACAAAAAAAATTGAATTCGAAGATGCCCTTTTTTGCAAAAATGCTAATTGTTTATAAATTTGTTAATATGAAGGTCATATATAGCTTCATTTTTTTTCGTGTTAGAATAGACTTTCATTGAAACCCTGGTAAGCATTTTTCCGACAATGTTTAACTCTTATTCAAGAAATTGAACGATTTACAAGAATAAGAAAAAACAGGTTTTTTTAACGCGGTAAATAGAATAATTCATAATTCAGTAAATTTTCGTATTATTTTGAAATAAAAAAATACGTGTCATTTTTTTTCCTTTTAAGAATTAGAGACCCAATTTTCAAATTATTCTAATTTTTAGTTGTAAATCTGACCTGGAATGACCCATTAACATTTTGAAAAAAATGTGTGACCCATTCATTACGTGTGGAACTCGAGTTCCACACGTAACAGACCGCGGTGCTGACACCTGAGCCATTTTGACTTGTGGTAAATTGTGTAAAACGTTGTTGCTCACTTATCTTATGAGTGTACCGGCTTAGTTACAAATGAATTTTCTTCTGGTTACAACAGAAATGGAATTAGCTCAGTGGCAGAATCGCGATCTGTCACGTGGGAGTCTTGAATTCAAATCCCAAATAGTTACAATTTTTCATAGTGTAAAATGCATATTGAATTAAGGATAATTACATTTCACGAAATTTCTTTAATTTTCAGCTGATTTAAACATTGTTCATTTTTTATTTTTAAACAATCCTAGAATCTGACGTCAGATCTGACGTCAGAACTGACTTCAGATTTTTGGCCAATGTCGTACGTCAAATCTGACCACAAATCTGACGTCAGATCCAACGTCCGATCCAACGTCAGATCTGAGGTCAGA
Source organism: Platygaster robiniae (assembly GCA_028476575.1). Lineage (NCBI taxonomy): Eukaryota > Metazoa > Arthropoda > Insecta > Hymenoptera > Platygastridae > Platygaster > Platygaster robiniae. The sequence goes on along the minus strand of CM052021.1, from coordinate 37,549,863 downwards.
TCTGACGCCTAATTTTTTTAGTAGGGTCCTCAATTCCATAAATTCTAGAGGTTATAGGCACTCAAACTTGTTGGCACGTTCGAAAATGATTTTTTTCATTTTCCTGTGCTTTCCTCCCATGGGAGAAAAGCGCAGGGAAATTTTGTGTTTATAATCTGCAGATTATAAACACAACTTTATACGGATAACTAATTCTACCATACGGTTGCTCGCAAATTTTAACATATGGAAAAAGCACTGTGCACAGAAAAAGCACTGTGCACTTATCTCTCAGATCACTTACTACTATACCAGTATCTTATACCAGAACGACGAGTCTTAGAATAGCGATTATATGTTGTAGTAAATATCACCATAGTAATGTAATGTTTGCTATTAACGGCTGGTGAGTATTACTCTATGGCATTCAGCAAATTTTATCATTTTCATAAAGCTGCATTTGCTAGATTTAAACAGACGTTATTACTACACCAGACTAGTCATATTGTCTATATGATACTTATTGCTATACTATCAAGTAAATATTGCTATTTTTCGAGCAATACCTACTAAAATATAGTAATCAATGCTATATTTTAGTAATTTTTATCATTCAAATATACAAATATAGCTATTCGTGCTGTATATTTTTTTCAATGCAGATACACGTAACGTAAAAAATAACATAATTTTCGTTACTTGTTACCGAAAAAAAGTGACTCAGTCCCGTTATCGTCACTTGTTAATTAATGTAACGCGCTACGTTATTGTTACAGTAAAAAATGTAAGGTTTTAGATTAATGCGTTACAATTAACGCGTTACTTCCAAACCCCGCATATAACTACCGGGAATCGAACCCACGTCTCTTCCTAGTTTAACAGATTCATGGGGAAACCATCAAGCCACCACACCAATCGATTCCTAAAACATTTTATCTAAAACTGGAAAAATTCTTTGAAAACAGAATAACAGAACGTTTTTACCTCGCGGAACTTTTCTTACGTAACGAAGTGTCAAGGTAACTGATAACTCCGTTAGCTTAAAGGTAAATTACGAGCTTTATTCCGATGTTGAGTAATTGCCTACTTTCCATTTCACCCGTTTTTTTACCCGGCGCATACATGTTGGCGATGAGGAAATCGTCCATTTGCCATTGATAATAATATAAAGTCATCGAGACCTCAAACGCTGCGAATCGTTTAATAATTTTTGCATCGGTTATTCTTAACAAAGAAAAAGAAATGCTGATCACGCGTAATTTTTTCTTGCCTTTTTGTGCACTCTTGTTAGTCTGCGGATCGTTCACAGACGCGTTACGAGGTGAGTTCAAATCCAACAAATAAGGAAAATATGTATATACACTATACACTCGTACCTGTTTAGTGGGTAAATAAGATACTGGGATTCGATTCTTGGCCTAATGTAACATGAAGCGTTAGCTCAGCAGTCGCCGACATTTTGGGTGACGAAAACCATCGTTTGGCTCGCTATGGAATTTTAATGCTCGTTTTATTCATGTAGTTCAGTACTCACGAATCTCAGTCATCTCGACGGGGCACGAAACAAAAACGTCCTGTGGTTAGGAGAGACTCGGTTCCCGAACAGTCCCAACTAAGCAGGTACGAGTGTACCCTACAATGTACAATACACTTTACAGAATTCGTATACATTTGGCAATCATCAGTTATTGAACTCTTATGTCCCTTCAAATTCTACAATTATACTACTGAAACTACTTTATGTAACAACAATTGTTTTAAATGAAAATTCTACAAACTTTTAGAGTTTTAAATATAAGATTGTTAAAATTCATCATTTGCTACTTGTATATCAAAATCTTTACTTTTTTCAATAAAAAATATAGTATTTAACAAGTGCTAGTATGCTAATGGTTTGTCAAACACACGTTACGAATACGATATTTCTCACAATGATAGCCGAGAAGTTTCATCAAATTTTCCCTTTTGAAGTTAAAAGATAAACACCATATATCTCGTATCTTAATTTAACAATCAAGAAAAAGTCAAAATTATCAACAGATAATCAAGTTTGTTCACTTATCGTATCATTTAGTCCTGCAGCGAAAATTAAGTTTCCAGAAAATGACCAAATATATATTTATGTACTACTTCTTGTTTTTTCTACTGTATTTTTCGAGGATACGGCGGAGGAAGGTGGTTCACTCGAATAACAGTGAACTTGTGAGTGGAGTATCAATTCCCTCGAAATGCACAAGTAATACGATATTCAAAAAAAATTTGGGCGTGTTGAATCAACACGCGTTAGAAGTAAAACTTCTCATGCAGCTTTCCGTAAGGTTCCGATAAATAGATTTTTATTCCTCTTACGTTTTTTAATTCTAACAGATCCCTCAATTTTTCTGAATTGTATTTTCCTCGTTTTGGAACTGTAAATCAGTTAAAAATTGATTAGTTCCTTTTTTTAGTCGAATCTATGAACGACATTCTTACACCTTACAGTGTTACAGACTTACAAAATCTCAAAATTACATCTTACACTCGAAGCACGCTCGAATATCATCGACCTCCAACTAGTCCGATCTAACATTACACTCTTACAGAATTACAGACTTATGAAATCTCGAAATTACTCCCTCTAAATGAAAACATTACAGGCTTACATCTTACAGTCATAACATTAAAACAAAATCTCAAAATTACTCCCTGCAACGGAAAATATTACAATCTTACATCTTACAGTCTTACATCTTACATTGTAAAATCTCCAAATTACTCCCTACATAAATTACTTTTGTCAGAATAAATCACTTTTCTAGAATAAATTACATTCTAGAAAAGTGATAATGCCGCCTACGAAGTTTTACTTCAAAACACGATGAATGACATTCACTCAAAAAGTACGAATGATGATATTCACTCGATCTAAAAAAAACCTTCCAGTCACTCAAAGGTTCAAGTGATTTTTTCTCTCCAAGTAATATGAAAGAGAAAGTCTATCGTTTTTTCTACTTATAGTAAATCATACGTATACACAGCATCTAGAATGAATAACCTTTTACATGCGATTTCCACAAATTTTCGAATTATTTATTTTCATTCTTTGTTTTCGTTACTTTTGTAAAATTATTTGATCGCTCTTAATTCCTTCGAGTAGGAAATCTGTAGGAAATCCTGGAAATCAAACTGTCGAGTAAAAATTTCACTTTATTAGAATAAAATTACTCTCGCGTTCCTGTGTGATTTCACTGGAAAAAAGTGAGTGAAAATTCTACTTATTTTCTTAGAGCAAAGTGTGTCACTCAAGAGTTTGATTTTCATTAATTAATGGTTGGTCGAAGATATTTGAAGAAAACTCAGTTTTGACGCTCGAAAAAGAATACAAAGATAATGTTGCCAGTCGAATAGATTGGTTGAACACAAAATTTAATATTTTGCAGTTTTTCGACAAGATGGTCAGTTTCAACTTTGCACAAAACTCGCGTGATAATTGCGCTCAATTTGGTTCGACTTAATCTGACGGCTTTGAAAATTTCCGGGTCATATACAAGAGCATTCAAAACGTTCATTATATGAACAGCTACAGCTGGAGGAATATTGTACAGAACAAAAATCAAAGCAATCCTGACACTAGCCAATTTCACTTTTTCAGAAAATGTACATTTACCTGAATGAGTTGACTGGGAAAATGGGGCACGATTCTCGTCATTTTTATTTTCATCACGTGGGAAAATCGTTTCAAATGAATCAGATAAAATATTCGAAGCAGAATCGTGGAAGTTTGAGGTATTGGCTTTTGAGGACGTTACTGGGTTGGCATTAGCGTTCTCAAAATTTCGGAAAGTTGAGGTAGACAATTGAGGGGTATTGGTCATTTTATCGAACACCATAGAATCATTTTGCAAAGCTAACATTGCTTTTGAATGCTTGGGTCTGCTCGCGTGTTTTTCGATTTCCGACTTTCCGCATACGTATGATTTTTTGCACGCTAGACAATAGTATTTTTTAGGATCGTTACGTACCGATTGGACCCACACTTTCCATTCTGGATTATTATCAAACCATCCGAACTGAAAATTTTTCGTTGACATTTTTTTTGCACCATGTTCATCTATGTCGTTCTCATTCACATCATCTATCCAGTCCATGACAGAAACAGAAAAAATTTGATGCTTTTAAAATACAATATTGTTTATAACTCAAGAAACAACGTCAAGGAAAGCTCTCACACACGAAAAATTTCGAAGAAAAATGAACAATTTGCTAACGTAATAATAACACTGCAAAAACCGCAAGGAAAAACTCTTTACTTTTTACAGAAACACTATAAAATACAAAAAATTTGCTAGTGAAGACACACGGAAACACAGAAAAAATGAATTGATACAAGAAAAAAGTTGACCGAAGTTGACTGTACAAAATCGGAATTCAGACTGACTCAGAAATAAAATTTATAAACCGAATGGAAAAGTTAAAAATGAAGAAAACCCAGTGAGTCGGAAACTGCTGTTTTTCAAAGATTATTAATGATAGTTTTTTCGTGCATACTTTTCTAAAATTACGAGTTTAGGAATTTTTATCGCTTTAAAGCGTGAAATTCTCGAACGAAAAATTGTATCTCACCCATCCAGCCATGGACCGGATGGATAATGTGATTGATAACGACAAAGATAAACATGGCGCAAAAAAAAAATTCAACAAAAAATGTTCATTTCGAATAGTTTGATAATAATCCGGAATAGAAAGTGTAAGTCGAACCGTTACGTAACGATCCGAAAAAATACTATTGTTTAGAGTGCAAAAATTAAACGTATGCTACATAGAAATCGGAAATCAAAATACACGCGAACAAACCCAAGCATTTAAAAGCAATGTGAGCTTTGCAATCATCAGATTCCATGGTATTCAATAACGGTATAAATATAAATAATATGAGTCCTGCTTGCCTTTCTCGTTCATTAATAACTACTTAATTTTACGCGTTACTTTTGAACACTCATACTCTACATTGTGATTTTCCTCGGTTAAATAACAAGTATATAAAATACATTTCCTTATCGGTTTTAATATCTTTATATAAAAACAAATTTCCGAAAACGTTCAATTTAAAAGATGTAATATATGATTTAACTAATATTCGTCATTGATCACGAACACGGTATCATTTTTCTATGTGTCGCATGTTTATCGTTTGGGCTGTAATGATTTTTGACAATCCCGCTGATCGTTGATTCAGAAAACATTACTTCCAAAAGTAAGGAGCTAAAAAATTTTTGCCTCGGCTCAATTTCTATAATATCTTTTAGAATTCTTTGACTGAATTTTCAAAACGAAAGAAATCCTCGTCAAAGTCCCAAAGGAGCGATTATCGCCGGGGACGAGAGAGAAAACGGAAAGCGTGTGAGAGAAAAATCCAAAATAGTGGGAGAGGTGTTGGGCCGGTCTTCGGTCTCACGTACGGGATGCTTCAACGTGTGTGTTCGACCCATTGGGTTCTAGGTGAGGGTAAAGAAAACCCACGATCTGGCAGCTCTGATTACACGAGTGAATATTAAATTTCTGTCAAAGTTACGTACGATATTTTATGTACCTCTGGCTGTGAAACGAGTTCGAAGAATTCGAACTGGAAATTTTAGAAAAAACGAGTTTTCTATGACAGAGTTAAATAAAAATTTTTTCATTTTTTTTTGTCAGGACACAACAGCGAACACTACCTTTAACTTTTTCAACATTTCAATACAAAAAAGCGGTTTATTTGTTCATGTTGATTCCAGGAACTCTGACCCTTATAGGTGGAAAAACCATCCGATGAAAATAAAACCAATATCATCCAAGCTCATGAAAAAACTTGAGGAAAGCAATTTGTCAAATTTTTATCTGATTACGAAAGTAGCCAATATGATGAGTGTGATAATTTCAGAAAGTTTATGACATCAGGCATGACATTTGGCTAGCAATAAAAAATGTACATCTAAAGTCATAAATTTCTTTTCAACTCGTCATACATTATCCTTAACTTATATTTTGTGTGAAAACGTATGTAAATTACCATGCCCCATTTTTGGACGTAACCAACGCTCTACGCGAGCAGTGATCTTCCCTAATCTCAAAAATATTAAGATGATATGGAAGACTTTATGTGTGCGTTCTCTTTTCTCTCGCTGGTTTTCAAATTTTCGTGTTTCTTTCACACGTACTTCAAATGGGTCTTTTGACATCTGAATCTAAAGGGACTCTGAGAATAACAATTTTCTCCCCCCTCTCATATTTATAATTTATAATAATGATGATAATTATATAGTGACAATGATAGTGGTTACTATTATAATAGTAATAATTACGCATTTAAATACACTCAAAACAGTTTTTAAAGTTCTGACAATTTTTTTACGAATAATTATAACAGTCTGAAAATTTATTATTTGCTACTCTTGATACTTTTGACATATTTTGACAATTTTTATTGCTATGTATTGTTTCAAAAAGTTTGACAGTTTCAACAGGTCAGTACAGTTTAAACAAATTCAATATGTTTCCAGGAGTTGTGCAAATTTTTTGAAATTTTACACGTTATAACATTTTGTATAGTTTTAGCACATTTGAAAATTTTGTTAACTGCTTACGAAACTTGTAAAGTGTTCAGAATTTGGACACTTTTATATTAAATTACAACGGTTTTGATTTTTCGAAGATTTTAACAGTTTTTCAACAGTTATTGAAATAAGTTATTAGAATAAGATGGTTGTAACATTATAGTATCCTGAAGATCAAAAGTGTCAAAACTGTCTAAAATGTTTAAAGTCTGACTTTTTGAGATAAAGATAACTCCAAAACTGTGAAAACATTGATAATTTTAACAAATGAAAGGATATCGCAACCTGGAAAGGAGGATGGGGGGGGGTGAGCTGCACCTAGGAATTCTGACACAGGAAGACAGTATATATATACATACTTAAACGCTCCCAAAAATGTACATGTACACAGCAATCTATGAAAATATCTGTCAAAGTACTTCAAAAATTTAAAATGTTTTATAAATAGCAAAAATACTACAAATGCTAGAAATCTATAAGATAACATAAATCTATGTAGATATTATTTTTGTTGGAAATCGGATTCGAAACAGGGAATTCAACAGAGTTATTCTGAGAGACGTTTATTCGACTTCGGTTTTATTGAGACTAACTTACAGACAGATCCAGCATGGCTTTTATGCCCGTATGAATAGTTATAAGTCATCTAAGATTATACAAGTCTACACGGGGAAAAAATAAATCACGTATCAGCATGGCGGACCAATGCTGACCCCACCTCGGCTGCAGCAGCACCGAGTCAATGCTGACACAGCATGGGCTATCCCGATTGAAAATATATGTATACGTATACGCACGCATACGCACACGCATATATATGTGCGGCATTCACGAAACGCGACATCAATATTCCCTCAACATGGGCATCGCTGCTAACGCATGTTCACGACTAATGGTCACGTGCTACATGGGTTACCGGTGCTGCCGCTCTTTTGCATTCATGATGTGGCAACTCTGAAATATCAGCATTGGCTACCCATGTTAACGCGCTTAAGATTCCCGGCCGATATAACAGTTTTCCATGCTGGATCGGCATTTCTTTTTTCCCCGTGTAGACAAGAGATAGAGCCAAGTTACAAGTCATCTAAGATTATATAAGTCTAGACAAGAGATAGAGCCAAGTTACAAGTCACGCCTGGGATTATACAGATCCAGCCAGACGTGAATGTACATCCAGCATGAATTGAATGATTGATCATTATTTTTAACAATTTTTTCAAAAATCTGTGAAATGCTGACAATATATAAGACTTTTAATCCTAAAAGTCCTAGGGCATAGAATTCTAGAATTCTACTTTACAGAATTCTATAGATATACGTATTATAATGATGCTCAAAATAGTATGAAAACTATTAAGATAAATACTTAGGATGTTTGAGATAATGTATATTGCGATTTAATTAAAAAGTAATCTGTCCTAAAAGTGAAAGTTTGAGCATCACTAATCGATTTCTGAGATGTTAGAAAACTAGAATAGATATTGAAGTTGAGTTCAAATAAATATGTGTATATAGATTTATTGACCCTTTACAAATTTTTATTCCCAACAAGCGAGTTTAGAGTGAATAACGCCCTCTAGAAAAAACACATAATACTGTAGAGTCTGGAAAGAACGAACTTCTCGAGGTTGCCTAAGTAAACAATTCGCTGTTTCCAGTACGAAAAATTTTCGTCAAAATGAGTCGAAACGCAGTCAGGTAGAAACTCTCACTTCCCGTTTCAGTGTCATCAACACTTACGACAATGGACACGTTACTGAGTTAAGGCGACACAGAGGCCGTTTTCTTAGTCTTCTTCTTCCTCTCATTCGCTTTCCGTTCTGTGCGTCTCTCTTGCACTTCAGCAGCCTCTGTGTCCCCTTAATGACCTTCAAGATTCCAGATTTTGACAGGTTTTGTGACGCTTAGAGAATAAATCGTTCTCAAAATTCACCGTGAAGCTCCTAAAGCTTCGCGGTAATTTAGTGTTCGCTGTTTTCAAATTCGTTCTTTCCAGACTCTACAGTATAGTCATTTACCGAACGGCGTACGTTAAGCGGGTTATGGAGAAAGAGGGGAACTATTGATTCTCCGCAGGGAAATCAACAGCAGTTTATTGTCCTAAAAATAGGACTTTTAAGGAATCAGCTGTTTTAGAGCTGCGCTATTCTCTTAGACCATATAGCATATAGACTGCTAGTACCTATTGTTCTCATTAGAAAAAAGCTAGTCAAGATACTCAGCAAGACTGACGTCACTAGTCGAGCCAAAGCGCTTCAGTGACGTATCTACAAGTCAAGCGCCTCGTGCATTACAGGCATATGATATGGAAAAATGCCTAATAAAATATCAAAAAATGCGAAATTTGACTCATTACTGTATCACACACTGTTTCATACTTTTTTGCAAACAGAAAAACGATTTTACAGCACACTTAACTATTTGTTTTTGTGTTGACAAATATGATGATTCATGATGACCGAACGTTTTCGGATACACTCGGTCGTCTCCGTCAGCTAGTGACGTCAGTCTCGCTGTATTATGTTGACTACGGATAAATGCTGCCGACTAGCAGTCCATATGCTATATGGTCTAAGGCTATTCTACCAAAGACTAATATTTTCTGAAATATCAGTACACACACACATCAAGTTTCAAAATGGATGTCAAAATACGATGATTGGATGGCGAAACGCGCGAAAATTAAAAAATTTCCAATCGAACCGCATCAGAAATCACATTTCTAATCAAACGCCACGATTGGATGCGAAAAACTGTTGGCAACCCTGCTAGCAAAGTTTGAAGTAAACAAAAACATGGCCTACCATACAATTACCTGTCTGTATTCAATATAACGTCAATCGTTGTTTTCTTTCGAAATGGAGACAAATCCCAGAATAATATTACACGCAAAAATTGCTGAAGCCGCGGAAGAAGCTTGTGATCAACTGTTACCCCGAAAATCGAAAAATAATTATGATTCAACATACGCAAAGTTCTTGAGTGGAAAAAACAACGACAAGTGCAAGAAACAAACGAAGATGTTTTGTTGGCATATTACAACGAATTAAGCAAAAAATATGCTCCGTAAAGTATGTGAAATTTTTTTTTCAATGCTAAAATCAATGATAATGCTTTACGAAAATGTCAACATCATGAAATACAGCCGATTGCAACACATTTTAAAAACGATCTGCAAAAACTTTCAAAGCCAAAAACCGAAGGTCTTTTCCGCCGAAGAAACGGAAATTTTTAACGATAGCACCTGACATCGTTTATTTCGCAACAAAGGTAAAAATTTTTGAAGGAAAAAATTTCCACATAAAAAAAAACTTTGCAAAAATTTTATAGTGAATAAAAATTGAAATAAAAATCACAATAGCGAAAATATATTTAATTAGAAACAGTGACTTATTGTCAAATTTCACTATCACGGTTTCAAAAAAAAATTTACATACACTCGGCGCGCACAAAGTGATTCCCCACTGAGTGCATCGGAACGAACGCGTCCCCGGGAGATGAGCAGGTATTTGACATATTAATTAATGGTTTTGCTCGCTTAAGTCGAAAAAGCCTTCAGAGTTGAAAACGCGTGGACGATACGGACCTGAGAGTCAGGCAGTGATTAATGGATTCGAGCGTTCTCTCGGCCCTAAACAATCGTTCGCCTAGTGCACCATAAGACCCGAGCCGGGCTACTTTGTGCGCGCCGAGTGTACTTAAAAATCATATCACTGTATTTAATAGCAAATTTATCAAAAAATTCATAAAAAATGAACGATTTTTACAAAAAATGGCAAATATATTTCCTAATAACTTCCACCAACATTTTGTATAATATTAGAAATATATAACAATGAAATACTGTATATTATATCTATAATGCAGAATTAAATAAAAATAAATAAAAAAATGTGCAATATCCAAGGATGGATAGTAAAAACATATTTAATTAAATAATGCCACATAAAAAAAATAACATTTTTCAGGTTGTTACAATCTTTGGAATAGTGGGAGCTCTACGAGGGGATGAGTCGGTAAAAATGAAAATTCAAGACATCAAGAAACTAGGCGACTTACTGATTCTAAATGTTCCTGACAACAAAACAAAAAAACCTTGAAGATTTGTAAACACTGAAAATTACACTCCAACGGTCGAAAAATACATGAATTACGCCCACAAAATGTCCCAAATGGTCGATTTTTTCCGAATTATGGTAAAGGCTGATGCACTTCACAAGTCATTGGCAAACATAAATTCGCCGCAATGCCTCAAGAATTTGCTCGCTACTTGAATCTCCCAGGTGCAAAAAACTACACTGGCCATACCTTCCGACGAACATCCGCCGCGTTACTTGCAGATTCCGGAGCAAACATTACAACATTGAAACGTCACGGAGTGTGGAAATCAAGCACAGTCGCAGAGGGTTACATCGAAGAATCTCTCCAAAACAAAGCCGAAATTGGCAACATTATTTCATCAACTATAACTTCTTCCCTTCATAAATCACTCGATGTTTCATGTTTTCAGAAAGATCAAAATAAAACTAAATCGATACAAGAAAATGTTTCAAACACTGAAAATCAAAAATCTAATTCAAAACCACTTGAAACACCATCCACAAATGCAGGAATCACTTTTAATAATTGCAGTATTACATTTAATTACAATAAGGAACAATAATCATTTTTCAAAATTTATTTTTTTTTTACTTTCCCCAAACCGATTATATTATTGTATATTGTTTATCATTAAAATAAACGAAATGAAAATTTTGAAAAATATTGTTTTTTTTTTTTCAATTGAAACAGCAGTTTTATTTGTACTCGGGGGGCTTCGCCCCCGACGAACCCCCTATCCCACCACCTACCGAGCGCCCTTCCCACCATCCACCCACCGAATTTATACGTATATTTTTATAGGATGATAATGCGCCGATTCACTAAATGACCATATTATGTGTTTTTTCAGCAGAAATTCTTCACTCTAAACATATTTATTGAGAATAAAGTAACATAGGCCTTGTTACCGTTACAACTTCAAAAAAGTAGCATTCCATTACTTTCACGCTACTTTTTGGAATAAATTGAATGCAAATAACAAGACATCGTGAAAAACTAAGGATTAAAATATAATATCAACTTGCGATTTTGTTCTAGAAACTGTTAATTTCAGATATAAGTAGGATGGTTTGGGACGGCAAAAGATCAGACGTGTTTAATTTTTCTTGAGTTTCAACAAATCGTTTTGCTCGAACAAAACATATTTTGAAGATTTGTTTTTTGGTTAGGACATGAATAATTTTTTTATGTGAGGAAAATCGATGAAGCTTTTGTTAATCTTCACTTTTTGACCCTGAGAAAAAAACCAGTCAGTTTGTTCGAATTTTTATTTATTCATTTTTTTTTTCAATTTGTCAAGCGCCGTGTTCTAAAATTTATTGAACATGATGTTTCATCCAATGTTAGCGGCGGGGAAAATTTTGCGAATTTAATAGATTTTATGCCGTTCTAACCTCAAAATCGCAACTTTGAAACGGTTTTGCGGCCTTCGTAGCATAAAATATTGTGCGCAATGTAGTACAATTGTCTTATTTGTCAAAGACGATTCACTCCCTCAGCTTTGCCTCAGGCCGGAATCCTTGTTTTTGCCAAAATCGACACTTGCACTACATTAAATAAATGTCTATTTTCCCATGCATGCAGAATAAAGGCCACTTTTTTCCGCGATACGCAGGAACGAAGCCTTTTTTGGGGGTATCGCTGCTCGCTTGGAGAGGGGGTTACTTTTACTCCCTCGAGAGCAATAACTTCCTGGAATCGGGGTTGAATGTTACTTTATGTACCTCTGGCATAGAAAACGCGTTTCTTTGCCAGCTCGAGATCTCTAAACGCGTTTTCTATGCCCTCGGTACATAAAATATCGTTCGTAACAGGCACGGATGTACGAATTTGGCGAAATGAGGAAATTTGCACATCCGTGCCTGTTACGAAATATACTATTTTCTCCCGTGCAAACGGATGGGAAGTAGACGCATACATACAGTTGTTTCTTGCGCTCGGCAAGTCCATGTCGATGACAGATGACTCGAAAACAATTGAAACGCATGAAATTTCGTCGTAAAAAATTTCATTGGCGTTTTTTTCCCAAAAAAGAGGGTTTTCCTCCCGTGGATCGCGGAAAAAAATGGCCTTTTTTTCATACATGCATGGGAATAGATATATACTCAACGTAGTGCAAGTGTCGATTTTGGTAAAGACGAGGATTCCGGACCGAAGTGAAGCCGAGGGAGTGAATCGTCTTTGACAAATGAGACAGTTGCAATACGTTGCATACAATATTTTATGTCACGAAGGCCGCAAAACCGTTTCAAAGTTGCGATTTTGAGGTTAGAGTGGCATAAAAAATATTGTATGCTACACAGGAATAATAGGTTGTTAGTGACAAGTGTGTTTTGCGCTCGACTGAAGGGAGGGCGCAAACTTCACACTCGTCAAAAGCAATCTTTTATTTCCTCGTAGCATAAACACCTATTTCATCATAGCGGTCTAAAAAGCCTCCTTTTTTTCCGCTACGATAAAAAAAATCGTTCGCACCATGGAAAAATAGTACAATGTGCACCGGGAGAGAACGACCGTTCTCTCGAAGGTGCGCATATTATTTTTTACATAAGCGGTGCGAAAAGCGAGTTTCGCGGAGCGTTTGAGAATTGAGAACAGTCGATTCTCGGTACACGGAGAAAACGGAATAGGCATGTCTGTCACTTTCGACACGAGTGGCTCGTGTCTACTTGAACAAACTCAAAAAAACATTTCTCACTACTGTTTACGCACGAGACATTCATGTTTTTCAAGTAGCCCGTCGCTTCTGTGACATTAATGCAGGGTTTTCAACTCAGTATTGCGTACGCACTAATGGACATTGCACAGATATGAAGGAGTCTTTCGAAAACATGAGAAGCTCCTGCGTAAATGCCAGTGAAAATTCCACGTATGCCCAAGTGAATGGTGCGTTCACGCATAAGACGCCTGCGTCGGAAACACAAACGACTAACGTGATGCACATTAATTGTAATCATTTAAACGTAAAGTCCTCATTTACAATTTTACGGATAATTTGAAAAAAGTGTAATCCGCCTTTTCACGTCGACAATCTTCCACAGTCGATGTTGGTCAGGTCGATCAAGGACGATGCACTATTGCACTTAATAATGATTTATATTGTATCAATTGTATACTCAAACCGTATACGTCGCAACTTGTTTACAATTGTCACTGTGGTTATGCAGGCAGAATGCACTTACTAAACACTCGAGTATCGATAATACTAATCGATAAGTACTCAGCACTCAAACATTTGTGAACAATAATCTATCACAAAGGCGCAGTAGCCACTAGATTTCTCGACGCTAGTGACTTGTACGTGTACACACCATTCCGTTGTGTGTATCGGAGAATGCTTTCATGTCTACGCATAAGCCATTCGTATTTGGACAATAACCAGTATTGAGCACCCAATACTGATTAGATTACCCCAGACTGATGTCTAAATATTACTGGGTATGTCAAAAATACGAATGTCTCGTTTTTAAACAGCATTAAGGAGGGTTTTTCGAAATTTTTTCGGAAAAACAAGAGTCATTCGTGATTCGTTTTCTGCCCAGAGACGTACCGAGAATCGACTATTTTCAATCCTCAAATGCGAAGCGAAAATCGCAGTTTCGCTCCGCTTTTGTGAAATCAACTATTTGAGAAAATTTTATATCTACCTAGATTTTAAGTATTTTTGACACACTTTGTATTTTTTAGTGTCTATAAAATGTTCCAGGATTTTCTAGTATGTTTTCATTCATTCTTTATTTTTCTGTACGTTGCTATATGAATGAAAATAATTTCATGGTCTGTAATTCAAAGTTTATTTGATTTTTTGCATTTTAAGGGGTATTTCATGAAATAGTGTTCATATGGATTTTTATTTATTATTAATTACTTTTTTTGGTACTTTTTCAGTACTTCTATGATTTGAAGAACTGTTCATTATTTCTTAAACTATTCATATTTTACAGGTTGTACAAAGGTTGCAGGATTTTCTAGAATTTTTATGTATTTTTAGCATTTTTTTATGAATCGTTATATTGATATCGGAAATTTCCAGCTATAAAATTTAGAGTGAATTAAATGTTCCTTATTCAAAGTATTTATCAGAAAAGTGACTCAAATGATTTTTATTACTTTAAGTATTTTTCGTATTTCTTCAATTTTTACGACTGAAAGTATCATTCAATATTATTTCTATATTTTGCTAATATGTATATTAATTTCCGGAATTCTATGCCTTAGTTATTAAAGCTGTAGAGATTTAAAATGGTTCGAAGATTTAGTTGTATTTTTCTATATGTATCTTCCTTTTGTGTTAGCTAGTATTGATAGAAATGTAAAATTTATTGTTTTAATTAAAGATATCTGTTTGAATTTCCAGACTGAGATTTTCTACAATAATTAAACGTTTGAAGTGTTTTCTTATTTCGATCAATTTTACAGAAAAGTTTCTTTATTGATTTAGAGTACCCGAAATATTTTTTGATTTTTTTACAGACTTTTAAGATTAAAAACTTCTCTAGTATTTTTATAGACTTCTATATATATTTTATTTACAATTCAATGCTCGAGACAATAAAGTTTTTGAATTCTGGTTTTACATACGTTGTTGAAGAATTTAATAGAATTTTCAAGAAACTAATCGAAATCTAGTATCTTTATTCCTATCCGTATCTTTTATGTATTTGCTAAATTATCTGAGGTTTTCTAGCTGGCATGATCTAAAGATTTTAAAGACCCTGCTATAGATTTGAAGATCTATAGATGAAATAGATGTTGAAAATTTTTTTCATGCAGATTTCTAAATTTCAATGCTTCGAATTATGAAAGTTTCTAATAAAAAGTCCAAAAGCATATTTTTTGTCTGTATTTGTAGGTAAATTATAAAATTTCACTCCGTTCCATTGCGCGCGAATATTGTAAGTACATAGTTTTTTGTTCGAAAATAAGGAAGTTAGAAATACACATTACTCAGTTTCAGAACATTTCTTAAAAAATCACAAATTGCTGTTCTAAAAACTTGATGAAAATGTTAAAAGTAACGTTAAGTAAATAACGGTATTTTTGTTACAGGTTACCGAACGAATTCGCGTTACTCATTTGCGTTATCGTTACTTGTTAATTAATATAACGTATTACATTATCGTTATAGTAAAAAATGTAACATTTTAGAGTAACACGTTACTTCCAAGCTCTGAAAAAATTTATTCGCGACGTTCAGAAACTGTGAATATGAAACTCAACTTGATCTCCTATCCCACAAATATCATAGAATTTTTTTAATAAAAAATGAATATAATTATTACAGCTAGACGTAGCATCATTCAAAAGGTCCTTCCAAGTTTTATTCAAGACAAATTCGCCGATTTCCCTATCGTCATAAATGACATCGCTGGGCGGTTGATGGGTGGATCTTTCCCGTGCACGATATACCTGAACGAAGTCAGACCCAAATGCACTGGAATAAATAAGGCCCAAGGTGTGTCCGATATAATAAAAGGCCTCTTGAAGACTGTCACTGAGACCTTACTTCTTCCTGAGCCCATCGCAGCTTTCTTGGATGAAATTTTCGACACTTTTGTTGTCGGATTCTTCGACGTCATACTGGGGGGCTGGGACGAGAATGTCTACAGAAAATGATAAATAAAAATAATGAAACGAAACTTTTATTTTATGGTAAAATATATATTTCGTCGATTTTAGTAATTTTAAAAACTGTTTCAGAGTGCTAGAAACGACTTAGTGTTGAATTCAACTTTAAATATAATAACCCGTAGAAAAATTATACTTGATCATCGATATAAATGCCAAAATGAAGAAGAATTATAATTTCTTTATTACTCCCCACGTCTTTAAATCACTCTAATATTGAGAAAATATCGGTGGAACAAAAATTTTCGAATTTTGGAAATAACACATAAAACGAGATTGTATTGGCCTGTATTCGTATTACCTATTTCGGAATACGAAATCTGAATACTTTTCGGAGACATTGGATTGTATTCCCGAAAAACGTATGCTTATCTATCGTCACGAAATAGAGATAAAAAATTTTGAAACCATTGTTCCCGATGTATCTGAAGAGGATAGAAAGCTCGTCCGTTTTATCAATGTATCCGGGGAGTATAAGCAGAACATTGCTGCTAATATGGTACTACATAAAAAAGAACGATTTCTCGCTTAATTTAATATACTGCTCTAGTGATTAGTGATTTTGAACCTTATCAAACCTAAAAAATTTAGATATAAATTTTTCTCATAAAAAACCATTTCTGTAGATAACAATATATATACTAGAATTTTTTACAAAAAAAGCATTCTCTAAGAAATTTTACTATAAAAAATCTTTTCTAAAAAATTTTATTTATCGAGGTAATTTCTTTTATAATTTTTCAGAGAGCAGAGTATATCAATTTTTTTATTTAACGTCTACCTTCTGTTCGACTCTTCGTTTGTTATGTTCACCTTTTCCAATTGTGGGTTACAGGTTTGCCTCTATATCTAAAGGATTTCTACAATAATTCGCACTTGAGAAAAAAATTCATGTAGCCACCTAGTGTGCACGAGTGTAAGAACCAACTAGCGCGTGCGCGTTATACATCGCAGTGGCGTAGCTAGACATTTTGCTGCTGCGGGCGAAAATGGAAAAATGCCGCCATTCCTCAAAAAAATCTATCACGTTGTGGGCATCAGAAAAATTGATGAGTTTTTTTTTTAGATAAGTCATTACTGTACATACTTTTTTCATGATCTTTTTTTTGTAAAGACCTCCAAATTGCTGACTTAGCGCCAGAGCGGAGCAGCGAGAATTAAAACTTCCGCCGCATCACTCTCTTCTCCCCTAAATTCCGTAATTCACCCGAGCATACGCACGACGCATCTTTAAAAAAATTCTCTAAAAAAATAAGGTCATCAATTTTTCACTTGAGGCGGAAAATTTAATTTCTTATAAAAATTAATTTTTCATAGATGGTACTTTCATGTGAAAATTATATTTCTCATAAATATTTACAATTTTTATAAGATTGGAACATTTCTTTTAAGACTTTACAGTTTATAAGAAATAAATGGGACTCAAACATTTTCTAATAAAAATTTGAGATTTATTTTTAAAATTGTCACCAGTTTGTATACGGTCGATTTTATGAGAAACGGAATTCTTATAATAAATTTCTGATTCCTATAAGAATTTCGCCATTTTTTAGAAGAATCAAAATCACTATGGTAACTCAACAGCAATTCTACTGAAAGTATCAACAGAATTTCTGTTGAGATAAATTCTGTAAAAACTCTTACCACGTTGTCTGTTGAAATTGACATATTAGAAATGTTTGGCGCGTGTAGGACATTGATATTATATATTTTGCAAAGGAGTTTCATAAAAAAAAGTACTGTCTCGCACTTGATAGATGAATTTTTATTTGAAGATTGCACAATATTTCAACATTCTTGGTGTGCAATAACGATTTACAGATAATTATTCAGTATTAAATTTCTCCGTATTTGTATCAGCTTGTTTTGAATGGTTCCGAGGGGCATTCTACTATAAAATGTAGAAAGGGCTTACGCGGTAATACTTTCAAGGAATATTAAGTTAAAAGTATTGCGGATTGCATGTTCTTAATGGTTGTATGTCGTAAAAAGAATCAAATCCTTCTCTTCATACTTCATTCAGCCCTGTGTTAATACTAGTGAAAAACATTGCAGCAAAACACATTTATACCAATCTTTAGCGAATGTCACCAGATAGTATTCAAACAACATAACCTCAACGCACCATCTCGCTATACTTTCCTGTGACATAGAGTAAAATTTCCATTCCGAACATGTACATCTTAATACTTCTAAGGAACATTAATTTATTTTGTGAGAGTGAATACCGTCTCGCTGTATACAGCTTCATGGAACCTAATGTCATCTGACAGTATTGTTCCAAAAAGTATTATTGATGCCTCGATGCGAAAACACTCGAATACAAATCGGTCAGAAACTGTATTGGTTTGTATTGAGAGGTCAAACCTCGGAATATAATCGAATACAATCTCGTTTGATGTGAACGAAGTTTTATCAAGTGATTCATTTTATAACTTCCAAATGAATATTATTGCGCAGTTGATTTTGTTGTAGCGCTTTTATGTACGAAAAAAGATTGAATGACCGAAAGTAATAAATTACTTTGACCATCCAGAGTGATTGGGATTTATACAACATTCATAATATATATGTAGCATAGTAACAGGCTCGATAAATGTGACGAGTTTCGTTGCACACGTTTATTTCCGGGCACCTAATGATGTTGCTCACGCCTTCGAGATCTTGGTGCAGCGATAAATCCATGGTGTTCCGCAATGTCAAGGACACATGTATATGGACATAATTTTTATTGTCTTTTTCCTACGTTGAATCACTCTTTGTGTATGTGTATAATTACCTTCGAAGACTCGTTTTTGAAACGACATTGACAGTTGAATTGAAAGAAAAGGTAAGTAAAAGCATATTGTATTACATGAAATGTAGGAAGCGGGAGACCCAGAAGTGGATTCTCCGTTTTTACGAAAGACTGTGATAAATTAAAATACAATCCTGTGGCATCCCACCATAACCGAGAAAGTCTTTGTGCCATAACGTTTAAAATTGATTCAGAATATCATGTAAACTGAGCCTTATGGCACAAGTAACTTTTTCGGTTATATCGGAAAGCCACAGAATCATTTACAGTATTTGGAAGTAACGCGTTACTTTTATATGCTATATTTTTTACTGTAACAATAACGTGACGCGTTACATTAATTAACAAGTACCCGGTGAACTGACCGTGTAATCCACATCCTCCCAAATTTTATCCCACGTGTTGTGTTGAGCGGAAATTGAAGAATAAACAGCTACATATTGAGAGCTTGTTTATGTTGAAATCTATCATTGACCATAAAATTGACGTTTTTTACTCAATTTTTGCCCAAGTTGAATTCGCCAAACGTTGTGTGGTTCTGCGGTCGCAGAACCATACAAACTCTGCCCAACTGCGTTGACTCCAAGAAACATCAAGAAACAGGCAAATGTCGAGATACAATTGGGCATTTGTGGGAAGATAAGTTTTCGGTAGTTTAGGTAAATATTGCCCGATCGTGGGTATCCCCCTCCGCGCTGCGCGGCTGACAGGTGCGTCAAGCCGCACCCCCCTTTTCATGAATCTTGTTAATTTTCATTTTATAATTATGTGTAAATTATGTGTTGAAAAAAAATTTTTGTGTATCCTCGAAACACGGTTTTTTTATACTCAAACTGGGGGCTGTAGCTAGACGTCAAGCTACACCCCCCATAGCCATAAATTGATTAAAATTGAAAAAGTTTAGGTGTATAATTATCTGTAAATTATGTGTGAATTATGTGTAAATTACGTGTGGAAATTAAAATCTAATTACTCAAACAGCAAACCATTCACAAAGTACTGCAAGTAGCGAGTTCAGGTGGAAGTTTAGCGACACTCCCAATTAACATGAAAGTATGTAAAATAGAAGTTTCCGGGCATAAAAAATTCTCTGTTTATCATGCGTAAAAAATTGAGAGTTCCTTCGTAACATTATTTTTAATGTACTTGAAGAGAAGGTGCAGCTAGATGTGTATTTACACATCTAGCCGCACTGATAAATTATTTATTCAAAAGTAGAAGTTTGTCTGTTTATTTTAATATGGTGTGTGTGTACTTTGTGTCAGTATTGAATTTTTCGCCTTCAGTAAAGAATAAGGGTTTCGCTCAATCAACTTGCATCAATCTGCAGATCGTTACATACTATAAATTTTCGTTAATTGAGTAAGCTTTTTCTTGTATTATAGAATTTTGCATGAATTGGAAAAACATTGGCATGTTTTGTTTCAGGGATCAATTTTTTACAAAGAATAAAAAGTATAATTGTAATTCATACATTGTGCATGATCGATGTTTTTTAATTCTATTCATCTGTCCAATTCCATACATTTGTGAGCTAGGCCTTTTTCGTGGACACATTTTTCAAAGAATCCCATTATTTATATTATCTTATGACAAAAAGATAAGTTCCAGAAACACCAAATTATCATGCCCAGCTTTGAAGGAAGCTGGACTTGTTCCGGGGGTATCACGTAATAAGATCAATAGAGATTGAAAAAGTTAAGTAAATAGAAATATTTTTGGGCAAAAAATTTTCACAGTCTTGCCCTGAATTCTCAGTGTGCGTTGTTCGCCATACTGAATTTTGTATTTTTCTCGATTATCTTAAAAAATTGTCATTTTACAATGGAAATAGTAATTATCAAAGTTGCGGAGAATAAAATTCGTCACATTTTTCATCTTGGTTATTTTTTTCAAAAATTATTGTTTATTGCCAAAATTCAGCAAAAACTGCGTCAAATTGAAACATGATCGTAGTTTTCTCAATTTTTCAACTACTTGCTTTGAAAATAAGTGGTACATTGGAACAGCAAAGTTGTAGAGTATGAAATTTCGAACAATTTTTATACAGGAATTTTTTTTGTACGGTTTACACATGACAGTGGGGAACGCGCTCAATACAGCGCTAGGAAGGAAGTGACTCTCAGTGATTCGAATCCCTTGAAACTCATTGCTACACCACAAGGCGAATCTACATGCTTTAACAAAATGCAACGAGTCCAGGCTAGATAGAATAGACAAGAATCGGGTATACCCGGTTTAGAAATGGGTATTCCTGATGATTTCCATAGTCTATTTTATTTCGTTGGATTCTGTTTCGTTTTTACTGTCATTTTCGGGTTCGGTCTCGTCATTAGTGTAATATTTCATTGTTTTAATACTCAAGAGATAATCGTCAGTGTCACCTCATCGTGGTTCGTGACATTGGTCAAGGTGCTTGTTCATGAATGGATGCTACAATTCTTACATATCAAGGTGCATTTGAGTCCTGATATTCGGCAACCGCAGGTCACCTCACAGCCTGTTTTACATTTGCAGGAAACGGTTTTCAAGAAGACAGAAAATAGTATATCTTATTGTCACGTCCCGAGTGCGTGATATACAAATAAGATATACTAAAATCAAACAATGAGTCGATAAAAACATGATTGGCTCAAGGGCAAATGAATATAAAAATTACATTTATTCTTTAAATAAATGCGAATCAACAGTTCTATTTAACTTTCACAAGGTTTTCCGAGTATTTCATGATTAATGTCTGATTGAAGCACGTCTTGTTTTCTTCTATTTGACTTTCTCACGATTTTTTAATTGTAATCGAACTTGGGCTACGTATTGTTTTATTCATCCGGTTAAATCCACTTTTATTATCTGGTGGCGTGATATTCGGCGGCGTCCTTGATAACTCTATCTTTGTCTAATCGAGTTTGTTAAAAATAGCGTTTTCGGGCGTGATTCGTGGATTCAGTGTAATTATCAGGGAGTTGTTAGTAGCGATCCGTCGAGAGCGAATTAGAGTAACAATTTCATCATGCCCAAGAAAAGTACAGTTTAATAAATAATCATTAATTACAATCGGATTCGCGAGTTTTTTAATTAACAACTTAGGTTTCGGCCACGCTACGAGGCCCAACAATTGGAAGGAAAATTATTTAATAATCGGATACGTAACACTTATTTTAAGCGGTGTCTTGAACTACGATCTAGTAGCTGAAATTACGATCTCCTTTGGTTTCAGCATATCCGGTCCTAAAAAGCAGCTATGCTATGGTCGTTCTTATAAATTCAAATTATTTTATCAATGTTCTTTTTTAAAACCAGCTGCGTTATCTGGTTTTACGCCAGTCACGTCTTAAAACACTGGCATCGACGGAAATCCCATACACCAAACTGCATTTCAGTAGAGACATACTTGAATTCACAACTTTATGCTGAATCGCTCATAAAATCGTGATGAAATTACGTACCTTCTACATTGTAGCTTAACGTTTGTTGAAATTTGCACTGTAAAAAAAAATGGGAAATCTCCATGCATTTGTATGAAAATTTTTCCAAACATTGAGATATCCCATTTTTTTATTGGTAGATCTCCATATGGTCTCAAAAACTTCTATCGCAATATGTACGATTTCCAAACATGACAACTTTCCATGCCTGTATCGAAACACTGCCAATCAAAAATAGAAAATCTCTATGCCTATATGTATAGAAATATTCCCAAACATTAGGTTTTTCCATTTTGGAATGAAAAAATTTCCATACGGCCGCCAAATTTTCTTTTGTACACAGAAAATTTTCAATTCAGTATCAAAAAATTTCCAATGAAAAAAAACTAGGGAATTTCCCACGCCTGGATTGAAAATTTTTCAAATATATAATGGAAAATCTCCATGCATTTGTATGGAAATTTTTCCAAACTTCGGGAGTTTTTCCATTCTTGATTGAATAAATTTCTTTACGATCTTTTTAATTTCCGTACATGTACAAAAAATTTCATTTGCAGTATGAAAAATTTTCGAACAAGGGAATTTCCCATGCACGTATCGAAACTGCCAATCAGAAATGGAAAATCTCCATGCTTGAGTATAGAAATATTTCCAAACATGGAATTTTCCCATTTTTAAATGAATAAATTTCCATACGGTCTTTAAGATTTTGGTTCGTATACGAAAAATTTCCATGTTAGTATGGTAAATTTCCAAACATGGGGATTTTCCATGCCTGTATCGAAACACTGCAAACCAGGAATGGAAAATCTCCATGCATATTATGCATTGCATAAATGTAAATAAATATGTCTAAAAACTGAGTTGTAAGAAAATATGATAATCTCATGTACAAGAATTCAGTACACTTAAACCAAACCAAGGTTCAGTATACATATCGTGGAATGCGGTTAGAGCGCCTTCCCCACTGTCATGTATAAACCCTACGACAAAAAATTCCTATATAAAAATTGTATGAAATTTTATACTCTATAACTTTTGCCATTTAAATGAGCCACTTATTTTTAAAGCAAATAGCTGAAACGTTGAGAAAACTACGACCATGTCCTAATTTGACGCAGTTTTTGCTGAATTTCGGCAATGAACAATAATTTTTGAAAAAAAATAACTAAGATGAAAAATGCGGAGAATTTCATTTTACATAACTTTGATGAATACTGTTTCCATTGTAAAATGACAATTTCTTGAGATAATCGAGAAGAACACAAAATTTAATATGGCGGACAACGCACACTGAAATTTCAGAGCAAGACTGTGAATCCTTTATTTTGAACCTTAAATGAAACTTTTTACTTTAAAAAATTTTTGCACTAAAATATTTCTAATTCATTATCTCTATTGACTGGGCTTCCGTTTTGTTTTGTTTTGTTTTTTTTTTTTTTTTTTTTTGTTTTTTTTTGTTTTTTTTTTCTTGTTTTGTTTTGTTTTGTTTGGTTTTTTTTCTTTTAATCAAGGTTTCTTCATTCTAAGAATGTGGCATTTTTGGTTCAAGGAGAATTCTATGTATTCGGAGAAATTTCCGGCGGGCCATTTTTCCGGTTAAAGAGATTATAAAGACTTACGTAGTTACAAAAACTTGTGAAAAAGCGTGAAATCGTAATTTTTTAAAGTAAAAAAATACGAGTTGAAAATTTTGTAATCTCTTTTTCTCCTTTACATGAAATCATGATAATCTCGAAAATCATTTCTTGGATTTAATAAGGTTCCTTTTCTCAGAGCGTTACTCAGATTAAAAATATTAGTCATGCACTATGTGTGAATAGCAATTTTACCTTACATTGTTTGTAAAAAATTCATTCCTAAAATAAGAACATGCCAATCTTTTTCCAATTCATGCAAAAGTCTATAACACAAGAAAAAGCTTACTCATTTAACGAAAATTCATATCCTAGTGATTTTGAACCTTATGAAAACCTTATAAGAAGCTGAAATTTCTTATCGGAATGTATTTAATGAAATCACATAAGAAAAAAAAAACTGATTATATTTTTCCACTCTTTTCTTTACAAGGAATTTCAGTTTCTTATGAGGTTTTCATAAGGTCACATTATAAGAAATAAAATTCACATAAGGTTTTTATAAGGTGCATCTTATAAAAAATTATATTCTTATAAGAAAAATCATTTCCTTGTAAGGTTTTCATGAGGATCAAAATTACTAGGGTAGTATGTAACGATTTGCAGATTAATGCAAGTTGATTGAGCGATACCCTTATTCTCTACTAAAGGTAGAAAATTCAATACTGACACAAAGTACACACACACCATATTAAAATAAACAGAAAAACTTTTACTTTTGAATAAATAATTTATCATTGCGGCAGGTGTGGATACACATTTAGCTGCACCTCCTCTTTAAGTACATTAAAAATAATGTTACGAAAGAACTTTCAATATCTTTACGCATGATAAACAGAGAATTTTTTATGCCCGGAAACTTCTATTTTACATACTTTCTTGTTAATTAGGAGTGTCGCTTAACTTCTACCTGAACTCGTTACCTGCAGTACCTTGTGAATGGTTTGCTGTTTGAGTAATGAGATTTTAATTTTTACACGTAATTTACACATAATTTACATAAATAATAACCAGGAGATATTTCGTTTACATGATTTTTGAACGAAAGGGGGTGTAGCTTGACATCTACCTACACCCCCAGTTTGAGTATTAAAAAAAACCGTGTTCCAAAGGTACGCAAAAATTTTTTTTTCTATGGTAAAAATTTTTAACAGTTTCTACCAGTCAGTACTAACTGGTAGAAACTGTTTGAATGAAAGTTCGTTAAATTAGATTCTAATTTTCACACGTAATTTACACATAATTTACAAGTAAATAATAACTAGGAGATATTTGGTTTACATGATTTTTGAACAATGGGGGGATGTGGCGAGATGTCTAGCCAGATGTCTAACCCAATAGTCCCTATAGGAAATAATAGTTTTTTTAATCTAAGCGAATTTCGGTTTCTACACATAAATTACACATAATTCACAGATAATTACACACTTCAACATTTTCAATTTTGATTAATTTATGACTATGAGGGGTGTAGTTTGACGTCTAGCTAAACCCCCCAGTTTGAGTTGTAAAAACTCAAAAAAAAAAAAAAAAAAAAAAAGAAAAAATATACAATATAAAAATTTTCCTAAATTCTATCGCGTAATTTAAGCCCATTTCGAAGTTGCTATTTTTGCAACTTTTATCTATTTCAAAATTGTTATCTTGTAATTTAAGCTTTATTTCAGGATTACTATTTCTGCAACTTTTATTTATTTCAAAATTGTTATCTTGTAACTTAAGCTTTATTTCAGAATTACTATTTTTGCAACTTTTATCTATTTCAAAATTGTTATCTTGTAATTTAAGCTTTATTTCAGAATTACTATTTTTTTGCAACTTGTATCTATTTCGAAATTGTTATCGTGAAATTCAAGCATTATTTCAAAATTGCTATTTTTTTTTGCTATTTTTATCATCTTTTTCTTTGAAATTGTAAATAGCGACTTTATAGATAGATTTTTATTTCGAAAGAGTGATACCTACGTCCTGCCTGTATCATTTTGTGAATTATATTTTTCAGAAGTTATCATTTTTCGAACAAAGTCTCCATCCGGTAGTTTCTACGATTTCCTTGATAAAGTGATAGTACGTCCTGCCTGTATTTTTGTCCCAGGCAAATTTTCCGCTGGAGATAGAGCAAAATTGCAACTCGACTGTAGAATATAAAGTGGTGTGGATTTCAGCGAAGGCGGCTCAGTTGCGTTTGCGAATTTCGGGTACTATCTATTGACGAGTTACGACGTGCTGAAAAGAACTTTATTTCATCGCGATCTTGTGTTTGCTGAAAAGAACTTTATTTCATCGCGATCTTGTGTTTGTTGAAAAGAACTTTATTTCATCGCAATCTTGTGTTTGTTGAAAAGAACTTTATTTCATCGCGATCTTGTGTTTGTTGAAAAGAACTTTATTTCATCGCGATCTTGTGGATAAACATACCAAATTCCATCACGATTGTATTTCAAATAAACCCTCATGTGTTGTGTTAACTCAGTGAGTGTTTTTCTTTTCCACTGGGGATTTATATATTGATTTCCGTCGAGTTCGGCCACCAGATATTTGGACTCCAACTATTTTTCCGCGTCTGAGAAAGGCATATATTTTATAGAGTATTTAAAAAAAATCATGCTCCGAAGGTAAATAATTTTTTTTCTAGACATAGTTTACACATAATTTACGAATTATTTACACATAATTATGAAATAAAAATAAACAAGATTTACGATAAGGTGGATGGAGCTTGACGCACCTCCGGCTGACTCGATTTTGTTTTCGACTCAACTGCCATCGGCTCAGCTGTAATCAACGGATCTGTAGGTACAATGAACTTTCGACTTTATGGAATAAATAGATACACTCAGCCGGTGTTGCCAGGTTGTCAGCGCGTCTCCCCTCTAGATGGATCTTCATTTCCCCCTAGATTCATGCTTTTCCCCCTAAATTTTGAAAGTAGTATATATATACCATAAATATACAACTAATACTTTAAAAAATAATGCTTAAAAACTACTTTTCACACATAAAACTACTGGAATCACTTATGAAATTTTACGTATTACTTGAATATTAAAATATAACTTTAACGTAACTTTTACTAAATGACTTCTGATTTCTTTTTATTTATACATCACTTAGCATATACCTTGTAATTTTTTTTATTTTTCCAGGCCTTATTCTCAACATCCTTTCACTTTGTCTCCTTGAAGATTGGCTTGAAGATATCGGGGAATCGTTTTTTTCATTAATTGTTGATGAAAGTACCATGATAGATACCAAAAAAGTAATGCGTCTGATTATTTGATTTTTTAGCAAAAAATACAGGAAAGTCTGCACGAAATTTTATCGTTTGTTACAATTAGAATCAGGAACTGCTGAGGTCATGACAAATCAAATGATATCGCAATTGGAGAGGAATAATTTAAAATTTGAGAATTTAATTGGGATTAGGATAGATAGAGCTAACGCTATGGCCGGTGCAGCAAACTCGGTGTCAGCTAAACTGACTACAAAAATACCACATTTGGTTACAATAAAATATTCGTGCCATTCTTTGCATCTCTGTGCTGAGAAAGCGTTTAATGTTCTGCCAAAGCATTTAGATACTTTAATTAATCGTAGATTCCATGATAGTTTGCGAAGGTAAACCTTTTCCAAGGGATTCCGAGGGGGAGCATTCATCAGAATACGTATGTGAAGATCGAGATGAAAAAAAAAAACTGGGCAGGCACGCGTAGCGTGCCGGAACCGGTTTTTTTTTCGTCTCGGCTCGATCTTTACATACGTATTGTGGTGAATGTTTCCCCCAGGGACCCCCTCGGAATGATTTACTTTCGTAAACCGTCGTGGACTTTAATTTTTCTGAAATCTTCTCGAGAGTGAGTCAATATTCTTTCGCTTCTCGCTGCAAACGTGTTTCTTTTCAGCTCGGTTTCAAATTATGCAGCGAGAAAACAAGAATGCAGAAATAATGGAGCCGGAGAAGAAATATTTCTACATTTATGTTTTTTCGCTGTATCATTTGAAAATGAGATGAAAAGGGACACGTTAACAGCGAGAAACGAAAGAATATGTACGCGCTTTCGGGAAGATTTGAGAAAAAGAAACTTATTCTTGGTTTTCAAACAGTACGAAAAGAAACATTAAATATGCAAGATTGTTCGAGATCATGAATGAAAAAGGACCCAAGAAAATAGCTAAATTATCGGGCACTAGATGGTTAGCACGGTTTAGTTCAATTGATACTGCTTTGAATAAATGGGAGGTCCTTCAACTAAATTTCGGGATGCTAAAACAACCGAACGCGGAGATCCAGGTTTTAAGGCAGACATGCATTATCAAATGTATCGAGACGTTGGAAACAAATTGTATTTTTATTTTCTGCGCTTTTCTTTCAAAGATGTCATTGAAACAAATAAGTCATTTCAGTCTGAATCAGCGGAGCCTCTCAAACTCTTGAAAAATTTGAATGACACACTCTATTCAGTTCTTAAAATTATTGTAGTTCCAGAGCAACTGGAAAAAGCTGGTAAAAATGACTTGTGTTCATTTCCATTTCAAAACTATTTGATGCCTATGAATTGTATAAACTTTGGTTTCGATTTTGACAATGCTTGTTCAAATTTTAAAATGTCATCGACTCATTTGTCCGACATCAAAAATGGATGCAGGGATTTTCTTGTTAAATTAGCTGAGGAAATTCAAAGAAGAGTCCCAAAGAACATAAAAATTCTTCAAGAAATTGCTATTTTCTGTCCCGAAATTGCTTCCAAACAATCAAAGTAAGATGTCACTCATTTCGCTAAAGCTTTTGAGAAAGTCATAGGTGGCAATGTATGTGAACTTGTGAGAGAGTGGAATTCGCTTCATCAGTTGGATATTGACACAAGCCAAATTTCATCTGACGAATATTGGGCGAAAATCATGGAATTTACCAATGCTAACGGAGAAGGTAGATTCCAACACATCTCAAAACTTGCAACTGCTATGTTGTCTTTGCCTTTTTCTAATGCTTCAATGGAAAAGGCATTCTCTGTTGTGAACATAATAAAAGATAAATTACGCAATAAAATGGCAATTACAACAGCTGACGCCATTCTGCGTGTTCGGTCCATTAATGAAAATTGCACGAAATTCGAACCTTCGACAAAAATGCTGGAAAATTTTACAAACGAAACGGTCTACGGAAGTGATTTTAGTGATGAGATTTTAGATGCGTTTCAAAAAGTAGCAGAGATGACAAAATGATTTAGATTCACCGTCTACAAGGAAAAGAAATTACTACCCACTATACTGCATTTAGTCTGTATACTATAACACAGGTCTACAAATACCGGGGTCATGTGAGTTGTTGGAAAGCGAAGGTTCATTCCCAAAGTAATTTGCTGCGTAGTATCCGAATACGGCGTCAGAACTGGCCCATCACGTCAGGATTTTGAGATATTTGATGTTATGTACCGGAAAAACGGCGTTTTTTCCTACTTTTGAGGTTATGTACAGGGCGGAAAAAATTTATTGGGTCTGTCTCTTCAGTTACATCATTTAGTACAATTCTTACCCTTTAATTTAAGAGTTCAAGAGATCAATGACGATTTTCTTTCGCAATGTTAAGGCTATTTGAAATTACGAAATATATCCCTTCGACGTCATTAAAATTTGCATTAGGCCTTTGAGACAAAAATTTTTTACTGTGTAATTTCTGATGACAATTTTGACTTGAGGGTTTTTAAGGTCGCTGAGAACGAATATGGAGTCGGAATAATAAAATTTGCATTTCCAATATGGCGTATTCAAAATAGTGGATGAAAATGTAGAAGTAACTGATATTTGTATCTAAAAATGTGTGAATCGAACTTATTGAGGTTGCTGAATTTGAATATCAATGGAATGTATGGGTAAGTTTTGGAAATTTAAAACAGCGACGTCCAATATGGCGGATGAAAGCCAAAAATTTTACGCTTCTTTTACTGATTTTACGTATAACAATATCTGCAACTCGATTTTCCCAAAAATACTTATGCGGATTTGTTAAAGGTCGTTGTTTACGAATCTGTCATTAACATTTCTAAATTCAAGATGAAAGATTGAGTATGATTATTCAAAATTAGAAAGATTGATTGTCAGAAAATGTTCGAATTCTATAAAATTTCCTGTACAGAAGATTTTCGCGTCGCTGGTTACGAATCTGCAATCATAATTGATTTATCATCCAGAATAAAAAAAGTTTGATGACAATTTTTTTAATCGGCGACTGAAAAACTATCCTATCTTTAGCTTTACCCAGGGACAAGGGCGTGGACATAATAGGATTATGTCCCCTCTGGGGTGCTTGATTAACGTGTGTCCCCTCGCCTTTCACGATTCGGGTTGCTTGACTTAAGTGAGTCCCCTCGCCTCTCACAATTCAGGGTGCTTGATTAACGTGAGTCCCCTCGCCTCTCACAATTCAGGGTGCTTAATAACGTGAGTCCCCTCGCCTCTCACGATTCGGTCTGAGATATTCAGTCTGACTTATGAAATCTTTTTTTCTTATTTAGCAAAGATCTCGACCAAGAACGTCTTTTATGATGAGCATTTGGCTCGTCACGTTGAAGACACCAGCAATAGGCAGCTAGCATTTTTGGAGACCATTTACCCTGGTATCGTCTTTCCATTCCCTTAAGATCCTGATGGGATCGCTCGCCTTGCTCTTTGCTTACGTCACCGAGATTTTCTTAAATCCATTCCAAGTGAGAGTGTAGATAGTGAAATTTTACGCTCATATTGCAACCTTACTTGTGACATTTTTTAGTCATGTCTTCAACTAGTTCCTTACAATTAGTAGCTTTGTTATTGCCTAAAAATCCCTTGACAACTTTTTTAAAGCTAATCCAGGCTTCTTGTTCCATAGTTGTCATAACATCTTCAACCACTGTTGCTTTCATTAGTTGTCGTATCTCTGGTCCAATAAATATTCCTCCTTTTATCTTTGCCTCACTCAACTTAGGGAATTTATGTTGAAGATATTTAAATAATGCACCATCACGATCAAGGGCCTTCACAAATTGCTTCATTAATCGAAATTTGATATGAACCTGTTTTTAAAGTTTTACGAATAGGCCAATACTTCACAACATAATGCTTTTATCTGGCTCTGCTGTCCCACAGACATATGAAGCACGAATATTTTGTGAAACCCAATTGTTGTCCAAGAAGCATTGAAACCATTTTCAAATCTCCACATACTTGCCATTTATGTTGTTCATATTGTATTGCTTCAAGAATAGTTTTTACATTTTCATGTGATTCTATTATGTCGATCAATTTCTATTGATCGACATCATAAAGTAGTCCCAACTTTTGAATTAAGCTCTTAACGTCATTGCAAAAACATAGTTTTTTCTTGCAGAATAATACTCAACTAATCCCTTCTCCCGATTACGATACCAAGTAAAAGTAGTTTCTGGAGCGAGAAGGTTTTTTTCTTGAAGTCTGGAGCCTTGTAACTCAGACTTATCTGTCGGCAAATCTAAATCCCTGACTAAATCATTCAGAGAAGCCTGATCAAATAAAATAGGAGCACTAGAAGTTGATGCGATTTCTTCAAAATCCTGATCTTCAGTATCGTCGCACCCTGTATGATCTTTAACATTTTTCTTCAAAAGCGGAGGGGTTCAGGGAATATCATCGGATGCATAAAGAACGCGTTTTGTTACGCTCGCTAAAATTGGATATTTTATATTAGAAGCATTTTTCACATTATATCCAAATGTTTTAGTTAAACAAAAAAAACATTCATTGTGTCCAACAGGTTCTCGCCAAACTGCAGGTATCTTGAAAGGCATTGCTATTTTACAAGAATTTTCGGAATTATTCCAACTTCTTAATGTTTCTACACATGATTTACAAGCCATATGTGGAGCCCAAAACTTGTCTCGATTACATATCGAAAGACCGAAGTATTTGTGATAATATGTTCTGATATTATCATCAATTTTTATCTTACTTTTCGCGAACGTAAAACGACTACGAATGTAACAAAAACTGTCAGGATCATTTAAACATCTACGCGAGGCCATTGTTGAGATGATAAACAGTTATAATATCAAGTTATATTTCCTGCGACTGCGCGTATACCGTAGGGGCAATGACACTCTCGATACAACTGCCCACACAGGAGGGGAAGCTGCCTATAAGAATCAGTGTATTCACGACGGAGCGGTGGCGCCGGCTGGATAGATTACCCGGGTAAAGTTGAACTAAAAGTGGAGGGACGTATTGCTACCGTTGGAGCGAAAGTGAAAGTTCATAGTTAGGAAAAGAGAAAGACTATCTCCCCGATTCTCCTTATTTCTCCATACTTCTCCTCTTCGTGCCCCTCGCCCCTCAATACCCGTAGCCACCCATAGCATCATTCTTCTGCTTTATTCTTATAGTCATTCTTTGCCGCATTTCGCATTTTACTTGACTTGGCTTTTCGATCTGGGGATTGCCTTAGATTTTTTTTTTTGACTTACAAGTAAAATTCGATTTTGAGATGAAATGAGAGAAATCAGAAATAACAATTTTTCTTATATTGCATTTCTATTTTAATCAATTAAAAACTAGATGAATTTAAAAATATTTATTGAAATCGAAAAATTTTCAGATGATAGTTTTTTACTAAGTATGATGCTTGTTAATTTAAAAACTGAAATATATGAAATACAAATATGTTAACTCGACAGAATACTTAACAGTTCAAAAAATTTTGGATTTTTATCTTTTTTTGGAAGGAAACGTGATAAGGATTATTAATAATTTTGTGTATGCAATGAATTAGGTCATTGTACGAAAAAAATAATTCTTTGTTGTAAATTATTATTAGTTACAATTCGGTAAAATTTAAAATCATTATTCATGAAGTTAACAGAGAATGTGAATTATTTTATTGGCAATTAGTAGTAACAAGTAGGTACATAATTATATATTGTTATCATAATTTTTCGGAATAGTATAACGAAGTTTAATATATCATTATTGTTAAATAATATGGATACCTTGTACAATACCGCGATACCTCACGAATAATAACAGAGTATGAAGTTTGTAAAAAAAAATATTTATTCATACATGAACAAAACGATCAGCCCATACACAGATTCCAATAAAGCAGCCAATGCAAAGTCAATCAATCAAAACAGTACCCAATAATCAAAATGGCTGCTTATAATTGTATTGATCACGAAAAATTCAACAAAACGGCTAAAAAAAAATGTTTCGACACAATAAAAATCTTTCATATCCTAAAAACTAACACCTCAAATGTTTCTAGAAGATTATTTGACTTTCTCAAAAAATGACTTACGTTATTGTGATTTCGAAAATTCTTTATCATGAATAAATTATAACACTATATTCTGAAAATTTTTCAAAATATATCGGAATCGCAAATATGCATTTATTCCAGAACAACTAAATTTCTCCTAAAAAATATAGATGATCGACAAAACTCGCGAGTTTTATCAAAAAGAGCCGAAAAATATTCTGACAATAAGTATGGTATACATGTAAAAGAATCTTCTCCAATCTGAAAAATGATCTAATTTTTGGAGGTGATTTTAATAATACGTACAATTATAGGACTATAAAGATATGATGTAAAGTAATACAAAAATAAGTGTAAAATATACGATATTAACCGTATTTGAAAAATAAACTGATTTTTACGATTTTTTTTTTCTTAAAGACATTTTATAGTCGATTTTAATCGCTTGTAAGATATAACATTTTTCAAAAATGTAGGTTTTTTAGACCGATCACGCAGCATCACAACCTAGGATTTAAATTTTTTAGCAAAACCACTTTCCCCAATTTTAGAAACGACTGATCCTTTCCTTTTTCCAACAGTAGAAGTTGTTCTATTAGATTTTTCTATGTTCTCAGCGTATTAAACATTTAACAATTCACACCACCAACCCAACAGTTCTGTTATTAATGTTTGAACTACAGCATCAGCAAAATCAGCGTGATCGTTAGAACACGTAGGGAATTGAAATTTCTTTTCATGAACTTTATCTTTGAGATAATCAGAAATAAATCGATAGTGCATTTTTGACAGCAGTTCGTTGTAGCAAAAAGATAATACCGGACCAGCTATTTTGCCGAATTCGTTACCCTTAAGGAATTCTGAACAATCTTCACAAAATGAAACGAGGCGGAGAATTTTAGTATGACAATTTTTTTTCTGTCGGCATTTTTCAATTACCGCGATTTTTTGAATTTCTATTGATGGTTTCTGAGGGTAATCCTCATCTTGGGGAACAGTTGACCCCACCAAGGCTCAATTTTTGACATGTTTTTCGAGACAAATCATGAAAGATTGCTCGAGTTTCTCCTCGCAGTTTGTATTTCTATTGAACCTATTTACCTTTAATGATGTAATAAGACACGACAAGTATGCCATTTTAAATTGCCGTGTCGTTGAATTGATATTTCTCCCACTTCTGCAACGGATTTGGCCGAAAAAGTTTTCGAGCGGGTCCTGGTTCAAAAAACGTGGGGTGAGAGAAGTCATACCGTCACTAGATAATTTTTTCCAAAGGTGTTCGATGGCATTGATGTTCCAAATCCAGTTTTCGATTGATGGAAAAGTTGTCGTAACCAGAGTCCGTTTGGTGCAAACCAAGAAATATTTTTTACCTGTTTTTTGCATTCCCTCCAAAATTCGTGATGCTCAGTGTCTTTTCTAATGTCATCACGCAAAGGAACGCGATCCCTTCCATTCCCATTGAAAGAGTCAAACAGATCATTGAAGAGTTTAATGAATCTGGTGACTGCGAAACCTCCAACAGATTCAATAAACTCTTCTTTTCCGTCGATGGTGACTGTCGTACCGGATCTTGCAAGGTGGTCGATCCAATTTGCCATAGACCTACTCAAAATCCGAGTAGCTCTATTAACTCTCATTTTATGCAATTTACCATCTTCGACGTATTTTGCCGTTATTTTCGGTAAACGCCGACGATGAGGATTCAGAGCCTGGTCCATACGCCATGCACGTACAATTGTTTTCCATATAGAAACAAAGTCCCCGCCATCCAGAATAATATATTTCTTGGTTATATTATTGCGGATACCTTTTATTAGGTGGGGAGAGTCCCAAAGGTGGACAATCTCTTTCGAGTTGTCAATTTCGTAGGTGAAATCATCTGCAATAAGAAGATAAAAATTTTTTAAAAACCGAATCATTCTAAGTCTATCTTTTTTTCATTTTAATTATGTCATTTTTTTTTTGGAGTCATCAGAATTCTATATTTTAAAAAATAATTAACGGTTCGAAAGAAATTCAATGTTTATCGTTTGTATGTCAGTATATATAAACAATTCAATAATAAGCAGTTTTTTAATCCATTATTCTGTTATTTGTTTTTGAATATTTATTTTATAGTAGATAAGTATATTTATTGTTTCAAAGAATAAGGGAATTACAATGGTTGCGGCTGTCTTTCCCTCTTTGAATTCTTGCAGCTTCGATTAACTTGGTGACTGCAGCTCAGTTAGGGCCTCCTTGGTCACAACAAGAAGCGACGACGTCATACCCATATTTTCTTAGGGTTCTAATGTGCGTTTTAATGCACCTTTCCAGCTGTACTCCCGTCGAGCTACTCCCACAGGACGAAAATGACAGCGGAAACTTTTCTCCACTCGCCAAAAACCGAACCATGAAAACAAGTTCTTGTTTTTCAATTTCGGGAACGGAGTTGGTGCCGTATCTGCCGATGCCAACGATTTCATCGTTTTCGGCATCGTATTCGATTCTCGGCTTTATCGCAATCTATAAAATAAGAATTTTTTTCGTTTTAGCTTTTACTATTGTCACAATGACAAGTAATAGGAATGACATAAAATTAAATTTTATTATGGTTGGTACTTAATCAACAAGACTTTTGAATAATTTTTTTTTTTTCAAAATTTAAA
This sequence comes from Platygaster robiniae, assembly GCA_028476575.1. Taxonomy (NCBI): domain Eukaryota; kingdom Metazoa; phylum Arthropoda; class Insecta; order Hymenoptera; family Platygastridae; genus Platygaster; species Platygaster robiniae. Next base: position 37,513,811 of record CM052021.1, on the reverse strand, counting down.
ATCGCATGAGCTATTAGAGAGTATACTATTTATTATACTATAACTTAATGCAAACTGTAATGTACCTCGTCCCACATAAAAATAACATTCAAAAGGTTGCGGGTTCTTGCTGAGGCCAATTTTTTGATCAAATTTTCCATCAATGGATTGAGTCCCTCTTCCAGATGGATGTTTTTGAGTCCCGATTGAATCGAATGTGTGGATGGGATCCCTTTCATTACATCGCGAAGAACGGTATATGCTTTTCGTCCACATATTTTGTAGACAGCAGCGGCAGCCGCAATTTGCGAGTCATTGAAACGATGCCTCTACATGAATACAGGAATATGTGTAAATAAATAGACTTTAATATGGATATCAAATCAATTTTTAGGCACTTGAAAGCGACAAAAAAAATAAAAAACCATAACTTTGATACAGGCTAGTAAAAATTCAATATTTTTGCAAACATTTTCATTTTTTTTGTTTCCTGGAACTCAACACCATAAATTAGAATTATGTATATATACAGGGTGCGCCATTTCTTATGTCGGTATTGTAACATTGAATAACTTAAACATTTGACAACCGATTTACTTGACTTCACTTGTTTTGGAAACGTCAATTCAGTACAATTTCAACCATGTATCGCTTCACACCAAAAGAACGCGCTGAAATAGTTACTTTGTACATTGAAAATAGTCGTTCAGTTGTGTTAACTCAACGAGCATATCGTCGAAAATATCTTGGCAAACAGGCACCATCTGACAACACTATTCGTCGTTTGGTGTCGAATTTTTGTGACCACGGGACAGTGAAAGATCGCGAACAACCCGTTCATCAACGACCAAGACGTTCAAATGAACTGATTGAAGCTGTCAGAGAGAGCGTTGCCCAAAACCCAAAAGTTTCATATCGTCACCGCGCTCAGCATCTCGGCATCAGTGGAACCACTCTACGGCGCATTTTGAAAGATGATTTGCATTTGTTTCCGTACAAAATGCAATTAACACAAAGAATATTGCCTACAGATCATCCACGTCGCTTGGAATATGGACAAACAATCGCTCGAATAGTTGATACTGAACCTGATTTTTGGAAGCGAATTTTAATGACCGACGAGGCACATTTCAAACTTTCTGGAGGCGTTAATAAGCAAAATTGCCGCATTTGGGGAACGCAGAATCCACACGAGATCCATGAAACGCCATTGCATGACCAAAAAGTTACTGTTTGGGCCGGCGTTTGCGCCAAAACCATCATTGGTCCTTATTTTTTCAAAGAGAACCAAACGATCGATGGAAACCGATATCGGTGGATGTTGGCTCACTATGTCTGCCCACAAATGCGTGAAAAAGGTCTTGAAGATTACTGGTTTCAACAAGATGGTGCGACCTGCCACACTGCGAATCAAACAATCCAGTTTCTGCAACGAAAATTCCCTGGACGTCTGATGTCAAAAAGAGGCGACATTGAATGGCCACCCAGATCTCCAGATTTGACCCCTCCAGACTTCTTTTTGTGGGGTTATTTGAAAAGTAAAGTGTACGCCAGCAAGCCGCAGACCATTGAAGAGCTTAAGGAAAATATTCGTGCCGAAATCATTGCTATACCACCCGAGATGCTCGAAAAGGTAATGGAAAACGCCGCAAAAAGGGCATATTTTGCTGTGAACAATAAGGGCGGCCACTTGATTGATGTTGTGTTCAAAAACTAGTCTAAATAAATTGTAAAGGACCAAACTAAATAAAAATACCTCATTTACAGAAATCGGTTGTTTTTTTTTCAAGTTATTCAATGTTTACATGCCGACATAAGAAATGGCGCACCCTGTATTAGAATGGCAGTTATGTAGGCGATGTTGGGATTTTCTCAATCGCCGGTCAGAAAATCAACTAAAGTATTATAAATTTTCTGTAAAATTTAGGTAGAATCGGATCAGATTAACAGACGCGAGTGAATTTTTAAATGGGAAATATATGCATTAATAATATTTTAGTTGATTTCCTGACCAGTGATTGAGACAATTCCAATAGCGCCCAAATAAAGGGCAACCTAATATATATGTCAAAATTTTAGTTGTGCGATTGGAAATTTGTGCAATATAGATAGGTTGGTGCTGCGAAAAAAGAAGTTAGGCCCAATTATATGGTTCTATGTGAAATAGAAGCAATCATAAATCAGACATTTAAATTACGTGCTTCACGTACAAAAAGCTAATAAAAGGTGCGACAACACTTTGTCAAATTGTACTGTAAAAACGCACTGCATTTAAAATCATGCTCATATCTGTGCCCGTTCTCACGTTTTACAGTTGTCACTCACAGTGTGTACAACAGCATTCAACTGTACGCCCGTAGAGGAGACGTTCTCAGATTTGCCATGAAAAATGACAAGAACAATTATTCAAGCATTGTTGCTCTTGAACCATGTTCAATATAAAAACTAAGAAAGTAACAATGTAAAATCACATACCGATGGTTTTTTTACAAAATTTTCCTCCATCATTTTCAAAAACGCTGCTGTCAGCCCAGTTGCTTGGTTCAGGATGGTGTCCCATTTTTCCCCTCTTTTCAAACGCCCTTTAATTCTAACCCGCTGCTTTGAAGCCACAGCTCTGTTTTTTCCGTACAAAGTTTTTTAGGTTTTTTTCAACTTAGCAGAGAGGGTTTATATTTTTTTATCTTGTTTTTGAACAGTGAGCCCCAATGCAGCTACTTTCCCCTCCAACTCTTTTATCCTCTCATCTACACTGCATGTTTGGGTTCCAGTATCTATTCTTTGAACCACAGCTCTATTATGAGTTTGAGTTGGACGCGGAATCCTACTATTACCTAGCGTTGTATTTGAATTTGTTTCAATTTGAGGATTTGAATTTCTTATTGGGCGAGGAACTCTGCTGCCACTCGAGGTTCGAGTACTGTTTGAAGCAAGACTCGAATTTGCGCCAAACTCAGATTCAACACCATTTGTGTTGCATGGGCATTGATATTGTGGCAAAACACCATGGGAAATGCGCGCAATACGGAGATTAGGGTTCGGGTTTGGAAAATGTTCATAACAAATTCTTACTGTCCTTAGAACTTTTACGTGACTTCCTGTAACATGCCAAAACATGAGAAAATTAGCGACAGTCGACATTTTTTTACGTATTTATAGGCATGTGATGTTCTACTTAATTAAGGGAACATTAACAAATTTTGATGATTACAAAAATTATCGAATTCTCGACACCTACGACTTACATTGGAAATTTCACGCGCTACGGAAAATTGAAGATACAATGTAAATATTGTATATAATTTCGAGAGTAACAAATAATTTTCAAAAATGTAGGGAAAATAGACGAATTTAGTTAGTAATAATTGTAAAAAATTTTTCACGATTCTGCAGAGTGATTTGGAGATACTTGTAATATTTCAGAATGTACTTATATAATTTTTATTAATTAAAAATATATACATATTATGCGCTTTCCACTGATAGTTTCAAAAAGGACGTGAAATAATTATATGTATGTAGTTAAAATTGAAAGAAATCGCAAAGAACAAAATGAATTTTATGAATATTTACTAATTCTGTTCATGCCAAAAAGTTTTCGAATTTTCGAAAATAACGACGACTAGTTTTATTTAAAAAATTTTAAGAACTTGAAAAAACTTAATAAAATACACAGATCTTGTGCAAATTGTTTAAAATTTCACAAATTACAAATAATTTTCATAAATGCTGAAAAAATAGATGAATGTTCTTAAAATGTTATGCTTTTTTCGACAATAGTTTGCAAAATTATGCTAAAATATTATATAAGTATAATGAAAATAAAAAAATTTCATGGATATACAAATTTTTTCGAAACTTCCTAAAATTACAAAAACTTTCGACAACGTGAAAGTGTAATATATTTCTAATTTTTAAAGTACATAAGAAGTATAAGATACTTCGTAATGTGACCTTAGTAAATTCTTACAGAAAACAGAATTTTTTACAAGAATCTTATGTAGGTTGCTTCATAAAAAAAACTCGAAATTTTATAAAGGAATAGAAAAAAAATTTGCTGGGAGCTAGGTTTGAACTCGGCCCACCCCGCGTGTTAAACTGGATCGCACGACACTAGGTCATTCTACTATACAAAAGCGGAGATTTTACAAGTTTCCGATATAACATGTCAAAAGTTATGAGATAACTTAGATTTTTCAAAGTATTTTATAAAATTCTAATAAGTCTGCAAATTACGAAGGTGTTGTGTCCAAGATTTTTGAGATTGTTGAAAAATTTATTACAATACATTTATTATATGAGGATACTCAAGGGTTTGAAAAATTGCGCAGAAACACTTAAAATTCAGGAAAAATTAGAGAATTTAGTTGGCTAGGAAGAATTTTTGCCGGTTCCGCAGAATTAGGAATTTTTTTCAATATTTTGGAAAATATAAACATTAAATATTATATTATATAAAAAAAACGATAGTGCGATTCCCGGCAAAGGTTTCGAAAATTACAAAACCATATAAACGTATAATGAAAATTGACGATTATTATGAATTCCTGAAATTCAACACATTTATGGCAAAAACTTTTAAATATTTTCTAAAATTACAAATAATATGTTATATATTCATTCAATTATTACCAATCAAATGATCCAATCTAGTCCGGCGAAGATATTCCGCTGTCAAGTCTGGATTGCTGAGCGGCAAAGAGTGCGATGGTAAGCTCGCTTTGCTTTTACAACCAGGTACAATGCACTTGTATGGCATTATCAGTTATAAAAAATTTTCATTACCGTCAAACATACACGACAAAAAACTGATCAGTATGAATGTGCAAAAAAATATTAATGACGAGTGTAAAAAATTGCCTGAAGAAAACGCATAAACAACTGACAAGAACGTGAGAAGACGAAAAGCAACGAAAAGTGACTGGAATGTGCTAAAAAATCCTAAAAGTCATGAAAATAACCCAGTGGAATGGGTAGAATGCAGATCGAATACATGTTACAAAAGACGCACGTGATCGAATGTCTCGTAAGCGGCTGAGTGCCTCGCACCTGCCACCGGCTCGCAACTCGCACCCCGCACTACCGCACGATAATGAGCCGAAACTGCTGAGTCTCCCACCACTTCTCACCATTCTCCACACCTCCCCACAACGTGGATTAGGTGTCATGGCAATCTTTTGCGTTTTCGTGCCTCAGCTTTCGCCCCCTGACTGCCTGGATTTCGTATGCTCCAGTATGGTCCTTCGCAACGATTCGCCCGAATTCGGGGATCTGCGGTGATTCTCGAATCCACCAACGCGAAAATCGGTTTGCTTTGACAAGCCGACAGTAAGACGAAAATTAGTCAACGGGTAGAAACAGGATAAAAATTAGGCAAAATGGGTAACAAAATAAAAACGTAGGCAGCGAGCTCAAACAGATCCACGAAACGCATAAATCAGTTGCCTTGAAAAGCCGACAGGAACACGAAAATAAGGTATATTACGAAATATCTACATATAATATAAATATTTAAATATTGTTACAGTTCTCTACTCTATGACAGTATTTAGGAGAAAATATTCATATTATTGATTATTCGCAAGCTGAATTCCGCACTATTGAATATGTGTTTCATGAATTAAAATGAAAATTCTTACCTTACAATTTAAAAAAGCATAAACCATATGCATCTTCCTGAAATGTCAATTCCCCAATTATCTGCTAGAAATACTAATTGAAGTTTAAACGATTTAGTTTTGCAATCAAGGTGTACGATTTTTAATCATCGTACCTAAAAACTATATAATGCATATATATGCATTTCCAAAACAATGTTATTGTTTTACGTAATTTGTTAAACAAACATTTCAATGAATGAAGTATCTAAACCTGGCACTAGACTCATGACCAGTGACCTAGAAAACTGGGGAAAGCATATTAATCTTGCAAAAACTGCAATTTCGCAAATAACATTGTAAAACGTTTCAACGAATCAATTTTTAAAGTCTGATGCCGTACTAGTCATCAAAGTACCAAATTAAATTAGAAAGCCTTTGCACATTGCAGAAAATATAATTTCAATGATTTATTTGTTTAAACAAATAATTCTTCACATAATTTTTTTAAATCTAAAGCCACAGATAGCCTGATAAATGCTCAGGGCATAGTGTAGAGCGTGAATCTCGACAAAAATTGGTACTTTTCTTCTGTGAGGGTCTCAAGGCATGTAAAAATTACATCGAAATGGCCTATAATTTGCAAAAAATATTATTAAAGGAAAGCGTGCTACTGTACGATGCTTCACATGGTTCCAATACACCGGAGGTATCGAACCGGGGCTAATAGCAAACTTCAATAGCTTTTATCGGTAAATTACATCCTATGTTAAAAAAGATACTACAGGAATATTTAACTTTCATGCATTCCTTACGAAACTTTCCCTGCACAAATGAAGTGAGTTTTTAATAGAATCAACCGTAGAAATAAAAAAAATACAATATATATTTATTATAGTTTTCTATAATCATGTTTGAAGAGAAAAAAAAATTTGTTCCTGGTAGGAATCGAAACCTGGAACTTTCGGAATGCGATGCGGGCGTTCTCTCCACTACGCCACAACTCCATTAAAAAGTTGAGAGTAAATGAATTAATTTTCCGCGCCGTGCTTATTTATTTCCCGCGAAGTCATAGAGTCATGACCGCTTCGACTTTCGATAGATAAGATGAACGCAAATGCACGCAAATGAACAGTACTGTGTAGTTGTGTGCAGTTGTTTGTAGTAGTACAGTCACTGTACTACTAATACATGTATAAATGTATAAGAGTGCGCGATATCGGGCGCGGTCGAGCATACTCGGAAAAGTTCGGGGTCCTTAGTGAACCTAACCTTCCCCGAGCCATCGGGTAGGAAGATAGGAAGAAAATATATAGATATATTAGCCGGATTACGTTTCGGTAGTCCAAGTTTTCGCTGCTCGGGGCCCTGCGAACGAGGCTGAAGGAATACCTACGAGAAGAAATTGCTGAGACATGTAATGTATAATAATCTCAGTTGATTTTGACGTTTTTTTTTATTCATTCTATAATCTTAACTGAGATTATAGATAAAAAGTAAGGAAGCTTATTCTTTATCAATATTTCCACACGAACTACAAATACTTCCCGTTGTTCCATTAAAAATTGATAATTTAGAATTTGTCATTCAAAAACGAGAAAGTTATTATAACTCATGTGTTAGATTTAGTATACATTCATCAAAAAATTACGAATTTCGCCCGATAAGACAAATAAAATTAACGTAAAATAGCGAGATTTTTGTTATTCGTTACCGAAAAAAAGTGACTCGTTCCCGCTATCGTCACGCGGTAAACCAAATGGAGTTGGATTTGAGTCAAAATTGCCTATTCAAGTTGTTTTTAAGGCCTGTTCTTTGGGCCTGTTTTTTAGGCAAATACGTTGGGTGCAGAAGTCAAGTAAACAAATGTACAATTTTTGGGTAACGTTACTAAATTTTACGGTCTGTCCACAATTGCCGCACATTTGGCCAATTTTTAGGCATACGTCATTATGGAGCGTGGTCCACGCAATCTGTCACATTTGACCAACTTTTGACGACTTTGAAACGCGATTCCACGAATTGAACAAAAGTTGGTCAAATTTGTGCCAATAGTTGGGACGGCGTTGAGCTGAAATGTCGAATAATAAGAGAATGACATATATAGCGTCAGCCTCAATTTTTCTGTTCCTCATTTCTCCGACATTTACTTTCAGTCTTTCTTGCGGAGTCTCCACAGCAAAGTCTGGAATTTAAAATAGTCAAACTTACCTGCTAAGTGCAGTGTTGTCAGGTTAGGGGGTTTCCTCCTAAATAAAGGGCTTTTTTATTTTTTAGAGGGACTTTCAGGGGGAAGAAATATTTAGATGTATATTTAGGGGGATGAAATAGGCCTGCTCAATTTCGAATTTAGCATTTCTCGAAAAAATTTTAGTATATATGGCAATTCTCAAAATAATTTAACATGTATTTTTAAGTTTCTCGCTAGTTTTGTTTGACCAGTCCCCAACTTGGGGGCCCCAACAAAACAAGCTCAAAATTCTTAAATTCAGAAACGTGCTTTTTCATGCTCGCTGCGAGATACTAGGGATATGAGCATATTTGTACCTTTATGTCGTGTATATAATATAAATACTCTCCGCCCCAGCACCCTCCAGACTTATATATTGGTGTGTCGTGTTTGTTATGTTTCTTGTGTGATGAGAGTTTACAGTATGGCATGGAGCAAATATAACGTGTAACGAAAATGTGTTCTGTTTCTCTTGTGATCCTAATTGACAAGTTACTTTTATTCACCGGATAAATTCAAAAATCGGGTTAAAATGCCTCCTGTATTATCTACGCAAAAATACTTACAAAAATATTCAAAGACATGGGAAAGTGACCCTTTGTTTACAGGTAACATTTTGGTATAGAAAAATACAGTATAAAATCGATGAGCTTCATGTATTAACGATTCGTTATTCTTTTGTTCGTAAAGGTTGGTTGAAACAACAACCAGGTGAAGACAAACACGCGTTTCGTTTATATTGTACAAAATCAATAGTAGCGTATAATAAAGTTTAAATGATCACGCAAAAACAAAGGCTCACGAATATAACCAAAAAAATCGGCACGAATGCGTCAAAATCCGAAAAATCACAGATTTTGCCAAATCAAAAATAGAGAAAGAAGAAAACGAGCAGAACTGAAGTTCGCAGCTTTCATTGCTGAACATTGTTCAATAAACACAGTGGACCATCTTAGTGACGTCATAAGTGATCTTGATTGTGGTTCCGAAACATTATCGAAGATCAAACTTCACCGTACAAAATGTACAGGTAGAAAGTTACAGAGTTATTATATATGAAATAGGACACTGAATTACTTCATCAATAATCTCAGTTGAGATTATAGAATCAATAAAAAAAAACGCCCGAGAAAAAACAAAACTGTCAAAGTCAACTGACAAGGGGTCCACCAGACCCTTGACTCACCGATTTGTTCGAAAAAATTTGAGGTCAAAGCACTACCATAAACAAACCTTCCATACTAAGCCGTTCGACCGAATGCCCATAAACAATCGAGAAAAAAAATCACAAAGTTTACACAAATATTCCCTTCGGCTTATGTCTCTACGTTACCGCCTCCAATTTCGAAAGTTGCGGTGGAGCATGGCTTATAGTCCTCACCTGTCACCTCAAAGGTCCGGGATCCATCCCCGGGTCCTTTTTTTTTTAACAAAATTTTGGTTTCGATGATATTGTCGATAAACTTTCATTTTGAAATCATATTTACATCGTACATGTGATTAATTTTTATCAGGCATCAATGTCACATCAATAATACTTGTCTGTAAGCCAAAATAGTACAATTCATAATAATATGTCATATTATAATTTCTAATAGTAATGTTCAATGATAAATATTTTTTATAAATAAAATTTTAAATAATATTTTTAATACTAACATTTTTTAATGATGAATTTTAAAAATCGCGCATTTTTTTTCCAAGCCCGAAAAACACGATTTTATTAAAATTTTCGGTATGCAGTACATATCGTCAAATTTTGAGTAAACAAACGGAATGATATTTTGTCAAAAAAATTTTATTATCCCATGTTTTCTTGTCACTTGTTGTGAATTATGGATGATAATCGACGGATTTATCATTCAAGAAATAGATGAACAGTGTTCTGGGTGGTATTCATCATAAAAACAATGAAGCACTAAGCCTTTCTACACAACGAACAAATAATCAGTGGAACATTCGAACATTCGCACTCCTTTTTCAACAATTCGTTCGGAAAGCAAACTTCATTGACATTTTCGAAAACTTCTCTCTTATCGGTAAGTTTTGATACAAACCACGCATACCGTAACATTCTTTCGAACACTGGCGAAATTTATGAAAAAGCGAGTGAATTCGTATTGCATCCTCTCTAGATGAAATTTCTGTTTTTTTCCAACAAATATGGACAGTTTTGAAAACGCTTGGTGAAATTCTGCATTTGTCTGTAGAAATACACATCGCATGGTTGGCATAGAGGAGTGCATTTCGGTGGAATGATTTTTACTGTAAAATATGTATTTTTTTCATCATCACGGAAAATATCGTTGTAAATTGAAGAATCGGTTTGACCTGACCATGAATCAACTAGAAGAAGAAACTGATTTTTTTCGACGTAAAAAACTAAAACATCTTCTAAAAAGTTTTTGTACAAAGCTGTTGTTAATTTCCCTGATTTTGAGCATTTCACTACAACATTAGCGTATCTATCGACGAGTTGGTCTACTTGTTTTTGAACTCGGGAAATTGATTCGCAGTCTTTTGTGTACATATAAAAACTTTTGGAAGGAGCTTCCCCGACATGGCAAAAGAATACTGTACGGTATAGGAATGTGAAATTTTATTCAAATTTAATTTTTTCACCAAAACTGATTTCACTCTTTTTTCTGACAATGTCCTATCAATCGTTGATTGCAATTGAGCCCCCGGATGTAATGACTCGCCGGGCGCTCGAAAACGCTTAAAAGTATTGTCCGCGCGGTGATGTCACGAGTCAAAATCAAAATCCGAATTTAGAAAAATGAAAAATACTACACGATAGCTTTTGAAAAATAAATGTGTGTCTACGTTTAAACTTTTTTTGTAAACTTCATAATTTTAGTTGAAAAAAAAAAAAAAACGACGATTTTTGATACGAAAAATCGATGTTTTTTAAAACTTACATCGCCGCTGAGCATTAATTTTTTAAGGTATTTACATAACCTTTGTATACTTTTGTTCGGAAAGGTCTAGCGATGATCACAGTATCAAAATATTTATAAAAAATTATTAATAACTGACTTTTTTAATTAATCCAACTGAAAAACCATGTTTTTTGACGTTCGCATTGAAAATGTATCATGGGAATTTTCGTTTTCAATGGGGTTTTTATGTTTGTCATAATTTTAAGTGTATTATCGAACTTTTTAGAATGTTTGAGCTCTCCAAAACTATTATTTATAAAAAAGCCAGCAGGTTGAACACAACGCGCAGCGCGATGTGCTTGAATTTTTCTCTGGTAGGACTAATCACGGAGCTCGAGCACGTAAAATTCAATCACATCGCGCTGCGCGTTGTATTCAACCTGCTAGCTTTTCTACAAATAATAGTTTTATAGAGCTCAAACTTTCCAAAAACTTCGACAGTACACTTACAATTATGACAAGCATAAAAACCCTGTTAAAAACGAAAATTCCCTCGATACAATTTCAATGCGAACGTCAAAAAACATGGTTTTTCAGTCGGATTAAAAAAAAAGTTAGTTGGTAATAACTTTTTTTAAATATTTTGATACTGTGATCATTGCTAGGCCTTTTTGAACAAAAGTATACAAAAGTTATGTAACTACCTTGAAAAATGAATGCTCAGCGGTGATGTAAATTTTAAAAATATTGATTTTTCGATCAAAAAATCACCGTTTTTTATTTTTTTCAACTAGTACTATGATGTTTACAAAAAAATTTTTCAAAAGCTATCGAGTACAGGGTGCGCCATTTCTTATGTCGGTATTGTAACATTGAATAACTTAAACATTTGACAACCGATTTACTTGACTTCACTTGTTTTGGAAACGTCAATTCAGTACAATTTCAACCATGTATCGCTTCACACCAAAAGAACGCGCTGAAATAGTTACTTTGTACATTGAAAATAGTCGTTCAGTTGTGTTAACTCAACGAGCATATCGTCGAAAATATCTTGGCAAACAGGCACCATCTGACAACACTATTCGTCGTTTGGTGTCGAATTTTTGTGACCACGGGACAGTGAAAGATCGCGAACAACCCGTTCATCAACGACCAAGACGTTCAAATGAACTGATTGAAGCTGTCAGAGAGAGCGTTGCCCAAAACCCAAAAGTTTCATATCGTCACCGCGCTCAGCATCTCGGCATCAGTGGAACCACTCTACGGCGCATTTTGAAAGATGATTTGCATTTGTTTCCGTACAAAATGCAATTAACACAAAGAATATTGCCTACAGATCATCCACGTCGCTTGGAATATGGACAAACAATCGCTCGAATAGTTGATACTGAACCTGATTTTTGGAAGCGAATTTTAATGACCGACGAGGCACATTTCAAACTTTCTGGAGGCGTTAATAAGCAAAATTGCCGCATTTGGGGAACGCAGAATCCACACGAGATCCATGAAACGCCATTGCATGACCAAAAAGTTACTGTTTGGGCCGGCGTTTGCGCCAAAACCATCATTGGTCCTTATTTTTTCAAAGAGAACCAAACGATCGATGGAAACCGATATCGGTGGATGTTGGCTCACTATGTCTGCCCACAAATGCGTGAAAAAGGTCTTGAAGATTACTGGTTTCAACAAGATGGTGCGACCTGCCACACTGCGAATCAAACAATCCAGTTTCTGCAACGAAAATTCCCTGGACGTCTGATGTCAAAAAGAGGCGACATTGAATGGCCACCCAGATCTCCAGATTTGACCCCTCCAGACTTCTTTTTGTGGGGTTATTTGAAAAGTAAAGTGTACGCCAGCAAGCCGCAGACCATTGAAGAGCTTAAGGAAAATATTCGTGCCGAAATCATTGCTATACCACCCGAGATGCTCGAAAAGGTAATGGAAAACGCCGCAAAAAGGGCATATTTTGCTGTGAACAATAAGGGCGGCCACTTGATTGATGTTGTGTTCAAAAACTAGTCTAAATAAATTGTAAAGGACCAAACTAAATAAAAATACCTCATTTACAGAAATCGGTTGTTTTTTTTTCAAGTTATTCAATGTTTACATGCCGACATAAGAAATGGCGCACCCTGTAGTATTTTTCATTTTTATAAATTCGGATTTTGATTTTGACTCGTGACATCACCGCGCGGGCAATACTTCTAAGCGTTTCCGAGCGCTCGGCGAGTTATTGCATCCGGGGGCTCAATTGGCAATTACTTTGATCGGTATTAATAATGAAATTTTTTTCTAAATTTGGGCCAATTGTTCTCACCAAGTATCAGCACTCTCCAGCACTTCATTCATTGATTTTGCCTCTCGATCACTCACATATTTTGTTATTTTTCTTTGGCTGATACGGTTTTTCTGCTTAAACCGTTGCACCCAAGATGGAGAAGCAGAAAACCTGAATGTCTCTGATCGATATTGTGCTGTGACAGACATGGCCTACTGCTGCAGTGTCCTCGTTGAAATTTGCAAAAGGTCTTCACGTCCTTCGCGAAATCGATCAAGAGTCCACTGATTAATAGCCCGATACTTGTCTTGCTTAGTACCCCCATTGATAACATCTTTTTTCCATCTAACAAGAAAGTTAAGCTATCACCAATATGATTTTATAAATATTAAAAAAATTTTCAAATTATATTTTGATTATTATTATTGTTATTATTAGTACTTTATATTGCTTGTTTTGTTACGTTAATAAATACGATCGATTTTTCAGTCAAAATATCGTAAATTTACTTCACATCATCAACTTTTAAAAACTTTTCGATTTTTTAAATAAAAAAAATTTGTGTAATTTTCAACCTACTTTTTATTTTTTTAGTTACTATTTTTCAATATTGAAAAATTATGTACGTAAACTCGTCTACATGAAATCTTACAGTTTATAAACAGCTGACTTACTGGATGAGCTGACTTTTTCTTGTCAAAGCAGAGATCTTATAACTTCTTATACTAATACTTAGTTAACTAATAATTAATTGTTATCCAATTGGAAAAATTGCATTTTTTTCCAGATGCATATATTTTCCATGGTTTTCAGGTGCGCTGATAATGAATCTGATATCTGATTTGCAAGATTGATTTTATTTTATATTGGAAATGTATAGTATAAATTTTTAATTATTTTTTAAGCCTTGTTGCATCACTTTTTTTCTCCTCTCGATTCATAGATTAGCAAATCCGGTTATTTCTAGTCCAGCGCTTTAGATGGATTCCGGTAATGATAATAGAAGAAACGAAAAACAAATACATTTACCCTATTGAACGCCTCTAACTAGATAAATAGTTACGGGAGAACAATACGCACGATAGATATCAATCAATGATCTATTAGGTAAAAACTCAATGACGTAAATTTTGATCAAACTACCTCCCACGAATTTTTATCAATTTTTGCACACGAAACTTCAATTTTTGAATCATGTAAAAGCCTAGAATTTTAACAGAGAAGCAGTAGTCGGGTCGGAAACCTGGTAAAGTAAACTCTTTTCGGAGAAAATTCGGTACGCTCTGCGTGGTTTGAAAAAATAAATAAAGCACCTTCCGGTAGAACGGGAACCTTTGAAACAAGCTCGGGATTACGAACAGTAAGTTGAACACTCGATTTTAACTTTGAATTTTGTTCTGTATTCTTTCGAACTTGTATTTTTCCCAAGTTTCGTACTTGGATATTTTTACAAATTTCGTACTTGTATTTTCCCAAGTTTCGTACTCGGATTTTTACAAGTTTCGTACTTGTATTTTCCCAAGTTTCGTACTTGGATTTTTACAAGTTTCGTACTTGTATTTTCCCAAGTTTCGTACTTGGATTTTTACAAGTTTCGTACCTATTTTTTTCCCAAGTTTCGTACTTGGATATTTTTACAAGTTTCGTACTTGTATTTTCCCCAAGTTTCGTACTTGGATATTTTTCCCAAGTTCCGAACTTGGATATTTCTTTTTTTTTCAAGTTATGAACTTGCAAAATTCGATTCCAAATCTAGTGGCCACACGACTAAATGCAGCCAAGGCCCTGGCAAAGACATACGGCGTTAGGCACAAGGCAGGTTTCCAGGAATTCGACGCCAGGGGAATCCCTGAAGTTTGGGCCCGCATAAAGATACTAGCTGGCAAAATCCCCGGTCGGATAACACTCCCACAGGACACCGCAGCAGCTATAACTTAAATCATCGCGGAACAACGGGCCAAATCATCGAGACTACGGCTTCCTGGAGGAACATCTAAGATTCTTGGGAAGGGCTCAGCCACTCTCAGCAGAATTCGCCCTATAAGTGACGGCGCCTCGTTACTAAAGTGTTCCAGTTAGTTCCAGGCTAGTTGTTCCAAAAACAACTAGCCAGCCTGCTTCAGACTATTCGTCGCCATCAACCAGGGACACCGGTCCACTCAGCGAATAGAGGACACCAAGAACGCACGGCTACTGGGCCGTCAGTGACATCCCCGTCGAAAAATCGCCCTCGAGAGGTTCAGGCTCCACTATCACATCCACGCCCCGCACATGGAAATCTGAGGAGTAATACCCCTGTACCCCGCCCAGGTAGGGGAACAGACAGTGGGACATTAGGATCATCTGTAGCTGTCCTGAACACTCGGATATTTCCTCAGCGTCCGATCAACCGGCGAATAAGGCCCTTCATCCGCCCGTACAGGCCTCCTCCCCAGTCTTCGCCTCCTCCATCCCCTCGGACAGAAGCACGACTCCTCGTAGAACCTATGGATACGTCATCCCCGACATACCGTAAGGAATTATTATCTGCTTATAAATTGGAACCCCTCCCGACCCTCGAAGCACTGTTCGGTTCCGATGTCAAATTTGATTAAAATTGTATATGAGGTAAGATATGAAAGTAACCCATGCTTTCCTGAAAATTTTTGAATAAACAATAACCTATTTTATTCGAATTGTCTTGCTCTCATTGGCAACTCCCTCTCCTCAAGAGAGTCTTCATTTTAAAGACACCTGTAGTCAGCACATAACAATTTGTTTGAATTATTTTTCAACAATTACTTAAAAACATGCAGTTTTTCTAGATGCACATGTTATTCATTGTTTTCAGGTGCGCTGATAATGAATCGGGTTTTCGATGTAGAAAGATCATTTGTTCATATTGTTTTTAAACAATTATTTTTGAGCAATCGTTATTTAACAATAATTTTGGAAATTTTAGTTTTTTAACATGAATGTGTTTTTAATGGTTTTCAGGTCCGCTGAATTATGAATGTTGTGTGGAATTGATGAACCTGTTTTGTTTTCAATAATTTATGTATACAATTTATTTATAAAAAGTACATTAATGTCAAGACACCTCAAAACAACGTCGAACATGTGTATCATGTAAGAACTCCAAATTCATAACTATTTATCGAAACAGTTATTTTAACGAATTAATATTTCATATGTGATGCTGAATTCGTAGGCAAAGGGTTAAAATAGAACATTTTTGACATACGTATCTTGCGAAATATATCTGTGGCTTTCAGCCATAACCGAGAAAGTCACACATGCCATAACGTTCAACATTTTATCAGAATATCATGTAAACTGGGCCTTATGGCACAAGTGACTTTCTCGATTATAGCAGGAAGCCACAGATATAATTCTGGAAATTGATTATTCACACAAATAGTAAAAAAATTTATTTCGTGAATTTGACACGTCAATAATTATCAGCGAGCCCGGATACCATGGTAGACATATGGGGCATTCCACCTCAAGTGTTCCCACCTCAAAAACGAAACATTTCCGATTTTGATGATATTTGGTAGAGTTGTTGTACTATCAGAGTACATTGATTGTGGAAAAGGAGGGGCGGATTTATGCACGGGTTGCAGTGATACAGGGGCTTGAATTTTCGCCCTTTATTTCGGACGTCGACTTTAATTAAATTCTCAGTCCAAAAAGCTGTTGCTAACGAAAAAACAACATGCACGTATCTATAAGTATTTTTTCCGTACTTTCCAAAAAAAAAATATATAAACAATTTTTTATGAAATTTAATAACATTTTTTTTTATTTAAACTTTGTTAATAACATTTTTTCCACAAGAGCCTGTTGGGATTTTTTTCAAACTTACCTTATAATACGGTTCATTCCCTCCCCTACAAAAAAGTATATATAGTATTTTATGGGCAAAGTTGAATTTCTTCTTTTTTTGAGGCTCCAAACCCAACGCGTTTACCGCGCCCGATGCGCGACTCAGCCGTGGTACGTTTTACTTGTTAGAAGAAGTTAAAATAACTATTGCTGAATTAATAATTATACGTACGAACAAATCGCATAAACTAATGAAAGACAATCTATGCTTTGTTAACAAAGGATTTTATTTCAATTTTTAAAAACATTTAGCTATTCAGTCACAGACGGGAGGACTCAAAGCGATAGTCGAAAAAAGTGTTCTCCAGAGGTATTTAAGGTTCATGATTGATAATGAAACCATTAATCAACATTCCATCCTATTCATGTTTCGTTTTGCTGATTTTCCACGCTTTCGAAATTCATAGAAAAGCGTGATTCAAGGCATCTTTTGAAAGATGACTGTAGATTTTTACATTTGTCAAACTTGGAATTTTCCTTATCTTGGGCAAATTCTCCGATTATTTGTTCGCCTGCAGATACATTTTTTAAAATGTGAAAATTTTAAACTCTGGTCAGTTTTCTTCGAGAATCTGTTCCGTTCACATCGCTTAGAAATTGCATCGCCATGAAAAAGTTTCCCGTAGATCGTTGTTGCAATCCGTTCGAAATTCACAAACATCATACGTACAGTAAAGGATTGAGAACAATATCTGATAATCTTCTAAAGAAGTTTGTTTTCTTATGTCATACTGCTAAAGTTTGTACGAGTTGCCGCAAGGAAATGGCCAATATTTCGGCTCTATCTCCACTATACGATGTGAATGAAGCGAATTATGTGAATACAGAGCAGGTACATTGAAAAACAATTTGAATTATAATTAATCTATTATAAAAAAATTAATACTTGATGTATGAAATATTAACTTAAACATATTGTTGATTATTGTAGAACATTTTGGAAGAAAACCACAATCAATTTGTTCTCCACAATGATGACGATATTGATAAGGAAATATTTGATGGTCCTCCACCTCCAAAGTTAAAAAAATTGGAAATGTCTTGCTCTAACGAGGAACATCAAGCGGCTGTAGAAGTTTTCAACCAAATCAAGGAAAAATTTAAAAGCAGCACGGATAATTCTGAACGGTTACTTATTCTCACGCTTGCACCACAGTCTTGGGGTCGTAGGAAAATTGCCGCCGAATTCGGAGCGTCTGAACGCCAAGCACGAAAATCAAAAGAATTAGTGAAAAAATTCGGTATTTTGACTTCACCGGATGTAAAAAAAGGTAAAACCTTATCTGATGACACTGCTAAGTTGGTTTTACAATTTTACGAAAATGATGACAATAGCCGTATCATGCCAGGTAGAAAGGATTACGTTTCTGTAAAAAATTCTGATGGTTCGCGAAAACAAGTTCAAAAAAGGTTGATTCTGGGAAATCTTTCTGATTTGTATCAAATTTTTAAGAGCGCTTACCCGGAAATCAAAATTAGTTTGTCAAAATTTTGTGAGTTGAGGCCAAAAAACTGTGTTCTTGCTGGTGCCAGCGGCACCCACATCTGTAGAATTATTATCTTCATCTTCTTGCAAATTCATGATTTTTTATGTAAATTTTTATACACGTTTTTCTTGAAGCAGTTATACAGAGGCGCGACACTTTCCGACGATGTTCGAAAGAAAACTGACTATTCAACCAAATTTAGCGTTCTTACAGACTAGATCTGGGCGAGATATTCGTCATCTCTAAAATTTTTTCTTCTTGCACGCCACGAAAATTCCAATCCTAGGTGATTCATCTACCTTGACATTCTTCTTTTACAAGCAGTGAAGAGAACAGTAATGAAATGGATACAATCTCTCGGGAAAATAAAAGGATCCCTTTTTTAGAACAGAATACGCTTTGGCTTATGTACAAGTATTATTGATGTGACATTGATGCCTGATAAAAATTAATCACATGTACGATGTAAATATGATTTCAAAATGAAAGTTTATCGACAATATCATCGAAACCAAAATTTTGTTAAAAAAAAAGGACCCGGGGATGGATCCCGGACCTTTGAGGTGACAGGTGAGGACTATAAGCCATGCTCCACCGCAACTTTCGAAATTGGAGGCGGTAACGTAGAGACATAAGCCGAAGGGAATATTTGTGTAAACTTTGTGATTTTTTTTCTCGATTGTTTATGGGCATTCGGTCGAACGGCTTAGTATGGAAGGTTTGTTTATGGTAGTGCTTTGACCTCAAATTTTTTCGAACAAATCGGTGAGTCAAGGGTCTGGTGGACCCCTTGTCAGTTGACTTTGACAGTTTTGTTTTTTCTCGGGCGTTTTTTTTTATTGATTCTATAATCTCAACTGAGATTATTGATGAAGTAATTCAGTGTCCTATTTCATATATAATAACTCTGTAACTTTCTACCTGTACATTTTGTACGGTGAAGTTTGATCTTCGATAATGTTTCGGAACCACAATCAAGATCACTTATGACGTCACTAAGATGGTCCACTGTGTTTATTGAACAATGTTCAGCAATGAAAGCTGCGAACTTCAGTTCTGCTCGTTTTCTTCTTTCTCTATTTTTGATTTGGCAAAATCTGTGATTTTTCGGATTTTGACGCATTCGTGCCGATTTTTTTGGTTATATTCGTGAGCCTTTGTTTTTGCGTGATCATTTAAACTTTATTATACGCTACTATTGATTTTGTACAATATAAACGAAACGCGTGTTTGTCTTCACCTGGTTGTTGTTTCAACCAACCTTTACGAACAAAAGAATAACGAATCGTTAATACATGAAGCTCATCGATTTTATACTGTATTTTTCTATACCAAAATGTTACCTGTAAACAAAGGGTCACTTTCCCATGTCTTTGAATATTTTTGTAAGTATTTTTGCGTAGATAATACAGGAGGCATTTTAACCCGATTTTTGAATTTATCCGGTGAATAAAAGTAACTTGTCAATTAGGATCACAAGAGAAACAGAACACATTTTCGTTACACGTTATATTTGCTCCATGCCATACTGTAAACTCTCATCACACAAGAAACATAACAAACACGACACACCAATATATAAGTCTGGAGGGTGCTGGGGCGGAGAGTATTTATATTATATACACGACATAAAGGTACAAATATGCTCATATCCCTAGTATCTCGCAGCGAGCATGAAAAAGCACGTTTCTGAATTTAAGAATTTTGAGCTTGTTTTGTTGGGGCCCCCAAGTTGGGGACTGGTCAAACAAAACTAGCGAGAAACTTAAAAATACATGTTAAATTATTTTGAGAATTGCCATATATACTAAAATTTTTTCGAGAAATGCTAAATTCGAAATTGAGCAGGCCTATTTCATCCCCCTAAATATACATCTAAATATTTCTTCCCCCTGAAAGTCCCTCTAAAAAATAAAAAAGCCCTTTATTTAGGAGGAAACCCCCTAACCTGACAACACTGCACTTAGCAGGTAAGTTTGACTATTTTAAATTCCAGACTTTGCTGTGGAGACTCCGCAAGAAAGACTGAAAGTAAATGTCGGAGAAATGAGGAACAGAAAAATTGAGGCTGACGCTATATATGTCATTCTCTTATTATTCGACATTTCAGCTCAACGCCGTCCCAACTATTGGCACAAATTTGACCAACTTTTGTTCAATTCGTGGAATCGCGTTTCAAAGTCGTCAAAAGTTGGTCAAATGTGACAGATTGCGTGGACCACGCTCCATAATGACGTATGCCTAAAAATTGGCCAAATGTGCGGCAATTGTGGACAGACCGTAAAATTTAGTAACGTTACCCAAAAATTGTACATTTGTTTACTTGACTTCTGCACCCAACGTATTTGCCTAAAAAACAGGCCCAAAGAACAGGCCTTAAAAACAACTTGAATAGGCAATTTTGACTCAAATCCAACTCCATTTGGTTTACCGCGTGACGATAGCGGGAACGAGTCACTTTTTTTCGGTAACGAATAACAAAAATCTCGCTATTTTACGTTAATTTTATTTGTCTTATCGGGCGAAATTCGTAATTTTTTGATGAATGTATACTAAATCTAACACATGAGTTATAATAACTTTCTCGTTTTTGAATGACAAATTCTAAATTATCAATTTTTAATGGAACAACGGGAAGTATTTGTAGTTCGTGTGGAAATATTGATAAAGAATAAGCTTCCTTACTTTTTATCTATAATCTCAGTTAAGATTATAGAATGAATAAAAAAAAACGTCAAAATCAACTGAGATTATTATACATTACATGTCTCAGCAATTTCTTCTCGTAGGTATTCCTTCAGCCTCGTTCGCAGCGCCCCGAGCAGCGAAAACTTGGACTACCGAAACGTAATCCGGCTAATATATCTATATATTTTCTTCCTATCTTCCTACCCGATGGCTCGGGGAAGGTTAGGTTCACTAAGGACCCCGAACTTTTCCGAGTATGCTCGACCGCGCCCGATATCGCGCACTCTTATACATTTATATATGTATTAGTAGTACAGTGACTGTACTACTACAAACAACTGCACACAACTACACAGTACTGTTCATTTGCGTGCATTTGCGTTCATCTTATCTATCGAAAGTCGAAGCGGTCATGACTCTATGACTTCGCGGGAAATAAATAAGCACGGCGCGGAAAATTAATTCATTTACTCTCAACTTTTTAATGGAGTTGTGGCGTAGTGGAGAGAACGCCCGCATCGCATTCCGAAAGTTCCAGGTTTCGATTCCTACCAGGAACAAATTTTTTTTTCTCTTCAAACATGATTATAGAAAACTATAATAAATATATATTGTATTTTTTTTATTTCTACGGTTGATTCTATTAAAAACTCACTTCATTTGTGCAGGGAAAGTTTCGTAAGGAATGCATGAAAGTTAAATATTCCTGTAGTATCTTTTTTAACATAGGATGTAATTTACCGATAAAAGCTATTGAAGTTTGCTATTAGCCCCGGTTCGATACCTCCGGTGTATTGGAACCATGTGAAGCATCGTACAGTAGCACGCTTTCCTTTAATAATATTTTTTGCAAATTATAGGCCATTTCGATGTAATTTTTACATGCCTTGAGACCCTCACAGAAGAAAAGTACCAATTTTTGTCGAGATTCACGCTCTACACTATGCCCTGAGCATTTATCAGGCTATCTGTGGCTTTAGATTTAAAAAAATTTTGTGAAGAATTATTTGTTTAAACAAATAAATCATTGAAATTATATTTTCTGCAATGTGCAAAGGCTTTCTAATTTAATTTGGTACTTTGATGACTAGTATGGCATCAGACTTTAAAAATTGATTCGTTGAAACGTTTTACAATGTTATTTGCGAAATTGCAGTTTTTGCAAGATTAATATGCTTTCCCCAGTTTTCTAGGTCACTGGTCATGAGTCTAGTGCCAGGTTTAGATACTTCATTCATTGAAATGTTTGTTTAACAAATTACGTAAAACAATAACATTGTTTTGGAAATGCATATATATGCATTATATAGTTTTTAGGTACGATGATTAAAAATCGTACACCTTGATTGCAAAACTAAATCGTTTAAACTTCAATTAGTATTTCTAGCAGATAATTGGGGAATTGACATTTCAGGAAGATGCATATGGTTTATGCTTTTTTAAATTGTAAGGTAAGAATTTTCATTTTAATTCATGAAACACATATTCAATAGTGCGGAATTCAGCTTGCGAATAATCAATAATATGAATATTTTCTCCTAAATACTGTCATAGAGTAGAGAACTGTAACAATTTTTAAATGTTTATATTATATGTAGATATTTCGTAATATACCTAATTAGGGCCTGTTGACCTGGAAAATCATTTAATAATCTTCCAAGAACTTGAATTTTGCGTGAACGTCCGGTCATTTTACTTTAAAATTATTATCTACGCGAACCAGATGCCAAATTCGTAATAAGCAGACCAAATAAACTATGAAAAACAGGAAATTAGGAAGATTATGAATCAGTGAAAAATATTCGCATGTGACAAAACAGTATATTGTTCACCGCGGCGCATTATTGCTGTTTCGAGGACAAGGACGATAATTTTTCGTCTGAGGTGCTAGCCAAGGACAGGAAAATATTGTCCTTATCCGAGGATGGCAAATGCGCCGAGGTTAACATAAGATTTTCTGTCCGGAGACGTACAAAATTCAATTATATGTCATAATTTGATTCCCGAATACAGTCTTCCTGAGGAAAACCTTACATTGGCAATGTTTCTTTGCCATTGTGAACTCAATGGATTCTTGACGTAAATTACAGTTTTACATTTAGTTTTGATAGAGTTTACAATGGCGAATTGACATTGTCAATGTAAGGTTTTCCTCATGGTTGAATGCATCGATTTTTAAAATCTGACATTGATTCCTCTATCAGTCTCCTGAAACCAAGGGATAGCATATGCACCTTTTAATAACTTTAATCTCGCAATATTTGTTTACTAAAAATGAAAAAACGAGTACATAAATATGTTCTCTTAATCTAAGCTTGATTCGTAATCAGTGAACGAATCAACTGATTTGCATTAAGTGTTGCATACGTTATATTTTTTTTTTTTTTTTTCACATTTCTTTAATAATGATAAATCTCGAAAATATAATGAAAAATCTATTTCCATTAATCTCAGCTATGGCTGAGATTAATGTAAGAATAAAACTCATCGCCCTTACATAGTTTTCTCATCGTTAGGTGAAGATTTACAGAAGAAGTGAGAATAATCCCTGTACAGTCCATGCACACCCCTTTCATTTTCACAATGCAACTTTTTCGAGTAGAAATAAATATTTATTCATCAAGGGAGGAAGAGGATGATCCCGACAAATGTATAGTTTGTAACCGTGCGGAGCGAGGTCACAAACTACACACGAGTTGTAATCACTCCCTCCCATGGCGAATACAATATTTTTTTCCGTACATATACAGAAATGGCCAATTTGTCGACACGATTTGCAGGGATAGTGTTCTCTTTTTAAGGTATCTGCTATGAATTTTTCAGCGGGAGCAATCTTGGGGTTGCTCCCGCAAAAATTGTCCATAAGGAGCGATCCCCAGGATTGCTCTCGCTAAGGAATTGCATCACGGTTATCCTAAAAAGAGGACATTGTTCCCGCAAATTCCGTCGACATAGTTGACATTTCCGTGTATGTCTGGAAAAAAACTTTTTTTTCCAAATGAATAAATAAATGAAATCCCCTCTCCACCACCCCCCCCCCCCCACCGAACATTGCCAGTGTATAAATGCTAGAATTTATAAAAATAGAGTGTTATTGTACTTACGAAAAAACTTCATGAAAAAAGTGAGATACAAAAGTATTGAAATCAATACTGAATTAATGTATGAACGGGGAAAGTATTGAATTGTTATGCAATTATGAATGATTATGCAAAAACAGGATCAGAATTTACTAGATGATATACGCCATTGTACGTGAGTGATATACAAAACAAAACAAAAAATTACAAAACATCAGTTTTGAGTTTTTCATAGAATACAAATACGGTAGACTTTATCAAATTGAAGTTCTGTAAAAATTCAAAAGTCTCTGAAGTAAAAGTAGGTAAAAATCAATTCGTAGGCTGCTGTGCAAAAAACAACCTTTCATATGTTGACAGTAATTTTTGTATCAACAATAAACTTCATAATAATAACCAAGCTTTATTACTGAGCTGAGATTATTGACCCGTATTACTTTATTTATACTCATAACTGTCAGATAACTTGGGATTTAAATACGCAATAAGTAATGCAAATGTTTGACTCGATGCAGTTTTTCGTGGAAAATGATATTTAATAAAAAATTTGGCTTAAATAATGCGAATACCATGAAAGTTGTATATATTCGTTGAAATTTACTGACACGCTTTTTCCATTATTGAATGAGATCCAGTTAGCACAATACTGATTTAGTAACCGATTGTTGCTCTCAAATCATGTGTTTCTACTGCATTTTAAAGTAGTTTTGTCTCATACTTTGTGAAGTTATAAATTTTTGAATAGATGAAATAGCTGAAAAAAAGGAAAAAGAAACATCTGTAGAGTAAATACAAAATACAATAGCAGTTGTTGCATCACTACGATACTACTATTATGCGTATAAAACAGTTATTTTATCAATCTTGACAGCAGCCAACAAATTAATTTTTATCTACTTTTACTTCTGCGACTATTGGATTTTTACAAAACTTTTAGTTGATAAAGTCTACCGTATTTGTATTCTATGAAAAACTCAAAACTGATGTTTTGTAATTTTTTGTTTTGTTTTGTATACCACTCAAGTATAATGGTGTATACCATATAATAAATTCTGATCCCGTTTTTGCATAAACATTAATAATTGCATAGCAATTTAATACTTTCCCTGTTCATACATTAATTCAGTACTGATTTCAATACTTTTGTAACTCACTTTGTTCATGAAGTTTTTTTGTATGTACAATTACACTCTCTTTTTATTAATTCTAGCATTCATACATAGGCAATGTTCGGTGGGGGTGGTGGAGGGGGGATTAGAATCTTTCATATTTCAAAGCGTTGAACTTTGCTAGAAAATATTATGAAATATAATGAATGCAATAAGAAATAAAATAAAATAAAATAAAATACCAAAAATACTGAGAATACTAAATTGTAATTAGTTTTATGTTATTTAATTATTCAAAAATTTATGTGATTCTAGAAATCAAGAAACTTCAATTTTCCGAGCTTTCACTCCTAAAAATATATGTTTATAGAAGTCTATAAAAAGATAAGAAAATTTTCGAATTTGTATAACTTGGTGAAAAGTATAAAAAATATTCAGGGCACTCTAAATTTATAAAGAAACTGTTTCCTGCAGAAATCGATGGAAATACTTCAGAAATTTCGAACTTTCAATTTTATCTCATTCTGGAAATTCATAGAGATATCTTTTAAAAATTTCGCAAATTTCACAACATACTATAAACACTTGGAAATACAGAAAGAAAATACGTAAAGAAAACTACGCGTAAATAGATAAAACATTGAAAATTTTTCAAATTCTAGGAATTCATACAGCAATTGATTAAAATTCAAAGAATGAAGAGTTACGGAAAGTACTGATATAAGTAAAAATATATCGAGACACTGTTTTCTGAAAAATCCTGTAAAATACGAAAAATTTCATTATGTTCAAATTCTAGAGTTCAAAATTCTGAAAATTTATATATCAATTTATATTACATAATTCTAAAACTACGTAAAAATATAAGAAAATTCTGCAACATTTTATCATCCTGAAAAATACGAATAGTTTCAGAAATACTGAACAATTTTTCAAATCCTAGAAGGATTTAAAAAATATAAAATAAATAAAAGGAAATGAAAATCTTCATAGACGCTATTCGCTGAAAAATGCTCTCAAATACAAATAATTTAATGAACTTCGAATTCTAAAAAATGAAATACTCCAAATCTATACATTAATGTACAGTAAAATTCTGGTAACCTGGGCGGTTATTAAGATTTTCTCCAAAATCTGTTGAATTTGCGAATGTTTCCTTGTGGCTAACATTGAATCAAATGTCATATTCAGAAATTTCGTGAACTTGAAATAAGTATAAAAATGTGATCAAGCTGATTGATTTTTTTCAGGTTGAAAAAGTACGAATTATCATTCTTTATTTTATCTGAAATAAACAATTTCTACGTATAGAACAAAACCACGAGTGAGTTGATACTTATTTATTTATTTACAAGTTTGCACGGGCATACGCCTTTTTTACATGTATCACATAATGTATCACATATGCGACAGTAAATGGCTTCGAAATACAATCTAATCATCAAATGAGTGTCCCACAGCAGGGCCGGAGTAAACATATATTTCATCGAAAGACTTACAAAGTGTGCCTTGTAAGAAACGATCTAAAAACTGAAATCGACCGCTCGAAAAAATCCACCCTTTCCGCATACATATTAACCAGACGGAAAATGCGGTCCAGCGTGTAAGAGGTCACCCGCCGCGTTCCGCCTTCGAGGCCTAGTCGGTACTCGGTACACGAAATCCTATCATACTACGAAGTTCCATGTTCCATGCTCTCCGCGTGACCGGTGAGTAGCCGTTAAAAAAACACTAATATTTTTTTTTTTCAGACTTAATTTTCCGATGTTTTGTTATTTATATTCAATTTATGCCACAAAATAACGGTACTTTTTTCAAGTGGTAACGGCAACGATTTACTATTTGTTTTCAAGTAACGGTAACGTAACCAAATATTTTTTTCATCTTTGTAACGGTTGCGTAATACGTTACATTTTTTTAAGTAACTTTCCAAACCCTGTGTTTCATCTGAAAGAAGATTGCCAGTGGAAGGGGAATTATAATTTACAAATAAATTACTACTAACTCGTTCAACGTTTCCCTCCTCTCCCAAAACTTGGAGTTAAAAGAACCCGTAGAAACAAGCAAACAAAGTGGCGATTTCTCGAATTGCAAAACACCAGCCTCAGCTGCAAAAACGAGTCGCAGTAGCATGTTCCAGTTCCCGAAATCGTGTCATACGCAAATCATTCTCTTTCAGTAATCCGATGATGCAATCGGGCCGACCGATTGTTGCCGCGCACACGGGAATACCTAGATGTTTCGCACCACGTACTCTTTGTTTTCACGACAATACTCGCCAATATATATACTTTTGCTTGCATTCAAGCCTCAGTTTGCACGCCGCGCTCGCGTGAGTCCGCGATTTTCTCGTATCTCTTCTTCAGTGAATATCATATTTATTACAATACGAAACGTACCTTTACGCGATTTTCCCTCGAAACAAGGAATCACGAGTCTCTTATACATTTTTAGGCAATATATTTATCATTCACAGAACTATTTTTGAACTGGAAAGGATTCAGTTGGAGCTATAAATATCATTATATAGTATAAAGTTTCCTCTGCAACTGCATTGGAGATAATGTAATTGTTTTATAATAAAATCACTATAGTTTGAAAGAGCTAGATAATTCATAATTTTCTAGCTAGTTCCAAAAATGTTTTTTTATGTTGAACTATGAAAATTCAGAATTATTTTCCTGCGGATTATGGGTTGATTACCTTTTTTTACAGTAGGGTGGAAAAAATTCAGTATTATCAAGTTACTTATGCTACATTTCCAGAAAAAGCTCGAAAGAAGATAGTGTAAAACTACCGTGAAAGTACAGAAAATGTTACAAAAAACTGAATTTGTTACCTTTTATACAGTCTCATGAGAAAATTTAAATATCCTCATGACATTTTGATTCTAAGAAAAACAAAGTTGCAGACCCATGAAAAAATTATGAAAATATGGAAATTTATTTTCTTAACTATATGAAAGGCACTTGACCTATGTTTTCTGGGAAAATCATTGTACTTTTTTCTAAAGTGTAACTGAAAAGTTTTTATAAATATAGATTTCTTTTTTTTTTGTAAATTTCGGGGAAGAAGGAATCCAAGATCGACAGCTTTTCATTACTGATGCTTGAAATAGCGGAACTTAATGAAAATGCACCGAGGACGAGTCTCGTGATTGGTTTTTTACCTAGTTCAACGTGTCCATGGACGATTATGTAAGCACGTTCTAAGATTGCGGAGTCGCGGAAACTTGTCATGGCCGATCTGGAAAACTGGGAAAATAGTGAATGAAAAACTCGGAAAATGGGGCCGGAATTCCTTTCGACTGTTTTTGTGATCTTTCTTTCATTTCTCGGAAATTTCGGTGAGCATAAATAGGTTTTGAAGTCATTTGTGAAAATTGGAAGTCACAGTCATCGAATTCTCATTATTTTGTTCTGGGTTTTGGCGATTCGGGAAAACCATTCTTACAGCAATTTTTCTGTTCATATATGTTTTCATACAAATCAAAAATTCAATGATTGAATATCGTTCATAAAATATTTGTTTCCAGGTGAGTAAGCATAGAGGGGTTTTGCGGGTTCAAACCCCTCCCGAAATTCTGATAAAATCAATTATTAATTTATGTAATAATTAAAAAAGTTACATCAATATACAATAAAAATAAAAATTCATTAAAAAATGCATGAAAACGCTAATTTTTAAAAAAGGCGAAAATTATAAAAACATAGGATTACGTAGAAAATATATACAGTAGGTCGCCGATTTCCAGGAACGATCAGAGAACTTAAACAAACATTCTTTAAGGTTGTCCTGCAGCTAGATTTAGTTTTATTATGGTGGTACAATTTCCCTCCGTGCTGAAGTATTAGAGTTTAAATTCGCTGCCAAATTCATGCAATACAAATTCATATAGCTTGTAACTCTTGTTGTAAGTAATAATTTAATTATTCTATAAAAATATACTGCTGCGAATTCATCAAATATTTTGCGAAACGTGGAAATCAATAATATTTTACAATATCAATAATAGAAAAAATTGACAATCATACGCGTACGCTTGACAACGTCGCTTTCGCTATCTTATTGATAACCAACTGCGCACGGTTTTCACTCACACACTACGAGCGCGTGAGTGACAGTGCGACGTTGCCGCGTTTTTCGAGTGCAAGCGTTAAATTTCGTGAATTCGCCGACGAAATGCAGTATCTCTTTTTTTCCGCAGACAAAATCTTTTTGAAACTTTACATTGTACTTTTGTTAGGCTATGCTTTATGATATACTCGTTTTTCATGGCAATCTCATTTCTGCAAGTAATTGTTTTTAGAGAAGAAAGGGTAAAAGTTTACGCGCTCCCATAAGAGCCAATATATTTTTTCTCAACTTTGAGCACTTATTGCTCGAAAACCTAGGACAAGATCACTTTGAAATTTTTACGAGGTGATATAAGGTGCCATAAATTATCTGTGTGTGAAATTTGATTGAATTCTTATTATTCGACCCTAGCTGCAGGACAACTTTAAAATCGGCCCTTTTCTGCGGTAACACGGTGGAGCGGAATTTTAATGATGCGTCACAGTGCCGTGCTAGGTATTGCGAGTCCTTTCACAGAAAGGAAAAATTTTAACATCTCCAAGTCCCTCGCGCAACTGATGCAATAAAATACCGGGGCCCTACAATAAGTGCCAGAATTTTGACACGACGCTGAATTGATGATTGAATAGTTACTTGTCATTTCGGCGTGCAGGATTTCATCCCTCGAAAACTCGAGAACCCATTCAAGCATATTTAAATTTTCTTTGCGCTTATTAAGCTGTCCTGGATATCGGCTTCCTGCAGAAGGGCGTCCCACTGTATTTCAAAAATTGTTGGCATTTAGTTAATAATAGAAAAAAATTTTAATTCACGCAAATGCCGAAAATTTAAAAAACTTTGAATTCTAGGTCATCAAATTCTAGAAATCTATATAAACTTCTAATTGAAGTATTAGAATATCTTAAGAATCATATAATAAACTCTGAAAAATACTGAAAGTAGTTGAATTGTGTAAAGAAACTGTTTTCAGAAAAATCTCAACAAATGCCTCTACGATCTAAAAATTTTGAAATTCTAGTACATCAAATTCTAAATAATAGAAAAATTTTAGATAACGTGACAAAATCTTTTAAATCCTGAGTCAAAATCCGAATACACAGTGAATCCTCTTTGCATGCTCTATAACGAGAAACCGAGTTCTGCGCGAGCATTTGTGACGCGGTTTTTAGAAAGCGACCTAACGACCAAAACAGCGTTTCGAGAAAAACGCGTTTAAAGTTTCGGTCTCGAAAGCAAGTAAAAGATGCGTATTCGTCCCTTCCTTTTCTATTTTCCACTCCATTCTTGGACGAAATGGGCAGGCGTGAACTAGAAGATGTCTTTAATGATTCGACACAATAAAAATACAAAGGGACCGTTAGGTACGGACACCTAAAAATGTAGTAGCAAGTAGAGTGAGATGGCGATGCTTTAGTCAGATTTTACCGAAAATATTATTGGAATATACATCCAGAAAAAAAATTACCCTGAGCCTAATTTTTATCGTAGAAACCTGAGACTGACTGCAAATGAAAGATAATTATTTACTCCATTGACCCATGTGAAAATCTAAAAATCGAGGTTTTGGTCATTAGATTAGGCCCCTTTCTAGAAACAGCGTCACATTTGGCGAATTCTTTGTGCGCGTTTTGTACTCTTTCAAGTCTCTTTGACGAAAAAGTTAGTACTGTGTGAGGGTGCAAGGATTTTATATTTTTATAATTGATAAACTCGAGAATAAGAGTTTGGATGGAGCTTTTAGGTAGCACAGAGCAATTTTGAGAAATATGTATAGTAATACGGGAAAAGAGTTTGGATGGAGCTTTAAGAGAGCACAGAGCGATTTCGAAAAAATAGTACATTTCGCATCTGGGGAAAAAAAAATTCTCACGAGGGTGTAAGTTTATTTTGTCCTATGATGCGAACTGTATTTTTTACCGCAGCGGGATAAAGAGGCGATTTTTGCCCGCGAAGCGTGCAAAAAAATAGGCTTTTTCGACCGCAATGATAATGGTATATTATGTAGTAGGTACGGACGTCGGAATTTGGCAAAATGGGGTAATTACGAACCGAGCCGAAGGCGAGGTTTATAACCCGTTTTGCCTATGAGCACATCCGTACTTGTTTGCGTGAGATATTTTTCATCACGATGGCCGAAAAGTCACTTCAAAATGTCAGTTTTGAGGTTAGAGTGATAAAAAAAATATATATATTAGGGTGTCCGTAAAAAAAATTTTCGTTGTTGCTGAAAAGTTGTTGCGCAAAGGCAAAAATTTTTGAATTTCTTTGAAGACTTATTATCATTATAAAGATGAATCCAAATTATTTCATGCTGAAAGTTTGTCCATATTCTACCGTCTGTCGGCACAAACATGACAGCGTACCACTTAACCTGTAAAAGATAACTTACGGACTTAACTTTGACAGTTTGAATGTTTAAAATTTACAATGGTTTTGTAGACGCATAGACAGTCGCGTCACAGTTTTAAATAAATTAGTTAGTGAAAAAATGAAAAAAAAAAGACTGCAGATCGTACTGAAGGATAAAGGCAGCTTTAATTAGATAAGTTTTCTGCTGTTTTTTCTTTCTAAATTGTTTAAACGCGTTAATCAGCTCTGTAGCCAGCCATAGAGCTCAACGGGCCCGGTTGCCCCCCCGCCCCCCCGAAATTCTGCAAATTCTAAAATTTTGTGAAAAAAAAATCTCGCATAAATTTAATGAAAAATAATTTTTTAAAAAAGCCATGAAAAAAAGTAGTTACATAATCGTTTTACTGAAAATGAGATACCTTTTTAAATAACCAATCGTTTTTTTCCCAATGCATGATTGTATAATGAGAAAATATTCGTTCCAAAAACAACAAGTTGAATATTTGAGGGGCAGCCAGCAATAACTCGCCGAGCGCCCGACGTCAAAAATATATTAGTCCTTACGGCCCTCATCGGGTATGAAAAAAAAGTTTTTGTTTCTTCGAAAAAAAAATACTGTATTATAAAACTTACGAAAGTACGTATTTCTTTCCTTCAAACATTTTTTCTGGGAACAAAATTTTCTATAATAAATTAATAAAAACAAGGTTTTTTCGATTCTCGAAAATCAATGTTTTTTTAAACTTATTTCATCAAAAAACAGTGTTAAAATGAAAATTTTACATCGGGCTTCAACATAGATATGTATGAGACTTTGCCGATCCAGACGAAAGCTAATTACAAGCAAAAATATTCACATGATCATGTTTATTTAATTATAAACTATACCGTCAAAATAACGTGTTTTCCATTTTTCGGTAAGCGAGGAAGTTTTTTAATTTTCAAGTGTCATCAAACTTCCCGTGAGAAAGTTGTCACAAATTGTATGAACCAGTTTTTGTGAAAGTTTCATGTCATAAAAATCAAAAGTTTTCGAGTTTCTAATTTATTAAACAAAGCGCTCCGCGTGTTCAGAACGATGCGCTGACTATTCTCACCGGTGCCGAACGTGGGATAACATTGATTCGATGCTCCATGCAGCATCATTAAAATTCCAGACTATTGTTGGCTTAGAAAAACAAGAAAACTTGTTTTACCTTAAAAGATAAGCCAAGTTAGAAATCTCTCCAAAAAATGCATTCTGAAAACTGTAGTTAATTTCTATTCAGTTCTATTTCGCTTTTCACCCGATTCAGAAGTTTTTCCTCATGCAACTTGCAGTATATTTTTT
The DNA here is from genome assembly GCA_028476575.1 of Platygaster robiniae. NCBI lineage: Eukaryota > Metazoa > Arthropoda > Insecta > Hymenoptera > Platygastridae > Platygaster > Platygaster robiniae. The sequence goes on along the minus strand of CM052021.1, from coordinate 37,480,852 downwards.
TGCGTGAAATAATGTGTGACAAGTATTTACAAATCAGTCGTAAACGTAAGCAAAATCCTGAAGCATGGGTAAGGACAATCAATAAAGAAGCAAGAAATTCGGTACGTTAATATTTACGAAAATATTTTTACGTTTGCTTTCTCTCATCGTTTGAAGTATGTGCTTCAAGTTTTTTCTCGCAGAGAATTAAACATGAATTTTTCCTAATTTCCTAGATTTTCAATACTCCTCATTAGAATGTTATAATTTTCAAAAAATACAACACATTTCGAACCAAAATGATATTATTATATATTATTTTAATCAAATTCTTGAACGTTTTTGCTAATTTAAAAAATAATCACGCAAAATGTATAGTTATTAGCATTAACGTGTTAACTGCTTTTTTATTTTTTCAAATTCTGTAATTCTGGTTACCAAACTTTTAATTTCCAAGGTTTTATTTTCGAAGAAAATTAGTGTGAGTTTCTCGTTTTTAACTAAAAGATTTTGGATTTATTTCTTTTTTTGACTTTGCATTCAGAAAATGTCGAATAAATATTTCTTGTCAGCAGTTAAATAATGTCAAACAAAATTCTCAACTTTTTTTATTTACAATTTTGTAGTTTATATGAAAACCTAATCAAAGGATACTGTTGTTATAGGGTCGAGAATACAGTAATGTTTCGGGAAAAAAAATTGAAGCAAAAAATTTTACTACCGTCACTGCATGCTGCCAAAAAAATTGTTTTCAAGATATCCCGGTCGAAGAACAAGAAGAATGTCACAACAAATTTTACCAGTATGGAGATTACTTAGCTCAAAATGTTTCTTTAGCTGGATGTATGAGAAAAAAGGAGCTATCAGCTCAGAGCAACAGCAAAGTTGTTCTTTGGGAGTACAATTTTCATTCTAATGTAAGAAATAAAATTATGTGCCAGCAATTTTATGTAAATTGTTAAATATTACTAAGGGAAGATTTGCAACAGTGCAAAAAAAAATTTTAGAAAGTGGTGGTTTGCAAGATGAACGTGGCAAACATAAGAATCGCGATATTCTATTGACCGAAACGGTAAAAATACTAATAATTCAACATTGTGAAACGTTACCCCACTCAACTTCTCATTATACCAATTCGCAATTGAAGTATTTTGATTATCCAGATCTCACTTTTGAAATACTTTATGAATTATTTGTTGATTATTATTCAGCGATCACAGGAGATAGAAACATTCCATTGGCATTGTCCACTTATAAGCAATATTTCAATTACAATGTTCCATTCTCATTCAGCAATCCACGAACAGATGTTTGCAATTTTTGTTTTGAAAATGAAAAAAAACCGGAAATGAGAGAAGACTACGAGCTACATAAAAGTGAAGTAAAACTGTACAGTAATTTGAAAAAGTCCATGTTAGCCCAAAAAAATAGTGTTTTATGCTGTGAATTTGATTTTGGTGCTAATCTCCCTTTACCCAAACTGCCTGTAAATGAACAATATTACCGTCGTTTACTATGGTTCAATGTTTTTAATGTACATGTTTTTGGAGAGAAAAGAGATAGCTACATGTATACTTTTTTAGGAGGGTTTTTGAAAAAAGGCGCAAATACGGTTTGCAATTTTTTGCTACACGCAATAACAAAAGAATTTGAATCACGAATGTTCAACAAGATTTTCTTATTTCCCGACTCATGTGGGGGTCAAAATAAAAATTATCAAATGGTTAGTTTCCTGTCCTCATTATCGAATATACTTCAAGTCGAAATTCAGCATTTGTATCCCGTGAGAGGACACTCTTATTGTCAATGCGACAAAAATTTTGCCGTGTATAGTCAGGCGAAAAAACGAGCTGAAGTCATTGAAACGGAATACGATTATATTCAGTTAATTGAAAATTCGAAAAAGCCTGCATTCCAAGTTATTCAGTTAAAAGACATTTCTGTGAAAGATTTTGAACCTCTATTGAAAGAGAAAGTTGCGAAACCGAAAGATTTTTTTGTTAGTAAGGCTGTGAAAATCGATTATTTTCCCAACGGCAATATTGATGTGTTCCAAAAATATGATGGAAAACCAAGTATTTACAAAGTAAACAATTCTATTTCCTTCGATGATCTTCAAAGTTGCCCCTTGTCGAAAATCACTGGTATAAGTAATGAAAAAAAAAAAAGATTTACAAACTCTTTTTCGCTACCTGAGTCCAAAAGGAAAATCATTTTACAATGAAATATTGGAAAAATTTGACATTGCTTCAGACAAAACAGCGTAAACTTATCAAGTAATTTTACAATGTAATGCATCGAAGTGTTAAAGTCAAATCTAAAATTTCGTCCAAATATAAGTGAAAATAGTTAAGTTTGCACCCAGAAATGTATACTATAGATGTAAGTGAAATTTCGAAATAATAAAAACTAAGTGTTGTAGATTGGAACTCACATTTTATTTATACTACCAAAGCCGTTGATCCATAGAAGCGTTACATGTTCAAAATAAGTAATTTATTATTTTTACAATAATAATAAATAATTGCTTATTTTCAATAATAACTACTGCAATCTTATTCAAAAAAGCATGGTTTGAAATGACCATTTGTAAAAGCATACAATATCATAATGAAAAAAGTGTTCTGTCTCGTTCGAAATGTATAAACTTAAAATTCTAGTTTCAAAGTGTTGTAAAAATAGTTGTGTAATCATAAATTTTCAAAGGCGTTATTGGAATGAATAACAATCAAACATAAGATATTTCTGTTGTACTTACTTATTGATCTAACGCTTAGGAAATACATAAGTTAATTGTAAACAATTCATCAGCGCATCGTTCTGAACACGCGGAGCGCTTTGTTTAATAAATTAGAAACTCGAAAACTTTTGATTTTTATGACATGAAACTTTCACAAAAACTGGTTCATACAATTTGTGACAACTTTCTCACGGGAAGTTTGATGACACTTGAAAATTAAAAAACTTCCTCGCTTACCGAAAAATGGAAAACACGTTATTTTGACGGTATAGTTTATAATTAAATAAACATGATCATGTGAATATTTTTGCTTGTAATTAGCTTTCGTCTGGATCGGCAAAGTCTCATACATATCTATGTTGAAGCCCGATGTAAAATTTTCATTTTAACACTGTTTTTTGATGAAATAAGTTTAAAAAAAACATTGATTTTCGAGAATCGAAAAAACCTTGTTTTTATTAATTTATTATAGAAAATTTTGTTCCCAGAAAAAATTTTTGAAGGAAAGAAATACGTACTTTCGAAAGTTTTATAATATAGTATTTTTATTTCGAAGAAACAAAAACTTTTTTTTCATACCCGATGAGGGCCGTAAGGACTAATATATTTTTGACGTCGGGCGCTCGGCGAGTTATTGCTGGCTGCCCCTCATTTTAGAAACAGTTGTCGAAATATTTAAATATTTTTAAATTATTTTGATTCATTTCTACTAACCAACGAAAAAAATCATTTTCAAAGTACAAAATACTTCAAAAAAAAAAAAAAAAAAAAAAAAAACAAACAAAACAAAACAAAAAAACAAGCAAAGACAAAAAGTTGACATTTCAGAAATTTTAACCGTATATTGCAAACATTTTTCATTATTCAGAAAAATGATAATGCACCATGGAGATGAAACCATGGATATCAGGCACTGAAAAAATGTCAGTAAGTCCCTTGGCAACGGCTCGGGGATGCCAGAGGAACGCAAAAAGCACGGAATTCCGTGCCCCTTGCGTTTCAACTCTGTCCTTTTTCCGTCCTTTGATAATTTCTCCTAATTTTCACGCGGAAGTGTCTTGTTTTTGGGTATATATAATTATAAAAAGTCCCTTTTTTTGTTGTTATATAGTCGATAACTGTATTCTTAGATGTATATTTTGTAGTTGTGTGCGGGATCCCGACTTTTCGGGAATCCCGACACCGTGATAGGTTGGGAAAGGCTCCGGGACGGGAAAGGCGTTCTCTCGAACTTTTCGGGAAATCCTAAACTTTTTAGAATTCTCGAATATTTCAGGATACGACAATTCAAAAAATTTCCCTGATGCCGAAGTTCATAGGCAAATGTATTTCGAATTATTTTTAATCTTTTCAGACACACAGTCTGTTTCTCCGAACCTGAAAAGTATGGATCCAATTAAATTGAAGCATGATCCTTTTCTCTTTTTTTAACTAGATATGTTTCATCAAATACTTAAATTTCACCTTAACGGCTGAAATTCGGTCACAAACTTTGCGCGTGGATTGCAGGAAAAGTATAAAAGATAGGAACCCCGAATTCTGCACAAATTAAGTTTGTACCAACATCTATGAGACGTAAGTCATAAAAAATTTTTTCTTTTCATGCAGAAACTTAAAACGCGTTTTTCGAAAATCATTTTTTTAAATGGTGAGACAAGTAAAGAGAGAATGACTCGACAGATTTTCAAAATTTTTTTTTATATTAAACCTCAAACAATGCTCCATGAATTGACATCTCCCGATTTTGCAAAAAAAAATTTGTTTCAACATTTTTCTGCAAAAAACGGCAAAAAAATTCAACTTTTTTACATTTTTTGCTTTTATTCGTTTAAAAAAAATTTTTTCTTAAAACCAAGAATGTTACGTTATAGTAGACTCAAGAACCGAAAAATTTGTATAACTATTATTTTTAGAATGAGTTCCCGAAGCTGTACAAGTCCTACCGTTTGCCTCTGCAAGATGAGCAGGTGCGATTTCGAAGGCTTGGATTCGTGAACAAGGCAACATTTTTGCAAAATGACATTTATCACTTTGTAGCAAAATTTGAAATTTTCCATCTATTCACAAATATTTCTATCCAGGCTTTAATTCAAAAATAGTAAAATTTGGAATTCTCTTAGTTGCAATAATAGCATTTCGAATACAAATTTGCGAATAAATTTGTTTTGAAGAGAAAAAAATTAAAAAAAAAAAATACTTACAAAGCTATTCTACAATTTCAATGTCTAAACACAGTTCATTTTTCTTTTTTTATTAATTACAACAATGACTGATTTCTGTAGATTGCGGAAAATCTTAGTAATAACAATATTCCTCTGTGGTTCACAACTCTGTAATTCAATAGCTTTTCGCTACTCATTATGTACTCGTATTTCAGAGCAGAAATTTTCATACTTCTAATAATCCTGAAGTTTCGATAATTTAGGACTTTTGAAAATAGCCAGATTTTTTGGGATTCCTGTAATTTTCTGAATTCCTGAATTTTTTGGGATTCCCGAAAATTCGGGATCCCGTCCCGACGTATCCCGACGTATCCCGACCCTCGAAATTCTCAATCCCGCACACCACTAATATTTTGACATCAAAAATAAATTATTCTTAGATTATTAAGTCAAAACTGTTTCTTTATGAACATAACACCACAAAAGAAATGTCTCGATAAAATTTATATGATTTTTATCATAATTGCCAGGGTCTCAGATACCTCGACTTCGACGAAGACTTGTGAAAACTGATTATTCGTGAAGATTTTGTAGGATTTGTACCAATTTACAACCGGACTTCTGAAAAAATAACTAAAGCTCTCCAGAAAAGTTGTAAAGAGTTGAATCTCAAAATAGAAAAATGCATTGATCAATGTTACGATCGAACACAGAACATGTCTGGTCATGTCAGTGGCGTCCAGGCGAGAATGAAGAAAAAGAAGAGGCTATTCGTCTTTTGAAACAAGATTTATCGTACGACATGACAGCATACTATCTTTCATCAAAATTTTCCAAATCATCCACATGGGATTAGAAAAAATTTCAGAAAAATCTTGGAATATTTCGAAAACTCTGGCCTGCTTACTTGCAACAGTTCAGAAAAGCGAGTTCCTCGTCAAACTCTTGGCGTGCAACAAAATTTTAAGCTTCACGCTTCCTTTGTGAGTTCAACTGCAAGAAAAGTCATGTGATTTGACATCAGCAGTAGAGAATGTCACGACCTTACACGGAGTAAATTCGGACACGGACAGGGAACTGCCAAAGCATTCCAAGCCCGAGATCCCAATATTTAACAAGGCGGGAAATAGGGAATTCAGAATAAAATACCAAGGATTAATATAGACACGTATATACTCCTAAAACCCAAAACATGAAGGTTACATAAGAAATCTTAGTATGTTCAAAAACCGGTTACATGGATATATGGTATAACTAACCCCTATTCATACAACTTGACCTATCTCTATCTGTCATTTCATTGTACTCTATATAATTATTTCTAATATTATCCGAGAATACAAAATCGGGTCGAAAGTACAAAATGCATGAGCCTCAATCCAACAAAGGCATACTCAGTCCTGGAGGAGTGTAACGACGGACGGTCAGTCGCGGTATTTTGTAACCCGCCAAAGGTCCTGTCACACTGGGGGCCAGTGTGGAAGGGGAATTCTGAAGTGGAGGGGTGGGAGATTTAGACTTCTTCCCTTTCCTAGCCTTTTTTTTCTTTCTTAGCCTTTTTCTTCTCTCTCTTAGCCTTCTCCTTCTCCTGAGCACACAACTTCTTGCCTAGGACCAGGAGGGGTGATGAGAGTGGATGGATACGATATTTGTCCCTCAATTTCCGAAGAGTGGGGGTATATTCCGGTGTGAGAACAGGATCAGAATGAAGTGGTTGTGGAAGATACTCTTCGGGTGCGGGATTATGAGGCTGAGGAGGAGGATGCTGTAATAATGGAGGTAAGGTGACAGAGTGGGGAGTAACAGAGGATAAAGGTTTCGGTGATTCTATGGAAATGGGTGACCACTGTGATACAGGGGTGTAAGTACCTAGACACTGCGCATGGGGGTGTGCAACTCATGGTCCGAGCGCTCCGGCAGCGTTATGGGCTGGTGCACGCACGGCAAGCTGCAAAGACGTTCGTGCTTCGCTGTGCGACCTGCCGTCGCATCGGCAGTGCTCTTCTACAGCAGCAGATGGCCCCTCTACCAGCGGCAAGAGTGACCCCACAGCGGGCCTTCAGCTCAACTCGTCTTGATTACTGTGGCCCCTTCCACCTCCGCTTGGGTACTCGAGGTGCTAAATCGACTGTCAAGACGTACTTGGCGTTGTTCGTTTGCATGTGCATAAAGGCTGTGCACAGCGAAGTGGTCGAAGATCTCCCTTCGAGGGCCTTCCCAGGTGCGTTCACTCGGTTTCCTGCCCGTCGTGGTCGCTGCCAACATCTTTATAGTGACAACGCTACAGCTTTCCACGGTGCCAATCACATCCTCCAGCAGGACCTCCGTGACTGGACCTCAGAGGTTAACCAGCAGCACCTCTCCAATCTCGGGACCAATTGGCACTTCATTACTCCCGATGCCCCACACCAGAGTGGGCTATGGGAGGCCGCAGTGAAGTCGGCCAAGCTGCACTTGGTCAAGCTTGTTGGAGCGTAGCCCATTCGCCGGGAACACATGGCCACCCTCGTCGTTCGTATCGAAGCCTACCTTAATTCGTGGCCGCTTGTGGCACTCTCCGATGATCCGACCGACAAGCTTGCCCTGACACCGGGTGACCTCCTCATCGGGGAGCCATTGGTTGCGGCCCGAGAACACACCAGCCATGAGCTACGGCCTTCTCCGGGCAAATACTGGGCGTGGATCCGGGCAGTTCACCAGGAGTTCTGGCGTCGATGGAGTCACGATTACCGGGCCACACTCCAAATACGAGCTCGGTGGCAGCGGCCTCATCTGGTCATCCAGTTGGGCGGTGTGGTCGCCATCGAGGACGAAAACCTCCCATCCACACACTAACGTCTAGGTCGGGTGGTGCAGGTGCACCCCGGGGTCGACGGACTGCCTCGCAACGTGACGCTCCGCACCGCCTCTCAGGGCTCGTCAACGCAGACGGGGATTTTTGTCGAATTCCAATGTTGTTTGCAAAGGGTCGACGTTGGGATCGCTACGATCGATACCAAACAAACAACACAAGCAAACATTATCAATGATAATCAACACATACAAACTGATACAAACACATATACAGTGACAAGCGTAAACAAAACATTTTGAATGATCTTGAACAATTTTCGAGCATTGTTGACGTTGTCGTAAGTGATAAATTTTCGGTGCTGACAAAGAAAATTACAAAAAATGCCAAGCCTTGCGCTATCAACGAGTAAAAATCTAATATTTAGTCATTTGTAGTTTGTTTTCTTTAAATTCAACATGTCTTGGCAACATTTTGACTGGTTTTGACATTTCTCATTGTTTGTTGTTTATCATTGTCATTATCCTTCCAAATATGGTTATGAAGGGAATTTTCATGGCGGAAATTTCTCGAGTTTCTATTGGCTACGTTAAAATAAAATTCAAATCCTTAGTTTCAAATGGTTCTAAAGGTCTACGTTGGTGTCGCTCCTTTTCGATCAAAATTTAACACGGCCGTTGACGATCCCTGCCACCTCTGGTGAGCTCACTGGAGCAGTTCAACGGCTCAGCCGCATCGTCGCGGATCCCCCCCCCCCCCCCCCTCTGACCGAGTCATCGTGGACAGCACAACAACAGTAATTTCGAAGCCAGGCCTGGCTTCGACCGGGCAGAATGTTTATATTTCCGGCTTCGAGCGCCCGCTTTATATGTATTGAGTTGAGAATTGTCTCCCTACCGTGCGGCGTGTGCGATTTTTACTTTATGGTTTCCTTGTGAACATTTCAATAAACCCTTGTTGCGGGACGTTATTAATCGCTAATAAGTGTACTCGATTGTTTTCTCGATTGTTTTCTTTAAGGATCCCTTCACGGGATCCTTAACAATAAATATTATATAATGTATCATATATCATATGCAATACATTTATGTATAATATATAACATGTAGTATATAATATATAATAAAAATGATTTGTTTTGATGTTATTGGTTCTTGTTTAAAAAACTGCAACATCACTTTTATTCACGTACACTCGGCGCCCACAAAGTACCGCAGCTCGGGCCTTGTGTGGTACTTTGTGAATGATTGTTTCGGGCTGAGCGAATGCTTGAATCCATTAATCACTGTCAGGCTCACAGGTCCGTATCGTGCGCGCTGATTTTCAATTTTCAACTCCGAAGGCTCAAAAGAGACTAGGCACTTTCTGGAAATGTTACTGTCTCGAGCACTCCCTGATTTTTCGACTCGAGCGAGCAGATCCATTAGTCAATATGCCGAAAACCTGCTGGTCTACCGGAGACCAATTCGTTCCGTGGTGCTTTGTGGAGGAGCACTTTGTGGGCGCCGAGTGTATTTACGTTTTTTAGTGATTTTAAAAACTATCTTGAAATATATAAACCTTTGATACGAGTTTAATTCCACTATTTTGTTCATGTTCGTTTTATTTTAACGAAATACAGTGTGATATCGATCCACAAATCTGCTGAAATATATTTACGATATTTACGGGTTCTACTATGGGGCCACAGTCAAATGTGAGTATATACCATAGACCTTATAGTATACATGGACTGAGCTCTGCCTATTCCCTTCCATTGACGAGAATGTGCCAACATGATTTAGTTATAATGCTAATCAGGATTGGCAGGTTACTGCCTGCGCCCTGCGTCATTCAGGTTCGGCGATAAATTAATTAGTTTTCGTTTTCAGAAAATTGCATTTTCGATTAATTATTAACCAAAAAACATTAGTTACAATATGTTAAATGCGTTTTTTCCGAACACTAACGTGTCAGGACCGCCCCGGGCCTCACAAGTACTAAGTTCGTCACTGTACCTGTGAGAGGAAAATGTTTCCTCTGGCTTCTTTTTTACACTTCCACAAAAACTAAAATAAATGACCATTGATTTATCACCCTTTTTACTGTCATTTTAACTTTCCAAGACGATATTATTCTATTTTTATAAGATTAACACAGCTCATACCACGGAGGACACTTTTTTGATTCAGCATTATGGCCAAATCATGTTGGCACACTTTCCGGGTCTGAGAGCTCAGTCCATGTATACTACAGGGTGCGCCATTTCTTATGTCGGTATTGTAACATTGAATAACTTAAACATTTGACAACCGATTTACTTGACTTCACTTGTTTTGGAAACGTCAATTCAGTACAATTTCAACCATGTATCGCTTCACACCAAAAGAACGCGCTGAAATAGTTACTTTGTACATTGAAAATAGTCGTTCAGTTGTGTTAACTCAACGAGCATATCGTCGAAAATATCTTGGCAAACAGGCACCATCTGACAACACTATTCGTCGTTCGGTGTCGAATTTTTGTGACCACGGGACAGTGAAAGATCGCGAACAACCCGTTCATCAACGACCAAGACGTTCAAATGAACTGATTGAAGCTGTCAGAGAGAGCGTTGCCCAAAACCCAAAAGTTTCATATCGTCACCGCGCTCAGCATCTCGGCATCAGTGGAACCACTCTACGGCGCATTTTGAAAGATGATTTGCATTTGTTTCCGTACAAAATGCAATTAACACAAAGAATATTGCCTACAGATCATCCACGTCGCTTGGAATATGGACAAACAATCGCTCGAATAGTTGATACTGAACCTGATTTTTGGAAGCGAATTTTAATGACCGACGAGGCACATTTCAAACTTTCTGGAGGCGTTAATAAGCAAAATTGCCGCATTTGGGGAACGCAGAATCCACACGAGATCCATGAAACGCCATTGCATGACCAAAAAGTTACTGTTTGGGCCGGCGTTTGCGCCAAAACCATCATTGGTCCTTATTTTTTCAAAGAGAACCAAACGATCGATGGAAACCGATATCGGTGGATGTTGGCTCACTATGTCTGCCCACAAATGCGTGAAAAAGGTCTTGAAGATTACTGGTTTCAACAAGATGGTGCGACCTGCCACACTGCGAATCAAACAATCCAGTTTCTGCAACGAAAATTCCCTGGACGTCTGATGTCAAAAAGAGGCGACATTGAATGGCCACCCAGATCTCCAGATTTGACCCCTCCAGACTTCTTTTTGTGGGGTTATTTGAAAAGTAAAGTGTACGCCAGCAAGCCGCAGACCATTGAAGAGCTTAAGGAAAATATTCGTGCCGAAATCATTGCTATACCACCCGAGATGCTCGAAAAGGTAATGGAAAACGCCGCAAAAAGGGCATATTTTGCTGTGAACAATAAGGGCGGCCACTTGATTGATGTTGTGTTCAAAAACTAGTCTAAATAAATTGTAAAGGACCAAACTAAATAAAAATACCTCATTTACAGAAATCGGTTGTTTTTTTTTCAAGTTATTCAATGTTTACATGCCGACATAAGAAATGGCGCACCCTGTATAAGGTCTAAGGTATGTACGGAATTGAGATGCCTAACGGTATTCAGCGCGCGGAAAGCCGAGAGCAGCCGAAAGGGTCGACTTGAGTCGTTAACTGTTGTGTCCCACCTCGCGATTTCGTTTATTCATTTTAGAAAAAATAGCTTGTTTATTTTTGTTTTTGAGATTTTGATTATATCTTTGGATCGTCACGAAACGATTTGCAGCTGTGCCCGACCTCGTTAGATTTTATTTATCGTTATTTAGGACGTTTCCTAGTTTGGTTTTTTCAAAAAACCAGAACCTAGCAACAACGGTCCCCAAACTGTCACCAAAGAATGGCAACCGTTTAGCGACACTTTGAGGTGTTTTGGGGACAGTTTGGCGACCAAGTGAAAAATACATTCTAGCTTCAAGAGGGATAAAAAATGTAGCATGGTATGATATTTAAAAGCATCGTCACGTCGAAACAAAGATATAGCTTTGTAGAAAAATATTTTTTATGGTAGCCACATAAAATGAGCGTGTTTTGCTGCTCGCGGATTAAGCGTAAGAGTCCCCTTTTCGAGCGGTGAAAGCTCCCGTGGATAAACAACGGTGTTTACATGCACCCGTGGCTAAACACCGTTGTTTAGCCACGGGTTCTTTCACTGACTCGAAAAGGGGAATCTACGCTCAATCCGCTACGCAGCCAAACACGCTTCTCATTTTGTGTGGCTACCAAAAAAAGTATAGTGCATATCACGGGGGAGAGTCTTTTCACGGCTCAGGCAACATTTTCGAAATTCATTGAACACCTCGCGCCTACGGCGCTCGATGTTCACTCGTTCCGACAATGTTGCCGTCGGGCGTAAAAAGACGCTGTTCTCCCCCTTGATATGCAATATACTATTTTTAACGTATTAAACCTAAATTACCAGATCCGTAAAATCTATATTAGCAATCTGTACTGTTTATTTTCGACGTTCTATCTTGCGTCGGTAATGTCAGTAGGACTTTCGTGTCCCCTTTTGTGCATATTATTTGTAATTTGTAAACGATTTTCACTATCTGAATAATTGCGAAATCGTCGATGGTGAGTTATTAAAAAAGTTTTATTCATACAAATCACTGACTATGTATTTTACTTTCAAATTGTTTCTATAGTTTTTTATTTATGAATATGAAGGATTTCTTTAATTGCAACAAAAAATTGTTATTTAATCCTACGCCACTGGTTAGGATCATTTGATTAGGTGAAAAACGTTTGTTTGTTTGAAATAATTAATCATAAAAAAACTTCAAATATTCTTGTCGTCTTTTATCATGAAAATAAATTTTTCGAATGAAAGGCTAATTTTTATGTAAGAAATTAATATAAGATATGAATTTCAATTTGTAAAAATGTATCGATAGTAATTTTAACCACGGGATAAACTTTGAACTTTTTTTGGAAATTCTCCGTCGAAAATTTGCTGATGAATTCTTTTTGCCAGTATGGCAGTCAGTAATGTAGGGAATGTACGATTTATCATAGGCGGAATAACAGTTCCCTATCGAAGACGTGAATGATTATAAAAAATAGAAAAAAATAAAACTTTTCGTTTTAATACAGCTAAAAATGCAACAAAGTAACTGTTTTTAACTGATATATGATGTCACGAAATCAGCATTAGTGTTTCGTATGCCAATGGTCCCTAAAGTATCACCAAAGTTTGGTGACAACGATGTTGCTAGGGGAAAAAACCACAAAAAAACCAATACTTTGTTTTTCTTTGGTTTTTTGGCTGCCACCAGGGATATTGCTGGCGGTGTGCCATTGCTACACTGTAAAAAAAGTTTGTAAATTTCCATTACGTATTGTAGTAAATTTCCTATACCTCGAAATTTACTATACCGCAATAGAAGTTTTCCTCGACCATCGGACTTTTACTACTCTTTTCATGAATTCTTCCAATGTCTGGTATGTAAAAGATGGATGTAGTAATTTTACTATGGAACAATATTATTTTTACCTTCACGCTGTACTAAAAATATCTTACCCAAGCACAAAAAATTTGACATTAATTTTTTTAACTATATAGTAAAAAATCTGGTAAACTTTCCCATGCCCGGTATAGTAAATTTCCGAAAATCTGCATTTTTCTATACTTCATTCGGCACTTTTCTACGACCATTGCTTATTTACTATACTTCGCTATAAAAATTATTATATTTATTTTACTAAACGGAAAAAAATTTTCGGGTCAAATTTCCATAAAAAACTGGAATGGCAGGATGAGGGTCGAATTAACATTTTTGTCCTTAGCTCACTATAGGTAATAAGAAATTTTATTCCTTCGTGCTATTAGAAAATGCTGTAAGTCCAATATTTATAGGAAAAAAGTAATTTAACTTCATTTCATACTTAAATGCCTACTATTTACTGTAAGCCCACGATATGTTTTCAGACGTTTGGTAAAAATTGACGAGTCGAAAGTCACGTGATAGTGGGTGTTTTAAGTGGCACCAAAACTCTCGAGTATTTAAAAGACCTCGTGGATTGTTGCATCGTGACCGCCAATCAAGTCACAAAAGTCAAGCGGCCAGTACTACGGGCCGCAGCTGCGACGAGGAATAACGGCTGACTCGGGTTTCGAGGAAAAAAAATTTCTACTTAGGGATGACTCTCAGGACAAAAATTAATAAAATACCATACTACAAGTAACCAGTGACGTTACAACGAGGGATGAGAAGGGGGGGAGCGAAAATATTTTAACTTTATTTCAATTTTCCACATTTCAATATCTCATACTAGTATGAGGTAAAAATACTATACTGAAGTATGGTGAATACTATGTATATACAGTAAAGCTACTTTACACTGGTATAGGAAAATTACTATCCTTGGAATGGGTTAATTGCTTCCAATACCGGTATAGGGAAAATACCATAAATTCTTTTTACAGTGTACCTAATGCGAACCAGGGGTCGACCACTGTGGGTCGAAGTTTTGGCTAAAACTAATCTAAAAAAAGTAGGAGTGTATACCTGTATATGTCCACTTATATAGGTATACTTAACTGACGATTCCTCTCGCTCTGTCCCCCCACTTTTTTAGCCAAGAATTTCCTACGGACTGGTCGACCCCTGATGCGAACGGTGCTGAACGGTTTGGTAGTATAAATAGAGGACGAAGAGAATCCTAAAAAGCCTTGGTTGAGTCGGAAAGTGGGTGAACGCCGGTTCCACGAAACTTCTCCGTTTTTGGTAGCGACCGCGGCAATATATTTAGAGGCGACTGTATTTACTTTTAAGAATGATTTCTGTTGCCACGTACATTGCATTTAATAGACAAACTTTCAAGTGTAGTCTTTTAAAATTTAATTAATTTTAACGGAAACAAATTTAAATTGATTTACCCAAAATATGAAAACAATTATTTTAATACAAATTTCCTTGCAATCCTTTGTGTATTCTAAGTGTCCATGAAGTTCCAAATTGGTTATAAAAAAAAGTCTGTAAAAGATGTTCCAAATTTTAATTTTTTTACAGTCAGGCGGTACAGTCAGGCGTTCTACGTTAAATCTTGCAGTATATGTATACCAAATATTTCTTTTGGAGGAGCAAATCGTAATCTAACAGTGAACTCAATTTTGTCATATATAGAGGAGGAGGATAAATATATTTATTAACGCATTAGAAAAATCTTTTGCGTGGACACAAAAATTGTAGACAGCGAAACGAAAAATTTGGTACAACCTAACATTCTGTATACGTATAATCTTGCAGTAGTATACCAGACATTTCTTAGTGAAAAATAAATTGTATGCTACAACTATAAACAAAATTTTTCACCAAATATTTATGTTACAGTAAACAAACCCGAACTTTCAGTGAAGAGATATTTATTTATTGTTGTACAGCATGCAACAGTCGATGTTATTATAAAAAATAAAATTTCAGATAGTGACAATCAACGAGACTGTGTAACTGTAAATTTTTGATTGTTTGACAGTCACATTGGTTGACTGTTACATTGGAAATGTAAGACTGTAAGACAGTGAAAAGTTAACTCTCGCCCATCAAATAAACTGTTAAGCAGTCAAATTGACTGTCGCACGGTCAAATATTGATTGTTAAGGGTTAAATTTAGACTGTTTTATTCGTAGGAAAAACTTTTTGAGTTCTAGAACATTACCTAATTGAGTTTTGAAATAGTAATTTGAAATACTGTCGAAGTCCGCCACACCGAATGCATCGGGGGTTTGAATTTACATTTCGCTCTGGCGAGCGACGTCAATCACGAAAAAACTACAATGGCGAAAGGCCCGGGCCCAAAACCAGGAGTCTCAAGCCAACACTGACTGAATGACATTCCAGACGTTGCTGGCGATAAAAATTTCCCAGTCAACTGACCTTGACTGACTATACAAAGGCTTCTCTCTTCAAATCTCTTCGCGGTTATTAGGGAGTACACTCCAGCAGAATTCGGTGTGGCGGAATTCGACAGTATATAGTAAAGTTGACACTAATTTGAAAAACATGAAATATTTTTGAAAATAAAAAATGTCCCTTTTCAGTGATAAAAAAGCTCATTTTTTCATCGAAACTTATATCCACCCAAGTTATTGAACAAAATATCGTCTTTGACTTGATTTGAATTTTTCATGATTTTGAAGTGAGCATTCTACAATTTTTTTTGTACTATTATTGATTAAACGTAATAATTGTATCCTTTTACTTTCAATCATGCTTAGTCAACAAATTTTTCAACGAATACAGTTTTTCTGGCGACTCACAGAAAACTATTATTTATAGCGTCATGCCAAATCTGTGAAGACCTTGGTTGGGAAAAAATCAGTGGAATGAAACCCGAGATGATGACTGAGTTGAGTAATTTGTACGAAAACATCAACTCCAGTGGAATCGTGAAAGCTTGCTTTGATGAGTAAGTACATTACAATTTTCAATACATAGTTACAACTCTCGAATAAAAAGTTCTCATTCAGAGTCATTACTTTATGAAAGATATTTTTCATTATTTCTTATAGTAAATGAACAAAATCGTCTAAAAAGTGATTCTTAGAACTGCTTTTTGCGCCGTAATCGACAATTAGCAGAGAATATGAAATAAATATTGTTTAAAAATTTCATAACCTTTTTCAAACTCGAGAGTCAATTTCATCGTACACTCGTTCGCTGGATGGACGAGCAGCTCGGGACCGAGGCCTGCACTGAGAAAAAAATCCGCTTCTCCCAACACGATCCATCGTGTTGAGCGCTTAAGTTTTGGCTCAACACGATGCGCGATTTAGGATTACATGCTTGATGAAAAATGCTTTCGTTTAAACCCAACACTCTGATCGTGTTGAGCCAACATGATCATCATGTTGCGCCTATCTTTTGAATTTATAATGCATTTTTAGAAAGAGAACCATTTCTTTTCCAAGGCGACTGCATTCTTTGTGACCATTGTGCCTAATAATGAAGAGTCACCACCGGGAAATGAGTGTCGGGAGATCTTTCTAAAGACATTTTTTTTCTCCTAAAAGTTTTTCAGCATTTTTAAGTCACCATTTTTCTGGTTTCGTGATTTGTTGCAGTTGAATGTGCAGTTCGTTCGCGTTCGTAATACGCAAACTCAAGTCTTAAAAAAAAACACTGCTGTAGATTGTTCCGAGCTACATTTTGGGAAATTTTTCACATCGTTTCGTCATTTACCATACACTCTTTTTTCATTTTGCGAGCATGGCATGCAGCAGCATTCAACAGTTATTTGCATGCTTACGAAATCGAATGCTCCATTCAATGATTCTGTTGAGAAACGAAAAAGGCGGCAACGTGCAGTATTCTTAAAAAACAAACTTTTGTTGATGTTAAGAACTAAATAATAGCATTAGAATAAATTTTGTGGTAAAGTCTTTCGTACTTAGTCTATATAGAAAAACGGCTTTGTATTTTATTTTGTTGACGTTATCGTTCAAGTTTTGCCATCTGAAACAGACAAAGTAGCTGTAAATATAGACCAAACAATGCACATTACACATTTTTCTCGTAAGATTAACAAGTTTAGATGTAATATTCTGATGAGTAAACGAGTGACAGGAAGAAGCACAGTGATAATTGACTCTCAATTTTGTGTCATTTTTATCAAAAGTTTCAATGTAATGGTTTACTTAGCGTGTAATTAGTCAAAATTACGTACTGTTTCGTTAAGATTTACGTAAGACCCAACCAATAAATGTAGTTACGACGCATACTTGCTTGTTTGATTTAATTATTACTGCGAAGGCTATAGCATAGGTCGCGTTACATTCACTAGGTCCAATCACGTTTTGATTATCAACAACTTAACTTGAATTCCTTCCTTAAAGTAACTTGTTCATCGCGTGTATAGAGTACTTACAGTTATCGTCTTACGATTCATTTTTACATTTTATTAGTCTTTTCCTCACATATCATATTTTACTTCATAATTATAACTTACAAACTTTATAGCTCATTGTCAGTTAGAGTATAACGAATTTAAGAACCAGAATCTTAAAAAACTTACGGACTTTGAATTTTTAAAATTTAACCTAAGAATAAGCGATTTAAAATAAGCTTTGAGGGTTGTCAAGTTTTTGATTATATACATGCATTTGAGTTGATTATGCATTAATTTCAATATAAAGCAATGTCATGTAGACGTCAGACGATGCTTCTATTACAATAGTTTTCCGAATCACCCCACTCTCGTCCACGCAATGAATTGAAAAATCTTCTACGATGTACACCCCCCCCCCCCAAAAAAAAAACAAACAAAAAAAAACAGAAATTTACTGACCAGGAATCCAACTTTGTTTAATCCCATGAAATATTTCACACCAAGTGGCAGACACATAATTCAATATTAAAGGAATCGAAAATTTTGAAATTGAATCCTCAGGCAAAAACGAATGAAAATTATAAAAATGCGTCGATTTTTTTTGTAGTTATACTTTAAAAAAGTTTAAAGTAAAAACTTTTCAACTTCTGATAAAAAGTTTTACACATGCTAGTTCGGCAACGCAGAGACAACTTGCTCGTATGACTGTACAGTTTTACTATATGTAGTAAAAACTGCTATTTTACCCATTGAAAACTTGTAAGACGAGTAGAAACTTCAAGTTCAACAATTTTTAATTGATACCCTTGGATTTTTCAACAGGCTGCTTGAAAGTTAATCCCATATACCAATATTTTTCATCATACTAGCAAGTTGTCTCCGCATTACCGAGTCAGCATACTTTTTATCAGAAGTTTCCTCAGTGTCGGTTTGGCTACATTTTCAGTCAAATTCCTAAAATAGTCAAGAGTGCAAATAAACTCATTATACTCAAATGGAATAAAGTCGAACCAGCACGTAAATATAATATGTGAGATGTTCATAATAATTGTTTAAAATCCATAACGACTACAAACACTTTCTGCAAGTGATTCATTAGATATAAAAAATATGAACTTCGTATCATCAAATAACTAGAAAAGCTTATAAAACTGAGTATCAGAAGTAAGGTATCTGGATTCTTCCTTATATTCAGGGCCGTAGACAGAAAACCTGGGCCAGGGTATGGCAATTACGGGCCCCTTCATTAATTTCTAAATTCAAGTTATCAGAATATGGGAGTTCCGGTTTATTCAAAAGAAAAATCGCATAGAGAATAATTAAGAAAAAATTTAGTGTCAGCCTATGAATAAACTTTTTATTGACGTCAAGAAACGGAAAATTGAAACAAAATTGAAATTGAACGTAAATTTTCTAAATTATCCAATGCGTACAAACTGAAAATTTGTCGTGGAGTTTTTGTAATATTAAAGTAAAAGTTATAGATAAATAATCAACAGAAAATATAAGTAACAAGAGAGTTTTGTACATTGTTACCAGTCCGTCGTTTTTTTGCTCGATAAACTAATTTTTTATCTAAAAGTTATTGAATCTTACTTCAAACACGCCGTGAGTGCTTTTGATAGAGCGAAAGTGTCGATAATGTCGGTCAAATTCAATTTTCTGCCTAATTCTGTCTCTAACAATAAGCAGAGAGTTGCTAGTCCTGAGATACGGGTTATAGAGGAGCAAAATATTTGGAAATTTTTTATTCTTGAAAGCACACTGACTGAAAGACCGTTTCGCGCTTGCAACAAAAACTGGCAAAGTACAAAAGATTCGCAGTGCTTATCAATGAGAAAATTTTTTGGCATTTTTTCATGTACTTTATATTAATTCTGGTGTATCATGCATATTCTTGTGTTTTTTCTTACACACTTATGATAATAGCCTATACGCTGAGGTGACTGAGGTAAACTATAGGAAACTACACTGGTAAAACGATAGGTAACACTCCTTGAATCCTTGGAATGTTTCCTGGTTTTAAGTGTATTTCCTAAGTATATAGGCTATTATTAAAAGTGTATAGGAAAAAACACAAGAATATGCTCGATACACCAAAATCCATAAGAACTATAGCAAAAAAAGCTTAAAAATTTTATCAGTGCAACGAAAGCATTTGGAAAAAGTGGATTCAAATTTTCGCCATTGATCATATTCAAAAGTTTTAGTGGTTTGAGAGCCTATTGACAATTCGATGAATAAATAATATGTTTCAGATTAATGATTTCATCTCGCAATTCGTCAGATAAATCAACTGGGTATTTCGAATAAAATTTGCCGTTTTATTTGTGACTTCTTTCTGGTCCATTTCTGGAAATTTCGACAAAAAATTGAAAATTTCATTCAAATTCTTCGCAGCTTCAAAGCGAGCAGTAATCTTAGCATTAAAAAAAAAGACTTTAGGAAAAATTTTCCTAGGAAAAATACATTAGGAGAGGTCGGCTCCTACTTTAGAAATTAGATACGTGGATCAAAAGAAAAGATGATAAATAATCATTCATGCGCATCAAAGTCAAGGATAAAAATGATTACGTATACAACAATGACACAACATTGTTATCAAAATACGATTTGATACTACGAAAAAACATTTTTTATGATATGTATTACCACGGTAATACCCGCCCCAGTCGGCAAAAAAGCTTCCATTCACCTCTCTGAAAGCTTTCATTTCTAACCTTACAACTTTCTGAGAGCTTGCAGAAACCTCTCTGATAGGTATTTGTAAGCTCTCTGAGATCTTTTAATTCGCGTTTTGGGTAACAATGAAAGATATATAAGAACTTTCAGAAAGAATTTTTGAATTTTTCTGAAAGTTTTTATTAACGTTTCTGTTTAGGTTACAGTGTCCTCATAATGAAAGCTCTCTGAAACGTTAATAGAAAGCGTATCAGAAAGTTTTCGTATGAAATACTTCTGCAGTATTTTTGCAGATTCACTGGCAAAAAAGAAAAAAAAAACATTGATCGGTTGGTAGTCTTTATCGTTTTTGATTGCCAAGATAATTAATCGAACGACAGAAATTATTAATTTCTTACGATTAGTGAGGAATTTATGTATGAAAAAAATCTTTGCTGGAGACGGGACGCGAACTCAAGATCTTTATTTTGATGAGGCTGCTTGTCTCACGCGTTATCTCACGCGTTGATGGTCGAGTGGATGCAAGTGCATCCACTCGACCATCGATGGACCATGATGAGCATCCGTGAATTGTTTCTCACACGTTAAGGACTTAGTCTGATTGATATTCTTGGAGACCAAGAATCGAAAAAAAAACCAGCGTGAGGATATAACTCCTATCGGTTTCATCAAATTCTAAATAATGTACTAGAAAGAAGGACTCAAAATTATGAAAATCAGTATACCATTTTTTTATTTTTCCAATGAAATTTTTTTTCTTTACATAAAAGAAATTTGTAATATTTTTTGACGTTCAGAATTTTTTAAGGCTTAAACAAAAATTTATTTTTTTCAACAATGATAATTACCTAATATTCAAAGATGGATTATTGTTTCCATATTTATTATATCAATGTATTTTTGGGACTCAGACGGCGAAGTAAGCTTCAGAAAGCTATCATGTGAAACTCTTCATCCTTTCAGAAAGCTTTCCGATAGCTCGAAATGCCCGCCCGTTAGATTGCAAAAAGTTTGATGAAGGTTTCTGAAACCTTTCGACAGAATGGTTTATAGTGAAAACTTACTAAATCTTTCACTGTAAATCTCTCGGTTGAAAGGTTTCAATAATCTTTCTGAAGCTTATGGCCGGACTTTTCGAGCTCTCGGAAAGCTTTCTGAAAGATGGCAAAGTTTCACTCGAAACCTTTCTGAAGCTGTCTGAAGCTTACTTTGCCGTCTGGGGAATATTTTTTTTATTTAATTTTATTGTTTTCCAATTTCAACCTTTTAAAAATTAAAATATAATTAATATACTTCACAATGGATTACTAAGCTCATAATTACAAAATCGTTGATAATTATCAACAATTTTGATGATTGAAGAAAATTCAAGTAAAGTTTGGTCCGTGAAGTCTACCCCTACGTCCTTAACTTGTTGAGAGAGCGCATTTATTGTTTACATTTAAGTCTTGAATAATTTTTTTCAATTTTAAGTTTTATAAAAAATGGTAAAGAACATTTTGACTTGTAATTGAATGGAAGCAATTATGTATTTTTGTTTTGTTTTGTTTTGTTTTTTTTACAGAGAATTGGATACACTCTGTATATAATGATGTTAAAAAAATACTTATTAGTTTTTTTACGACACGAAGTTTTATTAATATTGTTATGTTTTGCGAGATAACTGTGAACTCAAGTTTTTGCCATTGCAGGAAATATCTGCGGGAAATGTTCCTTTCACTTCTTACAATTTTTAAGGTTGCTCATGACCCTTTCCAGAAATTCTTTTAATAATTATTAGATAAACGATCAAGCATTATTGAATTTATTAAAATTATGAGAAATGTATCGAACAATGCTTACTCGATTTTCCAATGTTTAATCAATATTCTACTGTATTGTAATTTCTGCAAATTTTAATTGAAAGGCATTTCTTCAAACGGGCAATATCATTTTTTGTTCTATTTTTGATATAACGTAACAACTCTTTCTAACCGTTTGTTGAATTTCGTCGGGAAAGAAATTGTTTCGAATTGAATTATTGATTATTTCAAAAATTTTTTTATAAGTTTTGAAAATTATTTTTTGACGAGTATTTCTGAAATACTTTAATAGTTGCCCAGCAAAACACGACAAAATCTACGGATTACATTATCAAACTTTCCTACATTTCATGATTTTTAATTGTGAAAACTTCAAAGAACTCTATAAAAAGAAAGTATCTAAACATTGAGGTATCCCTCATTTTTCATTTCAATAAAGACTTCTTCAAAATCAAAACTTCAAGAAAAAAATAGAAGTTTGTTTTTCTCGAAATTTTGTTGAAAACTTTGAAGAAATATAAAAAACATCATGAATACTATTCTTGATGAAAACTTCAACTTGCAAGTGAAAATCATCAAAAGTTCAAAACAAAATAATATGTTGATTATATGAAGAAATGATTGTTAATTGGGTTTGACCAGAGATGACGCTGATAAGAAAGAACAATACACTCTTAAATTTCGATATCTGATTGTTTAAATTCAATACCATTTTCAATACACCTGCTTCAATGATATAATCCTTAGCAAGACGGTGTCTCCGCTTTGTCGCCATTCTATCTCCGTTCGGTGAAGACTCGAAAAAACGGCGACATTGTGGGGATACTGAAATAAGCACCTAAAGTAAAGCACTAACGAGAAATTTAGAGGCGAATTTCGGTTTCAGGAAAACTCTTTAATCTCTAAATTAACCAGGAAGTATTTTTATTGCATTATTCGAAACTTTGAATACTTGTCATGCATTTTTATATAAAAATCGAGAAAAATTATTGTTTCTTTGAAAAAACGTATCTTCATAGAAAAAACGAAAAATATCGAAAAATCTATACATAGATTTTATTGCATAATTTTAAAAACCATGCAAAATCACCACGAGTTTTTAGCTGAAAATTGATATTCGCCGTTTTTTCTCCGGTTAGGCGTTGAAATGTCACCATCCATCAAGACACCGCGGTGCAAGACGGTGCAAGTTCCATCTTGCTACGGGAATCAAAAAATCCATTAGAAAATAACGTTACCTTTACAATTTTATGTAATTTCAGAAAATGACAAGATGATCATACGGCTTACCAATACAAGGGTTTTTATAGCTTAGATCATTTTGTAGATTACATCGCAAACTAATGATGACATATTATTTAAAATTCAATTCAAAATTTGTCCATCTTTTACGTTCAGGTGAGATATAGAGAAAAAATTTCATATGAAAAAAAAAAAAAAAAACAAAAACAAAAACAGTAAGGTTTCGAAAAACAGTGATATCGTATTTGAAAACGTTTAATATAGATTTTGAATTAGGTCTCAGATAAAATTAAGTAGAAACCTAAAAGATAAATGTGACCGGAATTTCTCATCATAATTTGTCATCATCCTCTTATTTATATTTTTAATGCTGCGTGTTTGATGCCCTACTACATTTGATCCTTATGAGGACCTTATAAGGTTCTTATAAAGAGAACTTTTAAGAACCTTATAAGGTCCTTATAAGAATCAAAGGTAGGTTATGAAATAATGCAGGAAGATTTTGGAAAGCTTATATTATCATGTTACATCTTCGATTGAATTCTTTTGAGAATGAGATTAATAATAAAAATATCGAAACCTTTCTAATGAAATACCTTACCGTATGAGTTTCGAAAGTAATAAATAAAATTTTTTATACTAAACTTACTATGAATTTAAAAAAAATTTTAATTTAAACGACACTCGCGAAATTTCCCAAATAAATTTAAAAATAAAAATTTTAAAAAGATTTTACTATTTATTAAATTTCGAAAAGACTTCAAATTAAACCATTCCCATGAAATCACTGTGAAACGTTCATTTATATATAATTAAAGAAAAATTTTACGGGTAACTTTTATTTCAGTTTTTGAAAGATTTGAAATAAAACTTTACTGTGGAGCCTCTCAGAAATGTTTCACGAACAGAATCACTGAAACTGTTCACAAATAATTTTCACTGACGTTTCTGAGAGGTTTTAAATGAAACATTTCCTATGAAAGCTGTCAGTAATCTGTCAAAACCACAGTTACTGAAATGTGTCACTAATCATGTTAACTGACCTTTCTGAGAGGTTTCAAATGAAACCTTTCAAATGAAATCTTTCAGAGATACTTTTTCAGAAATCTTTTTATTGAAACATTACAGAAGTGTACCAGGCATTTCCCAATCGATATGTTTCAAAAAAACGATATCAGACATCTTTCTGGGACATAACCATACTTCTGAAAGCTTTCATGCCGACTGGGCGCTCGATGTTCCAAGTTCATCAATTTATAAAAAATGGAGCAAACATTTTGGCGCGAAAAATTGTATTACATTAAAACACGATTTAAAACTATGAAAAACGGGTAGCCAAAGGATGTACCAAAAAATTAAAAAATATATCTTAAGGCAACAGTTAGGCGCTTCTTGTCATTGAGCTAAGAAAACATCTTTACGTCAAAAATATGGATAGGAAGCAATCGGAAGGTACATATAATATATAATGCAAAATTAGTAAGGTTTAATTTTTTCAAGAAACCTGCAAGTTCAGCTTTCTTCCTGTATTTCTACACTGAGAAAACTTTTTACCATATTTTCCTATAGCTTACATAAAGTTTGGTGTATCGAACATATTCTTGTGTTTATTCCTATACAGTTCTGGTAATAGCCTATATACTGAGAAAATACTGCTAAAACTATAGTAAACATTCCAAGGATCCTGGAAGTGTTTCTCATAGTTATATAAACTATAGGAAAAAATGCTGAACAATTTTCTCAGGGTACTAATTTTTCGAATTTTTCCTGAAATGGCATATTAAACCGGGACCCCTCAAATAAACCGGGCCCCCTCAGAAACACCGGGCCCAGGGGGAAATACCCCGTTACTCCTCCTTCCCCCATCGTCAGAGCTGCTTATATTCACGCTGCGCATTTTTCTTTACAATATATCAGTGGTTCTCTTTAACTTAGAAACCACATTTGTGGATACTTTCACTCGCCTGGGAATTGATGACGAACCGTGATGAACCAAAAGAATTTTTCCCGTCGCAACGCGATTCACGTTTAAGCCAACACGATTTAATCTTGGCGCAACACGAACATCAACGAACATTGTGTTGGGACAACACCATCGGTCTCACACGATCGATAGTGTTGAGCCAACACGATGATCGTGTTATTTTTACGATGGTTGTGCTCAAGACAGAGGAACCAAACTCCGGAACAAAATCTGCCACGGTTCCCCCGCCCCCCAGAATTGCCAATCGCTCCCACCAGCTTCTACTCACTCATTCCCACTCCTACCTACGACACGTGGGGTAAGCGATATTAAGCAAGAGGTGGGGGATCGAAACCACGTTGTTTTTAGATGCTTGATGCGGACAGGACCAGCTTGCCTCCCCTGCTTTCCCCTTCTCTTTGAAAAGTAGGGGAACCAGCGCGCGGGTAATCTATCCGGGATAGATAGGGATTCCCTGCCGCTTGGTAGAGTTGGGAAAATCTTGGTAGAGTAGCTGGTTTGGGGAGGGCGCCACTTCTGTGGAGAAAAAGTACAGCTTTTTATGAGAGTTTGGTCCCCCTGATTCAAGAGCAGTATTCATGTACTCTCAACACGAAGCCCATGCTGCATATGTTGGGTGAAGCGGATTTTTTCCTCAGTGTGCCGCATCAATGAATACGTGAGGGGGCTTCCACTTTCGAACATCTCATTGCGTATGTTCGTCTGTCGATGAGCGGACTGCGCGAAGCGAGATGCGCAAGAGTCATTCACAGCGAGACAGTCGATCGCGCCGGATGGCGATCTAGCGGGCGATCGCCATCGCGATCTAGTTGCGGGACGCGCGGGAGAAGGTTCCCACCCGATGACCTCAGGTCACGGGTGGGAGTAAGGCATAGACATTATATACATGGACTGCTAGTGGGGCGTGATTCCGTGGCAAATCATCTGCAAGCGAGAGTTAGCCGGTAGGTCAAAACGAAGAAGCCCGATTGTGCACGACCGAACCCGAATCAGCTTGACGTTTTCACAGGTTTTTAATTGCTTGTAAACAGATTACAGTAAATACAGTAAAACGGTTCGATATTTTGTTATTATTATTGAAATAGTACCCGAGAGCATTAATAACAATTCACTCTGCATTTTTTTTTGTTCACAATAAAACTCAAAAATTTATTTATGCCCGGGGCCTTAACTGTACCAGCTACGTAACTGTAATCTCGTGCACATAGCGTCCAATAAGGTGCAGGTTGACCTACCGGCTAACTCCAGATGTTTCGCCACGAGAAAATCGGGCAAACAATGGGTACTAGCAGTCCATGTATATAATGTCTATTGAGTAAGGGGTACTCGTTTATTCGGTCGCTACGCGCTCGCTCATCCGGCAAGCTCGTTGATTCTGCGCTCGTCCATCCAGCGCAGGGTCCGTTCACCTAGATAGGAGCTGTGTCCGAAATTGTCGACGTGTTCTACAACCAGACGGCGCTATTGCCAGCGAGTGCATTATATCTATATATATTTTATATATATAGATATACATACAGGCAAAGTTGCAACGTTCTGCTACCAGAGGCGCTGTTAAAAAGTCTCACCAGTTTAACATGGAGGTGAACCGACCCTGATCCAGTGAACGAGTGTACACGATTCGCTGATTTATTTAACCATTTTTAGATGCCACAAACGCAATTGCAGTGCCTTCATAATAGACCTCGAACAGAGCACTTGTATCAGTATTAAACTTGGCGGTGATAGACTGGAGCCTAGCCCGAACGTAACTTTTTATCATCAAATTTGCATATCAGGTATGTTTTCAAAAATGGAGATACTTTTTTTCGAAATCTCTAGAAAAATATCGATGATAAGCATGCTGCAAAAAATTGGGAAAATATATTTAAAAAAAATTAAATTCCTAATATTGTGACGTGCCAGGAGAAAAGGGACACATCGCTCGAAAAATTGAAAACCGATTTTTTGTATCTTTTGATGGTTTTTGAGCTGCTCTATCTAACACAAAAATAAGAAAAATACTACGGACATTATTTCTTATCGAAAAAAAGGGGAGCAGATTTTCGGGAGTCACCTTTCACTACAGAATTGCTTGACTTCTATCGCTCGCCCTGTAAAATTTTCGTTTGGAGCGATGTGTCCCTTTTCTCCTGGCACGTCACATGTGTACCTGTATATGTCGAAATACGGACAGCTTTGAAAATTTCTCAACAACCATAAAGAGTTTAAAGACTTTGTAAAATTACCTTCTGATAATTAAAAGTTCATGTGAGTAGTTATTTTGATATTATTAAATAAATTAGTCCATTGTTTACAGTAGCGCATTATTGCTGGTCCAAGGATAGCAAATGCGCCAAGGTTCACATAAGATTTTCTGCCCAAAGACGTACAAATGTATTTTATGAATTTTGGAAACACAGACTAAGAGCATCATATTTGTTACATAAATACTGAGTAAAAAAATTGTTATAAATTTTTAAGTAGTGAATTTTCTTGTAAAATATTCATCATTGTTGTTCTATATTTCGACTACTTTTGACTTTTTTTCAAGACCTCAATATGTACGTTAATAATTTTTCATAGTCAGTGTTTGAAAAGAGTGTGTTATGCTGCTCCCGAATTGAGCGTAACAGTCCCCTTTTCACTTCCCTGCGCACCCACCAGCCCCCTGAAACGCGAACTGAAAAAGTGGAGACGAAAATTTCACGACGTAGATAGCACTTCGGGCGGTTGCGTCCGTTCCCCCCTGCGGCAACGCGCGCTTCGCTCCATCCGCTCAGAGCTTGTGGGGTGAAGCGCGGGTTGCGGTAAGGAAGGAACGGACGCAACCGCCCGAAGCGCTGTCTACGTCGTGAAATTTTCGTCTCCGCCTCATTTGTACCAGCGATGGCTATACCGTGACAGGGGATGGCGCCCACAAACTCATTCCAAACGCCGACCAAGAAAAGTACAGTTCGTATCACGGGGCCAGAGCCTTTTCACGCGTGACGAAAACATTCTCGAAATTCGTAGCATTACCTCGGGCCTTCGGCCCTCGGCGTTTCCTTGTTCCGAGAATGTTGCCGTCGCGTATGAAAAGACGCTACTAGGCCCCTTGATACTAAATATACTATTTTAGATAGCGTATGTACATAAAAATTGATTTGGCCACTAAAGCCTACCAAGAAGTTACGTAATTTGAGAATCATTAAAAACATTTTAATTGAATATACTTTTCAGCCATACGGCATGAAGAATGTACAGATTTTAAATAGGAATAATTCTTCAATGACTGTTAATGAGTCTTTTTTCTACATAAAGAATGAGAGGCTTTGGGAGTGTTCAGATTATGCGATATCGTAACTTGTAATTGAACATCAGCCTCGAGAAAAAAAAAAACCTGTCTGTAATTAAATGTTTGAATTTCGCGAACGTCACGTCCGATGTAAGATTTGAGAGGCATGAATCTAAAAAAAAATACAAATTAATGTTACGA
Organism: Platygaster robiniae; assembly: GCA_028476575.1. Lineage (NCBI taxonomy): Eukaryota > Metazoa > Arthropoda > Insecta > Hymenoptera > Platygastridae > Platygaster > Platygaster robiniae. The sequence continues at coordinate 37,452,169 of CM052021.1, read as the reverse complement.
GTTACAATAACTATGATAAAATATTAAAATGCACGTAAAATAAAAAAAATATTTAAAAATGTGTTTTTCAAAGTAAAACACATTTTCGCTGCAAATAAAAAAAATGATGCATTAAGAGGCTGTCCATAAATTACGTAACGCTTCTAGGGGAGGATTGGGTCGAGCTCGATGTCACATTTTGTGACACCAGAGGGGAGAGGGGGTCAAATAGAATGTTACATAACAAATTTGGGATCTTTTCATGTACCCTCGATCAACATGAGAAATCTATATACTTTCCTTTTCGAGAATGCTATGTCATCAAAATTTTGAAAATAGCCTGTTGAGAAAATCATCATTTAGTATTTTAAACAAGATTAAATTGTGATCCTGAATCATAAAGTTTTGATTTTCAATCCAACGAATAGAACAAATTAAAAAAATTTCAATGGAATTCAAAATTGGCTATATTTTCAATTGTATAAATTATTTTAGTTTTGCAACTATAATAATTATAATTTTCACTATTTTTACAATTCAAACTTCATCACCTAAAACTGGGAGTATATGATTCCGACTTTTGAGGATTACACGGAAAATTCTGAAAATATTGCCAATGACTTTGTGTGATAATTAACGAAAATTAAGCACTATATTTAGTAATTTTGTACTTTTGAACATATGCTTGTATAAGCTATTACATTTTTAATATTTTTAACATAATAAAAACGTGAAACATTTATATACTAATTTAGAACTCATCAGCCATATAGAAAGTTATTAGCCAGTTTCGAAACTAAGTGGTAGTTTTAAAACCAAATTCGGTGATTCAAATGATAGTTGAAAAAATCGAACGAAAAATTTGACAATCATTAATAAAAGTGAAAATTTATAGCTTTATTGAATTTAACGCTCATCTTAGATATAAAATAATTGAATTCTGAATTATATAGGTATAGAAGAATACAACATTTGCAAAATCAATTTCAAGTAATATAGTCTCTCGGAGCCGACTTCCAAATTAAACGACTTTTTTTTACTGAAGACGACTCGCACGACCTTCTCTTTTTGTCCTTCTTCCTTTCAACTGAATCCCATTCTAAGCATCTCTCTCGCACTACAGTAGGTTGCGAGTCATCTTAAAGTCTCCTTTTATTCGTTTAATACATTCCTCTAGATTTCGGCTTCCGCCTGAGGCCCTAGTCAGGAGTAAAATTCCCGTTATAAAATTCTTTTTTGAATATTATAACGGGAACTTTACTCCTGATGAGGGCCTCAGACGAAAGCCGAAAGCTAGAGGAATGTATTAAACGAATAAAAGGAGACTTTAAGTAAGAAGAAGTCATTTAATTTGGAAGTTGGCTCCGAGAGACTATATTACTCGTAATTGATTTGAAAAAAGCGGGCCGTCACTACGTATATAACATTTGAAAAAGTTATGAAAATAGAAAATATATTTACCTTTGGCTTCTGAAACCGAATTTTAAGGAATTTAATTCTGAAACGCAAAAACAAAAAACAGAATGCAAAATTTTTCACGAAATTCAGAATCTACAGGAATTTTACACCTTTCATCAAATAGTATATTTCGTATCAAGGGGCCTAGCAGCGTATTTTTATGCGCGATGGTAACATTCTCGGAACAAGGTAATTCCACGAGTTTCGAGAATGTTACCGTCGCGCGTGAAAAGGCTCTGGCCCCGTGATACGAACTATACTTTTCTTGGTCGGCGTTTGAAATGAGTGTGTTGGGCGCGCAGCGGAGTGAAAAGGGGATTCTTACGCTCAATCCGCGAGCAGCCTAACACACTCTTTCCAAGCGCTGACCATGAAAAACTTTTTATTTAATTCTGAATTCGGGCCGTAGAACACAAATTTCGAAAAAACTAATAGTATGTAGAATCCTTCTCAAATTTCTACCTTTGAACTTGAACTTTTTGAATGTGCATAGTTCGATTTTGAATCCAGAAACAGCTGTAAAACATTTGAAAGAATCAAGAAAATGAAAAATTTCGTAATATAGAGCCCAACATTTTCAGTTACTTGAATGTCTACACTCCATACATAGGTAAAAAATTCAAAAATTGTTGAGAAAATTGAAAATTTATAGAATTTTGCACTTATGCTACATAACTTTGAATATTATTTGATTCTGAGTTTCAACAAGAAAACGAAAATCTTACAATAAGTGTGTACAGCAGAATAGAAAAAATTCAATGAATTTCGAACTTTTATCGAGGAACTTCAGCGATCCTATTTCAGATTCTAAAAAGAAGACAAACAAAAGAAAAATTTTCAATAAAATTCAAAATTAGTAAAACTTTTAAACTTTGAAATCGAATAAACCTTTAGAGGTTATATACACTTGTTCTTGAGGAAAAAAATGCGTTTCAAAAATTATTTTTTGGGAAAACAACACAATATTTATTGAAAAATTTATTGTTTATTTATTTATCAGTGTCACAAGGTATTTTACAAATTTTTTCTAAATGAAATCTATGTAATTGGGTGCTCTACAACAATTGTGCCAAAATCCGATGTTTTTTCGCGTTAAGCACAGTTTCTCAAAAACCATTTATCTAAACAGTCTAAATTTTTTTTAGCTTGTTTTGAATTATAATCGCCTCTGCGTGAAGGAAAGATTTTTAATTTTAGGCAAAACTTTTTTTTCTTGCTGCAAAAACCAAAAGCCCAGACGTTAAAAAATCAAATATTTTAGGAATACGACCACTATTTTTGAAAAAATAATAATGTGGCGAAATCCTTCATTCACGCAGAGCGCAAAGGTATAAACTAGAGGTTTTTTTTTTGTTTTTCGTATTACAGATGAACAGTTCCTTACTTATCATGCTCACCGCGCGCGGTGTCCGAAAAATTGTGTTTTGACACAATGGTCGCTACGGCCTTAATTACAAAAATTGTTTTTTGAAAAAATTAAAAAAATATCTTAGGAAATAAATACGTAAATAAGCGTTGAATTTAGGAAAAAAGTTGTTTTGTTTTTCTGGAAAAAAATCGTCAAAATGCCCGTTATTTCTCGCGCACAAGTGTATACACTGAGAAAAATGCACCGTGATGATTGCTGGCTTTAACCGTACTGGTTACGGTGAAAAATTTTTTTTTCGCAGTTACCTGACTCTTTACGGTCAAAACCGTAGTGACAACGGTATCCACCGTACTCATTACGGTAAATAATCGTAATTGTTTTTGACAGGAAACATTTGAAAGCAATGTATATAGTAACTGTCAAACGATTCCGGTTATCCACCGCAATGAGTACGGTGGATACCATAATAATTACTGTATTGACAGGTATTCAGTCAGGTATAAAAAAAAGAAGAATTAGATTTCACCTTAACCAGTGCGGTAAATTTTTCTCAGTGTACAACCCCTTGATAACTTTTAAAATCTGATTTTCAAAATTATTACAAAGTTGTAGGTGTAATAGTTAATTATGTAAATAATAATTGATGTCCTAGTAACTGCGGATTTGAAAAATTCAAAGTGTATAGGAAAACTGCAAAATAAATACAAACGGGACGATTTCCAGATTTAAACAATAACGCGCTATCATTTTTAAAATTTGGAAAGAGTTTCTTTCGTGATTATGTTACAGGTGTTTCAAAATGAGAAGTTCTTTTTTGAGCGTTTCTGCGCACGTCGATATTATTAAATAAATCGCATACGCTTTTTGAAAACATTGTTTTCGGTATATTAATAATAATCTTCTCTTGTTTTGTGTCTTTCACACAATTGTAAAATACAAAATTACTGTAAGTATTAACATGGAAGACTGCGTTTCGTTACACTTTAAGGGGTAAAGGGAGTCGAAAAATCCTGAAAATTGCGTTACGTAGTTTATGGACAGCCCCTAAAGTTTCTTTACATTATAGCGATTTCGACGCTCTTCGTTCGAAAAAACAATGCGACAGGCAGAAAAAAATATTTCTTTCCTTACATGTTACATTTTTTTTATGGGTGACGAGCATCAAGGTCACTAAGTGTGAAGGAGTCTTATACTTCCACAATGAATATGATGAAACATATCCATTTGTCGAGAAAACCACGATTTTCTTGAATTACTTTCTTCATAAAAAGTTCTCTGTAGACTCCAACAATAATCTGCCCTTATGTGAATGTCCTTTATTCGGTGGTATCTATTTCCCATTGTTTCTTTGCCTTGGTGAAATCTTTGCCCCTGATCTTGACTGACGTATCCTGAATATTTACTAGAAAGTTGGACAAGTGACTAATATGCAGGTATACTAAGCAACGTCGGGGAATTGCTGTACACCCACCATTTTGTTTTTTGATTACCTAAAAAATTGGTTTTGGTACTTCATGATTATAGTATCATGAACACCATTATACATCCTTTCAAAATACTCATATTTTGCGCCAATATTTCCGAAAAACCCTTATATTTTTCGTGTTTTACAGTGGTGTAGAACTCGAAAGAACACGAAAGAACATGATGATTTTTGCGTACTTTCATCACCAAACATTTTTTACTATGTAAATTCAACTCAGCACTACCGTTACTAACTTTATTCTAGTTCCGAAAAATTGCGAATCCAAATTATGGCAAGTAGAAAGGACTTTAGGATTTATTCTCGTCAATGATAATATAAAATGGTTGCCTGGAAAAATGACAAGGCGCCAATGTTATGAAGAATGCTTCAATGCAGGTATATTTTTAATCATTTTATAATTTAAACTTTTTTTTATGCAAAACTATTTTTCATAGCTCTCAAAATACTGCGTAGGACGTCCTCAAAAGTACCATATTTCTTTATTTGTTTTACATAGATGTTAATTATTCAGATGGGATTTGCCAATCAGCACGATTCCTCGCTAGTCAAGACCTTCGCATTGAAGATCAAGAAGGAAAATGTTCTCTGTCAACATCCTCACGTGAAACCAAGCCTCAAATCTACAGAGCTAACATGTATCGAGACGAATATCTCGAAAATCAGTGCCACAATATTTGTAAGTTTGAAGAAACAACTTGAATATCCCCGGAAAAGGCCTTGATTTGCATAATACTCTGTTACAGCAAAAGAAGATTTTTGTGCCTACGCCGAGTACAGAAATTCGTCACTGCCTTACTCGGACCTGAAAATAAAAGGCCTCAATTTGAACCAAGTAGGAAAATCAGTTGACAACAAAATATGTGAAATAAATTTTAATTTCCATTAATTATAGTGCGAGGAAAAATGTGATAAAAGTGACGACGGTTTCATATGTCGAGCTTATTCTGTTGAGGATGCAGATTCTAGTCAGCCTATATGCAATTTGCACTCTGACAATTCTATAAGTTGCGGTGTAAGTTGCATCGTCCCAAAACCAAACGTGATTTATCGGGAAAAAGAACCGTGTTTGGACAGTAAGTTTAGAATTTATTCCACATTTGACTCGTAAAAGTTTTGAGGAGATGCTAAGGCAAAACGTTCCATCATTTTTTTTTCTCCTTTTCTTTTCAAATATTTATTATTTTCTACGATAACTCTAAGAATTTCAGGAAAGAATGAAAATCTGTAAAATTTCAATTTTAGAGCATCAAATTCTCAAAACTTTTATCGAAACAATACAAACATTTCAAAAAATTCATTTAATTTTATGAGCTCTGAAAAAAATAATGAATGGTAAAGTAAACACTAAAAATTTATGGAATACCAGAAATCTATTGAGATACTGTTTCCTGAAAAATAAATTGAAGTTATGAAAAAAAAAAAATTAATTTGCTTACGAGAATATCACGAGAGAGAAAAGGAAAAACATAGTGTACTAGATTATCAGACACGAATGTTGTCCAGATGGTACTCGACGGATATTCACTGTTCGTAGGATATTTGTTACAACTTGAACTCGGATTTATTTTAGTCCCACAGAAAAAAGTAGCAAATAGGCCCGACAATTCGATTTTTTCATTGGATTAATCCAGAAGTTGCTCACATGGAAGAGCACTCGACACGTTATACATTAGTCTCAGGTTCGGATCCCGGCTTTAGACGAATTTTTGTCTCGCATAAATGTGATAATGATACTTTGACTGGGAATGTCGGAGAAAAGGAATATTGAACTATAATCCAATGTCATATTGTGTCCTATCATTTTATATACTGTGTATTATTGTGTATATATGCTATGCATTACGACGTTATACGATTAAAACGTACCTGATCTAACTCTTCAAATGTTTCGCTTTTTCAAAACTCGTTTAGTTTATACTGTCTTCAACGTTATGGTGTCGATACTGAACTTTGAGTAAGCATTGGATAATTGTGCAAGAGTATTTAAAATCAGTGGATATTAAGCAAAACATGTAGAATCTGTAGTATTTATAATACATTTATTATTGCCACTAATACTTTAAATATTGTGTAACACTTTTGAAGTGAAATCTTCTGGCTTCTTTTTAAGGCCAGCTTAGCTACGTATTTTTTGGACCTATTTTCGAGTCTCCCATGGACATATTCATATGATATTGATAAAACAGTAAATACTTATGACATTCATTATTGGGCTGATTATGATAACAAGATTGTACTAGATTCAGTCGATTAAGATCGTTTTTATGAGACATATATTACGCTGTTGCAGTGCATAAGCGGGTTGTCGGACCTTTTTGTTACTTTTTTCTGTGGGACTAAAATAAATCCGAGTTAAAGTTGTAACAAATATCCAACGAACAGTGAATATCCGTCGGGTATCATCTGGACAACATTCGTGTCTGATAATCTAATACACTATGTCTTTTTTCTCTCTCTTGTGATATTCTCGTAAGCAAATTAATAATTGGTTTTCCTGGAAACCGACAGTAGGATATAGATTTTTTTTGTCAAATAACTTAGCCATGTTTTACCCGACAACCTTTTTTACTTTTTTGAAGTTTTTTTTTTATGAAGATATCAAATTTTTTTGTAATATTGTCGAATTTCCTGCTATTAATAATTAACTAATAATCTTTCAATTAATAAGTGAATACTTGAACTGACGGAAAAAAAACTTTACTTATCAAAAAAATTCAGCAATGATTTATAACAACCCTTGTAAAAATAATTTCTATAGTTGAATCTGCCTATAGATAGACTGTAGATTCGCTATAGAACAGCTATAGATTATCTGTAGATTGCATATATCTCGAATATATTGAAAATATAGGCTATTTATAGGCATTTCATATGCCTAATTATTAAAAGAATCATAAGTAACGGAATTTTTGAACAGTTTTATAATGTAGCAATAAAGTAGATGATAAATTTTTGTTGATGGTGGGACCGCTGGACCAGATAAATGCATTGAAAAACCTGAAAAAAACTTTGCCTGGGATGGGATTTGAACTCGGTTCGCTCGGGTATGGAGCTGAGACGTAACCATTGAGCCATTTTATTAGATGAAGTAATGATGTGAACATTTTCTTCAATTGCTGGTGGTAGATTGATTAATAACGATTCTACAGAAACTATAGGTTAACTACAGTATGGTCCACAGGCCGTCTATACTGGTCTATACTTGCTGTAGACTAAGTACAGTTTGTCTACATGTATAGTCTAAATATATTTTCAGTATCTGTAGCCTGCCTATAAACTGAGTATAGCTACTATAGATAGGCTATAGAAAGCCTGTAGTTCCTATAGGCAGTATACAGTAAAAAAATTTAACTATAGACCGTCTACAGTCATCAGCTTATAGCTCGGCTACAGATTGAAAATTGTCTATATTTTGCATGTATGCAATCTGTAGATAAACTATATACAAACTATATATGATATATAGACAAACTATAGCTGAAATACAGTTGAGCTATAGATTGGCTATATAACATATAAGCAAACTATAGGCAAACTATAGAAATTATTTTTACAAGGGAAGACATTTTTACACATTTTATTGAAATTTTTACTTTGAAATTCTTTAATTAAATTTTAATTTTTTATATACATTGAAATTTTGACATTGTAATCTGTTCCATATAATAACCGTCTAAATTTTAGTAACAGTAAATTTAATTCACAAAATCAAATAATGATTTTATCTGTTCTTCCCGACTTGATTTCAATTTTTTTTAAATTTCAATTCTATTTCATTTATATTTTTGTTTTAATATATTTTCAATTTTTTTATTATTGCGTTAAAATTTTCATATTGAAATCTGTTTCATACAATAATTGTCTAAATTTTAGTAACAGTATATTCAATTTTCCAAATAAAATAATAATTTTATCTGTTTTTTCCAACTTGATTTCGATTTTTTTCAAATATAATTCTATTTCTATTAATATTTGTTTCAATATAACTTTAACTCTTCAATTACGTTGAAATTTTTATATTGAAATCTGTTTCATATAATAACCGTCTAAATTTTAGTAACAGTAAATTTTACAAAATCAAACACAGTACACTCTGTATTTAACAGAATTGGGAATAACAGAATTTTTCGGTCAGTAACAGAAGGTCTCGCAGATAAACGGGTGTTTCCTTAGACCATAATACATGAATTATATGGATTTTTCGACGTAGAATTACCGTTATAGAGTCGGCACACGAGATTTATAAATGGCCCCTTTATTTATAACAGGATATAGTTCGTATGTTTTTATCTCGGGAATCTATAGCTGAGTCATTCAGTCATTCGAGACTTTCACTTTTTTCGTTGGTGTTTTCATAGTATAATATATTTCCCATCCACCTTCAGGGACTTTATTCATTGCGCACTAATGGCGCCAGTTTCTTGCAGTGGTAGTTTTTGGTAAGTCAGAAATCGCATGGCCAGGGGGGGCGGGGCCGAGGCCAGAGGGGAAAGCGACTGAATTTTCGTGAAGGCCGAAAGAGACCGGGAGCGACAAAGCTCAGGCGCGCGTGAACATGATCGTAAGCGATTGGTCAATTCGGTTGTAGCGCGCATTGCCATTGGTGGAACACGTGTATTTGCTGCCATGCCTCTGATTTTTACAGAAAAGAATAGCGGTCGAATCTTGTCGTCATATTTTACCGGACAAGATAGTTCGACCGAACTATTCGATATGTGTCGAGGTTTCTAGAAATGGACCGAACGACCAAAACAGCGTTTCAAGAAAAACGCATTTAAAGTTTTAGTCTTCAAAGCATGTAAATAGATGCGTATTCGTTCCTTCCTTTTCTATTTTCTACTCCATTCTTGGACGAAATAGGCGTGAACTAGAAGATGTCATTAATGATCTGACAAAATGAAAAACAAAGGGACCAGTCTCCGAGGGACCGTTACGTACGGACACCTAATAGTGTAGTAGCAAGTAGAGTGAGAGAGCGATGCTTGAGGCAGATTTTACCGAAAATATTATTGGAATATACATTCAAAAAAAAATTTATCCTGAGCTCAATTTAATCGTAGAAACGTGAGAGTAGTTGCAAATGATAAATAATTATTTACTCCACTGAACCATGTAAATCGAGGTTTTGGTCGTTAGGTGCCTTTCTAGAAACCGCGTCTTATATAATGGATTACAAGCTCTTCTCGAAGAAATTTCGCCTACCGCTGATTTTGTTTATTGCAGTGTTCATAACTTGAAGCTTGCATTATAAAATTACATTAAAGTAGTGCCAGAATTTGAAAGTTTTTACAGAAAAATGAAAAGTATACATATTTATTTCATCAAAAGCTTGCCAAGTGGACAATCTTCAATAAAATCCATATTAACGATGAGAACCGTGTGGGTAAGAAAACGTTAAAAAAATTGTCCTCAACAAGGTGGGCTTCTTGGTATGATTCATTAAAGTTTGGTCATATCGAACTTCATTTTTCATCAGTCATAAACGCATTGTCCAAAATGATTTTGACATCGAAGAGAAAAGTTGAAATCGGAGAAGCATAAAATATCCAGAACATGTTTAATTAATTTGAGATTATTGTTCTGCTTGTTTTCCAATGCAATATCATGCACAGTGAAAATTTAGCCTTCACGAGTTTACAAAAACTTAAAATGAGGTTGGAAGATGCTTGTAATAAAATACTTGAAAAAGTGAAGATCAATTTCATTTTTTTACGAACACATTATAATGTAATAGAAGTTGAAGATATTGCCACAAATTGGTAGTTCGGAGTTTCTTTCTCTCATGCGGCCGTTCTCGACAAGTGCAGAAATATCGAGAGAAGCTCTGTAATGATTATATATTTGTTGATTTATTCCAAAAAAATAAGACTTATGTTTTCTATACATCTTTGGATGTTTAAATTGCTTAAATCGAGAATTGCTTTGCAGGAATTAAAAAAATTGAAATCAATTAAGGTTTCTCAATCCGGAAAAATACGTTCCTATAGGTAATGACGAAGAAACTTCTGAATATATCAAAAGATTATGTCATGAATGCGAGAAAAATTTGAAAAATTGTTGAGTAGATGAATTTATTTCTTTGGAGAAAAAAAAAACAAATCCTTCATCGATTTCAGATTCATCCTGAATGATGTTTGTTGACTATCAAATATCAGCATAAAATTCACGAAATTTGTGCACGGGTTCCTTTTATATTTTTAACACTAACGATTTCTTTTCTTCAGCTGAGCATTTTTGTTGAAAATAGAAATTTATTAGAACATTTTTACGCACTACTAATGAGTGAAGAGCGTTCAAATCTATTCTGAGTATTGCAGGCCCGTAGCCAGGGGGGCAAAGGGGGAAAAAACCCCCCTAAGTTCATCGTTTGCCCTCTCTGAGATTTTTAGATATCAACATTTTTTCTTAAAGCAAGTGCGCGGCAAAATTCTTCCGAATTTTGCTTTGAAGCTATGGAACAGAGCATAGTTCTTAGCAAATTTGTATGGTGAAAAAATAAAATTTCATAAAAGTATGTTTGAAAAATCATAATAAATAATCTTTTTTTCTCGCAAATTGTATTCTTTTTAGTTAATTATTATTAATTATTTGAAAATTCTTAATTGTTGTGCACAAACATTAATTTATAAATTGTTGTTAAAAAAATTAATTTAATAAAATTCTGCCCCGTTAAAAATTATTTTTGCTCTCTCTAACGTACAGACCTGGTTACGGGCCTGGTATTGAACGTGAATTGCTAGTAGAATTGATTCAAATGGAAAAGTAACGTATAATGTTGGCGACAAAAAACGTTATGGTTTTTTCGACTTGTAGTTCGCTATCAGTATAAATATTAAACCTTAGCAAAAATGATGGCTGAAACGTGTACAAATTTTAAGAAATTGAACACTTAAAATTTTACCCAAATAAAATTTTTTTATTGGGTAAAATTTAAATTTTACCTAACATTTTAGAACAATTTAAACTTCACCCAAAACTCATACAGCTTGGAAAGACGATGCGTTACACAAACAATATAAACTAAAACTTTCTGAAAAAATTTATACCAACCCAGTAAACCACGTCTCTGGCAGCCAGCTAGCAGGCTGGCTATTTGATGCTTTTGCCACGATATCGCCAGCTGGCTGCCAGTTTGTGGCCAGCTTGCTGCCAGTATGTGGCCAGCTTGCTGCCAGTTGATCTTCATTAATTGTTTTAATTCATTGTCGTATCATTTATCACAAATTATCATATTATTAATTGCCTTTGAATAAGGTTTATTTTTTCAAAATATGCAACGAATAAAAGTATGTATTTCTCGGTTTCATTGTATTACAATATGGTGAATCTACGATATCATGATTTTGACGATTAATTTGAATATTAGATAGTATAGATTAAATATTCAATTATTCAATTTTATTTCAACGCGATCAGTGAAATTGGGAAAATTTCGCCGATTGTCATAAAAAAATTGAGAAACGACATCGTGTTCACGCTTATACGAATCATTATGCAATATACCTAATGTATCAGTGCTAAACTTGTAGTATGAGAAAAAAAAGTAGACTTCCATCTCACGGCTCTCGCAGTATATACTGGTATGACGCTAGATTTTTAAATATGTTGCGCTCAAATTTAAATATTTCACGCCTTAACAGTATTTACTGCGAGAGCCGCGAGATGGAAGTCTACTTTTTTTTCTCATACTAGGGGAGACCGGGGCTAATTGTGCCACTTGCTAAATATTATTTTTGTTATAACGCCTTAAAAAACAAATATTTCTTTCTGATTTTTACTAAGAATAGTGAAAATACGTATAGTGCTAAAATAAGATATTAGGTACCGCATCAATAATTGTTTTTGTTGGTTTCTTACGAGTTTGTTTTTTTGAAGGGTCAAAAGTAAAATTTCACGTTTAGTCCAAATTTTTAATAAGAAATTTACGGGATTATTTTTTACTTATCTCATGATGTTCAATTATTCGTATTGTATCTGATTAATGGAATTTGGCATTTGCAACATGCTGTCGCGCTTACAAAAAAAGTTGTAAATAAATTTATGGCAGTTAACCAAACGGGGCTAGTTGTGCCATTCGTTCCGGGGTAAGTTGTGCCACTCATTTAATGCGCTTTTTCACGTGTCGATAGACGTGAAAAAAGATCGACGCGTTCAGACGCGTTTAATGTGCTTTTCCACGGTGGGACTTGTGGATTCATGCGGAAATAGTCACAATAGATTATATTTCAGACTAATAGATCATTAATCTCTCAAAGTGCATTAGCCATGTGTCATTCTTTCTGTGTTATTTCTTCAAAATATCTGCGGTATTTCCGGAATTCTCTATTGTTAGTTGAGAATTCCGGGAAAATTATCGAACATTCTTTAGATTTGACTAATAGAATCTTTTTAGGGATGGGTGGGAGGGGGGGGGGGCAGTATCTAGATATAAGAGCTGAAACTTGACTTGAGAATCATTAGTATTTCACAATCGCTTTGAGGTACGTCTCTATTAAAATGAGAAAACGAGTTCGAAAAACAGATCGTGGCAAAGCTTCTTCAGAAACGTTGCTCGATGCTGCTCGCATGGTATTTCAGCAGAATGAAAGTATAAGAAATGCAGCTAAAATCAAAGGAGTTTGTCGGATGACTCTAAAAAGGTTCATCGATAGATTGCCAGCGGGAGAACTGGATGATCCAAATGTGACTAAACCATCGATTTCCGTTGGATACGCCAAACCACGAATGGTGAGAAAGGCTTTGTATTGCTAATTTTAAAATAATAAATAGGTCCCTTATAGCCCGTGGTAAGAGTCAAAAAATGAAATTCGATTGTTTTCTTAGCATTTAATTGCTGCAGAATACAAGATTTTCAGCGTTCATTACACTGTGTAACACAAAATTTACTATGAAAGACTGTTTGAAAAATATGAAAGTTTATCACCTCCTGAGACACCGTGTCGAAGGATTTTTAAAGTTAGCTAGGATATGTGAGATATTAACTAACAAATAATAAATGGGAATTAAAATGCTACATGACTATATTTTAGTTGTTTCGAATAAATCAGAAAATTTTTCGATGGTTTTTGAAGCCGAGGACTTCATTTTTGCCATCGATAAATAGCAAAGAGCCATTCTTTTATAACTTGAAAAAAATACATTAAGTCAGGATACATTCAGTCCCGAAGTCATCTGTTAAGTCCGTCTAGTCGTCCTTTTTTCAGATTATACACAGTTAATATTCTTCGAAATAATGCGAGGTTTTGTAATTAAATGTCTTTATTTTTTCCCAGGTTTTTACGGAGGACCAAGAACAGATGCTTGTGGATTATGTTTTACGAGCTGCAAATATTTACTATGGCTTCAGTGTGAAAGAAATCAAGCGTTTCGCCTACTTGTATGCAGTAGCATTAGAGCGACCCTCGCGACCGTCAACATGGGACAAACAAGAATCAGCAGGAGAAGATTGGTTTGCTGGTTTCATGGCCCGCCATCCGACGTTATCAATTCGAACTGCACAGCCTACAAGTCTCGCTCGAGCTACGTCCTTCAATCAAAGTAATGTAAGTGCTTTTTTCAATAACTTGGACGAAGTGCAAAGCCGACACGTCTACGAAGCTTCCGACATTTGGAATATGGATGAAACGGGGATAACCACTGTTCAGAAACCAGACAAAGTCATTGCTCGTCGAGGAATAAGACAAGTAGGAAGTCTCACTTCTGCTGAACGAGGCACACTTGTAACAATGGCTTTAGCGGTATCAGCTGGTGGAAACTCAATTCCTCCATTTTTTATTTTTCCACGATGCAACTTCAAGCCCCACTTTTTAGCAGCTGCACCTCCTGGAAGTTCTGGATCAGCAAATCCATCAGGCTGGATGATCGAGTGCCATTTTGTTGAGTGGATTGATCATTTTATCAAGTATGTGAAATGCTCGAAAGATCGCCCTGTAATTTTGCTACTCGATAATCACAGTTCTCATATGTCTGCTGAAGCATTGGTCAAAGCAAAAAATGCTGGTATAACTATGCTGTCCTTCCCACCGCATTGCTCCCATAAATTGCAGCCCCTTGACCGCAGTGTCTTCAGTCCGTTCAAAAAAAAGGTAAATAGCGAGTGCGACGCTTGGCAGCGAAGAAATCCAGGAAAACACATGACAATCTACGACATTCCTCCGATCGTTGCAACAGTTCTACCGCTGGTTCTTTCTCCTTCGACTATCACCGCTGGATTCCGAGTTTCAGGGATTTCTCCTCGTAATCCCAATATTTTCGAAGATACTCTAGCGACTGACCAAAACAACTCTACATCTAATGATCCCTCAACCACTCAGGTAGAATCTGCATCGAATCGTATAGTTGTAACGCCGGAAGATGTGCAACCACTCCCAAGATCCAGAGCAACAGTGACGATCCGACGGAAAAGAGCAGAGAGTACGATCCTCACCGACGACATGCCTCTCTCTCAAAGATTGGCATACGAAAAGGAGAGAGAAGAAAAACGTCGGAAGCTGGAAGCTAAACAGAAGAATTCTACTGCTAAAAAAACCAGGAAAGGGAAAAATAAAAAGTAATGTGGGATCATCAACAAGATGGAGAAATCCACTATAAATGATGTATATCGTTGTTTACCCAAGTGCTTCTGTCAATAAACTTATTATTCTCAAGTTATTGTATACTCTGTTTACTTATTTAAACCTCAAACTCAAAATTACACTCACCAAGGCATGTGGCACAACCTACCCCGGTACGTGGCACAACCTACCCCGGCACCGGGGTAAGTTGTGCCACTTGAACGCTGTTTTTCAAATGACTATAAAATAACAATATTTCGTTTTATTCGAGTTCAAAAATTCTTAAATGATAACCAAATCTTACAGATATAGACAGGTACGGATTAGAATCTGATTGTATGTATAGTTCGTTGTAAAAAAAATTAAATACTGAAAAATGGCACAACTAGCCCCGGTCTCCCCTACAAGTTTAGCACTGATACATTAGGTATAACGCATAATGATTCGTATGAATCATTACGCGTGAACACGATGTCGTTTCGCAATTTTTTTATGACAATGGGCGGAATTTTCCCAATTCCACCGATTGCGTTGAAATAGAATTGAATAAATAAATATTTAACCTATAATATACAGGGTGCGCCATTTCTTATGTCGGCATGTAAACATTGAATAACTTGAAAAAAAAACAACCGATTTCTGTAAATGAGGTATTTTTATTTAGTTTGGTCCTTTACAATTTATTTAGACTAGTTTTTGAACACAACATCAATCAAGTGGCCGCCCTTATTGTTCACAGCAAAATATGCCCTTTTTGCGGCGTTTTCCATTACCTTTTCGAGCATCTCGGGTGGTATAGCAATGATTTCGGCACGAATATTTTCCTTAAGCTCTTCAATGGTCTGCGGCTTGCTGGCGTACACTTTACTTTTCAAATAACCCCACAAAAAGAAGTCTGGAGGGGTCAAATCTGGAGATCTGGGTGGCCATTCAATGTCGCCTCTTTTTGACATCAGACGTCCAGGGAATTTTCGTTGCAGAAACTGGATTGTTTGATTCGCAGTGTGGCAGGTCGCACCATCTTGTTGAAACCAGTAATCTTCAAGACCTTTTTCACGCATTTGTGGGCAGACATAGTGAGCCAACATCCACCGATATCGGTTTCCATCGATCGTTTGGTTCTCTTTGAAAAAATAAGGACCAATGATGGTTTTGGCGCAAACGCCGGCCCAAACAGTAACTTTTTGGTCATGCAATGGCGTTTCATGGATCTCGTGTGGATTCTGCGTTCCCCAAATGCGGCAATTTTGCTTATTAACGCCTCCAGAAAGTTTGAAATGTGCCTCGTCGGTCATTAAAATTCGCTTCCAAAAATCAGGTTCAGTATCAACTATTCGAGCGATTGTTTGTCCAAATTCCAAGCGACGTGGATGATCTGTAGGCAATATTCTTTGTGTTAATTGCATTTTGTACGGAAACAAATGCAAATCATCTTTCAAAATGCGCCGTAGAGTGGTTCCACTGATGCCGAGATGCTGAGCGCGGTGACGATATGAAACTTTTGGGTTTTGGGCAACGCTCTCTCTGACAGCTTCAATCAGTTCATTTGAACGTCTTGGTCGTTGATGAACGGGTTGTTCGCGATCTTTCACTGTCCCGTGGTCACAAAAATTCGACACCAAACGACGAATAGTGTTGTCAGATGGTGCCTGTTTGCCAAGATATTTTCGACGATATGCTCGTTGAGTTAACACAACTGAACGACTATTTTCAATGTACAAAGTAACTATTTCAGCGCGTTCTTTTGGTGTGAAGCGATACATGGTTGAAATTGTACTGAATTGACGTTTCCAAAACAAGTGAAGTCAAGTAAATCGGTTGTCAAATGTTTAAGTTATTCAATGTTACAATACCGACATAAGAAATGGCGCACCCTGTATAATATTCAAATTTATCGTCAAAATAATGATTTCACCGATTCAACATATAGTAATACAATGAAACCGAGAAATACATATTTTTAATCGGTGCACATATTGAAAAAAAAAACCTTATTCAAAGGCAATTAATTATATGATCATTTGTAATAAATGATACGACAATGAATTCAGACAATTAATGAATGCAACTCGCAGCAAGCTGGCCACATACTGGCAGCAAGCTGACCACATACTGGCAGCAAGCTGGCCACAAACTGGCAGCCAGTTGGCGATATTGTGACAAAAGCGTCAAATAGCCAGCCTGCCAACTGGCTGCCAGAGACGTGGTTGACTGGAAATCGATGTGTATGTTTAAAGCGGTAGAAAAAATAATAAAAAAGTAAAAACAGTAACATGAATAAAAAATTACTAAAAACAAAATTACTAGCAGTCTAAAGATAATCCTATTTAATTTGAAGTTTCATAAAAAGGCGCCGTCAAAATGTTGCGGGAGTGTGGGGGGCGCACGCTTGCTTAGTTACGCCACTGTATAGAATCATGTTCTATTATCCATATGGAAAATACAAAAATGTTGGAAATATTTTAAAAAATCTAGACTACTCTACAAAATTTTATAAAAAGTAAAAAATACGAAAAATCTTTTAGAAAATACCAGTCCATTTGCAGATATAGTTTTCTAAAGTAGTAATAAAAATACAAAATAAATTTGAAGAAAATCTTGATGCGTTCACGAGGAGCCAAAAGAAAAACATATCATTTCTCTTGTTTAGCTTTCGGCATCTCTATTTGTGCCTTTTAAGAAACTAACAAATATAACACGTTAAACCGTAAGAAAAATTTCTTATTTTTCCAATTCTTACCATTTGAAAAATAACTAGCATGCAAGAAATTGAACGGAAAAATTTGTGAAACTTTGAATTCTAGAGCATAAAATTCTAGAAATTTACATGGAAACCCATACAAATAAAATAAAAATCGTTAAAATGGCGCATACATTAAAAAGATAAATACTGGGAGACGTAAGAAATAAAATTCAATGATTTAAAAATTGCAAGTGATATATTTAAGATAGTTCTTACCTAAAACCGTTTATGACAGATTCCGATGAAAATTTGCAAGTGAAATCTTTGAAGCCTCCTTCAGCTTCATGCAAAATCTCAATAAAATTGACTTCTTAGTTTTCAAAAAAAAAAAAAAATTCGAAAATACATTGTTTCTTATGGGAGTTGCAAATTTTCGCTGCATTTTCTTCCGTAAAATTTAAATGCGTCGAAGAATTTTCACAAAAAACTACACAATCGACCGGTGCTATCCCTAGAAACGATAAGAATTTTGAAAAATTGACTTTTACTACCGATTTTCTTGTAAAACACGAAAAATAATCACGAGGTGAAATGTCACATAATAAAATCTGAAAACTTGGCAACGTCGCACTCGAATGTTACTAGGAACTGCTGGCCATTGTCATAATGTGCATGCATATTATGGGTGGGATCGGTCAAATTTAAAAAGGAAAGCTATATGTACTGAAGGTACTGAACATCATAACCAGGGCAACCAAAAATATTTACGAGAAAATGCAAAATATTTATTTATCTATACACAAAAAAACAGCGAAATATTTATGATAGGTTGTTGATATGCAAGAAATATTTATGATCAAATTGAAGCAAATTTCATGTTTTTTGTACATTTGTTTACATTTTCGGCTTCAAATCAAAGTTGTTACAGAAAATGACCACATGTTTTGCTAAGTTCTCAAACAGAAATGTACGTCGGTTGTAGCTTAAACATTTTTGTATCTAGAAAATGACCGACGTTCATCGACGTCAGCAGTACAAATTTGAATGCGTCGATTTCAGTTGGTGAAAGGCTTTCAACGAATTCATCTGGCTCTGTGATTTTCCCCGTGCTCAAAATCTTGAAAATTTTCTTAATTATTGATAGCCCCTTACTGCGAGCTACAACTATATCGAAGTTTTAAAAATGAAAAGCATTATGTTTCAATTCATTATTTATTTTGAAATGTAAACAGATTATCAATCTGTAGTCATGTCGAATAATTTCTCGGTAATTTTCAAACTGCGAATTGAAGAAAATGACGAATATTTAATGACGAAACATGTATAAGAAGTACAATATTTTTTATAGTCAAAAATAGTTGAAAATATTTGGGATTAAACATGAAAAACGTTAAAATATTTACAAAAAATCTAAAAGTGGCGAAATATTTATGTTCTGCAAAAAACTGCCAAAATATTTATTTAAATATTTTTTATTTAAATGAATGTTTTTGGTTGCGCTGATCATAACTTTACACAACATCCAAGGATACTAGATAGACTAGGATTGGAAACTCGAGTGAAAGGAGTAAAATGCCTCGCGTTGGCTATTATCATTGGCCTGAACCTTGCGCGTTGCTATAAATAACGCGCAAGGTTCGGGTGGAACAATAAAAGGTTTGATTTCCCTATCATCATCGCTGACATATTTTGGAATACCGCACACAATAGAAAAGCGGAGCAGTTTCTTATCCTAGTCTATCTAGTATCCTTGACAACATCGATAGTTCTGTGCGTTCTGTGTATGTCATTGTCGTATTGCAACGTTGCCAAACAACAGAATTTATTTGGGCATTAGCGACAACCTCAGTTGATCTCTAACGACTAACTTTATTTCTTTCTGAG
The DNA here is from genome assembly GCA_028476575.1 of Platygaster robiniae. NCBI lineage: Eukaryota > Metazoa > Arthropoda > Insecta > Hymenoptera > Platygastridae > Platygaster > Platygaster robiniae. Next base: position 37,432,757 of record CM052021.1, on the reverse strand, counting down.
GTAAGTACTACTATAATGCATTTCATAATTTACAAGTTCGAGCTGTCAAGTCGATTCCTACAATGTTATAATGCTAAAATGAATATTTTTCGATACATTAAAATGAATATAGACTTATACATATTCGGTCTTTTGACATTCAAGTTTCCCTCTCCATAAAAACTTTCCTACACCGGAAAACCAGACATGGAGTTATAGATTCGTTTATAGACCTGTGTTCCCAGTAATGTTTACATACTGAATTCAGATTTGAGCAAAAATCTTGACACGACTTCTAAAATTTTTAGTACATCGATCCCAGAATTAACCAAGCTAGGTTCAATGTGAGCTCAATCACATTGACTAAATACTAAACCGTAATGCGGAAACAGCCAGGTTACATTCTAGGCAGAAAATTATCAGGGAAAATCCATACTTTAGCGTGGCCCCAGATAGATCAGCCAGTATAGAGGAAACTCTGGATTAGGGCTAGACGGGCACTAGTTGATAAAATTTAGGATTCGTCAGACCTTCCCTGGCATTATTTTGGCCCTCTACAGGATTATTCATGTAGGGGCGCTGTCACGAAAGATCTAGACAACCCCAAGCTAGCTTTCATTAGATGTGGCCTGGATAGAAAATTCTATCAAGGCCCTATCTAGGCCCACATTAGGATTGCCACTGTACTAGGGTTTCCACTTATAACCTAGACAGGACCACTCTTGATTTTACTAGATTTAACCTAGATAGAAAATTTTATCGAGAGGCATCTTCATCTATCTTGGCAATCATTAGAATCACCACTGTACTGGGGTTTCCACTTAAAATCTCGATAGGCCACTTCTCGATTTGAGTAGTCAAAGCCTTTGATACGAAATTATATAATTTTAGCCGTTCTGTATTCAAAGTAGACACCTAAAAATAAATTAGAAGCTTGACGTTTCAAGGAATAAATGATTTAACAAATGTTTTAATACGTTTATTATTATTGTTTTGTTTTTTACTCTAAAACAAAAATAAGCAAATTCATATTTAAATTTTGAAAATTCGCGTGCTTTCCAAACACTCACCAAATGGCTGCTGGATTTTTTTTTCTCGTATTTCAAGCTTTGTGTAGAATGTTTAAGCCAAGTGCATGTCTGGGGGAAAATAAGGATCGTATTTCACAGGCTAATTCTGTAGTAGATCTTTCATTACTCGCGCCACAAAGGCAGGATGAATCTCATCACGATAATAAGGAATAACTCATCAATTTATATATTGCGTACAGAACGTGTAAATATAATGATTACAGAAATAAGTTCAACTATGTACTATACATATCATTTAGTCATAATGTACAGAAAAGAATAGTCAAAAATTACTCACAGTATTAGTAGATTTCTACCAGGGCTGCCAGAAATGAATTAGACCACGCTAGCTACGAACGTAGGGGAACAAGGAGACGAGAAAACGTCATCTCTTGAGTACCCCTACTCTTTTGAAACTACTGCCCGGCAGGACGGGTGGCCGGGCGTCGCGCCCGGTCCCCAGGGGCGAGGGACTACAGACGAAAAAATACATCTTATCGCTGTGCAGCGGTAAGATAAAACATGACAATAGCCTTTTCAATTTCGAGCCGTCTTTTTTCTGGCAGCTATCGATACGGCTATACGTGCATGTCAAAGCGACATGCACGCTCTGATGTTGACATGGCTGATGTATGCAACGAAAATTAATGTTTTATTGCAATTTATAGTTCTGCAGTTCTTTATTGTTCAATTTATCTCAATCGCAATCTAAGATGAGGTGCAAAAGACTAAATTAGACGCTGTCATCGCAATATTGCGGAATGTGTCGAGCGCAGAGACAGTGAATTGAGCGACAAAGAAATTTATATGTTTTATAGAAAAAAAACGACATAATTCTATCAATGGATCATTATAGGTAAACGTTTTACGCATTATTCAGTAAAAAAATTCAATTTTTTGAGCGGGAAGAAAGCGATTAAAAATGTAATTGTTTTCAAAAAATTAAAGCTTACAAAAAAGTTTGATTGTTTATAACAGCAAAAAATAACTATATTTTGACGAATTATTTACATGGTAAAATGAGTCATATAAAGACTTTTCAAAACACCATTTTTTTTCAAAATTCCGTGATGTAGTGGAATTTTCGTGACACACTTGACGTGTTTTGACTCATATGTTTCGTTATGAATATATTTTAACCAAATATATAGATTTTTGGTTACAGCAACCAAATTAGTAGATGTACAAATTAACTACCATATTAGTTACTATAACTTAAACTTTTGTTGACTTAATGTAAATTGTAGTTCTTGTACCCACAAATTTCTCTACGTGTACATCATCAAATTGAATAGTTTAAGGATTTTATTTGATCTATGATTAATTTTTAGATTTTTTTTGATTCATACATGTCAAATTTTTATTTTTGGAATATGTAGTAATTGAAATTCTTTACAGTTTGCCAATTTTAACATTTAAATTGTCGAATTTTTCGTATTAACAGTTCTGACATTAGTTATCCTTGCAAAAGTGTTAACATAAAGTTTACGAAAACATATGCGGACGCACTGGGATGTAAACCATGTAAACGTTTATATAAACGTTTCTTATTTCTATTGGGAAATATACCATTTTACGATTGCATAGAATTAGGCCGAATTTTTCGCTGTATAAACAAAGATATTATAGTTTTTTGCAGAACAACTGTCATTTTTTCAATAAAAATTTTTTTACCCTAGTGAGAGTGTTTACGTAAACTTAATGTAAACATCAAGTAAACATAATGTAAGCATCATGTAAACAGGTTTCGTAAACTTGGTGGTTTTTGTTTTTTTTTGTTCTTTTTGGTTTTTGTTTGCTTGTTTCTTGAATTTTTAAAAATTTTTACCCGATATTCACTTGTATTACAAATTGCTGTAAATCATTAAAAAAAATTTAGATATTCAAAAGTTTTCATCAACTATTAAAGGTCTGCCATTTCGAATTTTTTTTGCACTTGGTTCATAATTGTACAAATGAGTTCATTCGTTGAAAATACTCTTCATTAATTTCTAAGTTTTGAGCTTTGTCGTTTCACGATTTCATTGTTTGTTTGATTATACCAAGTGCGTTTACAGTATTTTCTGACAAACTGACTCGTTGAAATCTAATTATATTATTAAGATTGAAAAATTTCTCTCAACATCAGCGTTTGAATGCGGTAATGCTCTTATCCCGGAAAGTAGTTTTCGTAAATTTTTAAACTGTATACTTTGTTTTTCATCTTTTAATTCAAGAATGTACTCCCACATTTCATTAAAAGTTTTCAGATCGATTTCTGGTTCTAAGCTAAATTCATAAAGTAAATACCATTCTTTACACATGAACGATTTTTCGACTTGATCAAAAATATTGAATTGAAAAGGCTCGGCATTGAAAAGGCTATTGTCATGTTTTATCTTATCGCTGCACAGCGATACTATGTATTTTTTCGTCCATGGCCCCTCGCTCCTGGGGACTGGGCCCGGCGCCCGGCCGCCCGTCCTGCCGGGCAGTAGTTTCGAAAGAGTAGGGGTACTCGAGAAATGACGTTTTCTCGTCTCCTTGTTCCTCTACGTTCGTAGCGAGCGTGCTCTAATTTATTTCTAAGGAGCCTTTTACTCTGATTTGGACGACTCAAATCAACTACAAATCAAACAGATCTTGTTTCAAATCGATTTCTATTTACTAAAACGAAACAATCTACAAATCTTGCTGAGTATGATTTGCGTACGATGCGAGATTTGAAATCTTCAAATATTGTCCAAGAAATGAACGAGGCACGACTCGAGTGCTTACAAATCCCTGCCAATCACCTAGAATCCTCGCAAGTCTCGAATGATCGGGCACAGGCTGGTCGAAGCTGCAGCTATTCCAAGGGACTCGAAATCATCACTAAACCTCACAAATCATAGAGTATCATCCGGTCTAATCGGATCAATACGTGAGTGAAAGTCGTTCATTTCTGGCAGCCCTGATTCCTACAATGGTTAAAAGTAGTTATTCACTTTTTTCTTCAGTCAACTATTACTAATTTCATCAGCAAGCTATATCACTAATTCAATTAATAGATTTTTACCGAAACTTTAGTTGCTCCCTTTTCAATATTTAAATAGTGAAATTCTACTATTAAGTGGTAGTTTTTTATTAATTTAAACTGAGAGAGAAGGCTTGAAAGAACCATCTGGGGGATAAGTTATAAAAAATAACGAGGGCCTCGTTTGGCAAATTTATTCAGGGCCTACCCAGAAATCTCTAGAAAGGCCCAAGTGTTCCAAAACCTTAACAAACGAGGGAGGCGCGCTAGCTAGGCATTACTTGAAAGGCCTACGATTTAATCGGGGCAAACCTATCTAGGTCCATTAGAAATCGAGTTTAAATTTTTGCCTGGTATATGTTATACATTATTCGATTAGTGTTCTGTTCAAAATATTATTTCCATTTTTTACTGTGCGTTTTGTTTGACGCGACTTCATAAGTAGATTGTGCTAATATTCCTCAAATTCTTGGATTAAATTCTTTTGTTCCAATATTAACTATTTTTTAGCTGAAGGTATTTTTCAGACGACTGAAGAAATAGATTCTAACTATTTCAAAAAATTAATTTCTTGTATTTTTTCAAAAGAATACTTTTCTCTCGCAAGGGGCCTGAGAGTCCCTCGTGGTATATTTATATACTGCTTCTCACTTAAAATAGTGTCAACCCAGTGTCAACCCAGCTTGTCATATTACCTCGGAAGCCATATAATGGGCGCCGTTTACCTGTAGTCTTAAGACATTACCATGTACTCTAATGGCAAAGCTACCCTGATGCATATAATGTCACTTCTCATGGTAAAGGGTTAAAGCGCCTACATGGGCGTAGCGACTATACGTTGAGTATTATCATGATTGACGATGAAAACAATCTTTCAAAATCATACATGATTCCTACTCCAAAATGTTAAATTCAATGTTTCTCCAGTCCTAAATTATTGACTTCGTTCGAAATTTGATCGATTGTGAATCGCGACATTGTTTTCAAATATCTGGGTCAAAATCTAATGCTTAATGCGAAGATAGATACAATCCAGAATTGAACAATGCCAACCAAAAACTTGTATCAAATCTATGTTCAATCTAGACTTATTTGGTTTTCCAGGTACCATCCCCCTTAGCAAAATGATATTTTGTGATGAACAAATGACAATTTTTTTCCACACGAGTAATTTATGCGCTTTCTCTCTTCAAACCTAGTCAATGTCCAGTGCACCCAGTCAAACTTGACCATAGAATTGACCACAAACGACCTTTTTAACGGGAGAATCTACACTTTTGGTCATAGCGACGACTGCGGAGTCCAAGGCAACCAAAGTCACTCGACTGTGCTAGTGCTACACTATTCCAAAGTAGAGGAAATAAATCGAAATTCTTCTTGCGGAATAATTGCCGCGTACTCTGTAGATAATGGTAACAAGTAAGTCATGTAATAATTGCTAGACTTTCAAGCTGCTCTTAATTCGTCAATTCTCTAAGGACGTTATATTGTTTCCAGGACTAGAGTTATGCTCTGGGTAACCGTTGTGATACAGTTCCATCCAATAATTCAAAGACTCGGTGACCAGGCGATAAGAGTTGGATGCAGCTTGGGACCAAAAGAGCCAACTCGATCGGAGAACATTACTGTGCAATCAAGCTTTACTTTCCCAAACTCGAAGTAAGTTTGAAAATATGAAACATTGGCGTAATAATTTATCCATTATGTCCGTAGTGCGGGTCAACCTCCAGTGGTGTCCAAAGTAGTCAACAGTTCCTCCTTGGTACCAATCGTGAAAATGAGGATCCTCGACAACAAATCAAAAGGCGTCAGTGTGACGCAATTGGGACAAAGGCTGATATTGAACATTAGCATAGAACGTGGTGATAGTGAGTTATTTTGAAAGTCATGACAAACCTGACTCACATGTATCATAACTGTTATACATATTTAGGCAGGACTGATATAAGAGCTGGTCATCTTGTAGCCACGAGCGAAATGGGCGACTACTCTCTTCTGCTGATCGACGAAAGAGGCTGTCCAGTTGATACCAAAGTCTTTCCACAGTTCATGAAAGACCCGTCAAACAATCGATCTTTGATTGCGGAATTCAATGCTTTTAAGTTTCCAAAAAGCATCAAAGTCGTCTTCCACGTGGTCGTACATTACTGCTCCAAACCGTGTGAACCGGTAAGAACTTACGCACGAAATGAATCAAGTCCAGTATTTTCAAGGATCTACTTTTCCGAAGGTTCGTTGTAAAGGCGGCACACTATCGTACGGACGTAAACGCCGGTCAAATATAGGACCAGAATATCAAATACCAAATGCCAATATCACTCAAATTGACTACGTGCCTCAGGACAAAACCCAGGATCCGTTACCTTTGGAAACAGAGGTGGTTGTGCAAAGTAACGTCATATCGTCAGGACCGTCGACGCAAATGCATCTTGGTGTTCCGGATACGGTTCTTCTTGCTGGGCATGGTAATGATATAAAATATTGGTCTTTGATTTCAAATCGTTAAGGTGATTCAGGTTGGATTTTTTTGCGTGAATAATTTTTTATAGCGTCTCTATCAAATCAATGAAACATGTGTTTTTTTTTCTCTTTTTTCTTAAATTAAAGTTATTTCCTTTGTAAAAGGTTTTGTAAATTTGGGATGGACAGTTGATTTTTCTTCATTACCACGATCTGATTTTTCTTGATATTTCAATAACTCAGTCGGACATTGTTCGATATTTATAATTTTTATTCTATTTAGTAGTTCAAGTTTCATTCTAACGTAAATACCTTGCATATTATTGTGAGTTTCGAATCACAAAACTAGCCCATTGTCACTGCCTGAATCACGTAACAAGCGACTTCTTACAGAATTTTCAGACAGCTTATTCTGCATACACCCGGTGCTTCTAATGGCAGTCCTCACGTTATGGCTTATTATCCAAATCGCCCTTATGATCAGTTGCATCACCGCAGTTTGGAGGTATCGCAAGCTAGCCAGAGAAGCCGAAGACGACAGAGCTTACGTGCTATCTAGGCATTTGTATGGGGTTCATGGTGGTAATTTTGAAATAGCCCGAAGAGTTCGATGGGCTGACAATGACTCTTCCTTCGATTAACTGCGAAAACCAAATATACACGCGTTATCGAACAACATGCGTGTGTGTTTTTTTTGTGAGTTTTGGGTAGAGAATAAATTTTTCAAGGTTACAAATTTTTGTAGTCTTACTTTTTCCCCCTATTATTTATTATTTGGTGATAAAAAAAATGAGATAAACATCCTTATTAGAGAAAGTGGGAAATTGATCACTCAGAGTTAATTTTTTTATTGAGAGTGATCTCTTCTTTATTATTTTCATTGATCATTATTTCAATTATTTAACCATAGATTTTTATTTGATCCTGATGAGGGCCTAATATGCGGCGGAAATATTGATTAGTTAAAATAAATACATGAAGGATTACTATTGATAAAACAATTGGGTCTGAGTTATCAATTTCCCACCTTTTTTAAGGACGTTTGTCGAAAATGGAGCAAATAAATGAAAAATGGTCTTTTATGAATCAAGAAATGAAGTACTTGTCATGGATAAAGCTACGAAAAATATAGTAACGTGACAAAAACAAACCGTTACATTATATCAGTGTGCTTAAGCTACGGCCAAAATCTCCGACACAAATTGCAGCGCCACCTCTCTAGTCCCGGGACTAGGATCTAAAATTGAAAAGAGAAAACTGCTTGTGTCGCATTCTTTTGCATTCTTCATCTGTCGAATTTTAGCTTCTAGTCCCGGTACCGGGATTGTGGCGCTCAGATTTCAGGCAATTTCTGTCGTGCATTGAGGTAAATGGGAGCTTTAGCACACTGGCATAGATGACCTATGTATTTATGAATTGCATTGAAGATTTTGTTGTGGAATGCATTTATATGCATATATTATCATTTTGATACTAATACTTACGTCGAAATATCATTTTTACTTTTTTTGGAACAATCTTTCGTCAGTAGTCGAGTTAGGCGAGTTTGACCCGTAGCCCGAAATGATGGCCACGCAAATTCATTCAAATCTTCCATATCATTCAAATTCTCGTCAAGCACGTGAGCCAAACACGCGACGCACTGTACCACTGATCTCTAAAAACACTGGATCGGCAATGGGTGAAAACTGGGGGTAAAAAATTGAAGGTCGACATATTTGATGGCTCGCGGCCGAGCATGCGCACTGAGTTACTACCACTACGGCAATTGGTGTACATGTGTACGCATACTAGCGTGCAATGTTTACAAATTGTTTACAATGTTTACAAAATACTCTCGAATCACAGCATATAACTCGATCTTGAGACGAGTTGAATTTAAATAATGAATCAACCGGTATACTGATTGCCAACAATAAAAACAAATACATGTGCTGACTTTTCAATTAATGGTATTTTATGATATTTGCAGATTTTTCCCCTGTCCACTAATTCATGAAATGAATTTCACTAAAAAACATTTAGTTTGTCATAAATTTTTATGTTTAATTTTCGTGCACTTCACTCTCCATATGAAACATATAAAATTTTAACAGTGCAATCATATTACTTATTCTATCATTTTATTCACTATTTAAAAAAATAATTTGATATAGAGTGTCAAACCTTTATTTTACTGGTTTCTTTTTCACAGTAGCAGAGTATTTTCACTTATCTAGCCTAATTTGCACGAAAAACATTGAAAATCACTTTACTAAAACCTTTTTTTTTCCCTGAATTTTCATTCACCTATTCAAATTTTCACCGCGTAAGAATCGGAACTATTGCGCATGCTCGGTCATCGACCAAGAAGAATGGCGGCATTCAAATCCGCCGTGACATGACGAGTGGGGGTACGCCATTGCCAATCCGGTGTTTTTATAGTTAAGTGCACTGTACCCACTGTACATTAACTTCGGCAGTGGCGGCAGTAGCAGGGTGGATGTAATCGTTCCGAAAGTTCTCAAAATTTTGAACCCTTTCAGGCGGGAGTATTTTAACCGATATAGGTTACATTTCCCAAGAGCTGAATTCGTCGATGAATGCGCGGGAAATTTGAAATTCACGGATCAGGACCACGTGTCTATTTTATATTATATTCTATATAGTTATATAACCACATGCAATATTATGCTGTATTAAATTATTTAATCGCTAAATAGTAATAGTATGAAATAGAAAATTATAATGAAAGAATAACATAAAATAATGAGTTCTAAAAATTTTATTTTATTTTTATAGAACATATGTTAATGATCTATAACAATTGAAAACTAATCAATTAGTGATAAACATATTTTTTTATTACTTACCAAACAATGATTCATAAATATGATACAAGAAATATTTATTTATCCATGAAATTGTTATATTTAATATTGATTAATTTTTTTATGATTGATCGGTACTGAATATTTTTTTTTAAATTCGATTTTTCTGAACTCATAATATTGGTTGAATGAAAATTTTTTGCAGATCCTAGAATTTTCTTAAAAATGGGAACCTTTAATTTATTCGGAAACAAAAAATTTTTGGAGTTTAGAATTTTTCTGGACTTACAATTAGAACTTTTCCAAAAAATGAAACTTTGATTTGTTCAAGACTTGAAGATTTTATATGTACCTCACATTTATTCGACAGTTTAAACTTGGTGTTTTTGTGGACTTGAGATTTTTTCAAAAGTTGGAGATTAAAATTTTTTTTGGGAACTTACGATTTTTCGAAAGTTGAAAATTAAGTGAGGAGTATATACTCTGAGAAAAATTATCCATTTGGCAATGGGTTTTAGGGTTTCCGCCAATGGAGACCAATGGGAATTAAATAAAAAAATCAATTACTGTTTTTTATCATTGAATCTCGTAGGCAAAAACCTATTGCCAATGGGTCATTTTTATAAGGGTAATAATCAAGTATAAGAAATTATCATATCCCAATAGGCACGTAATATTTCGAAATGTTTCAGAAACATCTCAGAAAGATTTCAAGTATTTTCGAAATATTTCTGAAGCGTTACGTGTCGAATGGGATTATATTACATCATGCATAACCTTATATAACCTATAACCTCATGCAGTTTCAACTTTTAGAAAAATTTCAAGCTACCCAAAAAATTATATCTTCCAACTTTTGGAAAAACTCAAGTACAGAAATATTCCAAGTTTAAACTTTTGAATAATTATTTGAAGTCCATATACAAATAACTCCAAGTCTCGACAAATTCAAAGTTATAATTTTTGGAAAAGTTCTAAATCTAGAAAAATTCTAAATTATTGAAAATTCAAAGTACGAACTTTTGGAAAAATGTTAAGTACAGGAAACATGCGAAGTTTGAACTTAAAAAAGAATTCTTAATCGAGAAAAATTGAAATTTTAAAAAAATATTCAGTACCGATCGATCGGAAAAAATTTTTATTATTATTAAAAGCACAATTTTATGAATAAATAGAAAATTATTTTACTATATTCTACAAATGATTATTTGCTAGTCTATTAAATAATATATAGAAAATATTTTAAAATAGACACGTGGTTCTGATACGTGTATTTCAAATGCCCCACGCATTTATCGACAAATTTAGTTTTTGGAGAATTTAACCCAGATCGGCTAAAATGCTCCCGCCCGAAAGGGTTCAAAATTTTGGGAACTTTCGGAACGATTACATCCATCCTGCTACTGCCGCCACTGCCGAAGTTAATGTACAGTGGGTACAGTGCGTCGCGTATTTGCTCGACGAGAATTTTAGCACTTTTGGGCGGGCATAGGCGAGGGACAAATATTCGGTCTGGACTGGATAATCCGATCTAGATATTTCAAAATGACACGAGAAATCTAAAATGCACCAATATATTGTGTATATATTGGTATATATACACAATATAAATGAAATAAAATTATAATTACTAATAAAAATAAAATCATTCACATATAATATACACCAATATATTGCCGTTACGCTATAGCGTGACGGCATTTTAAATTTCCTGCGCCATTTTGAGATATCCGGGCTAGATTATCCAACCGGGACCGGATATTTGTCTCCCACCCGAAAGTGCTATTTGAATGATATGAAAGATTTGAATGAATTCGCGCGGCCACCATTTTGGGCTTCGTGTCAAACTCGCCTAACTCGCCTACTGACGAAAGATCGTTCCAAAAAGAGGAAAAAATGATGTTTTGATGTAAGTATTAGTATGAAAATGATAATATATGCATATAAATGCATTCCACAAAAAAATTTTCAATGCAATCCGTGCATACATAGGTCATCTGTGCATAAAATCAATTGGAGATCGTCTGGTGATCAATGTTCGATCTCCAAACGGTCTCCAATTGGTCTCGCTCATCCTGCTAGAGTTTAATTGACAGATCAAACGAACTTACCTGTAAGTGAAGTTCGATCTTAATTATACGTAGACCCTCGTTCGAGACGATTACTTGGTAGTATGCTCTTCCAATAGATGTCACCACAATACTTTAAAGTGTTAAAAATGAAATATCCCCAGCCTTTCCCCTCCCACGATGCCCCTTCCGCTTCCTTTGCTCCTCATTACGTTCAGAGATAAGTCATATTCAAGAGAGAGAAAAAGAAAAATAAGATTCCTTGTGGAGCTTCGCGAGCCATGTCAGGGTTGGGATTGAAAAGGGAGAGAGGTAATCGTCTCGAACGAGGTTCTACGTATAATTAAGATCGAACTTCACTTACAGGTAAGTTCGTTTGATCTGTCAATTATACTACGAGCCTCGTTCTCGCGATTACTTGGTAGATGTTTAGAGTCATCAATATTAAATTGCACTTCTTAATCTTCTTTTTTTTTTATGTAATAATAACATCAATTATAAAACCAACGTCTACAGATATGGGCCTATCTATCTCAAGAGATCCATCACGAAGTTCTCTTCCGTAGGTACAATACACCTATTGTAGTGCCTAGCGAAAACCTGAGACTCCTCAGACCAACCAGCGGCCTTCTTAATTACGCTTATATCTATACCCTTTTTAAGAGCCGCTGACGTCGACGCATGCCTCGTGCTATGAGCGGTGAACTCCCCACCGATCCCGCACTCGGCTAAGGTAGCCCTAATCCAACGACCTATCGTGTCTCTCGACGCTGCCTTAAAAGGTCTTCTCGTAGTAATTAACAAATTATCGCAACCACTCCTCAAATCCGTCGTTACTTGAATGTATCTCTCCAGCACATTAGCAACGCACAGCTCGGGTTTATCGTGAAAAAATGGAATGGGCAGTAAGGGTTGGCATGCCCCTGGACGGGATGTCTTTAAAACCCCCGGAACCCGAATCTCATAACCCCCGCTGGATCGGCCCACATTTGACAACTTCAGGGCTGCCAAAGTCTGGATCCTCTGCGCCGACCCCAGCGCCAGCAGCATCACCATCTTCCTCGTCAATTTTTCCAAATTCAAGTCCCCCAAAGGATGGCAACCCCCAATTTTTTCCAAAACCGAACTTATGTCCCAAATTTTGTCATATTTCGCCTTCGATGGGCGGAGTCTAAATGCCACCCTAAAAAACCGCGCGAGGTTCCTACTCCCGGAGAAATCGTTCACTGAAATCGACATTATCGCGGCCCGATACGAGTTCAGTGACCCGTACGCTAGACCCCCATCAAATTTACTCCATAAGAACTTCAAGAGTAAGTCCTCCTGGAATCTAGAAGGATCTACACCCCCCTGATGACAAAAACTGACCTTTTCCTTGATCGGCCCTAAATATTGCTTCAAGGTGGCCGGCGCTCACAATGCCATGCATATATCGATCGCTTCTGCCGGTACCCCTCGCCGCGTCAGCGCCGCCCCGAGAACTTCCCCGCAAGTAGTACCAGGCTCCCGGCCATCGGGTGTCCCGCTGAGCTTAAAGGGGATAACAACAGTTCAGGGGCCGGGTTAAATTTCAAAACATTCTTTTCCACAACTAGTGAGTGGAAAAATGGGAACCATGGCTAGTTCGGCCAATTCGATACAATCAAGATCCCCGTGGCCCCGTCCGACACGATCTTCTGTAGGACCCTAGGGATCAGCGAGAAAGGAGGAAATGCCCAGAAAAATTCCCCCGACCAATCACGCGTGAACGCATCGATCCCCTCCGCGTCAGGGTCATTATTCCAAGCAAAGTACCTGAGGCACTTCGCATTGGCCCGCGTCGCAAATAAATCCACCTTAGGGACCCCAAAAACACGAACAGCGCGCCTGTACGCGTAATCCGCGATTTCCCACTCCGTATCTATATTCTTAATGCGGGATTCACCGTCAGCCTCAGTATTATCGGCCGATTTTATGTACGATGCGAACAACCACAATTTTCGACGCTCGCACCAAGCCCAAATATCACGAGTAATGGTATTTAAAGCGTCATGTTGCACGCCACCCATTTTATTGATGTACGCCACGGCCGTAGTTTTGTCGATTCTCAATAATACATCGCGTCCACTCAAATACCCTGCAAAACATTTCAAACCCATGAATGCTGCGATGAGCTCGAGATGGTTAATATGGAACCAAAACCTTATGTGGTTAATATAAGGTTTTGGGAAAACAAAAGTTGCATTGGATGTAAATCCGCCGATATACCCTATGGGCTAGGAGCGGCGGGGAGACACACAGTTGTGTCGTGATGACCCTCAGAACTTCTTGAAACAAGGTCACTTTTCCGATCATTAATAACAAACCCCAGTCTTTCAAGTAGCCCTCTTGTAGCCGTCAAATTCACCGCCTCAGGAGTTTTCTTACCTAAATTACTCTTTGCGTCGTTAATCTGCGCCTCAACCCTAGCATTGGATTTCGAAAGCACGTGGCTAGAGTTAGAGCCCCCAGCCCTTTGTGCCTTTAGTTCGTCCAATTTTGGTTGGACTCGTCGCATTTTCTTTTCTAAATGTTGTTGCTTTTCTTCTGCACTTCGTTTTTCCATTTTTGGATAATTTTCTTCTAAAAAAAACTGTTTTTTTAAAGAAAGTACTCTGAAATATTGTGCCACACCGGCACAAAAGACAATAATGAGGAGCAAAGGAAGCGGAAGGGGCATCGTGGGAGGGGAAAGGTTGGGGATATTTCATTTTTAACTCTCTGAAGTATTGTGGTGACATCTGTTGGAAGAGCATACTACCAAGTTAAAGCGAGAACGAGGCTCGTAGTATAACTTATTTAAACGAGCGCAATTCAATAATTCTGTAATTATTAATTACCCTCCTTCGATAAATTCGAAATGCTCAAATTATTAAGATGACAAAGCTGAAATATTTTTTTACATTTCGGAAATCTCGTAAGTAACTAATGATCATCTCATTGAAAATGGCGTTTGACACACGATACCGAAATTTCGATAGCTATTTGACAAATTACAGTTCTATTGACTGCACAAAATTGTAGCCAGCTATGATGAATTTGAATTTCACAAAACATGATATATGAAGTATTAAAAATATTTACGTCACTTTACCAAAAATTTAGTTAATTTAATCTAATAACTACAAAATGTCTTATAGGCTGTATTAAACGAACTTTGAGTGCTGATTGCAGATACTTTACTAATGTTGTATACTCAATCTTCTTTGATCAAATTCGGTAGATTTATTTGTAAAATCTGGTCGACAAAGGATTTTCCAGAATTTAAATAATCATTTTGTAAGAAAATATAAAATTGTGACTACATCGATTGATTCAGAGTTCCAAGAAGAAGATATTTGAAAAGTTTTTGGGAGATTCTCGCAATATTATTCTGCATCAAGTAAAGTAAGTGGAGACTAGGAAATTTCAAAATTCAGTTATCAGAGTTCTGGCTACTTTTTATCTATGGATTAATGTTACTTTTTATTTTTTGAAATGACAGTGTCAGCAGCTTTTGATTATTTAGCACACTTATAGGTTTCCTCAACTACTATTATGTGCAGGTTCGATTTTCAATCAAAATGTAAAGTAAGAACAGGTAATTTTCTACTCAGATTTAAGGTTGAAATAACTGAGTTCTGAATTTTTGATGGATGCATTTCGATTGATATGTAAGATGAAAAATTGAATAGTTTGACCACTTGAATAGTTTGACACTTGTTGTAAGGTCCCGAATCGAAAAAGTTTGTCCTCAAAATATCCTCAAAGTACTCATTTTGTCCTCATTTTGTACTCAAAATACTCGTTTCTATTGTATACATTTTATGAAAACCGTACTAAAATGCTTAAAATGTGCTCAAATGTCCTCACACAATTTCATTATTTTTAATAGGGTTGTAAAAAGTTCTCATATTATCCTCAAAGTACTCTTATTATCCTGATAGTGTACTCAAAATACTCAGATGAAAATTCGTTCAAAAAATGCTCAAAATAGGCTCAGTATCCTCACATCACGAAAACTGCCTGCATCTAAAAAATATTTTCTGAGTTCTTAACTTTTTTTAAATTCTTTTCATGATTTTGAAGTCTATTTTAATAAAATAATATATTCAAGTATTCGTAAAGATGTTTCGTTGAAGTGAAAAAACTTTATTTGCTTCAAAGATTATTTACTATTCTGAATAAATAAATTCAAATAAAAATTACAGTTGTTTTTTTAATGTCACATTTTGCAATCACTATTTTAATTCTTTTCGATTCACTGGAGCACATATGTAAATATTATCTTAGTAGCACGTGTATATACATACCGTGACTAAATTTTCGACTGGGACAATGACGAAGTCTTTAGAAACAGTACACTTGTACGTATAAAAAAGAATAGTTTCAACACCATTGTCGTCAATTGCCTCAAAAGGTCTACTTTCCGACATCGCCAAAATAAGTGACACTCTAATGTATATATGTACATTTTACGTACACTCAGAGAATAGATATAGTATGATTGACTAAATTCATTTAGTTAACCGTCTTTTGTTGAATATTTATTTGACTAAATTTTTAAGAATCCTGTATATGGTAGAGATATATTATACATTCGGAAAAAGTTCCTCTAATCTTTCAAAAAATATTTTCCAGTGTCAAATACAGTATTTATTTACGCTAGGTCAAAAAATTTTATCGCTTTACAGTTATTTCTTCTCATTTCAATAAAGAAATATTATACGATGTCAGAAAATGTAAAATTAGAAGCAAGTCAATAGTCCATTACCTCCAAATCAAGTACCTTTTTGTTCGCAAGTTATTAATTCATTCAAGCAAAATATAGTTCGTTTTTAAAATCAATGATTTTGTAATTTAGGTGTTCTGACGTCAGGTCTGAGGTCAGATATGACGTAAAACATTGGCCAAAAATCTTATGTCAGTTCTGACGTCAAATCTGACGTAAGATTTGATGTCAGATCTGACGTCAGATTCTAAGATTATTCGAAAATAAACAAAAAGTTAAACTCGGCTGAAAATTTAGTGAAATTCGATTTATCGTGTCATTTCACCTTCATCATGCACTTACATTTTAAAAAAATGTGGCTCTTATTCAGGATTTGAACTTGGGTTGCCCACGTGAAAGACCGCGGCGCTGACACCTGTGCCATTTTGACTTGTGGTAATTTGTGTAAAACGCTGTTTCCCACTTATCTTATAAGTGTACTGGCTTAGTTACAATAGAATATTTTTCTGGTTCCAACAGAAATGGAATTGGCTCATTGTCAATGGCAGCGTCACGATCTATCACGTGGGAGTCTCGAGTTCAAATCCCAAATATTTACAATTTTTTCATAGTGTGAAACGCATGATGAATAATGTTAAATGACAATAACCGAATTTTCTTAAATTAACAGCTCTTTTAAACATTGTTTATTTTTTATTTTGAAACAATCCTAGAATCTGACGTCAGATCTGACATCAGATCTTACGCCAGATCTGACGTCAGAACTAACATCAGATTTTTGGCCAATGTCTTACGTCAGATCCAACGTCAGATCTGAGGTCAGATCTGACGCCTTAATTTTTCAGTAGGGTTGTTTTACAAAACCGAAACCGAAACCAGAAACATTTTTTTTTTTTCTTGAAACCGAAACCGTTTTTTTTTTTTTTCTAAACCGAAACCGTTACATGTAGCGGTCTTGGTCCCTGATTTTTACCAGAACCTTTTTTTATATTTTAATGTTCGTTACCCAACTACTTTCAAATTCAAAGTTTATTATGTTTTAAATTTTAAAATATGAAATTACTGAATTTGCATTTTTCAATTTCTAATTTCAAATCAAACTTGTAGAATAATCTTAAATATTTTCATCCACGATATCGAGGTTCACAACTTTTGTAATTCAACGCATCCTATGAATTTCATTTATTATCAATGTGAATTTTTTAATTCGAAACTTCTGCATAAAAGTATGATTTAATTTTGAAAGTTACAATCTTTAACATCTATTTTACTCATTATAATTTAAAAAAATTCCGGATTAAAATTGTCAGGTCAACACTTTAAAGAATAAAATGTCTTTCAAATATTTCTCAAGTTATATGAATGATAAAATTTCAGTTAGTCTGTTATTGTTATTGAGATCAATAATCTCAGTTGAGATTAAATAATTAATAAAACAAACGCCCGAAAAAAAATAATTATCAATCAAAGTCAACTAAGAGTATATTACATAAATTCTCTCGCGAGCGTGGATTTTCGACTTTCAAGTTCAGACTCTATCAGCATCATCACACACACGGGCCACGGCACGCACGCACACACTCACAGAAAATTACTTTCGCCAATTCTCGCTGTGAAGCGGCGTGGCCAACGCACCACCCAAGACAAGCCGGAAATGGCCAGATGTACAAAGATTAAAATGGCGGCCGCGCCAAATTTAAATTTAACGAGTTCAATATGACTCTGACTACTGAACGCGACTGTCGAGCACTGTACGCTGCTGTATGCAACTCGGTCTGTCATTGTTTTCAACTGTACTGCACAGCACTGTATTTAAATTTAGCGAGTTCGATTGTCGAGCACTGGACATATGCAACTCAACACTGTAGTACACAGTAATACGGATTAGTGCTACTGCACACAACTGCACGTTCATTTATTAAAATGGTCACGACTTGACGACACTTGACGAGTTCATGAAAAATAAATCAAAATAAATATGGTATGCGCGGTGCGGTGTAATACTTCATATACGCCCATCCTCTGAAGTCGCTGATCCGGTCCCCGCATAGAACAAATTTTTTATTTTTCAAACATGACTATCCGGAACTGCAATAAATATATTATTTGTATTTTTTTTTATTTTTACGATTCATACTTTCGAAAACTGACATCAGTTGTATAGGGAAAGTTTCATTAGAACCGCATGAATGTTGAATATTCCTGAAGTATCTTTTTTCACACGTCATAATGTGATACAATTTTCCGATAAAAACAATTGTACAAATAAAGAAAGGTACGAATAATAATATTAATGAAAAAATGAGTGAAATGTTTAGTTATACTCATAACTGGCAGATAACTTGGATTTGAAATAAATAAGTAATGCAAAAATGTGACTTGATCAAACAGTTCGGAAGAACTGTCTTGTTGGGCAATACAGGACAAGACTGTTCGACACCCTGTTTCTTTCCCGAGATATTACGTTCTGCGCAGGGCACTCCTGCGTTGCCCAATGCTCGCGCTTGATTTAAAACAGCTGCCCAATCACAGTCGAGCTTTAGTAGCACATGTGCGGCCGCGTCGCGTTTTCGAGTGGTTTCGGCTACAAGTTTTATTTTCAGGTTTGTTTTGACGCGTGTGACGTCATTCAGGTTTGTTTTGACGTGTGTGACGTCACCTCGCTGTCTGTGATTAGCTGAAATTTGACCATCTCTCAGAGGTTCCAAGAGATGGAGCCACGGCATTTGTTTTAGAATTGGCCATTTTTTTTTTATTTGAATCAAAAGTCATCATACATGATCATACATATCAGCAATCATCATATTTCACAAATACAAATAATATTGACTGAAAATTGATTAGAGTGGATAAAAGTTAGTTAAACATCATATTATTCTAGCTTCTGTGCTGTGACATTGTCCTTTTTTTCTTTTTTTGGAATTTTAATTTCTGTGCTGGGCATCGTGTCTTGCTTTTGCCTATTTTTTGGGAAAAGATTAATAATTTGATATATATCATTATTGACATTGTTTCATTAATGTGAGAGGCAGAAACTTGAAAAATTGTGCAGAAACATGAAAGGTAGTGAAAGAGTGAAATCTAATTCAGTGTTTTTTGATTAGCTTTCGTTTGAGGATTTCATTTTACATTGGAGATATAAAAATTTTCTAAACAGATAGTTTTCGCAAGTTACTTGTCCAAATTTCGTTTTTTCATGCTCTCATAAATATATAAATCTCATGAATATATAAAAAAAAAAAAAAAAACGTAGAATCATAAAAGCTTTTCAGATTGTATTTATTTCAATGTGGATTATTATAGATGAATATTTATATTTATTTTTATAATTATTATTATAGACAAAGTTTCATGTTTTAGATGTAAATTTGAATTTTTATATTATGTATGTTTTTCTTAATAGTTTTGCAAATTTTGGAAATCTTATAAATATGCGTGTACCTTTTTCTTAATATATTGTTATTGTACGGTTATTATTTTGAAGAAATATGAAATTGAAAAAAATAATAAATGAAATTGTATGATAAGAATATTTCAATTATTTTTATTTTATATGAAATTGAGAGATAAAAAATAATTTTTAGTTTTAATATGAAGTTGAGTGATAAAAAACTAATTTTTTAGTTTTAACTAATTAGGTGACTATTTATTTTTAATTGCATTTCCCAGACAGTTTTAGGTATGCGATTCGACTCTGAAAAATTGTATTTCATTTGAAAATGCGTTATGTGTATAAAATTTCTTTTTCTGAAATATGCAACACGTAATGATCATTGCGAAACTTAATTATTAATTTTTTTTTTTTATTTGTTACTTCATTAGAAATTTTTGTACAGTAATGCTCACCGTAATGCAAAACTTGCGGTCTCTACCTTGCATTACGATGGACGACGATTTGGCGGCGAGTCACGCCTCAAAGCAGGAGCATATTCATATGCGTGGTTTTATATGTACAGCTATTACGTTTAAATTTTACTATTTGTATTCTTTTACTTGTAAAATACTATGGAAATAATTACATTTATTTCATAATTACATATATTGCACTTATTTTCAATGATCAAAAGGAACATAGTGAAGAATCACAAAAAATTAAATCATGATATTTTTCTTCAAATTGTTAAAATTATACTTGTCTTCCGATATGTGTCGTAATTTAATCATATAAATAATGATGAATAAATATTGTTACGCATTACTTCAAAACAACAAACTTTTTTAGAGAAAATATGAATAATAATTTATTCAGAACGATCTCTGAAATTTCTTGAAAGCATTTCTAGTAAGTTCTAAATCTATTGAGAAATATTATGTCTGTAATTAATTTATAATTTTATAATAGAGAAAACATACATCATAGTTATATAAGTTATTTATAGCATTATTGTCTCGATTATACTTATGACATAATGATATTATTTTTTTATATTTATCATTATTATAACTAATATTATTTATTTTTATTACGAATTTTCCTATTACCTAAGCAGTTACTAATATAACAGGAAATAGGAGAAAGAGTGAATTAAGTTTAACAATAAATGTAAGAGTAATTATTTTAATAGAATAAGAATTAAGTAAACGGGAAAATAACGTAGAATTCGAGCCGAATAGATTTCTAAAATTCACGCCCCTAGTTACTCGGGTTTTTTTAATTTTCAGATTTTTGGATAACTTCTTATAAAATTTCGGTTTTTAATAAAATTCCACTTTCTTTGTACAATGACTTTATAAAAAGAGCCATGTTTGATAAAGTTTTGCTCAGTTGTTATGAAGTCACTTTATAAAAACTTTATGCAGATTTTATGAAGTTTTTATAAAGTTACTACATAAAACTAATAAAAACTTTATAAAACGTTGCTCTTTTTGTAAGTCACTTTATAAAAATGGCGGAATTTTATTTTCAGAAACTGAAATTTTATAAGGGGTTTTATTCAAAATTTAATATAAAAACCTAAGTTACTATAGGATTTTTATTGACGCCCTATCGGGCAGGTCGCAATAGTCGTGCAATAGACAAGAGTCAGCAATAGTCAGAAACAAGTCAGCTAAAGTCAGCTGTATGATGATACTCACGTACAGGTGAGTCAGTCACCGTGGTAAAATCGCATCGAAAAATTTCATTTCCTTAAAAAATAACATCAACGAATTAAACAATGTAAATCAACGTAAGCCACTAGAAGCATAAAAAAATGTAAAAATAATGCTAGTTACTCTGTAAAGAAAATAATTTTTGTTCGATTTGACACTGCGGAATCCAAATTATTTAAACTTCCAAAAGTCTGCAAGGTTCCGAATCGTCAAAGTGAAAAATGATAATTTTTAGTCATCGCCTTTTGTGATTTAGTATGAAGATGATAATACTTTTAAGTCATTCGGTAAACTCAACGTTAATTAATTATTGTTTTTTGCACACACGAGTAGAAAAATCGCAAATAAAAACTTTATTCGATTTGAGGTACTGCAAAGTTAACTTATAAAATTTGGTGAGCTGAAGTAAATGCGAAATTCGTTGGAAAGTTACAATCTGTAAGATTCTGGAGTTTTGGAGAAATACAATAAATTCCCAGATAGCAACTGTGCGAGGCACTTAAGTCGCACGAGGGCGAGCGCACGCGTGCGTGCAATAAGTTGTCCGAATGAAACGCACATACCCACCTGCCCGAGTAAAAAAAAAGTCGGCCTTAGTATGTCCGAGGTCGATTCGATGTCGGATATGACTCGGCCACGGTATATCGGCCTCGATGCTCAGATTGACGTCGAATTCAATGACGATGGCCGAGATGAGCGCAGCCATATTGCGATTGCATATTACGTCGAATTCAAGTCGGTCACGCATATATCGGCCATGGTTGCTCGGATCGGCGTCGATGGTCGACATATGGCCGAGATAAATGTGCCATATGATCGAATTCTAATATATTGTCTATGAGTTTTCGATCTCGATTAAATGAAGAAAATTGTGTAATGTATTTTTATGAATTTTCGATAATGAAAAATTGAAATTTACAAATTAAGTTGACAAAAATATATTTAAAAAACTGTTGGGGGAAGTTCTCACCAGAGTTAGTGATTGGGGGAACGGGCGCAGCGAGAGGCGAACGGCAAAACAAAAAAACAGAGGAGCTGAAGAAAAAGTTTAATGCAAAAATTAATAAATGTAATCATTTTGCAATAAATAGCAAATTTTTTTCATACATGTTTTGCATATTTATAATTTTGAATTTCGGAGGTATAAATGCTGTTACAATAAGGTTCTTTTTCTTATTCAGTACAGAAAATGAACATTATTGTATAATGGCACTTATACCCTTGAAATTATAATACACAAATATTCTTTATGAGTGACGTCGGTCCGACATACAAAGTCGACATCGGAACGACGTAAAAGGCCGACCTCGGATCTAACGTACATGACCGATCTCGGATCGACGTACATGGACGACGACGGATGGAGGTCGGCCTAGCGTTATAAAATCATGCCTCAGAACGACGTCGATTGTCGACCTCGTATATGCAGTGACCGACTTCGGATCGACGTCGATGTGACTTTATTTTTTCGCTCGGGTGGGTCTCACACGTAAACCATAAATTTACTTTTACTGCGAGTTCTGAAGTTGGTAGCAACTGTGCGAAGCACTTGAGTCACACTAGTGCGAGCGCACGCATGCGTGCAATAATTTGTCCGAATGAGACGCACGTATGTTATAAAAATAAATAATGCGCATGCGGGGTTGTCCACAGAATTGTCAGTGTTGTCAGAGACACATGAAATTTGTTTACTTCGCTGTAAGGTGAAAAAATACCAGTGTTTGCTTTTATTTGCAATCGGCACAAAATAATTTGTAAGTATAAATTAAGTATATTGATTAATAACTTTAGTATTTTTAAAGTGATGTAACTTAAAGCAAAAGTTTCGTAGGAAGTATAAGTGAAAGAAAATTTTATTTAGACATTTTTAAAAGCACGTGTACGAAATAAAATGAACAAAATTTATAAATTATCGATTTTTTCGTGATCACTGAAAAAGTTGCAAAATCTGAAATTTTGTACATTCATCATCCCGATAATCAGCCCTCATTTTTTTTTCACGTGTTTTTATTATGGTTAAAATTTTGAGATAGGAAGAAACTGAATAGAATTCATTTTTTTGTCCCTTAATTGAAAACTGAAGTCTACAAAGCATGCATGAAGTTGTTAAATATGAAAATTGCTAAAACTGTGTAACCATAATTCAAAAAAAGGCTAACATTTTTCCAGCTCTTCCAGAAAAGGAGGCAAGTTAGGTGTTCAGGGAACCATCAGGTCAGTTGCTCAGGATTCAAACCTCTCCAGAAATTCAAATAAAATTTATAATTATTAAATAATTTTTTTTTTGATACTGGGAAATTTCGCAGAATTTATAAAAATTTTTATGCACTTTCTAGGATTACGAAAAAATTTTTTTTAAGTTATCATTATCTACAAATTATTGATTTTTCTGTTTATTTGTTTCTATTCAATTTAATGTATCAATTTGGTGTACATGCTATTTTTAAATTCAAATATTTTTTCTCAAAAAATCTTTATAACACAGTATTTTATGTCGAATTCATGCTAAATATTGTTATCTGAATATTTTGATAATCACTAATAGTGTAAAGATAAATTAATACATTGATTGTAATGATATGATAATTATGCTTTTGTTATGTATTAAAAATATCCACAACAAAGTGTCTCTACGATTAGAGACTCTCCAAGAGAGAGGGGGTGTTGTCAATAAGAAGAACAGTTATATTCACAACAAAGTCTATCTATTTATCTCAAGACTGGTTCTCTTATGTGAGGGTTTTTTTTTTTCTTCATATACAAGCTTGGTTATCCAGTGCCAGAAGTTCTTGTAGAGGGCCCTGCGTTGGGCCGTCGGTCGAGGGTGCCAGAGGAGCCCCGGTGTCACCAGGTTCCTCCAGAAGGGCTGCCTCCGTTCGAGGGGATGGTGGAGGAGACGGACTCGAGGCCCTACCTTCCGGACCCGTTGTCTCCAGGGAGGAAGGCCTATGGCGCGATAGAGCTCGCCGGAAGTGCGGTGGGAGTGTCCGTGAGATACTTGTGGGTTCAGCCGGGACTTACTCCGGGGTTTCTCCGGTGATATCAATCACCACTAGCGGGGGACCTCGAAATCTCGTTCTTCCTTGAGTTCCACTGGTTCCAGGTAAGGTCAGATTCCTCCGGGCAGCGCCTCTTCTGGGTTGCGAGGGACTCGCCGATTCTGGCTTCCGTAGGGTAGGTTTGACGACACCCACAGGCTTGAGTATTCATACTGGCAGTTTATCGGATCCAAGAGTTTCGCGGTTCGACGGCTCCATCTGAAGTCCTGGTTCCGGAACCATGGGCAAAGGAATTTCTTCCACGGGAATTGCAGTATCTTCTAACACGAGTGTTTCTTGTATTCTCCTCAATACGTTACTGATGGCCGTCGGTGCAGTCCCTACGGTCTCTCGGATCCCCGGTACTCGACCGTGGAGTATCTGCAGAGTGGCCCACAGGTTCTCTTGGCCTTTCAGGGCAAATTTGGAATAACCATCCCGAGGATGCAGCCCATTCGAACGAGCCTGTTTCCGGGCGAGCTTTATCCGTTCTGTGACTGATTCCAACACTAGGAGGGAGACAACGAAAAAGGGCAAGGGTATTGGTTACACTGAGAGAAAAAATGAACTTCTCGATCATAATGTTGTCCGCCGCGCGGGGCATGACTCCATCGATGCTTGATAGCATGGATTCGATGCATCCTCTGCGCAGACGCTTGATTTAGAAGCGTGTTTCGTGCTCAGAGGGGATACTTTCTAACGTTTGAAGGTCGTCACAGCGTGCGCTTCGGACGCTTCGGACGCGCGGAGCACTGCCATGCTCGAAAAGTTTACTTTTTCTCTGAGTGTAGAGAATATCTTTTCCAAATCAAAGTATTCGTCAGCTCAGTTTAACGACCGAGTTGGAATAATCTTGAAAACTGACGTAAAAACAGACTGGGTTTAACAACCAAGTTGAAATAAATTTGAAAACTGAAAATACAAAATCAGACTCGCTTTAACAACCAAGTTGGAATAATCTTGAAAACTTAATTGTACAAACCAGCTGACGGTGACGTTCTTTGGCCAGTGTAGTCACATTCGCAAAACAAACAGTGCGTAAAATTTCGAAACCCGCTTCAAAATGTGACAATGATAAATTTTGAAAGAAGGAAGTAAAAATGTTAAATGAGCAATTTTACACTTATGTATAACTACTTCGAGTACGACAGGGCAAGACCGGAGGGGGGGGGGTTACTGGTTGTACTAGGATGTACTGGATTTCTTTTGTAGCGTATCTGATCCAAGGGTAGGTATTTACTGGACGAGAGTGAGGTTAGGTTTTCTCACGTGGGTGAAAAAGAACCGAAATACACACTGCACACGATTTATTTACGATAAATAATCTCCCTAGCTTCCTTGTACACAATCTTTACAACGTTGGTTAATTGTACGCGTAACAATTATGGGGGAACGATATTTGCGGACACGAGGTTGAGAATAGGCGATTTTTGGTTGTTCTCCCTTTGTACCGACACAACCGAGGATCACATCCTATCTTCCCGTGGTACCAATTCTTGTTTTCTCCTCCTTGTGATAGAGTGCGCTGCTGCCGTGTTGTTCCGCACGACCGAGTTCGAGCCAGTAAACTCTCCTTCTCTCTCTAGTTTACTTTCTCCCTCAGATTCGTGGGAACGCGCCGCCACACTTTCAGGGTACAAAACGCTTCTTAAAAGTGCACGGGACCGACTGACTGGACTGCCTGGACTTGCATTTTTATATCATTATTTCCTACATAGGAGGTATTATATTTTAGAATTTGATTGCTGTCTTATCTTGCGAACGCGAAATTATCAGGACTGAATTTGAAACTTGCATTCTCGGTGATGCTACCTGAGTTTGAGAATTGCATTTTTTCGATGAATTTTTTGGTCGGAGTATTAATCTTATCAGCGCGTAGTCAAAACTTTTTTCACGCATTTTTCTGGTGCGTTAAATTTCGTGATAATTTTATTGGCTATGGATGCGAAAATAGCCCTTATTTACGGAAATATAACACTTTTTATTAATATTATTAATCTTCAAAGTAAGTATTACTCGATCAATGTAATTTTTCAAAATTATCATTATCGACAAGTTTTAGATTTGTTTTCATTTATTTGTGTTCAATTAATTGACTATGTTTTGGTGTAAGTTCTATTTTTTGATTCAAACCTTTTTTTTAAATCGTTACAAGACAGTATTTTTTTAAGTACGTGCTGCGTATAGTTATTTCAATTTTTAAATTAAATCACTCGTCATCAAAAGATTGAACAATACATTGATTATAATGATATAATTACTATTTTTTCTGTGCATATGATTCATCATGAAAATAACTATCATACCAATCAATTTTTAATAGTTATCATTTTCCACAAGTAATTTTTGTTGTTGTTGATATCTTTTCAGTTATTTAAATTATTTATGGTGTTAATTGTATTTTTGAATTCAAGAATAATAAAATATATTTTTTTTCAAAAAATTGGATGTACACCAAAACGAATTGAATTAATTAGAAGCGAATAATAAAAAAAATCAATAACTTGTCGATAATGAAAACTTACAAAAATTATATTGATAGGTATAATACCTAGTTTCATGAAGAATTACATCCAAATAAAAAACAATAAATATTAAACTGTTAATAAAGACTCATATTTATCTCACGTCAGATCTGTTATGAGATCTGACATGGGACCTGACATGAGAAATTGGCCATTCAGAACTTGTGTGAGATCTCATATCAGATCTTACGTGAGACATGAGATCTCATATCGGATCTCATATCAAATCTGACGTGAGATACATGTGAGAATTTCATTTTCAGTTGAATTTATCATTCAAATGAATGTATTGTTTTTTTTAACGATCAGTTAATGTCAAAAATATGTGATACATAATATGTCTAACAACACTTGTATTATATCATAAAATATGATAATAATAATAATAATATGTTTTATTATAATGCCATTAATAATGTATGTATTTCTAATAGTAACGATTTTATTTCATGTATATAATAAATTTAAGTATAAGTTTACTGTTTGAATACCAAAAATGTTATAAAAAGTATTGTTATTGAAATAAAAAAATCACAATATTTCAGATGCACGTTTGAAAAATCAGTAGGGTAAAACTGGGCAAAGCGGGAAATTATCGTTTAGTGACAGTTTTTACATATTAAATGTCATTTAATGACTGTTAAATAAGCTTGGAAATTTTTTATCTTGAAAACTTTTGACTGTGAGATATTGTTAAAAGTGGTTGAAAAAAATTGTTTCGCCCCGCTTGGCCCCATGTAGGGCGCAAAGCGAGGTAGGTTATAATATCTGGGGATAAAATTGCAGTACGAAAAAAGACCAGACTTTCTAATTACAAACGTAAAGTAAGATAGCATGCCGCACAATGATGTGCCGTACCACGCTTTGCCCTACTCCACTTCGCCCCGAGACAACATTTTCTTTCTACCCGTAGATAGCATCACATCCCGTGTGATAACACAATAATCTGGAAAAAATAAAATCAAAACCCTGCTTTGCCCTACTTTACCCTATCAACATTCCATACTCTATTTCCATGATCTGAAATCGACTGACTAATTACATCATTTTCCTTTTTATTTTTCGGCGAAAAGTTTCATTTTCGAATCTCCATTTCGTCTTGGGTTATTTCAGTTTTGCTATAAAAATATTCCCATTACTTACAAGTCGTTATTAAACATATAGATACGATGTCTGGGAAATACAAGAATTTTCATCTGCTTTCATCGAGCCACAAACGTCGTAACTTGTCAGCAATACAATATGTTCCATTGCCTGGATCTAGTAACAGCGATCCCGATTCGTTTCTTCGCCACAACGACAAGCCAAGATGTCACCAATTATCTCCCCTTAGCAATCCTTCATCAATTTCAAAATCTGACACAGACGTAACCAATGACAGCATCAATGATGACAGTAGTTCAGTCGATGATGAACATGTTAACGATTCCGGAGATGTGACAGAAGCACAGTTTTTGGTTGATATCTGTGAAAATCTTCAAGACGATCCTGAATACCCTAGAGACAATGATCACGATGTTGTCGATGACCTGGAAGATCCAATACAATTACGGAGAATCGCACTCAAAAATGCGTTTTTGTCTGGTCGACTAAAACATACTCAGGGCAACATTCTTCTCAAAACATTGCGTGCATATCCTTTTGGGCAAACAGACCTCCCTAAAGATTCAAAAACTATACTTTCAACGCCAACAGTTGTTGTTCGAAACTTGGTTCAGCCAACAGCTGGTGGAAGCTACATTCATATCGGTTTCGGAGACTTGATCGTTAAAAAACTCAACAGTGTCTCAGATTATATGCTTTCAGAAATAGTTGATATCGATATCAGTACAGATGGCGGACAAGTTCACCGTCGTGGTAAGAAAAGTTTTTGGCCTCATCAGTTTCGGATTGCAAGTATTTCCAAGGATAAACCCGTCATAGTTAGTGTTTTTGCTGGAACGACCAAGCCAACTAATCCATTCGAGTTTTACGAGCCATTTCTCACAGAAGTTAGGGGAATACAAAATAAGGGTGGCCTTTTGATTCAGGGCAAAAGGTTACCTCTACAAGTTAGGCTCTTCATTGTCAATGCTCCTGCTCAATCTTTCGTTTTGAACCATAAAGGACATGTATCTGCTAATGCATTTTCAAAATGTTGGATTGAAGGTCATCGTTGTGTAGATCCTCAATTTTGCAATATGGTATTTACCGGAGTGGAACATAGAGCTAGAACAGATGAAGAAAAGCGCGATAGGGTGGACGATGACCACCATAAAGGTGAAAGCCCTCTGTCTCCATTTATTAGCTTAGTTTCTCAGATTTCTTTCGACTCGATGCACCTTATATATTAAGATGTGATGTTCAAGTTGTTGTCTGCGCTTATTATTGGAAAATTTGGCTTTCGGCGATTGAGTGGTCGAAAACTGGCGATTTTGAACGCTCGGATGGCATCAGTTCGAAGATTATGCACCTCTGACTTTAGTCGGCGCCTTCCTAATGTAAGTGAATTTGTACATTACAAGGCTACTGAACTCAGGCCATTCCTACTGTATCTAGTCCCAGCCGTTCTCAAAGGTGTAATAAAAGATGCTTATCATCAACACTTTCTCATTTTACACTGTGTTGTTCGCATTCTAAACATGGAAAATATTTCCGAAGAAGCTTTCAATTACTGCACTGTTGCACTTAAACAGTTTGTTACTTCATGCGAAGAGCTGTACGGGCAACAATGTCTGTCGTACAACGTCCATGCACTTTTGCACATCGTCGGCGACGTTAAAAAAAACGAACCACTCGACTCCTTCAGTGCTTTTTGTTTTGAAAACAGTATGCCAGAATTTTGCAAAGACCAACAGAAGCCAGGACAGAATCTGGAGCAATATTACAAGAGAGCAATGGAAAGAAATTCACAAGCTGTATCTCCTCAAAATTACACTGTGAATATAAAAATCGGGAAATCGCATGCAAATGGCCCTCCACCAGATGGTCAAGAAGCTAGGAGGTCTCAGCAATTAATCAGTGTTGGAGTTGGTGATGTTCGATTCTCCAGCCAGTTACGAAATTCTTGTTGTCTTGTAGGAAACACTGATTTTTGTATCATCCAAAATATTCTGAAAGTTGGTTACCATATTCGTTTAGTTGTGAAAAAATTCCAAACTGTATCATCATACTATGACGTCGGTTATACTTCCGAAGCTGTTGGTGTTTGTTGGGTAAAAAATCTGTCGAATACTTTGGAAACTATAATTATCCACGAGGTACAGCGAAAATGTTACCTAATGCCGAAATAGAGTGAAGTTGAAGGAGAAAAAGAGAACGAAGTTGAAAATGAATATATTTGCGTGACCCTTTTGACGCCCGTCGAATTTCCCCACGATGTCGAATGATAACTTACTACCCATCAAGAATGTAAATACAATCAAAATCAGGAAATGGTTTATTATGTATGTGTAACTTTTTTTCAAAATGCAACATCATTGATAATTTTTTAATCAGAACATATATGCTTTCTGTTACAAATCTTTGCGAAAATTTTATCAGCAGTAATGTCTTAACCCCCAAATCCAGGTGGCAGTCAACAGCCTTCAACTAAACGTAAGAAACTAAACCAACTAGGAACTTCAACATCTAAAAGAAAGATTTTTAAATCAACGAAATTCTCCACCACAGATTCAGAAAATGAGCCGTATCAAAGTGTATGCGCACAAAATAAGCTATGCCCTGATAGCTTAAAAATATTGCGAAGAATCGTCACAGACAAAAAAAATATACAAAATCCCGTAAAAAATGTACCTTCTGTCCAAACTATCAAGCAACCTGCCTTCCAAAGAACAATGAAATTGCAAAGCCTCCCAAATTATGTAGAAAAAGAAGGCAACAAACGAGATTTATCTCACAAACAATTCAATTCCGAGAAAAATAATCAACATATCGAACTACTATTTTCAAGAACTTTGGTTAACTAAAGTGAAAGAACACGGTTTCTATTTTCAGACGAAGATCTTGGGTAGCAAATACTGTTTTGCATGAAGTAAGTTTTAAAATGGAATTTTTTTACTGTAACAATTCAAGAATTATTTTAAGGCTTAATATTTCGTATTGCATCAAGTAGGCTCTTAAGGGTCTATAACATTTATGTACAACTGTTGAAACATGGATAAAACAGCAAAAATAATATACTCACCTATCCTGCTTATGCGCCATAATAAGACATATACATTACATTTGCCAGTAATAATCCAGGTGGTGCTGTGAGTATGAGCACTGATATTTTGTATCTCCTACAAGTTTAAGTAAAACAGTGTTATTTATCCGCTGTGTTATCCTTCGTGGAAGTTTCTGCTTATATTTATTGCAGGGTGTCTGGTGCGCCCTTTTTGGAGAAATTCATGGGTTGCACGAGGCATTCGAACCGTATTGAACGTTTTTCATTTGGCATAACCTCAAACGGAAGCATGGGTGATGAAAGCCGAGGCAACACGTCGCCTACGTTACATGACAACGATGTAGTTGTCTGCTTGGGCTGTGATGGTGATATACGTGACCTCGAGAAAACTGTACGTTGTCCAACTGTAACACGCCATTCCATTCAGCATGTGCTAAACGACCAGTGTTGACTTGAATACTTTCAAGTCAACACTCGCAGCCATCGAAAATAAAATCGAGAAGCATGAAATTGAGATAGAGACTATCAACAACCAGCTTGATGTTATGGCAACAAAGAGTCGTAACCCCCCTCCCTTGCTATCTACTGATTCCCTTGAACTAGCTGTACGTGAGGCTGAAGAACGAAGAAAGCGCTCCAAGAATGTGATTGCCTTCAGCGTCCCTACTGCAACTGATGTCGGACACGGTGGGGACTCTGATCTGGTATTTATGAACGATATTATAACTAAAATTCCGGGATGTTCGGCGGCGGAGCACGCTTTCAAGTTTGGGAAATCTCGTGAAGGTAAACAACTTCCGCTGAAATTAATATTCAGATCGACTTCCGAAGCGATTTCCGTCCTTAGGAATAAGCGAGCATTTCGTGGGATGTCTATTACAATTACGAATGATATTACTCTCGCGCAGTTGCAGTATTTGGATAATCTTCGCGGGGAGTTGAATTCGCGTATTGCGGAAGGGGAAAGGGACATTGGGATCAGATTTAAAAACGGGAATCCTTCAATAGTTAAGATTTCGCGGGAAAACTGATATGTCAGGACGGCTGTCGTACATTTCGTTGTGATTTACCTCAATCTTTGTTGGAAGTGCGGTTTTACTATCAGAATGTTCGCGGTCTACGCACTAAGATTCCTGAATTGCGGTCGTCGATACAACAGACTTCAAAAGTTTACGATTGTTTTTCTTTGGTTGAGACATGGTTAAATGGGGATTTTTGTTCGACGGAATTGGGATTCAGGGGCTACAATGTTTTTCGCTGCGACAGGAGTGTAAATACCAGTTTGTATTCAAGGGGTGGTGGAGTGCTTATTGCTTTACGCGACGATTTTGAGGTATATCGTATAAATTCCGATGTACTTCACATTGAGCAGGTCTTCCTTCATGCGATTAATGGTCGGGAATTTCTAATTTGCGCGGTATATTTTCCTCCGGGTTCACTTCCCCCGGATTACGCGGATTTTGCGAATTTCGTCTTAGATTTGACTCTTTATCACCCTTCGGCATGTGTAGTACTTATGGGTGATTTCAATTTACCGAACCTACATTGGTGTGTGAATTCTGATGGGGAGGTGTCGGGAGCGTCCGGGCATATCTTAGGATTGGCTGCCTCTTTGTCGGCGCGGCAGCATAACATAGTACGTAATCATAGAGGCGTTTGTTTGGATTTGATTTTTTCGACGTTGAGCGCAGTCAAAGTTTGTCGTGCTGCCGATCCTATTTTAGATAGCGATAATTATCATCCAGCTCTTAAGGTGGATTGTACATTTTTATCTTAGTCACTTGGACGGATTGCCAATACACGGCCTAAATTAAGAGATTTTACTCGTGGTAATTATGGGTATATAGTTAATAACCTCATGCGTATCGATTGTTTACGGGAATTTAGAGGTAAGGGTATAAATGAAGCGGCGAAGCACTTTTATGCGCTCCTTGATGATCAGATTGACAGATTCGTACCGTATAGAAGGGTTAGGTTTCCTACATTTCCCCCTTGGTATTCTCGGAAGCTTGTGGCGGTCATTTTGGAGACGAAGAGGTTGCATAATAGATTCGCGTCTTGTCGCTCTTATCAGAATTATGTGGCATTTCCCATGTCCAGGTCACTGAGAAAAAAATTATTACGTGATTGTGAGGCCTCCTATGTGAGGAGAGTGGAGGAATCATTAGGTCGTGATCCCGGGGTTTTCTGGAAATAAATTAGCGGTATGGCTCCGGGTGATTGTTTGCCGTCTACGTTCAAATACGGAGGTGTTTCTAGCAATGATCCTCGGGAGTTGTCTGGATTTTTTGCAGACTATTTCGTGGGGAATTACAACCGCGGGGCGGCACCAGCTGTCTCTGACTCTACTACTGCTGCGACTCGGGATTATTTCTGCCCATTCAGGATCGGTTACACGGAGATTAGTAGTGGTATTTCAGATTTGCCATGGGAGAAGGGCCCAGAGCCTGATGGTATACCTAATTCTTTTTTGAAACGTTGTGCTGCGGGCTTGCTATGTTTTTTACACTTGTTATTCAATCTATCTATTAAAGATGGAACCTTTCCTCAGTGTTGGAAGATTGGTAGGGTTGTTCCGATTTACAAGAAGGGGGACAGGTCGTGGGTTGGGAATTACAGACCTATAACTATACTCAACGCGATTCCGAAGCTTTTTGAGGGGCTTATAACTGAGTACTTGTCTAATAGATTGAGGCACCACTTTGCCTCTTAACAATGTGGTTTTATTAGTCATAGGTCTACAACTCACAACCTCCTTTTATTGAAGACTTTTGCTGTGGATGCCATTGAGGAAGGGTTCCAGCTTTAGTGTGTCTACCTCGACTGGGCGAGGGCTTTCGATAGTTTGGATTGGGAATGCCTAATGAGGAAGCTGACGTCTCTTCCAGTCGATGGACAACTCATACATTTAATTGGAAGTTATCTTCAGCAGAGGACTCAATTTGTTTCTGTTAGGGGCTGCGATTCCAGGACATTCTCTGTAACTTCTGGTGTTCCACAGGGATCTCACCTTGGACCTCTTTTATTTAACATTTTCATTAATGACCTACCTGATGTTCTATCCTTTTGTAGATTGTATTTGTTTGCTGATGACACTAAACTAGCCGCCATTGTTCGTAACAATGACGATGCTACTCTACTTCAAGGTGATCTCGAACGGATTGATAGGTGGTGTCGCGAGAATAATATGGCCTTGAATATCGACAAATGTGCGATAATGACATTCACGAAAAGAAAGCACTCGGTTTCATTTCCATACTCCTTGGGGGGCCATCTACCTGCTAGACCTTCGATGATAAGGGACCTCGAAGTCTTATTTGATGCTGGACTTACTCTCACTCAGCATGTTGATTTTATTATAAATAAGGCTCTGAGGAAATTGGGATTTATTATTCGCAATACAAGGGATTTTTCTAATCCTCGCTTTCTTTTACTACTTTACAAGATGATCGTTTGACCTCATTTGGAGTACGCTTAAGTGTGGAATTCTCTAACTCAATCCCAGATTGCTAGTCTTAAAGGGTACAGCACAAATTTCTTCGTTTTTTTATGTTTTGTATTGACTTTCCTATGGATAATTATTCACACGACTATTTTAAAGCTTTAACACTGACTAACCTAGGGACTTTGAAACTGCGACGGAATTGCTGATCTGCTTTTTTGTATGATTTGCTCAATGGGAAGATAGATAATCCTGAGTTTTTGGGGAGGGCGGGATTGCGTTGCGGTGGGATATCGTTACGTGGGGGTACGTTATTTGAAGTCTCGTTTGCCTGAACTGCTTTGAGTTGGTCGGATTACTTCAGACGTACGGGTCGGCTGGCAGATAGTGTGGAGCGGTCGGCTGATGTGTTTTCAGAGAGTCGTGGGTCTTTTCTTGCTCGCGTGAGGGCCTCGTTAACTGAACGGGTTGTATGATTTTGTGTGTGTGTTTTTTTTTGGTTTTGCTTTTTATCTGCGTCATTCTTATTTTTCCTTTTTGTAATAATTATTATAGAGGGTCAGTCCCGTTTATGTGTTGAATTAATAAAATAAAATAAAATAAAATAAAATTATAGCACAGTTTAGCAGTATAACGAACAAATTATATTTTTTTGGAATCGTACAGTATCATTTCGATCTTAATTTTACATCAATTATCATCACAATCGATACGTCGTTTGCTAAAGAATCAATATACGTTAAATAAAAATCATATTCTTTGAAACACACACTAAATGTTTACCTAAATACATGTTTAAGAAACATAGAAAGCAAAATAACACCATGATCGAGCAAAACACAGAAATAATCAGAAAATTAGATAGGCTGCAATGTGACAATGACGATAAGAAAAAAAAACGACAGGACATCTCTAACAGAAGCTTGTTCGAGCCATTGGAAGGATTTCCCGTGCTGGCTATTGAGGACCTACAGGATCTGGAAAGCGATGCGAAAATGAATGTTCGTCAAAAACTTGTAAGCTTACTCATAAACGTTCCTTACACTTATCAAAATTTACAAAGTTCGAAATCCAAAAAAAGAAAAACTGATGTTTTTATATATTTTCCATTTATAACAAAATTTAAGAAGTAATGAGATTCAGCCTAAAAAATGTAAATTTATATTAAATTTCATATATTTGACAACATGAACGATTAAAAATATAAATATATGAATTTGGAAGACACAAGATTATTGCTGTTGAATTTTCTCAATATTCACATATGATATTGCGTTGCTATAAAATACAATGTTAGTAGAATTTTTATAAAAGAACGTGCACTGTTATTTTCCAGCATGAACATTTAACAACCATAGGAGCCTTCAAACTACGAGAATTTCTAAACATGTCTATAAAAGAGATAATAGTTGATGACGTTCTGGTCTTTTTTACCTGGAAAGGTACTGCAAATACAAGAACTTTCAGGAGTCTGAAAATTTGCAATATTATATACAGTAAGTAAACTTTGCGTAATATTTTTTGTAATCACAAGAAATATCTCCGAAATATTTTGTACGATGAAAAAGTGTAATCAAATTATTATTTTTTTGGTTAGTTTAAAATACAGGGTGTATCCAATTCCCCGTGCCCAAAAAAACCTCCTTTTTCAATTTCAAGTCGAAAAGTCCTTTACCCTTTTTTGTAACATTCGAAATGAAAAAATTTATTGACGCATGAATTTAAACAATGAATTCACACTCACGCCAAAGGAGGGTCGATTTCACGGACCAAACTTCACTCAAGTTTTCGTCATACTTTTCTCAGTCGAAAACTTCTTTGTCGCTTCTCACAAAACTCGAAATCCAAAAGGATATTATAGCCTAAAGTCTAAAGTATCTGATTGGTCAAAATTTGTGATCAGGGTATCTCTTTTTATTTTTAGTCTCGTGAAAAGTGGTAAAGAGCTTTTCGACTGAGAAAAATATATAAAAATTTAGGTAAAGTTTGGTCCATGACGTCAACCCCCTATTGTTGGGAGAGCGAATTTGTGGTTTAAATTTAATCCTTTAATAAGTTTTGTAATTCTGAGTTTTATAAAAAGTAGTACTCTTCGAATTGAAATTACATAGTTTAAATTATGTATTTTTTTTGCGCGGGGAATTGGATACACCCTGTATTTCAACAGTGCAATTTCTTAATGTCCTGTATTTCTGTTTTTTCCAAAATTTTAACATCAATTGCTTATTTTGTGATTTTTTTCATATGACAAACGTTTCTTTTATTTTTTTTTCCAATCTTTTCATAGAGCCAAAAAAAGTTTTACTGATAAAAATAAACTACTTTCATGGAAGTTTTTAAAAAATGTCGATTTTTTCAGCAAGCAATAGTTTTTAATTTATTTTTATTTACAGACGCTGCAAAAGATTGTGCGCTGTTTCAAGGCCCCGAAAACAAGGAACATTTCAAATCCGAGATGCTCGAAGTTTTGCGTGCAGCAAAACAACGCTACAAGAAGCGGCCTCTTAACCAACAACATCCCGTTGACGCCCGGTTAAGGGATGACGCGGGAGAGGGTAATGGCGATAACTGGGAGGAAGATAACGAGAACGAGCGAGACAGGGATCGAGAAGACCAATATGGGGACGACGAAGATGGAGATGACAATGAAGATGACGAAAACGGAGATGATGAAGAAAGCAGAGATGATGAAGAAAACGGAGATGATGAATAAAACGGAAATGATGAAGAAAACGGAGATAATGAATAAAACGGAGATGATATGGAAAATTATGAAAATGAAAATGACGACAGTTAAATTTATATATGTATTGAATTGCGATGAAAAAAATTTTTTGTATGCTGGTACAAATGTTCGAGTGAATAAAAGATAAACAGTTAAATCTGCTTTTTCATTCATTATTTAAATTAACGTATCACTCTCAACAATGAGTGAAATATATACAACGAAACCACAATCCCCGAACCAAAAAGAAACCCAATACTACTTTTTGAATTTTGAGTCGAGACGTCCTTTATCTCTTTTCATATAACTCAAAATTCAAAAGTTATTCAAGCCAAAAATACAAAACAGTAAATGCGCCCTCTCAACAAGTTGGGGTCGAATTCACGGATCAAAGTTTTCCCAAATTTCCATCATATTTTTCCGAGTCAAAAGTCCTTTGCCTCTCTTTGAAAACTCTAAATCAAGAAAGATATTCAAAGCACTAATAACTTTTTTGATTTTGAATTCAGAGAAAAGTGGCAAAGGATTTTTCGACTCAGGAAAATGTGAATAAAATTGGTGAAAGTTTGTTCAATGAATTCAATCCGCCCCACTTGTCGAAAGAGTGCATATTTTTGCTTGAATTTTTGGCTTGAATAACTTTTTTAATTTTTAATTTTTTAAAACGTGGTAATGGACTTTTCGACTTGAATTCAATGAGTAATATCGGTTTTCTTTTTAGTTCGAGGATTTTTTGGTACACCCTGTATATTTCATATAAAACGATGAATATGTATGTAAAGTATAAATAATTTTTCCAAAAAAAAATTTTTTTCACTCACGAATGCGAATAATGTGAGACTCATGCGTGGGAGATTTGTGAACTCTAACGCATGAGAGGTATTTGCGTCACATATGAGCGTGCACCTGTTGTACTCCTATGACTCTCACACATGCGAGGAAATTCGCATGCGTGAGAGACATACTGCACGCACTGTGACGGCAGTTTGCTATCTGGGTTGACAATAAATTGACAATGTTTGTTCAAGAAAACAGTTCTACAGAAAAAAGTGTTTTATTTCCCAATCCGTTGCACGTACTATATCCTTATTGAAACTTTTAAAATTCATCCTTTTTTAAAATTTTCCTATTTAAAAATGCTTATAAAATTACTTTAAATGTTGCAAGTAAAAAGTTAAACACAATGATAATTTTTAAAATGTTTGAAATGACAAATTTTAAGCAAATGAGTTTTTCAAATTACTACTTTTGTGAAAGGTGTAAATAATGAATCATTTTTGTTTATCAGTACAAAATTATCCCAATTGTGAAGAATCGCACGTATTTACTAATTTAATGATATGAAACGTAATTTACGAAGTGCAAAAATACGTTCATATATCTAAAAAGAACCTTTCATTTACAAAAATGTTACCCCACTGTCGGTAACATAGATTTCTCATGAATCGGTTCGTCTGCTAGAACCATGAGTTCTGCTAACTTGGCTCCTGACTATTGCCTGACTTTGAGTATTGTGTGAATATTGCGATCTGCCCGATATGGCATACACAATTCTGAGCTAAGAATTATGAATGTGGAAACCTTTTTATATAATTTGTTATATTCTTCTTTCTTATTTTAAAAATGTTTATTTTCATATTCTTCTATCTATATTAAGCCATACAAATTATCAACATTTTTTGAATTTGATAAGTTTGATTGCAATAGGTTAAATTGCTTCATTTGTATTCTTTACTTTTCTTTCTGTTTAAAACATTGATCTTTTTATCAGTTATCATTTAATTGATATTTTTACAATTTATAATAATAATGTGACGATCCACGAACAAGGACCTTTTTCCTGAATTTCCCGAGATTCACCGGGATTCCGGAATCTTTCTTTTTTTTTTTGAACAGTTATGGGATTTCTATCTCGTCACGTACAATTGCGTAAAATCACGCGCCGGCCTCGAGCGGCAGATATCATCGATACACATCGACAAGTCGGTCGAACAAACAATCGGCCGCGCAACGCGATCGCTCGACCGGCTTGACGCGTCGAATTTCGAAATTAGAGAAGCGCGATAACATGCCGAATTATTTTCTAGTCCAATTCTCATAGAGGTGAACCCCCATTTTTTATATATTAGAGATAAATATATAAACCCGTGAATTTTGTCACTAAATCAGTTCTTTCCGAACTCCAAAACGCTCTCGTAGCCACTAAAAACGCTCTTGAAGCCTCAAAACGCTCTCATAGCCACTAAAACGCTCTTAAAGCCTCAAACCGCTCTTGGAGCCACAAAAACGCTCTCGAAGCCACAAAACGCTCTTGGAGCCAGGAAAACGCTCTCGTAGCCACAAATACGCTCTTGAAGCCACGAAAAGCTCTAGTAGCCGCAAAAGTAAGTCCACTTGATTTTATAATATTTGTATCCTGTTGTCTCGAAAAAATCCAGTCATCCAGTTACCGGCAGCTCATTTTTCGGTTATTATTTTGTTTTCTTTCAATTCCAATTACCCCACGCGGGATTTTCATTTTTCGTTATTGTTTTGTTTTCTTTCAATTCCAATTACCCCACGCGGGATTTTCATTTTTCGTTATTGTTTTGTTTTCTTTCAATTCCAATTACCCCACGCGGGATTTTCATTTCCGTTTTTCTCCCTTCTACCTTAGTGCACCCTAAGGCTTTGGCCCTCGAGGAGGAGTGCGTGCGCCTGGCCCGGGAAAAAGGACTGAGAGGGAACGGCCACGAGAGTACTTTCACAGCCAGGGGTTTGGGGTGGCTGTGGGTAAAATTACAGTGGGCCCGAGGACGCTTCGCCCTCCGACCCTATCACCCTCACACTGACCCGGAGGACATCGTGACTTGGTATATATCGTCCGCCTACGGCGTGCCGATATATACATACCCGAAGAAGATCCGGGTACAGTGCGAGGCTTGCGGGCGCCTCAACCTCCATTCTCACACCCCGCGATTAATCGAAACATCCGTCAACCCTCGGAGGGCTCCACCGAGGAATCCCCCACCTCACAGAACCTCATCCCCTCATCCCCCTCTGCAGCCGTCATCCTGTTATCCCACTTGGAGATATACTCCCCCACCTCCGCCTCCTCTCCCGGTCGCCGATATTCCCCTTCCTGACACTGTTCAGGGGGACAGCGACCTCTCCTTCTCACCAAGATCAGACTGTTTCCCCCCTTATTCACCTGACCCCGAGATATTACCCCCTTTATCTCCAACTACGTCGGAGGGTTCGGATTTCGAGGAAGTTGAACCAGCCCCCCGACCTCATACTCCACCACCAGTACCCGCCGCCTTGCTCATTCCACCCTCTTCTATTACCTCACTCCCCGCTCCCCCGGAACCGTATGTGCCCCCCGTGGTGACAGAAATCACATCTCCCCCCACCTACGTTCCCTCCAAAATCCGGAAAAAGAGGGGATCTAAGATACGACCCTACCGTGCGCCGACCGGAAAATCTTCGACCAAGAATTAATTCCTCTTTTACTGATTATCTTTCGCGATTAATTGTATTATTCCGTTAGTTTTGAAAAGGAATGGATGGATTATAAGTGGACTTGTAAGGGAATTGGGATATGGACATATATGTTTTCTATGAATAAATGATGTATTAACGAATTGAGATATTGTTTACTGTTTTTTTTTCTCCTCCCGCATCCTTGCTTGCGAATCCCTTACCCGGGGTTGAGACGGAGTTTTGAACTCCGCGCTCAATTTCGGTTGCCACGCTCCACTCCGGTGGTTCGTGACAATAACTTGACAATTTTTATAGTTTTGTAGTCAAATAATGACAATTTATACAAACTTTTTAATTACAAACTGTTTGTCATTTTGTATTTTATATTTAATTCTGAAAATATTTACTTTGAATGCTACTGATTATTAGAATTTTATTCCAATATATACATTCCATGCACCAAAATTAGATTTTTATCAAGTTTTGATTATAAAGTTATAATTCGATTGATAAAAATATTTCAATGCATCAATTTTCCACTATTTTCAAAGCGATTTGAAATTTCCATCTTGAAAGAAAGACTTATAATTATTTTTATATATTACATAAAATGTGATATGATTTAAGTCCAACAATACATCATGCGTATTACATTTGTCCTTTATAAACTGTTTATATATGTACTATAGTTTTGTTATTAGTATCAATTTCCAAAATTCAAAGTTATGATAATTGCTTATAGCTAATCGATAGAATGCACTGTAAATTTCAAGATTCTTCATAATTTTCAATGACCAATTAGCACCGCCATCGCGAAAAAATGTTAAATCAAAATATTTCAAAAAAACTCCTGAAAATAAATCACAAAAGGATTGCAAACAAATGTGAAAAATAAGCATTTTTTTTAATGCAATAATCATTCACATTCTTAAAAAGTAAAAAC
Source organism: Platygaster robiniae (assembly GCA_028476575.1). Taxonomy (NCBI): domain Eukaryota; kingdom Metazoa; phylum Arthropoda; class Insecta; order Hymenoptera; family Platygastridae; genus Platygaster; species Platygaster robiniae. The sequence goes on along the minus strand of CM052021.1, from coordinate 37,391,272 downwards.
CACTACTAAGTATCTGTAAAATACGTGAAATCAACATTGAATATATTAATATGAACTAAATATGATTTCAATTATAAATATGTAGAAGTGTACGTCGTTGTATGTAATTTTTTGAAATATAAAACAAGAAGGTAAAAATTATTCCTCTGGAATTGGTAGATTCTTTAGAAAGTTCCCGTTATGTATATATTGGGAGCATCGGGTTTCGGCACTGGCCGCGCTCCCCTCAAGCTAGAGAGTGAGGGCAACGCTGGAGGGGAAGCGGCCAAAACCTTGCTCTACGATAGCCTGCGGTACGAGGAGCATTACTGTATAATGAATTTCATGTCTTTTTTCTCGTGAACCCATTTATTATTCGAACCAATTTAAAAATTTATTATTTTTTGTTATAATTATTGATGATTATCATCATCATTTTTTTTCATTTCTATTTTTAATTTCCTGGTAATTACACATTTCAAGTTACATGCAAAATGGGTAAAATTAAAAACAGACATATTTCGAGTTGGAAAAAAATCTTTATTTTCTAGACCTTGGTAGACATCGTTGTCACCTGTGATACGGCCTTATCAGGGTGTTTCTACCCTTCATTTCTCTGGCTGGTATTTTTTTTTTTTTTTTTGAGAAGGCCCTTGCTCATCCGAGGAAATCGTTTCTGAAAATGTAATATAATTAATATTATATACATAAAAATATTAGATTGTGTACCAAGACCGCAAAGTAGGCTTTTGTCGTACAGGCTGAATTTTCAGTTCCAGGCGACTACGGGCGTGATTTTCAGTACAAGGGGAGTACAGGCTTGATTTTCGCACGAGGCGAAGCTGAGTGCTGAAAAAATCGCCCATATGTACTTAAAAACACCCGTACGAGCCGAGTACTGAAAGTTCTGACTGTGCGACGATGGCCTACTTTGATGGCCTAAGTGCACACTCTACTTTTTGGAAAACACTCTGCAAAAAGCAACGTAATATACTTATCAAGGAAATTGCATGATTGAGCCCCCGGATGCAATAACTTGCCGAGCGCTCGAAAACACTTAAAAGTATTGTCCGCGCGGTGATGTCACGAGTCAAAATCAGAATCCGAATTAAGAAAAATAAAAAATTCTACTCGATAGCTTTTCGAAAATGGATGTTAGTCTACGTTTAAACTTTCTTTGTAAACGTCATAGTTTTAGTTAAAAAAAATAAAAAACGGTGATTTTTGAATCGAAAAATCAATGTTTTTTAAAACTTACATCGCCGCTGAGCATTTATTTTTCAAGGTATTTACATAACCTTTGTATACTTTTGTTCAGGAAAGTCTAGCGATAAACACAGTATTAAAATATTTATAAAAAGTTATTAACAACTGACTTTTTTTTTAATCCGACTGAAACACCATGTTTTTTGACGTTCGCATTTAAAATGTATCGAGGGAATTTTCGTTTTTAACGGGGTTTTTATACTTGTCATAATTTTAAGTGTAGTGTCGAACTTTTTGGAAAGTTTGAGCTCTCTAAAACTATTATTTGTAGAAGAGCTGGCAAGTTAAATACAATGCGCAGCGTGATGTGATTTAATTTTACGCGCTCGAGCTCCATGATTAGTCCTACCAGTGAAAAATTCAAGCACATCGCAGTGCGCGTTGTGTTCCTCCTGCTAGCTTTTCTATAAATAATAGTTTTAGAGAGCTCAAATTTTCCAAAAAGTTCAACAATGCAGTTAAAATTAAGACAAGCATAAAAACCCCGTTAAAAACGAAAATTCCCTTGATACATTTTTAATGCGAACGTCAAAAAACATGATTTTTCAGTCAGATTAAAAAAAAGTCAGTTGTTAATAACTTTTTATAAATATTTTGATACTGTGATCATCGCTAGACCTTCCCGAACAAATGTACACAAAGGTTATGTAAATACCTTGAAAAATGAATGCTCAGCGGCGATGTAAGTTTTAAAAAACATTGATTTTTCAATTCAAAAATCGTCGTTTTTTATTTTTTTCAACTAAAACTATGACATTCACAAAAAAGTTTAAGCGTAGACTAACATTCATTTTTGAAAAGCTATCGAGTAGAATTTTTTATTTTTCTAAATTCGGATTCTGATTTTGACTCGTGACATCACCGCGCGGACAATACTTTTAAGCGTTTTCGAGCGCTTGGCTCGAGAGAGTTATTGCATCCGGGGGCTCAATTCTTCTAGCGGTTTAGGCCAGCGATTAGGTTACTTTCCCGGCCTATAGGCCGCACAGCTATAGTTGTGCGGCCTAGGCCAGGAAAAGAGTACTGTCCGTCAAAAGCCACTTCGCGGAGCGTCTCTGAGTACGAAATACTGTATTCTGCGGAGTATTTTGCAAAAAATATATTTTATCATGTTCAGCTCTAAAATTACTTTACCTTACAAAATAAAATAAATTTCTAAATTATAAAAACAATATTTCTTTCTTTGAAAATAATGAAAAATTAATAGATATTTTCAATGCTTTGCCGTATGGTATTTTTAGAATATTAATTGTTGAGACGTAAAGTTTTTTTAATTTTAAATATATGTATCAGTCGAATCTTAAAATTAATAAAATGTCAAACATGTGATTTTTCGAGATTGAGATGAAAAATTACAATTTTTTTTTTTATGACATGAATTTTTTATCATAAAATTTCTAAACTGCCAACATGATGATGCGTGAATTATTAATATTTATTTTAGAATTTAAAAACCTGTTTTACACAACAACCTGGCTTGATCATTTTGAAATAATACACAAGTTTTGACTTTATATAATGAATAAATTACATTAATATGAATTTTCAACCTCAAAATTTTATCAACTGTTACAACCTCTAATCATAACAGGAAGCAGTTTCCAATTGAAGATTTATTAAGGATCGATATGGTCGATAGGGATTAAGGATCGATTAAAACATGGGCTACTAAGGCGGATACTTTCGATTTCTTGTAATAGTAATTGATCACCTATTATTGTTATTCTTATCCAAGGATTAATGTTAAATAAAAAATTGTAGGAATAAGAAAGAAAAGATTATGTACCTGCATCAATTTCTTCTACTTTCTCTTCTTCCTCGTGTGCTTGTTGTTGTTTCGAAATTTTTGAAAAACCTTCCATTCGTTCTCTGACTTCCATTATGGAAAACTTGCGCAAGTTTCGGAAGAACTGGTCTTTAGCCTTTCTTTTAAAGCCTGCGCGAGTACCTGATGAAGAGATGAATCAAATTAAGTTCGATTTTTGTTGATTTGCACAGTTAAGTTTTACCAAGTCCTAAGCCCATATCAGATGAAAAATTATCAGGTGAAGGATAGACATCAGATTCTCGAACATTTAGGAAAATTTAATTATCTAATTATTATAATAAAAAGGAAGTTGCGCAAGTACCAAAAATATCCCATGAAAACAACACATAATGCGTTATTTATCATTCGTATCAATCGTATATTATTTTTCCAAAAAAGAATTGATATATGATATAAATCTAATCCCTAGAACATAAATTTCAATAATTGTTTAATATTGAGATTCTAAATACGTCTATTTCGTATTCTTTTTCCATTTCACCGAATTTTAACATTCAAATCTATTACGTCTTATCTAATTTTCCATGACAAATCACACATAGATAGTGCGTTATAACAAAAATTTTATCGTTTCATTTTCATGCACTTACCTCTTTTCGGCCTATCACTTTTTTGCTTGTTTTTTCAATCCATTTTTTTCTTTTCACGCGGTTTTTTTTTAACACTGTTTTACACCGTTCAGTTAGTCTTCTTGGAACTTGGATTATTCGACATTCAAGCACGTGCACGTTCAGGGCTCGTACATTCTTACGGGAAAAATTATCATGTGACTTCAGCGCCATCACCCGTTTCCGACTGGGAAGCTAGTGAACAAATTACTCACACACTTGCGCACGCATTGCGTGCAATGTGTGAAAATATTACAAACCGTCATAGGAGAATATATTCACCTTGTATTCTTGCACTTTGCACCATAATAAAATAATAAGGAGCAAAATTATCAACATTATCATTTTTTGATCAATATTACAATAAAACAGTGATATCCCTCACAAAAAAAAACTTCAAAAAATTTTAAAAACTGTTGTCGACTAATACAGAACAAGAAAATCGTTAAAATGTTGTTTCTTTTTCAGGTATGTACAGATAAAACGCGTATGACCTTACATGAAATATTGTGATTTCACTTTTATCTTAAAGCCTGTACGATTTTCGAGTTAAGAATTTTTGTTGACTTATCTTTAAAAGTTAATCAAAATTAAAAAAACTTATGACAATTGATTCGATGGCTATAAAAAATATTAAAAAAATATAACGCAACAAAAAATAATTATATCGAATCGTCGGCCAGACCATATCATATTTTTCAGTATGACTGTTTTGGTATGCCTACTTAATTGTTATGCGAGAAATGAGGAGAGACTGCAGTTACTCTCAATTTCAGAGTTGCATTAGCCCCACACAAAAACGTAACAAAAAGGCCCGATACTGCTTTTTTCGCAGCGAATCGCCATGTATGATTGCCGATAACATAACAATAATTTATCAAAAATTTCTCCGAGAGCAACTTACACCTTCATTCGAGCACGTTTAGTGTGAAAGAAAAAAAAATTTTATTTTAGGCTTTTTGCTTCTTTACGTAACGATTATAGATATTCATCTGCTTCTGATTTACAACTTTAACAAAAATAACACACATTTCAGAAAGGTATTTTGTAGCATGTTGAGTTAGTTGATTTGCAGAAACCTGTAGATTTACACATTGCATTATTAAAAATCATTCAAAGTTGTTACAAAATAGTCAAGTCCAAACCTGTTGGTCTGACGTGACAATATTTTGTATGAATTGGTTTTTAGCGTCAGAACATTTCTAATTGTTCAAGCCTTCAATAATATATTCGGTGAATAGAACCGAGGACATTGATTATGCAGTCATAATCGTAAGAAAGAACAATCGTGATAAGCTGTAAAATAAAAAGTGATGACTTATAAAAGTCATTACAGTACGGTTAGCCAAAAACTGTTTCAACCTAACTTTTTCCAGATCAGTATAACTGTGAGCGATTCGATGTAAGTCATAAGGCACCTACTTTTATATAAACAAAGTCGGATTAGCAATATAAAAATTTACAACAAAAGCAAATAAGCAGGTTGTCGAGCCTTTTTGTTACGTTTTTGTATGGGGCTAATGCAATTCTGAAATCGAGAGTAACTGCAGTCTCTCCTCATTTCTCGCATAACAATTAAGTAGGCATGCCAAAACAGTCATACTGAAAAATATGATATGGTCTGGCCAACGATTCGATATAATTATTTTTTGTTGCGTTATATTTTTTTAATATTTTTTATAGCCATCGAATCAATTGTCATAAGCTTTTTTAATTTTGATTAACTTTTAAAGATAAGTCAACAAAAATTCTTTACTCGAAAATCGTACAGGCTTTAAGATAAAAGTGAAATCACAATATTTCATGTAAGGTCATACGCGTTTTATCTGTACATACCTTAAAAGGAAACAACATACTTACGATTTTCTTGTTCTGTATCAGCCGACAACAGTTTTTAAACGTTTTTGAAGTTTTTTTTGTGAGGTACAATTTTCCGTGGAAAATGATATCCAATACAAAATTTGGCTTGAATAATGCGGACACCATGAACGTTGTACATACTTTTTGAAAGTTACGGACACGCTTTCTCCATTATTAAATGAGATTCAGTTTGCACAATACTGATTTAGTAACCGATTGTTGTTCCCAAATCATGTGTTTCTACTGCATTTTGAAGTAGTTTTGTGTCATACTTTTTAAAGTTCCAACTTTTTAATTGATGAAATTGATTTAAAAAAAAAGGACAAAGATACATTTGTCGAGTCAAAACAAAATACAATCGCAATTGTTGCAACACTGTGCATCTATTATTCTGGGTATAAAGCAGTACTTTTTATCAATCTTAACAGCAGCCAAGAATTAATTTTCACCTACTTTTACTTCTGAGGCTATTATATTTTCACGAAACTTAATTTTTATAAAGTTTACCGTATCTGTATTCCATGCAGAACTGTGAAAACTAATGTTTTGTAATTTTTTGTTTTGTTTTGCTTACCACTCAAGTATAATGGCGTATCATATAAAAAATCTGATCCTGTTTTTGCTATGATTTATTGACTTTTCAGTTCAACATACTACTTCTAGCCGTTTGAAAATTGCATCAAAATTAAATAATTTTCCTCTTCATACATTGATTAACACTGTGAAGTGGATATTGCGATGAGCACAATACGCTCCAACTTTCTACGTGATCCCACGCGTCAGCATATATTTGCCTTTGTGAAGGATACGTATGCGTGACGCAGCGGAATGCGTTCGGTTCCGTTGAGAATCGGCCTTTATACCTTTGGGAGTTATACGAATTCCCATAGGGAGGACACGGATGTTCGCAGACACTTTAAAGTCTATTAGTGACAAGTATACAAGATCCTGAACGTCACGATATGCTCACAAGAATACGTGTATTGCCGTGACCCGTATGTGAAATCATTCCCAGCAAAATCTCCCCAGATTGTGTGTGCAACTTGATATTATCGTTCCTACACTGAGAGAGAAGATTATTTCCAGCAAATAAAGGAACTTATTTGTTTTAGTATATGCTGCGTTTATTAAACTCAAAAGACTATTTTAGAGTAGAATCTATTATTTATTTGGCTTTAAAAAATATATCCATCTGAGTATTTGTAGGAATGAATTGATTTATTTGCAGTGATTCAGTTGTCTCAAAAAAATCGCAGTTTTACAGGTAGGAATTGATCCGTTATTAAATCATAATTATAGAAACTTGACTCAAATCGAAGCTCATTAACTTGTAGTAAACTGTTTTTTCGTATAAATAAAATCATGTCAAGACAACAATAAAATCATTTATTGCAAATAAAATTATTCATTTCTCCCTACAAAACCTTATTTCTCTCAACTAAACGTTTCTTAACAGTTAAAAAATGTTTCTTTCTCCTAAATTCGATATTTTATAACCGCGCGCGAATTACGTTACTGTGCGAATAGCGATCGTCTTTTGTTTCTTCTTGCCACGCACTGGCACTGCAACAGTGTATTTTTGTATGGAGTTTTTTAACAATTTGTGAATTAGTTATTGTTCATAATTGTTCAAAATGGACTTCAGCTATGAATTGCAGACTTGTGGACTCGGAGATGTTCAAGAAACTTTGATAAGTAAGTTACTTTCATTATATCGTTGTCCAGCACATTCCCATATCAATACGGGTTATGTTCAATTTTTTGTTTCGGTAATGTCGAAATATCAATTAAAATGAAGAATCAAAAAATGTTCATGTATTATTTTTAATTTTTCATTTTTTTATGACATATTTATATTTATTACTAGAGAGTGGAATTTCTGACTGGGAGACGTTAGGCGAACTGATTTCATGTGATATTGAATTCGAAAAAGTCATTCCACTACCCGCTGCTAGGCTTAAACTCCGCAAAATTTTTGGGAAACAAGTATGCTTTTTTATTTTTTTTCTATAAATATTCAAAACATGATTTGTATTAATTTCATTCCGTGGTCATGCATATAGTATATCATGCGATTTTTGGCCGTTCCTTAACCATTACTGCCTACACTACACTTATTAACAAACAAATACATATTTATATAAACTGTTCACGCAATGTGTGCATGAAGTTGACATAAAGTTGACATAAACTTTGCATAAAACTTATGCAAACTTTTTGTTTTGTTGCAAAGTTTGCATGAACGTAAACACTGTTTAAATTATCCATGCATGTAAGGATCAATATCAACCGATGAAATAGATAATAGTTATTAATATGGAATACTCAATTTCAAAATAAAAATTTTATATATTATAAATTTTATATCATAAAAATTATAATAATAAAAATTTACAATAAAAAAATTAATAGATAATAAAAATTATTAATGATAGTCTCATGATTTAATAATAATATTTCCATGACAATGAGTTACCAATGTTTCTATGAATCATACTGACTATGTGAATAATTACAGCAGTCTCAGTTCAACACTAACGAGGTACAAGAAAGAACTAGCGTTCAAAAGTCAACCAATTTTCAATTGCCGGCAACAGAACCACCTTTACAGTTAATAAACGTACTGGACGATGGGACTGTCTCAATCCAAGAGATTGATACATTTGAACCGCTTGAACCAGTGATTGACTCAGCAATCAATCCAAACATTTCTCCAAGCTCACCCGGGATTGATCGCTGTGACGTTTCCGAAGTTTTTTCCGAACCCCCCGAAAAAAGAAGGAAAATCAGTGATATTTCTCAAATCGATTTAAAATCAATATTCTTGGAACATCCCTATGAATTACCTCTGATTCAAATTTATCAACACAAAAAAGAATTGCTACCGACTCATCAATCGTATCTCGTTAACATCATTGCTCTTCATTTCGTAAAAATTGGATGGTACAATCATTAATTTTTTTTAAATTTCAATATTCCATTTGATATTTAGATCTTAAATGAAATGTGACATTCACCTAAATTAAAATTTATAATTTATTTGACTTAAAATGTACGATTTTTTATTATTAAAAATTTATTTGAAAGTTACTTTAAAATTTGAAACTGAATTTAATAAATAATTTCATGAATTTTTCAGGGAATTGTGCAATCAAGATTTCGATATCTTGTCGCAAAAAATTGTCGAACTTTTCCCGAATGAGTGTGCAAGGCTTTATTATGTTCCTCCCGTGAAAAAGCAGCACTCTAAATCACACAAATCTGAAATTTCGAAGGGAAAACTCGTTGATAAGTACCGAAACGTAACGACATTCATTCGTGAGGCAAGAAATCTCGGCAAAAACATAGGGTACCAGGAATGTCCAGAAAAAAACATTATCCCTGAGGGTAAATTTTTGCCTATTGCATATTTAAAGCAAAACTCTTAGAAGTTACCTATTACCTAAAAACTGAAACTTTGAATATTTAAGATACGCAAATAATTAAAAATTTTCACCTGCCTCAATTTGAGGGTAACAAACATAAAAACCTTAAACAGTTAAATAATTTTTTGAGAAAGGAACCTACAAAATATATTCGTTTCACAGAGGCAAATGAGACACTGAACAGTAAGGAATGGCTCATTCATAATCGGGAATCGAGCGAAGTCAATCGCCATTGGGAATTGTCATTCCCTTTACGTGATTTTGATTGCAAAAACGGCAAATACAATGACGTAGCCGAGATCTTCAAAAACTGGCCAATCTTAAAAGAGTCCAAGGGCTACGAGCTGGTATAATTATACATTTCTTTAAGCTTATATAATAATTATATTATTGTATATTTTTATATTATACATTATTATTATTATTATTATTATTATATAATATATTATATTATTATAGTATTATAATTATATTTTTGCCTTCAAAGTTTTTTTTCGGCTCATTATGTGTTCAGAAAGTCAAAATTTAAATAGCAGAGATCGTGAAATATAAAAAAATAAAATTATTTCAGATCGAAAAAGATTTCACAAAGAAATATCCGGACGCTGCAGATAAACTGATTCATGGTTGGGAGACATTCCTTTTATCTTTGCTGACTTTATTCAAAAACAACATTACGAAAGAGGATGAACTCTATGCAGAACTGTTGGAAGTTCCAACATTAAGCTCTGGTACTATATTTGCACATTTTTTCATGCAACTTTCTTTCGCAGATGTGAATTTTGGTTTTATTTGAACTCTATAGATCTCTGATTTTTGAACTTTCGCATTAATAGTAATTCCGATATTTCAATACTCTGATATCTGAATTTTTTATTATTAAATGAATGATTTAAGGCTTATAATGTTTTGTTTCATATTTTTTAATCAATTTCAAATTTTTTTCAATCAATTATAAAAATGGAAAAAACTGAAAAACATAGTTTTTGCACGATCCGAAAGCGTGAAAACTGAAGAAGGTACAAATTTTAATTTATAATATCTGTAAAAAAAGTATTACTTGCTAATGTGACGTGATGGAGAAAAAACATTCAGGATTATATGTTCAGGATATCATGAAGTACATTTTTTATGTGAAATTTTCTTTGAGCTTTTTTTTGTTCCACTATATAATCTGTGTAGAATATCGCATTTTTTCCAAGGCCATGAGAAAAGTGCCTTTCCGAATGGAAGAAAATGTTTCACATCAGTAAAATTTTTCTTATTGCAGATAGCAAACATGCGATCCAGTTTTATCTGGTGTCAACATTTCTTGCGCCCAAGGCCAATAAAGTCTCAGTTCAAACCCCAAGTCAACAAAATCAACAACGAAAGAGACGCAAATTTTGGAAACCATCGATAGCTGAGTCAAGAGAGGGTTTGGTCCTTCATGTCAATGTATGCATAATTCACGGTTTATGTTGTTTTTGTTAATAATTCTTATTTATTCTTTTTTTTCATTCGTCTTTTTCGGCGTCAAAAAATCCTTGTACATGAAGAATTTGATTGCTAAAAATATAGAGCCTCAAAAACAAATTATAGTCAAATTTCTAGAAAATTCAATTAATGTTCAATTTTATATTTTTTATAGGTTCCTGGGGACATTGAAAACGCCATTGAGAAAAAAACGTGAAAAAATGTTGCATATGGGTCTACGTTTGCAGCCATTTGCAGTCATTGTTGGACCGGAATTGTCAAATTTCGATAGAACGTATGTGCGTATCAATGAAGTCACGTATGAAGTCCCATCTTTTTTGAAAGCAATCGACATCATTTTCAAAATCAATTTGAGTCTCAACATAGCCTACCCTTTCGAAATTGAAAATGTTTGTTATTTAGTTCAATGGGGATTGTATGGGATTCACACAGATTACGATTCTCAAATTCCAGTAGTTTATAATACTCTGAACAAATTAAGCAAAAAACAATAATACCTAGATAGTGAGGTAAATTTTCGTTCAAATACGATTATCTATAATTAATATCACAAAATCGAGTCAGATTCATCACAATGCATTGTAATATTTGTGGAACACATTTGCAGGACGACATTGAAATTTTTTTGCTTCATGCAAAAGCTTTTCACTCGGGAAAAAATAAATTCAACTGCATTTTTAATGATTGTTCACGCATTTACTCATCAATACCAGCATTGAAAAAACATTTGAACGTTTGTAATTCCAACAATTTGGTTCAAAAAAGAAACTTCCCTTCAAAAACTGTGCCAAGTAGTAGCTTTCAACTCTCCAGCTGTAATGTTGATTTTCAAAGTGAACCAGTCTCAAATGATCCTCCAGAAATTGATATTAATACTCTAAAAAGCGTTGTTTTGCAATTTATTGGTAAACTGTATAGCAATTCAACTATTGCACGATCAGTTGTACAAGAAGTAGTAGAAGGTTAGTTAGAAATTTGCAATATTATGCCATCCTTTTTTTCTGCAAATTTAAAAAAAAAGATTCCTAGCGAATACCATTGCTCAATTGATAATTGCTTGGATATAAATTTTTTACAAGACTTCAGAACTGAATATAAAAGATTTTAATATTTAGAAGACAACAATTTATTGATTAAGCCCAAATCATTTCACATCGATGAAATCGATGATGATAAAATTATAAATGGAACTACTGTTCGCACTAAAAAAAATGCTATGGCCAAATGATACCTTTACAAAAAACGTTGAAAATTTTTTTTGAACTTCCTAATGTTTACAAGACTATCATTGACTACATTGATGAAGAAAGTTCAAAGAATTCATCGGTGTACACAAGTTTGTTTCAAGGTGAAATTTGGAAAGAAATGTCAAAATTCTTTTGTAACAAAAAAGTAGTCCCGTTATTTCTATACTACGACGATTTCGAAATTGGTAACCCTTTATCGACTGCTGCAGGTATTCATAAAATTGGAGGCTTGTATTATTCAATAGCAGCAATGCCACCCAAATTTACTTCTTCGTCTGATAATGTTTTTTTGGCGCAGTTAACTTATACATCTGATCTGAAAGCATTTGGAAATGAAAAATGCTTTCGAAATATTATTGAAGAATTGATTAGTTTGTATGAAACAGGTATTGATGTTAAAGTAAATGACGTGAACAACCGACTCCATTTTGTAGTTGTCGGAATCTTAGGCGACAACTTAGGTTTAAATACTCTTTTGGGATTTTCAGAGACTTTCAATACTGATTACTTTTGTCGAATATGCAAAACATCTCAAATCATGACTTATTGGCAAGTGAAAGAAGACAAAGAGCTTTTGAGAACTGTTGAAAACTATGAGCAAGATGTGAGAACTTCAGCATTTGGCGTTAAGGAAAACTGTGTTTTCAATAGATTGCCGTTCTTTCATAATGCAAAAAATATAACGTGTGACACTATGCATGATTTTAATCTTGGAATTTTCCGATACGATATGGCATTGATAATCTCAAACTTTGTATTTTCCAAACAGTATTTCACTTTGCATCACTTAAATGACAGACTAAAGTATTTCGATTTTATGGATGAAGTTGATCATGGTAATAAAATATCTTGTATTTCTTTGGAGCAGCTTCAAAGTGGTTGTCTCATTATAACTGCTGCAGAAATGGCTTGCTTGATTACATACTTTGGGATAATTGTTGGAGATTTAATTCCTTCTGATGATGAAGTATGGGAATATTACCTTTGCATACATGATATTAATGACATCATTTTAAGCTCAAATATATCAAAACATGAAATTCAAAATCTACAAAAACTAATAGAAAATCATAATAAATCATTTATTAAACTGTTTCAAAAAGATTTAAAACCAAAGTATCATATATCTTCGCATTACGCCAATTGCATTGAAAAAATGGGTCCGCTGAAATACTTATCGTGTATGAAGTTTGAAGCTTTTCATCAGCAATCAAAGAAATATGCAAGAATTTTCTTCTCCCGAGTAAATGCACTGCTGACTTTAGCAACAAAACTACAGCTGCAACTTTGTTTCCGCTTTCTGAGTAATCAAGGATTAAGAGACAAGGTAGAATACGGAAGATTCATGGAATTATATGACAAATCCCACTATCACTTTACTGAGATTCAAGAATCAGAGTCCTATATCGTATCTTGGATAAAAATTAATGGAACTCGTTACCGGCCGGGATGTGCGATTTACATTAGCGATGATGAAAAACAAGAGCCATTGTTTGGAAAAATTGATAGTACAATTATTAATATAAAGAATGAAGTATTCTTAATTTTAAAACGATGCAAAACTGTCGGCTTCAACGATGATATTAAGTGTTATATAATGTCGCCAGTATTAGACTTGTTTCAGCGAAAGTATTTATATCGCTTAGAACATGATAATTACGTAAGACCCATGAAACTTCATGTTTTAGGAAGTGGGCAGTATGTGGTTAGTCGTAGTGACATTGTTTGAATAAAAAAGTATTCCTGAATAAATTGTGCCTTATTGATTCACGCGTTATTATCCTATTCTTATAAATCAACAAAAATGTCTGTACATTATAAAGTGATTACTTCTATATTTCCAGTGATTAGAGCATCGCTGGTCCAATAGGCAAAATTACTGCAAATCAATGTGTACTCTCTAATGTCTGGGGATAAGTATTTACTTATCACCAGATATTAGAGAGTATTCATTGATTTGCAGTATTTTTTATCTATTCGGTTTGAGGAAGCAGAGTAAGTAAATATAAATATAGCTGTAATAAATATTTTTTGCTGTGAACTACATCATCAATTTGTATGAATACTGGAATATATTTGGCACAAAATTATATGTGTAACTGTTACCTGATCATTATTTCACTGAAAACAGCCAAACTATTGTACCAAATATTTCACACATCGCTCGAAAAAATATTTTGTAATATTTAACATCACGTATTCCGAGTAAATAACTCATTTATTAATAGTTAACAAATCTTTATTTGCCTCAAAACAAAGCTTCAAATATACCGTTTGTTACTGACAACTAAATATTTATTTCACCGTATCCAACTTTATTATTTGTTTGGTGCAAATAAATATCGTTTGAGCCAAACAAACCTTTTTCTCAGTGTAGCAGGATTTAATCGTCACAATTACAATATCCACTCACAATGCAGTACTGATTTCAATACTTTTGTATCTCACTTTTTTCATGAAGTTTTCTCGTAGGTACTATTATACTCTATTTTTATTAATTCTAGGATTTATACATTGGTAATGTTCAGCGGGGGTGGTGGAGGGGCGGGGGAGTGATTCTTTTCCATTTGTACTTTCCGCATTCAGCAGTTTTAAGCTTTCATAAATTTAAGTTTTTCACTTTCACAAATTTAAGAATTTGAAATCTTTTTCATCTTTTTCATGTGACCAAAGATATAAATTTGAAGTTACGACAAAAACATGGCTTACCTTCAAACTGCGTAATAAATTTTCCGGGAACTCCGACTTTTTCCAGAATGTCGCGAATCAACTCCATGGTAGCGATGGAACTTAAAAAAACTATAATGTTAAAAAAAAAGGTTCTCAGAATTAACATTCATTTATTATGTGTATACATACAGAATTATTATCAAAGTTGATCAGAATAACACAGAACACGAGAAAATGGCAGTCGTCTGAGTCATCGACATACGTCGACCACCGACCAGTGTGCACGAAAAAGCTACTGCTCATCTTATGGCGTCACAAAAAATCCTATCAGTTTTAAGAATTCCCCTTCCAAATCACCAACATCGTGATCACGTGATCCCAAGTAGCACAGCTTTTTCGTAACAGTTACTTGTACCATTCTTTACAGTTCTATTTTCTTAACAGTGCCTAAGAAGATGCATGTAGCGGTTAAAACTTGGGCACCCTTTTTCTTAACGGGTGCTTCAACGGCTACTTCAGCGTTTTCTCTTATTATTCCTGAATTTTTGTAAGAAAATAAATTCGCCCAAGCGGAAATGTCGAGACAGTGTCGAGACCGTGTCAAGACGGTGTTTACTTTTTTATATTTTAAACCACTTTGCAGTAATATTATCATGAATGGAACTATCAAAAAGCTTCTCTTCAATTAATTATAGATTTTGATGCAAAAAAAAAAAGGTTTTTCACATGTTTGTTCATTGATATTCGTGTTTGTAACAATCTCTTATGCATCGCAATATATCTACGATTCAAACAATATGGCGCAGCTGGCTCGCCCAAAGAGCAGTTGTGCCACTACAAATTCAAATAATTCATTGAGAAACGTAATTATCTTTTAAACTAAAAAATATTATATTGTTGCTTATATTTTGATGTATGTATCTAAAATTAGCAGACTATCAATATTTTATTATAAATAACATTATTCGCATCAAATTTTGGGAGTTGAACGTCAATATTAAGGGTTTTATATTATAACGCACTGTCGAGACGGTGTCAAGACGGTGTTGAGACCGTGTCAAGACCGTACAATGTCTCGACGTTTACGCTAGGGTCGTGCACACTGACGTCGACAGTCGTCGAAGCCTAGGATTGCCAAGAATCCACAGGAACATTTGCACATCAGCAAAATGCACACTCAAGTACACTGCCAACTGTAAAGCGCTGCTGTACATATTGTCATGAGGCATGATTCTCATATATGTATATTGCCAGCAGAGAGTTACGGAGTACATATTACATATTTGGCATTTGGGGCATTCTAGTAAACGCGGGAATGCTTCATTTTCATAAGCATTCATTAGCACTCATCTCTCCGCGTCCAGGAAAAGTTACAGCTTTTCCCGTTACTATCATTTTTATATCATGTAATCATTATCATCATTTTTATGTATATAATGATAATTTTAATAATATCACTCATGCTTACATGAAATAATTGTAATTTTATATATAATGATAATAAATATTTTTTTCATTATATCATACATCATATCCCAGTAAACCAGTGAGCTCACAGCGAGCTCACAGCGAGCTCACAGCGAGTTCACAGCGAGCTCACAGTGAGCTCACAACGATTATAGAGATTTTTTTTTTTTTTTTTTTTTTAGTAAATACTGATAAATACTCAATACTTTTGGGCAGTCGATATCTCAACGCGATTTTTTCAGCATCACCAGACTGATTCTGAGCATAAGCCACGCAATATG
Organism: Platygaster robiniae; assembly: GCA_028476575.1. Lineage (NCBI taxonomy): Eukaryota > Metazoa > Arthropoda > Insecta > Hymenoptera > Platygastridae > Platygaster > Platygaster robiniae. The sequence continues at coordinate 37,375,165 of CM052021.1, read as the reverse complement.
TCAAAGAGATACGATCATTGGCGATTTGCTCGATGGAACACAAAGTTGAAAGCGATACAATTATATCTATTCTGATTTTACTGAAATCGACAGCATTACTAGAAAAAATTTTCTTAGCTCAGATATTGGTTTCTTATTTTATAATTCAGAATTAAGAATTGAGTGTTAATATGTAAACTTGAGTCACTTAATCTGAAATATAAACGGGTTTGAATGGTTATCAGGAGAAGTCCGTATACTCACTGTAAAAAATCTCGTTGTAAATTTACTACGCCCAGCGTCGTACAGAATCCGACCCACGCTGAGCGTGGTTTTTTTACGACGGGATACGTAAATTTACTAGAGGCTAGTACATTAACATGGCGGTAGCATATTTACTCGCTTCAGTAAGTTTACTAGAGGCAGGTAAATGTGCAAGAAGCTAGTAAATGTACAAGAAGACAGTAAATTTACTTTATCGACATGTTAAAATGCAATTATGATTGAAACAAATTATTTAAAAGAAATGAAAAAAAATGATACATTAGGTAAATAAATTAAAAAGTGATAGGAAAAATAAATACTGAATGAAATAAAATTTTCATACGGCGAAAACGAAGCAATAATAAATTGATTTTTTTTTTATTGAAAAATTGGGTACAGTAAAAGGAAATACAACAATAAGAACGCAATATTTCTTTTATTTGATGCATATATACAAAACTTATTCCTAATAACACATACTTGTCTTGCATTCTTTCTATTTAAAACACAGCAAGTGGCATTTTCACAAGTAAAAAAATTTTCGTACAAGTACCATACTCAAGTTGTTACACTTTCGCATTTTACACACTGTTTTTCTAAATGTGGAAAGAAAATAACGTTATTTCAACACTTTTAAGGCTTAAAAAAAAAGGAACATACGAAATAACAAAATAATCTCAGTTCCATGTATATTTAGTATAAAATGCAGAAATATTGCATGGAAAAATCTAGTTCATGTCTCCGTCAACAGCAATTTGATCAAGCTTTCTGAACAGGCCTTCAACTTTTTTTGGATATTTTTTATTATTGTTTCTTGTCGCGCCATTTTCCGGATATATTTTAAAATACCGCGTCTGTAAGAATTCAAGAAAGCAATCACACGTTGTAGGATAAAGCCTGTTGAAAACGAAGTACATGGCAACCAATGACAGCGCCGCTTCTTCGAAAGTATGGACAGTCAAAAAACAGCCTTTGTCCATAAATACTGCGTGCTGTTGAGGTTCTGAATCTGAAAAAATAAAAAAGAACACATCATCATTGCAATATTTTTATTAGAATTTTGAATGAATATGTGAAATTAGCTGCAAGAGTTTTAATTTGGATTTCTTAATAAATGAAATTTCGTTATGAAGTTCTGGGAATATAATATGTGAATTGATGACAAAAGTGTAGTTTAATGTATTGTAATTGAAATGTCTATTATTATTTTTTAAGGGATTTGATTTTATATTTTTGGAATTAAAATTTTCTACATTCATTTGAAATGAACTCTTGTTTAGAAAAATCTGCTTTTTAGTCAAGACGCTTTTAAATGCCAAAAGACTGAAGAATATCGAAAACCAAAACGTACATTTTTAAGTATGCAAATATCGAACTAAAAATGTTAACTTTTGATGCAAATGTCTTTAAAGTCTGAGTTAAAATTTGAAGTAGGAAAATTGAAACATTATTTAAGTAAGAAGCATACCAGTTGAGAGGATGCAAAGATGCGCAATGTTCAATTCGATGCCATCCCACGAGTCATTGAGCTGTAACAAAAAAGTAGTCATTCGTAAGGCAATGAAAACTAGCTCGCTTTGAATTTTTATAATTACTGACCGTGATAACGGAAAACAGAGTTTGTAGATTTTCCTTGAAATGAGCACCAACGACGTGTAATGCCTTTCTCAATTGATCCTCGAGCAAAACCTCTGGACCATCGATGAATCGTTTCAAGAGTCCATAGGAGATGAGTTTTGGGAGATCGTTTTTCATAACCATTGAGGTTTCTTCGAACGATTTCCCTGTCAAATTTTCAAAGTGTATTTGAAAAAACACGCTCATCGATAAGCATGGCCATTTTTCGATAATTTGTGCTGCCTCAGGTTGTTGTTCTTGATTTAGAAATTGCCGTTGTAAGGCATACACCGACTGTACGGTGCTTTTCGCATATTCCAATGTTTCCTCCACGCTCAAGTCCATGTATTTGATGCCCAACAAAAATTCTCTTTTTTCTTCTTGAGATTCTTTGGTTTCCCCTTCTGGGTAGGATTCAGGTTGCCAGCTGACCGATCCCGCTTTTATTGATTTCAAACATTTATACTTTGAGAGTGGTAATTTGAGTTACCGTGTAATCGTATTTCGTAGTTTAACTCGGTTCAGGTTATTATTTCTATGTTGCAATTTCGCCACAATACTCGCTCTCCCACTTCCTCTTCTGTTTCCTTTTTCATCACGGTCTTCAAATATGGTTGGATATTTTTCCACTAATTGTTCTCCGACGGCATCGAATGCTGCCAATGGGATATGCTTTTGGATACCTCTCATGTCGTCGACTACTGACCAAACCACTCTCTGAATTGTAGAAGACTTGTTCTCTTCCTTTTCCAAATCATCCAAGAGACCCTGTCCTAAAAGCAACCAGTTCACAGAATATTTCATGATTGTCGTTTCTGGGCTGTTCATGGATGCGGGGCTTGATGGTGTTGGAGAAGGGTTGTTTATATTCTCGAGGCTTGAATTCGATTCATCGAAGGAGAGGCTCGTTCTAGATGAGACTTCCTGTTGATGCGGTTCTGCCAGGGTGGTGTTGCCAACCGAAGTTTCTGATGTCGCCCAGCATTCACCAGGTCCCAGGAGGATAAAAACATCTGTTGCAAAGTGCAGAAAAATATCGTCTTCGTCAATTTCTGTTCCATCGCTTTCTAAAACTAAACGCATTCCTGTATTCCCCATTTTCTTTGAAGCTTTTTCAATTGCCACACGTAGAACATCGGCTTCATCTGGAACGAGTACAGCGACTTTTTGCAGTCGTGTGGCAGACCAAACTCGTACGACAACCATCTGAAAACCAATACGAACTCAGTGTCTCTTTAAGGAAATGTGAAAATGGCTGAGAAAACAGTAGTGGATTGAGATTTGTGTGACATTCTTTACAAAACGATTAAAATTCATAAAAATTTGGTTTTTTAATTACAAATTGATGTGAGCGCCAATATTTTATTTATGAACATTTGAGATTTTCAACTGTTTACTAAAAAACTGCTTACTTAAGATAGCGGTAGATTTCGATCTCAATTTTGTAAGTTATTAGTACTTTCAAATAAATTTTATGCCTGAAAGACGATTTCAAATAATTAAAGTTTTTGGATCACAAAATTTTTAAGAATAGACAATGTTTTGTTGTCTTTGGAAATACAGACTTCTATTACTACCAAGTGTTCAAGGTCTTTGTACATGAATTCGCAGTAAATCCATACTAACTGACAAATTGTTGTGGCTTTAGTTATTTTTAAGAGTAAGTTAACTGCCAAAAAGTAAAATTTACATAGTTTGCTTTAAGATAAGAGAAAGTTCAGACTCGACCCTAACAGCATCATTTCCTCGGGACGTCCCTGGGAAAATAGTGCAGTCCGGGGATTCACGGACAAGTAATATACAGGGTGATCCAAGATTACTTGGACACCTGAAAAACATAGTACATATGAAACATACACATAAGATGGTTTTTTCTTTTGCCATTCGTCACAAAAATCAAGATCAAAAAAGATACTTGGATCACTAATATCTTTTAAAGTTTTCACAAGTCAGATTCGTTATATGATATGCTGGAATATCTTTTTTTATTTTGAGTTTGCAGAAAGTGGTAAAGTGATTTTCGACTCTGAAAAATATAAAGAAAATTTGGGTAAAGTTTCGTCCGTGAAGTCCACCCCCACTTGTCATTAGAGCACATTTATTGTTTAAACTTCAGACTTAAATAGTTTGTTTCATTTTGAGTTCTGTGCAAAGTAGCAAGAGAAAAAATCGTTAAATAATCTCATAACGAATCTATATTTTTTGGATGTCAAGGTCATCTTGGATCAGCCCGTATAAAATATTGTATAGATTAGAATGTATTACAGAAAAGATGTATTCATTTATTATTGTACACCTTGACTACTAATTGCCCAAGAAACATCACACACATAAATATAAAATGTATGTAATTAGAATTATAGTTAGCCGGGGGTCTATTTTGGGAAATCTTTCCCATACAAGAAATTGAGAAATTTAGGAATTTCAAGCTTGTTTTGTTAGTACGTACCTACTAGTTCAAAAACCCTAAATTACACGATATCTCGTACCAGAAAGATTTTAAGAATAGGCCTTCTGGTATGTAACAGTCATTACACTTACATGTTTTACAACATTCGATCGAAGGGGGCATACTTTGCGATGTAAACCCGTTTCGAGCAGATGTGAGACTCGATGAAAGGATCAGGGGACAGTAACGAGTAAAATGGAAAAAATGAAACCGATTGTGATCGCTTTTCATACCCAACATATTGAACATCTTCGTAAACACCAACTTCAGGTATAAAAACAATTTCGTCGGTATCACCAACAAAAAATATTTAACGATGGTCTTCTGAAATAAAAATGTGATTGATACTACAAACTTCGAAATTACCATACACATTTTTTCCGACGCAAATGGTTGATTTTTCAGTATAAAGTATACCATGAAATGAAACTTTATCCGAAACATATTTTATGCTGACATTGTTTGTTTTGCTGTAATTATGGACAAAATTCGCGATTTCGTCATCGATTTTAGCAGTTGATAATGGTGAAAAATTGTACATGGTAGCTTTGTCAGTATAGTTATTTTGGTTGAGTGCTTGAAGCAGTTCATGTTTTTCGGCCAAAGTTTGCGCCACGTTTTTCACATTTTTAGAATGCCGTACGATATTTTTAAAGTAGCTGTGCTTGCTTTCATGACGAAGTGTCCACATGTGCTTGATTGGCCCGAAATTTTCAATTAGTTCGGGATAATGAATGATAAATTCATGTTTTGGTCATAGTTTCTTGTCTAGAAAACAAGAGAGCCTGAGCTTCAAAAATTTCTCGATAGCTTCTTTTAAAATAGCAACTTGACCAATCGACAATGCTGGTGCACATTCAATACTGCATATTTCACGCAAACTGAGGAGCATCTTCCAAACATCGTCATCAAAATTTTTAACGCAGTCCAACACAGCCAAAGGAAATATCAGCATTAATTGCCGCATTTGACTTGCAGTTCCGGTGAGTTTTAAATATCCGGTTCTGCTTTTTTTTATGGGCGGTATGAAGACTTTCGTGCTCGAAGTTTCGACATCATTTAGGCGGTAGTTGAGCAATTCCAATCTAAACCACTTTTCTTTGACAAAATACATTATGGCCACATACATGTCAAATGGTACAATGCCCTCAAACAAGTCATAGGCTATACACGGAGGAAGCCCTGGATTACTCACATGGAAATGCGACAACTCATTCAAAATTGAATGACGTTTAACTCCTTGTTCAATTTTGCCGCTTTCGACTGCTTTCCTAGCACAAATTTCATAACTTTCTACCGTTCTACTGTTTCGTGCAACGAAAGGATCTTTGTGGAATTGCGCCGCACTGATGTCACAATACCAACACCAATGTGATGACGAACTAAAATTTTCTGTGTAACCACCAATGGCATGACTTCCTAAATTATCTCCTAGCATAGCGGTAAGAGTACCCATGAAAGTCGTTTTTTCATCATTTTTGATAACCGTTATACCTTGAGATTCTAGTACCTTTATATCGTGCACCATATTTCCAAGGAATTGTTCCTAGCCAAAATGATTCACATATTTCTCGCGACCCAACAATACTAACTTGATGTTTTCAGCTTTAGATCTCAAAAAGGGGGGCAAATTCGCTAAAACCATGTAGACACCAATCAACTTAAATTCGGTTTTTGACGCACCCAGGGGATTGCAAACTTCGAAAGCATCTTGAAATAAAAGAACCTTCAATGCGTTTTTGTTTAAATGAAAAAAGTCATTGCTCTTAACGACTGAACCGTCAGAAATGTCAGTGAGACCCTGTGTATGTGTGTCTTGAGGTGAATTGCAATAATTGTTGACATATTCGTTATCCAACATTACTGACAATGTTTTCAAAAGTGGGACGTAACTGAAATGATAGTCCGTTAACTTTCCTTTGGCTGTGCGGAAGGGGATTTCAATAGGTTCAATGAATTGCAATGCTTCTTTGTAGTACTTTTTGCGTGAGTGGGTACTCCTGAGAATTCCTGATTTAGGGTGGTGCGTACTGTCGATGCCATAAAAAGAATCGGTAAATATTTTCATTACCGTCATTCTGGAAACTTTGTCCAATGTGGATGTCTGAATAGATTTTCTGAATTTCACTTTGCAACATTCATAGGGTGCAAAAGTACTATGAACCACTTCATTTATTAAAGGTTCTGTAGCAAAATGTATCGTTGCTATGTTTATATACATGCGTGTGTAAACGTCAGCAGCGTCTTTTTCTTGAGCTACTGTTGGAGTGTTTGTGTCAAAAAAACTTTTCGAAATGTTTGTATGGCTCACACTGTCTCGATCGCTACTCCCGTGAGGTACTATTTGAACGCTATTATCTACATAATTTTTCGAAATATGAGTATTGTCCACATGTGTATCACTATTCTCTGAATGAGAGCTATTGGTTTCATTATTCATATCATTATCTCCATCCTGTTCATCAACAACATTATTGATCGTATCATGATTAACGATTGTGCTGTGTGGTACTGAGGAATCATTATTGTACTTACAAATGTCCCTGTGATAAATCGATCTGTGGAAATACAAAGAGTTATGATTTTTGAAAGTTGGTTTGTTTTCACAAATGTAACACGTTAGTTTGTTAGATGTACTATGATGGGAATTGATGTGTTTACGTAACAATAATGAACTTTTACATTGGACAGTGCAGGAAGCAAATGTGCATGAGAATTTCGTATCAGTAATGTGGTACCTTAGTATGTGCTGTCTAAAACTTGAGTAATTTTTTAATACTGCAGAACATTTATCAAATTTGCAGCGAACGGAAACTTTTTGATTTTTATGCCTAATTTGGTGTTTCACGTAGTTCGATATGTATGGAAAAGAAAGATCACAATGGTCGCAAGGATACATTAGAATTAGAAATGGTCAACATGGATCGAATTGAATAGAATGGAAATGTTCGTCGGAGGCTGGCCCGTATCAAGAAATTTCAGCTACTCCTGAAACATGCCCTAATGCGAAATTGATCGATTATGTCCTGAGTTACAATGTATTTTGCTAACGCTGTTATACATAGCTGTAGTCATTACACATTTTTACGTTGTGAGTTATGCATAAAAAAAATTATGAAAAAAAATAACTGTATACACGTAGATTATAAAATATGACTGTATAGTTTCATGTATAACATACTACCATGTAAATTATTATTTTAAAATTTAGTATGACAATTATAAAATTCTTTAGAATTGATAATCTACTTTTTCATCTGATATGACTGACCAACTTCATATATGAAGTTCGTGAGTTATGAAAAATCTTCAAAATTGTTGATTTTATCTATGATCAGGCCATAAATGTGACAACCTAGTGCTTTTATTTATAATTCCCAATTTTTTTTGTCAAACACGTTTTTGAAAATATCACTATTTACATTGGGTGGAGCATTAAAGTGGTAAAAACAATTGGAGTATATTAATTTGAAATATTAATGACATTTTGTCAACCTACTTGTGAGAAATGAAAAAGCACCTTTAATATTTTCACATTGAAAAAAATTTGAAGTTCAGAATTGAAATAATAGTCACAAAAATATAATTCTTGAACAAGTCAATAATTTTGCAAATTTTTCCTACTTTTTTTAAAACTGTGATTCCTACAATTTCAACTGTCATTTCTTTCTCAAAAACTTGACATTTTTTAATAGACTGAGTGAAATTCAAAAAAAGTTATATATAAATCCTTACACTATTCATTTCATTAATGATCAGGTCATAAACATCAGTTCTAAGTGCTATTTTTTATCATTAGAAAGTTTTTTTCTCAAAACATTGTTGAAAAATTTACTATTTACACTAGGTGGGGGATAAGAGTGTCGAAAACAATTGGAGTTTGTAAATTTGAAATACTTATTACAGTTTGTCAACCTACTTGTGATAAATGAAAAAGCACCCTAAATATTTTCACATTGGAGAAAATTTGAAGTACAGAATTAAAAAAATGAGCACGTTATTATAATTATTGAACAAGTCAAGAATTCGGCAAATATTTCCTCCTTTTTTATAATTGTGATCTCTACAATTTTAACTGTCAGGTCTTTCTCAAAAACTTGACATTGTTAATAGACTGAAGAATTTATAAAAAAATCTTTACACTATTCACTTCATTATTGATCAGGTCATAAACATATGTGCCAAATGCTAATGTGTATCATTATCAAGTTTTTTTTTGCCAAATACATTTTTGAACATTTTAGTATCAACATTGGGTGGGGGATAAGAATTTTGAAAAGAATTGGAGTTTGTAAATTTGAATACTTATTACAGTGTGTCAACCTACTTGTGAGAAATTTAGAAACACTCTAAATATTTTCATATTGCAAAAAAATTGGAGTTCAGAATCGTAAGAATCAGCATATTAATATAATCATCGAACAAGTCCAGAGTTTTGCAAATATTTCTTGTTTTTTTTTTTTTAATGTGATTTCTTCAATCTTAACTGTAAGGTCTTTCTCAAAAACTTCACATTTTTAAAAGAGTGAGTAAGAATCAGAAAAAGTCATAACAAAATATCCACACTATTCATTTCATCAATGATCGAGTCATAGCATCTGTGCCAAGTGCTAATGTTTATCATTATTAAGTTTTTTTGCCAAAAAAATTTTTAAAAATTTACTATTTACACTACGTGGGGGATAAGAGTGTTGAATACGATTAGAGTTTGTAAATTTGAAATATTTATCACGCTTTGTCAAACTACTTGTGAGAAATGTAAGAGCAACTCAAACATTTTCACATTGGAGGAAATTCGAAGTTCAGAATTGAAAAAAAATGTCACAATAATATAGTTATTTAATAAGTCAAGAATTTACCATAAACTTGTCTTTGGCTGTGCGGAAGGGTAGTGCAATTGGTTCAAGTAATTGCAATGCTTCTTTGTAGTACTTTTTCGTGAGTTGGTACTCCTGAGAGTTTCTTATGCAGGATGGTGCGTACTCTCGATGCTTAAATAAGAATCTGTAATTATTTTCATTATCGTCATTTTCGAAACTTTTTCCGATGGAGACATCTTAATAGATAAAAGATTGGAGTTTGCAAATTTTAAATATTTATTAACCTACTTGTGAAATATGTAAAGGAACTCTAACTACTTTCTCATTTGAAAACTTTTGAAGTTCAGAATGGAAATAATACTTATAAAAATATTAATTCAACAAGTCAAGAGTTTATAAAAATTAAAAAAAAAAATCTTTACACTATTAATTTTACTAATGATCAGGTCATAAACATCAGAGCCAAGTGCTGATGATTATAATTATTGAGTTTTTTTGCCGAAAACATTTTTGAAAATTTTACTATTGACATTGGGCGGGGGATAAGAGTGTTGAAAACAATTGTAGTTTGTAAATTTGAATACTTATTACAGTGTATCAACCTAATTGTGAGAAATTTAGAAACACTCCAAATATTTTCAAATTGAAAAAAAATTTGGAGTTCAGAATTGTAAGAATCAGCATATTAATATAATCATCGAACAAGTCCAGAGTTTCGCAAATGTTTCTTTGTTTTTTTTTTTTAAATGTGATTTCTTCAATCTTAACTGTAAGGTCTTTCTCAAAAACTTCACATTTTTAAAAGAGTGAGTAAGAATCAGAAAAAGTCATAACAAAATCTCCACACTATTCATTTCATCAATGATCGAGTCATAGCATCTGTGCCAAGTGCTAATGTTTATCATTATTAAGTTTTTTTTGCCAAAAACATTTTTAAAAATTTACTATTTACACTACGTGGGGGATAAGAGTGTTGAATATGATTAGAGTTTGTAAATTTGAAATATTTATCACGCTTTGTCAAACTACTTGTGAGAAATGTAAGAGCAACTCAAATATTTTCGCAGTGGAGGAAATTCGAAGTTCAGAATAAAAAGAATCAGCACATTGATATAATTAAGTATAAATATAATATCATAATAATTTAAATCAAGAATTCACCATAAGGTTTCCTTTGGCTGTGCGGAAGGGTAGTTCAATTGGTTGAAGTAATTGCACTGCTTCTTTGTAGTACTTCTTGCGTGAGGGGGTACTCCTGAGAGTTTCTTATGTAGGATGGTGCGTACCAGTGCGTACTCTCGACGCTTAAAAAAGAATCTGCAAATATTTTCATTACCATTATTTTCGAAACTTTGTCCGACCTAGATGTATTATTAAAATCCCTGGCGATCATATATAGCACAAAATAGCGCTAGCTTGAGTAAAAAATTTCTATCCAGTGTTTGAACAATAAAAATATCTAAAGTTAATATATTTCGAAATATTTACGTTATATTCATCTTATTTCGAGTGGGGCGAAACAAAAAAATTATTTTTAGGACTGAATATTAATCACAATTGTAATTAATACTCAGTCCTAAAAATAATTTTTCTGTTTTTTTTTTTTTATTAATATTTGGTCCTAAAAATAATTTTTTTTTTCGCCCCACTCAAGATAAGATTAATTTAACGTAAAGGTTTCAAAATATATTTACTTTATATTTTCTAATTGTTTAAATACTGAGTGGAAATTTTTTACTTAAGCTAGCGCTATTTTGCGCTAGATATGATCGCCAGGGTAAATAATCGAAGTTTGCAAATTTTCAATATTTATTACTTTGTCAACCTACTTGTGAGAAATGTAAAAGCACATTAAATATTTTTACATTGGAGGAAATTTGAAGTTCAGAGTTGAAATAATCATCACAGAAATATAACTATTGAACAGGTTAAGAATTTTGCAAATATCTCCTCCTTTTTTTACTGTGATTTCTACAATTTTAACTGACAGGTCTTTCTCAGTAACTTCAAATTTTTGAATAGACTGAGTAAGAATTAAAAAAAGGCATTTATAAATTGTATAATTAAGGTATATTTTCGAGGGATTCATATCGATGAGTGTAGAAAGAACATTTTCATCTGGAGTTTTTAATGATTTGAAATAAATTAATTTCGCGTGTTAAAAAAAAATCTTATAATTTTTCAGTAAAATAATAATCAGGCCGTATATATCACTACCTTGTACTAATGATTATCATTTCCAAGTTTTTTTATGTAAAAAACATTTTGAATAATAAACACACTGGTTTTAGGACGAAAAAAAAATGGCAATGAAATACATCTAAATCTAAAAATTTCAAAAATAGTTATTATATTTCTTACCTGTAATCTGATGTGTTCGACACGTGCAACTGCGTTGAACCACGTTGAACTGCGTGCAACGTGCACCTCGTTATTTTCTTTCACGTCTATGGACGTCGTACGTATACGTACGACGTAGAACACACGAAAAACGGCAATAAACACTTGCAAACACTATAAAATATTACGGGTTGTATAATAAAAGATGACTTTTTTAATCATAAAATTACGAATGTCATTGGTAAAAATACAAATGTAAGTGTATTTTTACGAGCGATTGATGACAATTTACTGCCTCGAATGTTTTTTTGCAGTTCAGTAGGTAAAAGTACTAAGGGATAGTAAGTTTACCGGCGCGCGTAAATTTACCTGCTCTAATACATTTACTACGCTCAGCGTGGGTCGGATTCTGTATGAGCCTGAGCGTCGTAAAAGTACAAACGCTAGTAAATCAACTAGCCTCTGCGTAGTAATTTTACTAGGGATAGTAAATCTACGAGAAAGTTTGTAAATTCACCACGCTCAGCGCTGTAAATATATATTCTTGTCAGATAGTAAATTTACGAAAATTTTTTACAGTGCTGATGTATCTGTAATTCAGATGCAACTGACAAACAAAGATGTCCCACGAAAAATTAATAATTTCCTGGCTGACGACTTGCTTATTTGCGGATTTTTCACTATTTAGATTTGATCTTGAAGGCAAACCTGGAGATGATTATAACAGAAATTTATTTTCCAATAATTTACTGATTTTTCGGGCGCGTCTTAAAACTATGTTCTGATAACAATTTTGACTTATACTTAGCTTATTTTCATGAATTTCTATATTAGGTTCAATTGTAGTTGCATTGAAATTTCTATGATATTTGCACCACTTGACATCCATTCTTAAAAAACACATGCCCACGGCCTGAAGCTGCCTATTCAGATCAGAAATGCGCGCGCATCCAGCAGAAAACGTGCCCTGTGTTATCAAAATATATAAAAACAAAAGACACGTGACTGTGTTGCCAGCTGTCAAATGTCATAATATTAAATATTAATATACGGGTTTCGCTGGCGAGGTGGCAACACTGTATCAAGAAAAAATTTTCAACTTTCATTTGTTTTTTATTTTGTATATGTATGTATTGCTTTCAAGTGGCGCAGTTGGGCGCAGTTGACTTGCAGTTTCTTGCGGTCAGGGCTGCCAGTATGTGCGATTTGTCGCCAATCTGGCGACTTTTCGTCAGCCTTGGCGACCAAAATTTCGAACCTGGCGATTTGGCAACTGGCGACTTTTTTGGCGATTTTGTGTATTTTCGGTGCGATTTTGGAGACTATACAATTCTATGATGAAAAAAAAAAATTTTTTATTTTTTCGACGACATAAGTCTATTCTTTTCAATCCTAGTCTTTTTCCTTTTAGCAGTTCTGGTGGCACCCACTATAGTGTACACATACATTAAGGCCACCATCTTGAGAGTTGTTCTCTCTCTTTTAGGTATCTATCTAGCTCTTTTTCATAAATTTAACAAATTGACATGTAACTTACCGTAAATACCCCTGCAATAAAACGAGAAAGACTAAAAGCTGAAAAAGACGATTGTTTTTATTTTTATTTCATCAGATTTACGGCTTCATGGATGCAATTGCAAGATTTGAGAAAGAAGGTTTTCTTATGTTACAAAATAAGGTTGCTAAGTAGAAAGTTAGTGAGATTTTTTCACTAGCCTAACTTAAACAATGGCTCAGTGGCCAGAGCTTTCATGAAAAGGATGAGATACAAGGTAAGTGTCCTCAATATCGCTGACAAAGTATCTGTAACCTCTATATGAAGGAGTTTACCGCATGAAAACGAAGAAAATCAGGAAGATAACGATAAAATTAGAATCTCGAAAAATTCTGACTTGATTGTGGAATATTTATCAAACATTTTCGGTCGTTTTATCGACAGTTTTCTGCTTTTGCTTACTATTTTCTGAAAAAACCTTCAAATGAAGTGGCATTGTTTGAACGTGTTATGTATTTTTTCAGTGCTAAAAATGCTCAACTTCAAAAATTGGCTCAAACAAATGGGGTTCCTCTTGCACTCGCCTAAATTTTTGGCAATTTGTTTTATCATTGTCGCCGTCCTTGGGGTACTAATTGTTAATACCTCAGACGATTCGAGCAGTGGTCATGCAGCTCCTACCCCGAAAAAGGAAAAAATGACTCCCAAAAAGCCCAACGTTTCTCGGGAATTCAAATGCAATCCGGAATGGGATAAGCAGAACTGGGCAAAGGGTAAAAATTATATACATAAAAGTGACATAAATAATCAGATTAAAAATTCAACTATCATACTATTTCATAACTACATTATAAATAAAAAATGTAGTCAACAATTCCCAGACGGCACACCAAAATTTTTTGTTATAGTTTGTGTAGTATTATTGCCTATTTATGGGGAGCGCTCTCCAGAAATGGGGAATAATTACAGTTAAGTTTTTATGATAATCACAAATTATTTTCAAAAGATACAAATTAATGAAAAATACTGACAAAACTTTTTAATTTTTTTATCTCAAACATCCCATTCAGAAACAACTGCGAAGTATGATTTTTCATCAAGCGTATGTAATTTGAACTTGGATATTAAATAAATACAAGTAAATTCTTTGAATGTTCCGAAGAAAACATCAAGTTAAATGCAGTTTAGCATTTTTTGGAACGCTTGATGAAACGAACCTCCGAAATAAATGAACTTTGCATATACTGTCTAAATTGTGCGAAAATGTTATTCGAAATGTAATCACCAGAAAAAAACGTTGAATTCTGAATTAAAAACAAAACTGGCTACAAAAAAAATGGAAAACCGTTACAATCAGATGTGTTTGATTTTATATTAGGATGGTTGAGAGAAGCAGACCATGGATCAGAGAAGCGGCTTACTGCAAATATTGTCACATTAATCTGAGAGCTCACAGCGCCGATCTGAAAAAACATGCCCAGAAAATTACCCATCTCAATAAGAAAATGAGTTTCAAAGCACCTCCAGGACAGAACCAGCTTCCTGAATCATTTTTACCCACCAAATCGAATAGAAGATCAGACATTTGGTATGGACATCATTTATTGCTGCTCATAGCTCCATTAAAAGTATGGACCATCTTTGCAATGTATTAGTCGGCCTCGATAAAGACTCTTTTCTCGGAAAGTTGAAATTGCATAGGACTAAATGTTCGACTCTTATTAAAAATGTAATGGGACCGTATATGCTCAAAAGTTTGCTACGAGACATATGTAGTTCACCTTACTCTCTGATTGTTGATGAATCAACCGATATATCAGTCACCAAGTTTCTTTGCATCTGCGTTAAGTATTTCAGTCAAAAGAAGCAACAAATTACAACGTCATTTCTCAGTATTATATCTGTCGTGAGCACAACTGCTGAAGCTTTGTTCGATCATGTTATCGACTTTTTGACGGAAGTTAATTTAAATGTGAAAAATTTGGTAGGGATAGGAACCGATGGGGCAAACAATCTGTGTGGCAAGCACAATTCTTAATATTCAAGACTCAAACTCATCAATCCCAATTTAATTTTAATACGTTGTATTTGCCATTCCTTGGACAATGCCAGTTCAAAGGCTTCTGAAAATTTACCCGCTAGTCTTGAATTTATGTGCAGAGAAATCTACAATTATTTTAAATTCAGCGCTGTGCGTAGTGCTGATTACAAAAAAATCTTTCATTTACTCAATTCTGGTCAAGATCGCAAAACATTCAACAGATTCATCAAAACTTGTAGGACACGGTGGTTATGTTTGTACGCCGCGGTGAGGAGAATTCGAGAACATTGGATAGAATTGCGCACATATTTTTCTCTCATAGTGGAAAAAGAAAAATGTTACATAGCCAGACAATTAAACCAAATGCTCCAGGACAACTCGAATTATTGTATTTCATGATTATCGAATCGATTCTGATGGAAGTGAATAAAACTAACTTATTATTTCAAAAAGATAACATTGGTGCTGGAAAATCTGTCCGTGACCTAGAAAATTTGTTTTTATTTCCGTGCATAAAAATTCTGAAACCAGTCTTTCTCCAGAACGAAAAAATTGACATGAAATTTTTAATTCATGCTTTGGATAACAAACTTGCATATTTAACTCCCGACAAAGTAGATTTAGGGATTGCGTATCACAAAGCAATAAGCTCGAGCTTTAAAATAAATGATAGCGAAAAAAGGATACTTGAAATCAAAGTTTTCGAATATCTTGAGAGCCTCTGCAACGAAATCGGCAAACGTCTACTAAAACATTTAAGTACTTTGAAAAATGTGAACAATTTTTCTCCCTTAATTTGTCTCAGTCAAAACCGTCCTGCATTCAAAGATCTTCCTTTCGTAAATTTGTATGTTGAAGAAAGAGATTTAATGACCATCGAAAATCAATGGAATAGACTTATAGATGTAAATTGGAAAGAGTGCATTGAAAGCAAAAATCTCCAAAGTAGCCATGATTTTTGGCTTTTTGTCAAAAATTATCAAAATGCTGCTGGTCTTTTCGTTTTCAATGAACTTGCCTCTTTTGTCTTGATCGTTTTAACTTTACCAACGAGTAACGCTCATGTCGAACGAACTTTTTCCATTTTAAATGCTATCAAAACAAAGGCACTCAACAAACTGCAGGTTAAAATATTGGATTCCCTTCTCAGAGTGAGACTTCATTTCTATGTATATGAAATATGTTGTGACAAATTTGAGCCATCATTGAACATGTTAGAAAAATTCAATTACCATGTACTCTATGAGCCTGCTGACAAAGATGATGCAAAAAGAAAAGAACAGGAACAAATCGACGAAATTTTTGAAATCGTCAGTTCGGTTGATTTTCCACGTATAATAATACCTGATTTGTGAACAAAGGTTTTCCAGTTTTTAAAAGTAAAAAAATTATTTTCATATAGAAATCCTCAAAATATAAAATACTACGTTTTTTAAGTAACATAAGACACATGGTTACTACTTTATGTGATGAAACTAGTAATAAGAAGAATACTTACGTTTAAGAACTTTGCGAATAATTTTCTCAAAACAGTATTACTACGACTATCATATGTGATAATTTCACGGCAGTTGAATATTCACTGAAAAACTTGTTGAAATTCTATTATATCCGCCGAATGAAATATTGAAAAACGATCAACCCTTTTTTTGTTTCTTCGATTAATTAAAAATTGGGGGAGTCATATAGGTCAGAAAAACGCTGTGTCGTAACTAGCCATGCATGCATTTTTCGGTATTCTATTGGACAGATAAAATAGAATTTCAACAAATTTTTCATGCAAATGATGTATTTTATGACTGATAGATGTATAGCTGGACAGTTATCTGACTGTATTCATCCAAACCAAATGTAATACTTAAGTGAACATTGTGATTTGTTAAGTACTTGATAAATATATCAAAAACAAATATATTTAAAAAATTGATGGCGTTTATACTGTTAAAAAAGTTGTAAAAAACTTTAAGGTGTACAGTATTCTCTCATTTTGTAATAAGATTAACAATAAATATTGTTATTTGCTATCAGAATGGTCATTACATCATTAAAAACCGGTCAGACCTCATGTTTTAATTTGAATATTCCCTTTCAAATCGAAATGCCACACGATTGGCTGTTGTCGCTAATATGGCGATAACTTAAGTTGTAAGTGGCGACTTTTGCGACTTTCAGCTACTCGGATGGCGACCAGGTGACGATAACTCCTATGTTAAAATAATGTTGAAGAACTTCAGCGCCATCTTAGCGGCGCGACCATGAAACTAATACCTCAAGGGGGGTAGTGGGGTTCCAGAACGTTAATTTAAAGTTGAATTTATAATTGCAGGGTCAAATGCATTACCCGAGACCGCAAAAATGTTTAAATATTGTGTAATTTCCGCAAAAAGGCATTAAAAATTAAAAAATAAGTTATCAGGGGAAAAATGCATGATTTCCAGCATTTAATTTTCCCAATTTTTTTTTCCGGAAATTTAACAATTCTTATACACCTTTTGCGGCCTCAAGTAACTATTGCATTAGGCCCTTCCAATAATGAAAACAAGGCGGAAATGGCTATGGAAACGAGTAAATTTAATTTAAACATTTTTGTTTTAAGTTTTCATAACTTTTTCCACCTCAATGTCATAGGCATATTGGATTATTAGCAATTTACATGCCTCAGACATGAATTTTCAGTAGGTGTGAGAATGCAATGGTTACTCCACTCAATAAGGCCTTTGTACTTCTGAAGAAGAACCAGATTTATTGATAATATTGTTAATCACTGTAAAGAAACAAATGGACATAACATAAACTTATAATAATAACATTTTTCGTCGATGCCTACCAAAATACAATTTTTTGTTTCACACATTCTTGGTATCAGGTGCATATTAGTGCATAATAAATTAAAATTAAATGTTTTTATAACAAACGCTGATTGTTCAAACATTGTAAAACGCTGAGGAATTAATAAAAACGAAAAATTTCGTTTATCAAACAAAAAAATGTTCTTCTACAAGGTAAAATCCAAAAATAAAAACTGTTGAAAACATTTGCAGACATCATATTTTACATAAAAAATCATGAACGTATTGATAAGAAAAATGAACTTTTTGGCTTATCTTTATAATAAATAACCTCATAAAATTTCGTTGACCAGTCAAGAAAATTTCGTTGATCTATATACTAGATGAGCATCATCCTTGGCCAAAATAATAATTGCAGTGCAGGAAAACAACTAATTGCTTGCGACGAAATATTTTCGGGTAATGAGCCGTGTTTGGCACATCTTCTTCCATTCTCCTGAAAAACACAAACTTATTACAAACTGGAAATTGAAAAAATTTGATAGAACAAACGATTTACAATTAAGTTGGCAATACATGTTTCTTTACTTCTGAACAAAGATGGCTACTGCTATTTTATATCGAAAATATTTATAATAAACAAAAATCTATTTACAAATTTGTGTTACACATAACTTAACATTGATTCGAATCGACTACATAAAGTTCTTGAACAATTCAAAATTGAAACAAAAAAAGTTTTTCTCATCGACTCTTCAGTTAACGATTGTAAAAAAAGTAGAGAAAAAAATGAATAGCAGTAATTTTTTTTCTCAGTGCATATTCTTTTGTATAACTGTTACTTTTTCCCAGATGAAAAGGTAATATATCTAATGAAAGTCATGATAATATATAAAATACACTCACTTTAATGAAAATTCGATTTTGAGACCAAGATTTGTGAATGAAATCTATCAGTTTTTGATTGTACTAAACAATATCTTCGTCTAGGTTTTTCATAGCAGTTTGAATATATAAATTTTTTTTCGATACTAACAGAAAAATAGCGTTTTCTTTCAATTTCTTTTTTTATCTTAAGCTTGTTATCGAATCTTTCATTATTAGATAATTTTCATCAAAATATAATAATAATACAATATATTAATTTCGATAACATTAATCAAATTATATTTCAATATTTTTGATAAATTACTAATATCATTACATATTATTGAATATTTTATATTCAGAGAATAAGTTAAAATTTTTTTCAAAAGCTAGGTAACCATAACTCGAACATTTTTAATCTTAAAAAAAACCTTTCAAGTTTGAGCTACCTAATCAAATAGCCAGTTTTAAATTTATTAACTTATAATTTACCAAGGTATCCAATTTTCACCAAATCTTGTCAAATTACATCCCACAAAGTGAATCGTGGTCCCAAAGTTTCGTTGAGATCCGCAGAAAATAGGAGCAAGAACGTCAATACCGACTTTATCAGAAAGTGTCGCAGCGCCGACGAGGAAGCCAAACTTTTTTGTTAATTTGTTCTCGTTTGCAGGAACGACCATCTCCTATAAAAATAATTTGTGTAAAATTAATTTGTCTGAAAAGTTTCATACACAAAAATAAAAAAAAATAAAATAAAAGAAATCCTGAAAGTCTATATAGAAATTATATCTTCAGAAAACGATCAATTTATTTGAAATTCATGAAACGTTTAATTTTATAACATTATATACAATAAATCATTGTAGAAATTGATTGAAACCCCGAAAAATGTTCCAAGTTGTAGAAACACTGGAAAAGTGGGAAAATCACAGAAATACTGAAATCTATATGGTAACTTTTTTCTGAATAATCATAACAAAATATTCACTTGATTGTTTTGAAGCATCTGATTCTTTACATCAATGTAACAATCTACAAAAACACTAGGAATAAATAAAAATACAAGTTTCCTCCCAAAATTATTCACAAATAACAATAAATATAAAATATAATTACGTTTTAGAAATCAATGAAATACAAAGAATTTCGTGACGATATTATTTTCTGAAAATTTGTTTGAAAAAATCGAAACCTATGAAACCTTGAATACTAGAACCTTAAACTTAAGAAATCTAAGCATGTATTCATGCCAGAACTAGAAATATATGAAAATACCAGAATACTAGAAAATTTTTGACAATTTTCAAGTTATAATAAAGATAGAAAGGATCTATACAAACACTTGAAAATCTTAGAAAAATTCACAAAAAAAAAAAAAAAAAAAAAAAAATAATAAAACAGAGATTTATAATACACTAGAAATGTATGACGATACTTGTCCTTGCAACTCTATTAAAAAACTTAAAACACTGGAACACTCTAGACGTCTGTATGGAGTTAATAAAAAAAGTATAAATATCCGAAAGTACTAGAAAATATTTTCAAATTTTATTACATAACATGAATAAAGAAACTAAAAATTTATAAAAATAATGTTATTCCAAAAAAATTCAACAAATTACAGAAAATACGAAAATCAACAGAAAGTTATGAAATACTCAAAACTAAGGACGCTGCTGTTATTTGCAAAATTGTCAAAAATTTTTAAACGTTTAAAACTTAGAATGCTAGAACATGAAACATTAGAAATTTTTATAGGACTCATCAACAAGCTATTAAGGTATACAGATATTAGAAAATCTTACAATATTCAATAAATACCATCAAATATACTATACATCTTCAAAATAGTAACAATCTATATAGATACGGTTTCTCCAAAATCTGTAATATCACTTAAAGTTTGAATCCAAGAGTATCGAATTCTAGAAACTTATATTGAAATCCACATAAACGTAAAATAATTCCTAAAATGATAAAGACAAAATAAATAATAAATATTAGGAATGAGATGTGATTTTTAGGCAATGTGATCTTAAAAAATTAAAAAATATATATATATACCAAAAATATTCATCGCAAACGTCCGTGAATTACTGTGATGTTATTATAAAAAAACTTGAAGACCAAATAATACTCAAATACATATTATATACCCTGAAGCATTCTATCCCATGATTCCGGAAATCATCGATGACAAAATCCTAGTAGTGTCAACACCAGGATTATCACCCACCGTGATAATGACTTTTCCTTGCTTCAAGCCCACATCAACTGCGGATTTTGTCGCTTTGCTTGAAGTTCCTTTGTGGGTTATTATTTCTAGAAGCTGCATTCTATCAACTGGTAAAAATAATGCATTCCAATCAGCTGCAAAGAAAATCATTTCACGTTAAAAATGTTATGCCAACTTTTTAACTTTCTCAGTAACTACTTTAAGTATTTTGAGATTACTTTGTCAGGTCTGATAACTCCAGTTGTAATGTTCTTGATGGGAATGGCCAATGTATTTGTTGCAACTTTGCCATTTTTCGGGGTGTTGACTTGTATTTCCTTGATGACTTAATGTTTGACATTCAAATCTTCGAAAACTGCTTCGATAACTTGATCCACTTTCTCATAGGAATCATACCTCAATGTTGCATCTAGACTTGACAATAGTCCGTCAGTTGTCAAACTGTGAAGTCAAGCGAGTTGTTTGAATAAACAAATTAATAATTTCGAAAATCTATTGCAACTTGTACATTTACTTCGATTTTTAATGTAAGTTGTACTATTTCGAAAATTTGCAGTTTTTATGTTCAGGAATTTCCTTTACTTGCCTATTAAACGCAAATTTCAAATTCGTTTCAAAATCATAAATTCATCAATAATTTTATGAAACAATCAGAATTTTACTTTTCTTCGGCGCTCATAACTCCAAGACCTATATTATTGAAGGAAACATCCACTAGGCCAAACTTTTTGGCTCTGTCAGCTCTTATGGTTTTCCGAGTCAGAATCATATCCAATGCATTAGATACTAAAATAAGGGGTAATTTCTGTCTTCTAGCAACCCCTGGCAAAAGGCCTAACATAACTTCGGGCAGGCCCAAACCAGTTTTTGGGTCATCTGTGGTAATTCGATAGTGGCATGCCAAAGCAGTCTAAAACATAAACCAACCAATTTTAAATTAGAGAACGTAAATTCTTCTTACAGAGATATAATTCAGTTTTTCATTTTGAAATCGACACTTCTTTTTTTCCAGATAAAAATATGTACCTCAAGACCTCCTCCCAAGCAAGGACCATTTATGGCAGCCAGAATTGTTTTTTCGCTTTGTACCGCATGATTGAAATTTTTTCGTCCATCTTTTGCAATTCTATCAACGCTTTCTTCATATTTGCATTCTTGGATCATTGATATGCTAGCCCCTGCAATAAAATATTTACGTTTTTCGCTAATCAAAACAGAACGTATCGCAGGATCTGATTCTAAAGACCTCAAGGTTTCCTTCATTTCCAACATTAATCCCTGGTTCAAAGTATTCATCTACATAAGTCAAAAAGTCCCCCTTTTTTTAGTTTTCACGTTTTCAAGAAAACCTTTTATTTTTTTTTTCTTTATTAGATGATATTTTAAAATTTTTAATTCAGTAGATCAGCTCCGTGAGTTTTAGCATAAAAATTTACAGGTGACATGTTCGAACTCAAACATGAATATTTTTTTATAACACAGTTTCACTAAACCAATTTGGATTTTTTATTTGTAATTATGTATATGTATTTAGATTTTGGGAATTCGATTTTGAAATGTATGTGTAGTAACTTTATTTCGAGTACACAAGTAATGTTCAATTGAAATGTTAAAAACATTCAATAATTATTAAAAATTCTTAAGTTGTTTAATATAAAAATATCATACATGAAATGTCGAACCTCAGAAATACCATCATATGTAAAATGTTTATCATAGTTTCCAGTCATCAAAAAAACCAATTTTTTTACATAAAAAACAATCAGCTACACATAATTTCAATAGCAAATTTATGAACATACGTACTTTCTCATGAAACTTCAATTTATATTTTACTTTCCCTTCTAAATCATATATAACGAAAAAAATTTTTTTATCAATTTATGACTTTCAGACATTTATTTCTTGAGATTTATTACAATGACAACCAAAATTCTATTCACTTCATTAATTAAATTTAATTTTGTTTTCTAACAAAATATTTATACCTTGGAATTTGTTGTGTGGATGCTAATTGCTGCGACATCGTCAACCATTTTGTATTTCAAATATTTTCGATTGCCTTCAGTTCATATTCTCTTAAATGATTGATGGAGAGCTAGAAAAAATATGTGAAAAAATGAATGCCAATAAAGATCAAGAATTATTATTTTACCTAGATTGCACATTATATGGGACAAAAAGATTTTATGTAGAGTTAAAATAGGGAAATTATTTATAATAAGTTCAGCATATGAAAGTGTAATTAGCTCACAAAATATAAACACGAAAAAATTGTGCTGGAAGTGAGTCGGTATTGGACTAATGGTTAATTCTTAAATGTCAAAATTTAGTACCCCACATATGGTCAATATTGAGCCAAATATAGCAAACAAAAAAATTGCCCAAACAGTGATCCCTGTTGGGGCCACAGAATTACCCTACTATTGGCCAGTTCCACTCAATTATATTAGGTACATTTTGGGCAAGGTTTGGCTGGTTTGGTTCACTGGGACTATGAGAACGATTGATAACTGTCGATGGACTTATGAATGTAGTGAAATACGACTTTCACATTTTAAAACCAACAGAACATTAAAAAAGGCCACGCCTTCATACTGTTGAACAATACCAATATTTATTATCAACTGTCAAAACAAGCTAGGATTACGATAACCCACTCCATACACTAAGGGGTTGAGCGACCGATTAATATTTGTCATTACAAAGTACAAACGTGTCATCGAAAAAAAAAAGAAAGAAAAAAACACTTGTTGTTACAGTACACAAACTCGTTATTAAAATATGTAAACTTGTAAAATTAGTAGACACAGCTCACCTCTTAAAATTTCGATGCAGTCCTTCCACCTCTTTCTAGACTGATGGTTTGCAGGAATTCCATGTTTAATTATTTTGATTGTTGAAATTGTAGGGCAGCCAGGGTTGCAGCATGGCAGTGGCATTTTGATGTTTGCAGTCGTTGCCTGCAAATAATATCATGTACATACAAAAAATCAGGCGCATAGGCCGAGGGTGGTTTGGGGGTTGAAACCTCTTCCGAAATTCTGATAAAATCAATCAATATTTCATGTAAAAATGAAAAAATTTACATCAATAAACAATAAAAATATAAGTAAAAAAATTGCATGAAAAAGTAAACAGTATATATTTTGAATAAAAGTAAAAATTATTAAAACGCAAACGTGGGATTACAAAGAAAATATGAATCCAAAAAATTGTTGCAGCCCAGTGAATAATCAAGAAAAATAAAAATCTACGAAAATGCAAAAAATTTACAAAACTTTTAATCTTAGATCAAATTGTAGAAATCTGTATAAAATCCACATAAAAATATGAGGAATCTTTTGATTCATACAAACTCTAAAAGAATAAATAGAATAATTCTATGGCTTCCCGGAATAACAGACAAAGTCATTTCTGCTATAAGGCTGATTTTACATGATATTTTGATAAAATTTTAAATGCTATGGCATGTGTGACTTTGTCTGTTAGGCCGGGAAGCCACAGAATTGAATTCTACAGGGTGCGCCATTTCTTATGTCGGCATGTAAACATTGAATAACTTGAAAAAAAAACAACCGATTTCTGTAAATGAGGTATTTTTATTTAGTTTGGTCCTTTACAATTTATTTAGACTAGTTTTTGAACACAACATCAATCAAGTGGCCGCCCTTATTGTTCACAGCAAAATATGCCCTTTTTGCGGCGTTTTCCATTACCTTTTCGAGCATCTCGGGTGGTATAGCAATGATTTCGGCACGAATATTTTCCTTAAGCTCTTCAATGGTCTGCGGCTTGCTGGCGTACACTTTACTTTTCAAATAACCCCACAAAAAGAAGTCTGGAGGGGTCAAATCTGGAGATCTGGGTGGCCATTCAATGTCGCCTCTTTTTGACATCAGACGTCCAGGGAATTTTCGTTGCAGAAACTGGATTGTTTTGTAACGAGCGAGCTTCCATCAAACCAACGACGATAACGTAATTATGGAGAATTGGTCGATTCCAACGTTGCTTTATTTCCGATCCTTTCCTTATCGCTGGTTAGACTTCGACTCACCTGTCCAGAGAAGGACCCTAGTGGAGACTCTGCCCAAAAGGACCCTTAAAGGATATCTAGGATTCTAAGGAACGTTTTGAAGACAATATAAAAACCAATTTGACCTCGTAATTTAATGTTTATTAATTTAAATATTGCTTTACACAATTCCGTTCTACAATATTAAAAATTCTCATTCAGCATTCATCAATCCCGTTGCAATCTAATTTCGTTCTATCACCCTCTATTCCAATATCATATCCGGATTTGTAACTATTCATCCAAATAATATTCATTCGCTTTGTAGGACATCAAATTATTGTTTCGATTCTCCTCGTTATTCGCAGTTGTATTTATCTGGATTCTTAATATACACATTCATATTTATTCGCGATTGTAGAACTTTAACTATCGCTTGATTCGTTATTCTCTTTTCATTCTTCCAAACTTGCTTTTACAATCGCTTTCAATCCTAATTTCTAGTAATTATATTCTGAATTATTATAAGTCCTGACAACGCGCCTTTAAAACCATATTTCACCCATCTCAGCTAATTCTAATTTCAAGCTTTCCGAAGGATCCATTTTGACAGATTCCACGATTGGATCTTGAGATATGGGAGGTTCTTCCAATTCCGTCAACCCGGTTAACTCCCTGTCTACCTGGTCTATGTGTAGATCATTAACTTGTCTGTTGCCACAATGTCTACAAGTCGTCGTTATCTGTTTCTCTGGAGTTATCAACAAAATTCCTAAATGTTGCGAAGCCTCCTTTGCTATTTCTTGATCCACCTTTTCCCAAGAAAACTTAGTTTTGGGATCCAATCTTTTCAATATCCTAAGGCGGTGATATAGTTTCAAGATCCCTTTTTGTTTAAACACATATTTCTTTTCACTAGGTTTGACTCTCTTTCTCCTAATCAAACTCTTAATCGCCCAAATCAACTCCTCTACCAAGGGCACTGCGAAAAGGGTGTACGGATTTAATATTTCTATTCCTTCAACTTATCCCGATGTATTCAAATATTAGCCTTCAAACTTTAATGCTAATTTTAATATTATTCTGTAATTCCAATTTATTTTATTCTTTATTAGTTTTATATCTTTAACGCTTATTTTATTTCTATCATTTGATTCATTGTACCTTCTTTTAATCGCTTTATGCTTATCCAACATTACTGTCTACACATCAAAATAAAAGAGAATTTCACGAGAACAATATAAATAGCTTTGAGACGAGTTGCTTCGGAACTGTAGCTCAGAAAGGATGAATCCCTTCCGCCCGAATCTCAGCCAATCAATATCTCACAATATAAAATCTGCTTACTTTTTATTCTCAAAATTTATCCTCGTGTAGATCGATTTCTGGGACCTAGAGTACAACTCTGGTCATTATCAATTTCCACTTGGCTATTGATGGAGCGGAAAGGTCGTCTTCAGGTCGGACCTTTACTAGGGCTCGGGGAAGAGAATTCTTGTTTTAGGGCTTTCCTTTTGGACTCTGTGAAGAGCTGTTAGAGGATTGCTAACTCTGAATTTCTTCGATGTTCTGAGCAAAATCGCGGGTTTATATACAAAGTTCGAAAGAGGAGAAATTGTAAAATTTAAAGAGAGGGGGCAAAAACGAGTTCCGTTTCAGCTGTTGATTACTCAAAATCATTCGATATTATATTTTTCATTCTAAAAAGGAAAAGATAAAAACGAGTTCCGTTTCAGCTGTTGATTACTCAAAATCATTCGATATTATATTTTTCATTCTAAAAAGGAAAAGATAAAAACGAGTTCCGTTTCAGCTGTTGATTACTCAAATCATTAGATATCGAAGTTCTAATCACGGCTTCCTCTTCGTTCGTCCTCATCCGGTGATTATTTCGAAACATCTAATATCTCTATATTTTGCTCGAAGTAGCTAGATAGAAATTCTATTTTCGAATATGTTATCACACGACGAAACTGCTGAGATTATGATAGCACCAGCGCGTTATCCTATTGTTCGAAATAATAAAAAAAAAATAGTTTCTATATTGGAATATTAAATTTCTAAATAAATTTTATAATATTTTCAAAAATGAAAAACCCAAAATCGTCCCATATATATATTATTTTATGTCTTAATACAAATCAGACGAGTGGTTAAACCCCGCTCGTCACATCTCCCCTCTCCTAGAAGAAACTTACCGCCTTAAACGGTGGTAATTTCTTAAATGTGAAGATAAACGTAGCTGCGCGTAGTTCAAGCAGGAGTTTCGAGAGTTCATCGATTTCGAATTTCTGCGGTTGCGATATCTAGAATGGGAGGACGAAGGATTTTATGATGACCCGACCTTATTTCCTTATCGCCGTTCTTGACTTGCTTCACCGTGTAAAATGAGAGTACAAAATAAAAGAGATCCGTTCTGTCTTTAACCCTGAGTTTTTATTTCAATTTCAACAATTCATATTTAAAAGGTACAAGTAGAATTTCATCTTTCAATATTACACATTTTGGAGTCTCCGCAGAACACTGGTTGTCTTCATAGAGGTTCATCCTCTTTTTCGGATTCGGTGATTCTGGTGCAGTTCTTTCGATTTTCATGTCTCGAATTTTTTTATCCAATTCCTTGATTCTCGAAATCGTCCTTTTACAATTGTGTAACGTTTTCCGCAACAGTTTGGGTGGCAGTTTGCAGAACTCTTGGTTGATGCGTTGATGGTTTTCAAATCTCATCAACTTAAACTTCGCCTTGTATAATCTTTTCAGTCTCTCTCTTTGTTCCGGATTGCATTTCTTGATCTCAAGCTCGGCGTTCACTATTGCACCCGGGGTAACATCCATTTTGTCGATCTTTACTACACGTGTTCTTTGAAAAAACTAAGCAAGAATTCCTCTTTATTGATTTTACTTTACTCATATTCTCATTAAGATATCTTCGGATTCCGTTTAATTTACCGTTGTTAAGCGATCTGAAAATGAGGTTTCGATTTCTGTTTCGTAACCCAGTGTCATTGTTATCTTGTTCAATTCTCGGCTTTGTGATATCTTTTTGATTACAGTCTTTTATTTCGATATCCCGTCTGATATATTCAAGTCATTTCATTGTATCTCTTCGTTCTCTTTTGACAATCATTTCTTTCATCATATTCCTAATAAAATTTTCCTGTTCATATTGGTCATTCTTGGTCATTCCTGTATAATTTTGTCGCTTCGATTGTAAACCTTTTGTCTTAGTCATTGTCGGTTTTTGACTGTAACTTCATATTTTATTTTCCACTCTTGTCACGAAAACCTCAATATAAGTATCCTCCCTCTTTTTTTTTTTTTTTTTTTTTATTTTATTCATTTTAACTCGACTATTACATTTTTATTTTATTACCCCCCTTTTTTCCTTATTAAACCTTTTTACTCGTTTACTATTTGACCTTATTTTAACTCCTATATTTCATTACTCTCATTTACGAAGTTCTTATGACACTTATGAAGCTTATGGGACTCTTTCGTTCCCAGTTATCTTCACCCCCTTTTTTTTTTTTTTTTTTTTTTATTCGTTTATTTCTCTAAAATTTCTCTCTTTTTTTTTTTTTTTTTTTTTTTTTTTTTTTTTTTTTTTTTTTTTAATATGCATGCATGCTATTAAAGGCTTGATTCGAAAAGAACATAATTATACCCTTCTTGAAAACTCCCGTAACCCAAAAACCTATTCTGACGTCTCAAAATTAGGACATTTTACATTTCATACTAAAAATCTCTTGACTCATACAGCTAGCTACACTGGAAAAATCTAATCTTTAGTAATCTGTTACTTGAGCGGGGCCATAAATTCTATCGAACTATCCTCAAAATTAAAAATCAAATCATAAATATTCTGTTTATACCCCCCCCTTTTTTCCTTTTTAACATCTTCAATTCCCTGGGTTTTTGGTTCACCCGTAACCTATTTTCGTGGGTTTCTGATTTACCCGTAACCGTCGTATATATATAAAAAAAAATTTTAAATGGAACATAATCATATCCAATTATATAATTTCCCCCTTAACCTTCTTTCTTTTTATAATCATCATTATCCCTCGCGTATTTTCTTTCATTTTTAAATTCCCATTTCATAATTACTTTTTAATCCCTTTTAATATATCTCGTATTTCATCCATTGACTTCCTATTTCCTTGGTTCCTTGTATACATCATTCTACTATTTACTTTCATGTTTCCCGATTCCTATTTATTCTTGTAATTCTTCTATCGTGTATTTATATATATTCTATTGCTCTATAGCCCATATTCTAACTCTTGTTTATACCTATTTCTTTCATTATCAATTCTCGCCATTTCTTTCCTCTGTCATTTACAATAATCATATATCCATGTTTTTACGTCCAATATTTCTCTATTCTGTATCAACCGTCCGCTGCCAAAATTTCATCATCATTCGACTAAATGTTTCCAGAACGTTGTCAGAACCATAACAATAGTGCTATTCTACTTCTTAAATAATATTACGCATGTCGAGTAAGGCAAGAGAAAGTTTGTTTCCACACCGCAACTTAAACTAGTGTATTTGCGTTCGCAATATATATATAGTCCCCTTTTCTCTTTCCCTTTTTTTTTTTTTCAACACAAGTTTTATTCAAAAGGTTTTACAATCATTATACACGATGATTGACTTAAGATTACATACACACACACACACCTTATTCTGATCAATACATATATGTTCTTTTTGTATTTGTTTTTTTTTTTTTTGATTACAATTGGGTACATATATTTGTAACATAATCGCAAAATATTGCCGCAAGGTTTCTTATATTTTACAATAGTAATAAATTCTTCTTAGCCACGAAGAGCAAAGGCCGCTTGTTCATGCTGCAGTTGTTTCAAGTCGTTGTTGGGATAAATGGGAGTCGTGTCATCTTCTTCTGGAGATCTAGGGGATATAATGGAAATCGTTTTCAAAGGGGTTCCTTCTTCTCCTTCTTTGGACTCCAGGGGTTTTCGGTCATCGTTCTTTTTGGGAGGGACTCGTACATGTAGGATAAGGCTAGCAAGATTGTCCCAGAATGCGGTTAATAAGTAGATGGACCAACCGTAAATAGAGTGTAGTGCGAGTAAATTGAGTGCTGTGTCCAACAATCCTCTAATGAGTTTGTAAACGAGGTATATTCCTAAAAATCCAGCAGTGTACGTCCCGAAAATCGAAAATTTTGTCCACATATCTTGCCAAAGTCCTTGTGCTAATTTCTTAACGTCCAGCAAATGTTCCAGAGATATTCCTTCTAGATCAACGGGGTCTCCGAGTGATCTCCTTGCAATTGTATCAAGGACGCCTTGTCGGTCCATTGGAAAAAGTGCGTTTTCTCTAAAATTTTCTAGGTCCTTTTCAGAGTAGATTCCAGTGTTTGCTAGGTTTTCCAGGTTGTGGTACTCCCAGGTAGGCGTGGATAATGGTTCTAGGCGTCGAGGTGCTGCTGTTTCCACTGGATTTGGTATGAATTTATACCATTTTTCTTCGATCTCGAACATAGTTGGAGCGAGTGAATTGCAGAATATTTGCGTGCCTCGTTTCTTTAATATCCTTGTTTTCGGGGTCAAGAAATAGGTTTGATTATTTCCTCCGACCAAAATTTCTTGATAGCATTTTTCTGTATTCTTCAACTTGACGACTATTGGAACGCATTTAACGATGTGGGTTACTTCTCCAGCGGTGATGGCCATGTACCCAGGTCCACGCATGAAAAGGTATGCGAACTCGTCTGGTTTTATTGTAGCAATGGCTAGGGCGTTTCCAAGTATCTTTCGTTCGAGTTTACAACGTTTCTGCATTACGTCAAAGAAAAGGTTTTCGAACTGTCTCTTCATATGCTTTTCGATGTAGATGAACTTGGAATTCATGTACGTGAACAAGTCAAGGTTCTTTGCATCTAGTTGATCGGCTTTCGAAAAGGGTTTACCTTCTCCTCCTTCCAAGATAAAAAGTTTTGGGTGTTCTGTGGCGTGTATGTCATATCCACATACTTGAAAGGTCCTTCCTTTTGTGAGGGCAAAAGTGGTATCTTTTGACTCAACTGTATACACGATTCTGTATTGTTGCGGTGATTTGTCTTCTAGCTTCGTCCCCAGTCCTTTGAATAAGATCGTGTACTTCTGGTCGTCGCAGAAACTTCTGGGTAATAGGTCCCAGTAAGCATAACTTCCGTCACTTAAAGCGCAGTGCTGTTTTTTGGTGGTGCATGCGGAGCCGGTTCTCAGGAAGATTTTATTTTCCTTTAAGGAAATTGGTGCCTCATAATCTTGTAGCGTTATCGTGATAACTCCTTGTACTGTAACCTTCTGCCAGGTACCGAAAGCGTCGCTGTAAGTTTCACCGGTGCAGCTACCGTCATTATTCAGAGTTCCTGCTAGAGTGACGGAGCGGGTTTCGGAAGTGTTGCTCTTGAAGTCGTTGAGGCTGACTTGTCCTATCTGGATCCTTCCTCTTTCATGGAGATGCTTGCATTGCTCTCTTGTTGCTTCAAAGAAGTACTCGGTAAGGCCATTGGAAACTGAATGGTCAGCGAAAAACCCGCATCGAGTAACTAGACGCTGTATCTTGATTTTGCATACTTGCACGTACAGGGTGCCAAAATCATTGACTTGTAAGAGTTGCAGTGTCAGCTTTTTCTCATCAATTTTGGGACGGGGTATATTACATTCCCCCAGATCTCGTAAATTTATCTTCGTAACGTTGCCGTGTAGCATCCCGCAATCATATCCCATGAGCCCATCGGAAGTGCCGAAGGTGACGACTATTACGAATATCCACAGCATGTTTCTTCCTATCAAATACAATAATAACAAAGAAAAATTATACAACTTACATAAAATTGTGTACGCGTAATTAATCGCTTTGATCACTATCTATTCTTGTAGGGATCAACCTATTTGTGGAAACAATCCTTTCTCCGCCATTAATTCTAATCTTGGTCCTATTGTCATCAAGTACCTCAATTATTTTAAAAGGACCATCTGCATAATCATCAAATTTGCCCATCTTCAGGCCTTTTCTTAAAAACGCGTATTTGTTGGCAGAAAGCAATGTTGGATTCACATATCGATCATAATATTTCTTATATTTTTCTTTCGCTTTAATCAAATTCTGTCTAGATTCTTCCCTGATCGTATCTAGCCTAGCCATGAGTTTTATCAGGTATTCATCATAAGTTTCCAATTTTTCGTGACCGGGAGGAGCGTGGCTTGAAGGTAAGAGACTAGTCTTCCCGAATACAAGCTCGTATGGTGTACGACCAGTGGATTCGTGCACACTAGTATTGTACGCAAACATAGCCATCTCCACCCACTGATCCCATTCGAGGTCTTCATTCTGAAACGTTCTTAAATAGTGAACCAAAATTATATGAGTCCTTTCCAAGCTACCATTACTAGAAGGTTTGAAGGCTGTAGTTTTGAATTGTTTAATATTGAATCTTTTAGCAACAATCTTTATAAGACCTGAGAGAAAATTCGTGCCTTGATCTGTGAGTATAGCCTTGGGTGGACCGAATACACAAATCAATCTCTTTATCAAGGCGTCAGCTGTAGATACAGCGCTTGCGTCTGGTATAGGAACTCCAATGCAAAACTTTGTCAACAAATCCTGTATCGTCAAAATGTATTTATTCCCGTTTTCAGTAGTCTGAAAGGGTCCTACTAAATCTAACGCGACTTTCTCGAATGCAGTGCCCGGGGTATCGGTGATAACCATGGGCTGTTTGATTTTTTTCCGTGTCAACTTTTTCAATTTGCAAGAGAGGCATTTCGAGATAAAATTCCTTACATCGTCTCTCATGTTCTCCCAGTAATATTCTGATCGCAATCTGAGGTAGG
This sequence comes from Platygaster robiniae, assembly GCA_028476575.1. Classification (NCBI taxonomy): domain Eukaryota; kingdom Metazoa; phylum Arthropoda; class Insecta; order Hymenoptera; family Platygastridae; genus Platygaster; species Platygaster robiniae. The sequence goes on along the minus strand of CM052021.1, from coordinate 37,342,397 downwards.
TCTTGTTGTGGCCCTGATGTCCTCCAACAGCAGAACAGTGAAATTCTTCGACCAGTGAATATCTCTGTGAGATAGCCGGGATTTGAATCTGTCCAGTGCAAATAATAATTTTTATCTTATCTCTTTTGAAAACTTCGTGTATTTCGTTTTCGAACCTTCTCCAAGGAATCTCACTGATTATTTCAAATTTTGGAATATTTATGCTTTTGATTTCTTTCTCTGTAAGATATTCTTTCAACTTTTTCAATCCAGTTCTCATTGCCTCCCATACATCCTCTTTACTTTCTTCCTTCGATTTATCTTGGATACAAAACAAAAATTGGTAATTCCTTCCACTCTTAATATATGTCAATTCCCCCAGATCTAATTTATCAAATTTCTTTACTTCTCTTTTCCTGAAAAACTTTTCTGTGGCCTCGTCAACAGGTTTGTTCTCGGTATCAATCAATAAAACGCAGCTATCGTGTTTCATAAAAAGGTGGTCTCTGTTTTCAAAAATATTTTCACCAAGAATAATCTTTTCCAATTCGTCATTCATTTCTGGTTCTTCCTCGGAGGTTTCATCACTGTTTATATGATTATCATCATTCGCGACATTGTTGTTTCTTGTCTCTTCGTTCTCACTAGATTGTTGTTCACTTGTTTCCAATTTGTCTTGAATAGTGTCGTATTTCTGGGTCTCATCGATCTTTTCTTTTCGTTTGTTCTCGGTTGTTTTTCTTGTGATTCTTCTGTATTTTTCTCTGTTCAAACTTTCTTCATCCGTATCAGATTCTGTTGATGAAAGTTGAGGTCTTTCTCGCTTAGGTTTTTTCTTTCTATCTTTTCTATCTTCAATTGATTCTTCTGTTTTCGCTTGATCTTTTCCTTTTGTTTTCTTGGTCTCGATTTCTTGCTGATATTGTCGTCCTTTCTCTGTAGATTCCTTCACTCTCGTCGAGCGTCTTGGTTCTGTTGTCGTTATCATGTTTATAGCTTCTGAAAAGATATCCTCTGTTTGGAGCACCGGATTTCGTGATAAAGCATCTGCATTAATGTTCTTAGCTCCAGATTTGTGTTGAACTTCATAATCATATTCTTCTAAACGCAATTTCCATCTGGTGAGACGACTCGTAGGGTCTTTTGCGGTTTTCATCCAACAGAGTGGTTTATGATCTGTTACCACAATAAATTTTCTACCATACAAGTATGGTCTAAAATGAGAAACGCAAAAGACTATCGCAAGAGCTTCCTTCTCGTAAGTACTATAATTCTTTTCCGCTTTATTCAATTGACGTGAGACATAGGCGCAAGGCCTATCTTGCCCAATCTTTCCTTGACTTAATATTCCTCCTATTGCGTATTGACTCGCGTCTGTGGTCAAAATGAATGGTTCGTCAAATCTTGGATATTGTAGAACAGGTTCGCTGCAAAGTTTCTCTTTGAGGGCCAAAAATGCTTCTTCTTGTTCTTCTTTCCATCTGAATTCTGAGTCTTTTTCTAAAAGTCTCGTCAAGGGTTTCGAAATCTTTGCAAAGTTTTCTATGAATCGTCGATAGTACGATGCTAAACCTAAAAATTGTCGTATATTCTTAATGTTCCTAGGTCTGGGAAAATTTTGTACGGCTTCAATTTTCTTGGGATCTGGTCTAAGCCCGTCTTCCGTGATCTGATGTCCCAAAAAGATAGCATCTCTCCTTAAAAACTCACACTTGTCAGGTTGCAATTTTAGGTTGGCCTCTCGCAGTCTTTCGATCAATAATTTGTATTTTCTACGATGTTCACTCAAGTCTCTTGCGTATATCACGATGTCGTCCATGTATACAAATAGCTCGGTACCTTGTAACCCAGATAATACAACATCCATTAATCTTTGGAAAGTCGCGGGTGCATTTTTAAGACCAAATGGCATTCTAACGAATTCCCAGTGTCCGTGAGGGGAAGAAAAGGCAGTCTTCTGTGCATCTTCGGGTTTCATTTCGATTTGATGGAACCCTGATGCAAGGTCGAAGATCGAAAAATATTTTGCTCCTCCCAACTGGTCCAATATCTCAACGATGTTGGGCAGTGGGTAAGAGTCTCCCACGGTTTTTTCATTCAATGCTCGAAAATCGAGAACCATTCTCCAACGTGCATTTCCTTGACTGTCAGCCTTTTTCGGGACAATCCAAACAGGCGTGTTGTAAGGGGAGCACGAAGGTTTGATAATGTCATTCTCCAAAAGTTCCCCAACTTGTTTATTCAATTCTTCTTTCAATACTGGGGGAAAACGATATTGGCGCGCGTTGATTGGCTTGTCATCTTGTGTATGAATAGAATGCTGGTGTAAATGCGTGCTTGTTAATTTTTCATCGGGGAGGTAAAAACAATCAGCTGAGTCTTTAATTAGATTGTGAATTTCATCCTTTTCCGTAGGACCGAGATCGTCCAAACGAAGCAATTCTTTGATTTTCTCAAAACGAGACCTTGTTTCGATTTTGAAGCATTTCCTTGCTATAATATTTTTTCGCTTTTTCTTGTTTTTCTTTTTCATGTTATTATCTTTTTGTATCTGCTTTATAGCTTGTTCTTTGATTCTTCCTACCTCCTGTAATTCTGGATCTCCGATTTTCATCTCGATGTTCTCTTCTGTCGTATTAATAAAAGGTAGAAAAATAAAACCGTTGTTGTTCTTTACAATCGCGTTGCCTGCATACAATCCTTGTTTGACATCAATAGATTCTATCAATCCAGTTTCTAGTGTTGTAGGTTTTATTTTTATGCGGAATATTTTTTTCGATCTCGCAGGAATGTTCACGATATTATTTTCATTTTCGTTCAATAAGGGAATTTGATGCCCTTTTATTTCGAAACAATCACTTGCCCAATCGATTTTTGCCTTATTCTTGGCAAAGAAAGAGTTCCCCATTATAGCATCGTGTGGATCTATAGGAAAAGAATCTGGAACCACATGAAATTTTGTAGGTATACCCAATATGTCCAAAATCACTGTTCCCAAGGTGTTGACGTGTCCAGAGGTTATTCCAATCAACTGGATTTCTTCGTTTCTGTTTATACATGTATTTCCAATTTTTCCTTGCTTTATCAGACAGACGCTAGCTCCAGAATCTAACATGAATATAACGATTTCATTTTGAATTTTCAGTCGAATGCATGGTGGTTCTTTTTCTTTGAGGAAATTAATCGAAATATTCTGGATTTTAACTGAGTTTACTGGTTTCTCGGAGTCGCGCCTCCCCCATGCAGGAGGCTGCCCTCGTTTTTTGGAGGTGCATTTTCTCGTGGATTTTGAATGTCGAAAGATCGTTCATTGTTTCTATAAGAATTCTGAAAGTCGTGATTTGAATTTCGCCAATTGCCTCCAAAATTGTTTCGGCCTTGAGGACTATTCTGATTTCTGTAATGTTGAGAGTTGTTGTTTGTGAATCGTAAATCTTGATTCATGGAACGTTGATTTTGATTTTCAAAACGCGAGTTTTGATTTCTGAAATTATTATTCTGTGGTCGGAACTGGAAATTTCGATCCTGAAATTGAGTATTTCTATTCTGAGCATACGAATTCTGATTCTGATAAGAAAAATTATTCGGATAGCGAGGATATTGGTTATTTCTGCGAAAGTCCTGACGTGCACTTTGTTGATAGTTGCGATTCTCTGGGAATGGGGATCGTTGGTTTGTCTGAATAGTCCGTACAGGACGGTATTGGCAATCTTCAGTTGCATGAGTAGTCCTTTTGCATATAGTGCAACCAACAGGTTTAAATTTTGGGCATGATAACGCCTCGTGTCCCAAATTTCCGCAAATTTGGCATGAATTCTGTTTGTTTTTATGTTCAGTAATGCCCAGATTTTTCATGTCGGGTATAAGTGCCCGTAATTTATCTTGAGTGCGCAGTTTGTCTTCAATCTCAATAGCTCTCTTTCCTGCTACTCCTATTGCTATATTGTCTGGCATCTGTATGGATATTTCTTTACGTAGGCCCAATGTAAACGCTTGGACTGTTTCTTTTTCTATTTCAGTTCTTTGCTCTTCTGAAATAGCATTTTCGTGGTCTGCTTTATATGCATCTATGATTCTCTGTCCCAAATCTCTTACTCGGTTAAAGTATTTCGCAACATTCTCGTCGTATCCTTGAAATACTTGACCAAGTTCCCCTCTTAATCGCGTGGTGGATTCTCGCGGTGCGTATACACTCTTCAAATGTTTGAGCAAGGCATTTACATCAGCAAAATTTTCTCCACGTACGGCTTCCAGTGCTCCAGCCTGTAATCGGGTCTTCATCATTTTCAATAGACTCTCTTCAGCTGCAGCGGGCAGCATGTCTTTAGCATCCTCGCATCCGATCGAGAATTCTCTAAATGTAGCTCCGGTTGTAGGATCTCCAGAAAATTTCGGAATCATCATCACTGCGTCTTTAAGACGAATTGTATATGCTCCTCCTTGTTGAGCCATTATGATTGGTTTTTTGAATTCGGGGTCTTTCTTTTCAAATTTTCTATCTTCTACAGGGTCCCCAGACTCTAAGGCTTTTAAATCTTCCAAGCTCCGGGTTTTTGAAAGAGGTATTTGGCGATTCAAATAATTTTCCTGTTCTTCATGGGATAAATTCTCTCGGCTTTTCCTTGTTAAAGGAGTATCATCATATACTGGATTGAAATTGGGTCTCGGCATTGAGAAGGTGTCTCATATTCTCAATATACATTTAGGTTCCCACTCTATAATTATCCTGTCAAATTACTCGAATATGTGTAAAAATTTGAAAAGCGTGTCGGAGTTAAATCTCCATTCGGAATCTGCAAAATTCTCTCTACTCAGGTATCCAATCAAGGAAGTCCTTATCATTAATCCGTAATCATATCTTAGAACACTAGATCATTTACCAGGAGATATTCTCATGAGTCCTTTTAAGGTTCATGATGACCATAGAATAAATGTAGAATGCTTCAACTGAATGATATTTCCCATTACAATAATCCGAGAGTCGTCTAAGTAGACTTCTTATTCCATCGTCTGAGAGTTCGTTTTCATTCAGAATACCGAGTAAAACTTCCGTGAAGAATTCTATATCTAGTTCAGTGCGCCCCATATCTAGTCTTTCATGTCGACAATCTATTATCCCATGCAAAAATCACATTTAGTCAAAAGTCATCAATCTTTCAGCGTAAATTATCTCATAAAAAGTAAGTTATTCCTAAAACACTCTGTTGTCCTCAAAAATGTCCCATGAAACCCTTTTGAAGTCCTGCCAACTGCGCCATTTTTTTCACCTGTAACGAGCGAGCTTCCATCAAACCAACGACGATAACGTAATTATGGAGAATTGGTCGATTCCAACGTTGCTTTATTTCCGATCCTTTCCTTATCGCTGGTTAGACTTCGACTCACCTGTCCAGAGAAGGACCCTAGTGGAGACTCTGCCCAAAAGGACCCTTAAAGGATATCTAGGATTCTAAGGAACGTTTTGAAGACAATATAAAAACCAATTTGACCTCGTAATTTAATGTTTATTAATTTAAATATTGCTTTACACAATTCCGTTCTACAATATTAAAAATTCTCATTCAGCATTCATCAATCCCGTTGCAATCTAATTTCGTTCTATCACCCTCTATTCCAATATCATATCCGGATTTGTAACTATTCATCCAAATAATATTCATTCGCTTTGTAGGACATCAAATTATTGTTTCGATTCTCCTCGTTATTCGCAGTTGTATTTATCTGGATTCTTAATATACACATTCATATTTATTCGCGATTGTAGAACTTTAACTATCGCTTGATTCGTTATTCTCTTTTCATTCTTCCAAACTTGCTTTTACAATCGCTTTCAATCCTAATTTCTAGTAATTATATTCTGAATTATTATAAGTCCTGACAACGCGCCTTTAAAACCATATTTCACCCATCTCAGCTAATTCTAATTTCAAGCTTTCCGAAGGATCCATTTTGACAGATTCCACGATTGGATCTTGAGATATGGGAGGTTCTTCCAATTCCGTCAACCCGGTTAACTCCCTGTCTACCTGGTCTATGTGTAGATCATTAACTTGTCTGTTGCCACAATGTCTACAAGTCGTCGTTATCTGTTTCTCTGGAGTTATCAACAAAATTCCTAAATGTTGCGAAGCCTCCTTTGCTATTTCTTGATCCACCTTTTCCCAAGAAAACTTAGTTTTGGGATCCAATCTTTTCAATATCCTAAGGCGGTGATATAGTTTCAAGATCCCTTTTTGTTTAAACACATATTTCTTTTCACTAGGTTTGACTCTCTTTCTCCTAATCAAACTCTTAATCGCCCAAATCAACTCCTCTACCAAGGGCACTGCGAAAAGGGTGTACGGATTTAATATTTCTATTCCTTCAACTTATCCCGATGTATTCAAATATTAGCCTTCAAACTTTAATGCTAATTTTAATATTATTCTGTAATTCCAATTTATTTTATTCTTTATTAGTTTTATATCTTTAACGCTTATTTTATTTCTATCATTTGATTCATTGTACCTTCTTTTAATCGCTTTATGCTTATCCAACATTACTGTCTACACATCAAAATAAAAGAGAATTTCACGAGAACAATATAAATAGCTTTGAGACGAGTTGCTTCGGAACTGTAGCTCAGAAAGGATGAATCCCTTCCGCCCGAATCTCAGCCAATCAATATCTCACAATATAAAATCTGCTTACTTTTTATTCTCAAAATTTATCCTCGTGTAGATCGATTTCTGGGACCTAGAGTACAACTCTGGTCATTATCAATTTCCACTTGGCTATTGATGGAGCGGAAAGGTCGTCTTCAGGTCGGACCTTTACTAGGGCTCGGGGAAGAGAATTCTTGTTTTAGGGCTTTCCTTTTGGACTCTGTGAAGAGCTGTTAGAGGATTGCTAACTCTGAATTTCTTCGATGTTCTGAGCAAAATCGCGGGTTTATATACAAAGTTCGAAAGAGGAGAAATTGTAAAATTTAAAGAGAGGGGGCAAAAACGAGTTCCGTTTCAGCTGTTGATTACTCAAAATCATTCGATATTATATTTTTCATTCTAAAAAGGAAAAGATAAAAACGAGTTCCGTTTCAGCTGTTGATTACTCAAAATCATTCGATATTATATTTTTCATTCTAAAAAGGAAAAGATAAAAACGAGTTCCGTTTCAGCTGTTGATTACTCAAATCATTAGATATCGAAGTTCTAATCACGGCTTCCTCTTCGTTCGTCCTCATCCGGTGATTATTTCGAAACATCTAATATCTCTATATTTTGCTCGAAGTAGCTAGATAGAAATTCTATTTTCGAATATGTTATCACACGACGAAACTGCTGAGATTATGATAGCACCAGCGCGTTATCCTATTGTTCGAAATAATAAAAAAAAAATAGTTTCTATATTGGAATATTAAATTTCTAAATAAATTTTATAATATTTTCAAAAATGAAAAACCCAAAATCGTCCCATATATATATTATTTTATGTCTTAATACAAATCAGACGAGTGGTTAAACCCCGCTCGTCACAGTTTGATTCGCAGTGTGGCAGGTCGCACCATCTTGTTGAAACCAGTAATCTTCAAGACCTTTTTCACGCATTTGTGGGCAGACATAGTGAGCCAACATCCACCGATATCGGTTTCCATCGATCGTTTGGTTCTCTTTGAAAAAATAAGGACCAATGATGGTTTTGGCGCAAACGCCGGCCCAAACAGTAACTTTTTGGTCATGCAATGGCGTTTCATGGATCTCGTGTGGATTCTGCGTTCCCCAAATGCGGCAATTTTGCTTATTAACGCCTCCAGAAAGTTTGAAATGTGCCTCGTCGGTCATTAAAATTCGCTTCCAAAAATCAGGTTCAGTATCAACTATTCGAGCGATTGTTTGTCCATATTCCAAGCGACGTGGATGATCTGTAGGCAATATTCTTTGTGTTAATTGCATTTTGTACGGAAACAAATGCAAATCATCTTTCAAAATGCGCCGTAGAGTGGTTCCACTGATGCCGAGATGCTGAGCGCGGTGACGATATGAAACTTTTGGGTTTTGGGCAACGCTCTCTCTGACAGCTTCAATCAGTTCATTTGAACGTCTTGGTCGTTGATGAACGGGTTGTTCGCGATCTTTCACTGTCCCGTGGTCACAAAAATTCGACACCAAACGACGAATAGTGTTGTCAGATGGTGCCTGTTTGCCAAGATATTTTCGACGATATGCTCGTTGAGTTAACACAACTGAACGACTATTTTCAATGTACAAAGTAACTATTTCAGCGCGTTCTTTTGGTGTGAAGCGATACATGGTTGAAATTGTACTGAATTGACGTTTCCAAAACAAGTGAAGTCAAGTAAATCGGTTGTCAAATGTTTAAGTTATTCAATGTTACAATACCGACATAAGAAATGGCGCACCCTGTATGAAAAAACTTTTCTGAAAAATCTCGACAAATACCTCTACGACCTATAAATGTAGCAATCTCTTTTGCAATTTACAAAAATATAAGTTACCCATAAAAATACTTAGAAATCCTTCAGAGTTACGTATATTATACTGGAAGATTGTGAAAAATAAGTTTACTAGCTTACTAATTTAGAGGGCTTCCATAAAAGATGTCACAGTTTTTTAGCATTTTTTGAACCCCCCTCCTCCCCCTATCACAAAGTGCCACAAACCCATGGACCTTCTTGCGCCCATCTCACGTCACAACTATAAAATGCAAAATAGACGATACATTTTTTAGTTTTAATGGTATTTCATAAATTGATTCAAATGTTTTATTTTGAAAATCCAACGAATTACAGACAATATATAATCTATTGCTAATAACAATAAATGTACGAAGAGGTTTTTTTAGGCTCCTACCCAATTTTTTGCTTCTAAGGTTTCCTCTTGAATGACAATTTTTTTGTCCTTTGAACATTTTAAATAGGAGTGAGAAAGTAATTGAAATAACTGGTTTTTATCCATCCTGAAAAATAAGTTACCGCCCTAACAGAATACTTTGTCCTGGGAACGTCCCTGGGGCCAAACTTAATTCCGGGGACGTCCCGGAATGTTCCCAGGATAAGTGTGCGGTACAGGCGTAAGCATATTTACATAATTTTTAATAATTTTAATTTTAATACAATATTATTATATTCCGAAAATTTATGAGATTTTTTTCCAAGTTTTATGAACAAGTCGAGTTTTATGAAATCTTGAAATTTATTTAAATTCATATTTCCAAATTCCCATAAAATATATTCGAAAAAAATGTTCACCTTATACAATTAAAAAAAATTCTAAACTTATAATTTCCTAATTTTGAGAAAAATTTCTATTAATCGTGATTTTCATTAAAATATCAAAAAACTTCAACATTTGATCATTTTTTTTCTTAGTTGTTGCTGAAAAAGTTTGTTAAAAAAACAAAATTTATTATTCCATATCAGGAAAAATTCATTTTTTAGGAACTTCGATTTGTTAAAATCCAAGTTTCATTTTTGCAGATATTTTTGTCATTTATTTCCTTTAAATTCTATAATTTTCCAAAAAATGTTCAATCATTATAATTTTCGTTCATCATAAAGTATATATAAAAAAAAAAAATTTGAAGCTTGAAAAAAATTGTGAAAAAAATTAAAATGTTTGGACTAAAAGGTGATTTTTTATTCAGTTTTTTTTACCAAAAATTATTTTGATTATTTTAATGTATACTATTTATGTAATACCATATCACACATTTTAGAAAATTTTTTGAATAAATTGGTATAACACAAGCAATTTTTTACAATATAAAAAAAATTGTGAAAATTCATAAGGTTTCAAAAATATTTCAAAATTTGGAAAACAAATCCTCACTGATGAATTTAAATAAGTATTTTCATTATCTAATGATTTTTGATGAAATTATTGAATTTTAAGAAAATAAAGCATAAAACTAACACTCACAAAAAACTTCGAAAAAATCGTAGTTTCAAACCAAAAAATGTAGGCGAATAAAGATTAATACTAAATTTTATTTATTTAATTGATAAATTGTTAAAAAAATAAGGAAAACCAACTGATCCGATGCAATATCAGAATTTTCCGGTTCGAAATTTTTTTTTTATGAACATTAAGATTGCAAGAAAATTTGTTATCAAAAAAACAAAGTTTTGAATTTTTCTCTTAGGATGAAATTCCACCTACAAAAAAAAAATTAGAACAATCGAACAATTTCAAGTCAATTAATAAAATTCTCAAGAAAAATTACTCAATAATAACAACTTATAGTTTGGTGACAATTTTTATAGTAAAATTTTTATATTTTGAAATAATTATAAAATATGTGAATAGATAAAATCATGCAACATTTATTGTACCTTTAAGTTATTGCTATTCTGCAATTTATTCACAGGTATAGTCCTAAAATATTTTTAACTTTCAACTCACTCACTTGACTATGCGAACACTCTCACAATTTATACGTCAATTAAAACATCCCAGTAAACATTTTGGCCCCAGAAACACATCATTATTGACGCCCAGAAAAGGGTAGTGCTGTGACCGCAGTTGCAGGCAATTCTGGGGCCACAGCGTGGGGCCGTGGGTCCAGAATTGATCATTCGTGGGACGCTGGACTGGCAGATGAGTCATCAGCGCCTCAGAATTGCCTAATTCTTGGGCAAAAACTTGGCCCACGCCGTGGGGCCTATGTGGACCCCACGTTATGTTTACTGGGATATTACTTGATTAGCAGAATCAACGTTATCGTAATTTTTTCACTCGTTTATCTTGATCATTTACTTTTTTCGTAAAATATCATGCTTCATTGTACCGACTTCGCCACAAAATTATCATAATCATGCAATACAACCTTTCTAATCTCTCATTACAATAATTTTGAATAATTGCAAAAAACTTGCAATGAACAAAAACTCAAGTTTTAATCAATCAAGATTTAATTCACAACTGGAACTTAATTTTACACTAAAATTATTCATCCAAATCAATAAAATTCACAAACACCTGATTCAATCTCTCTAATTTGATAAACAAACTTCCTAAAAATACAAAATGAAAGAAATTGTTTTCAATATTCCAAAATCCCATAATAAGAGTCAAGTATAGAATGCACTTTTGTTTCAATGCGCGGAATGAAATGTTCGATGACCGCATCAACCCAGAGAAAACTTGTAATAAAAAAAGGGAAAAATTAATTGAAGGGGAAAGGGGGAAGTCGACTAGACTTGTTAACAAAAACAAAAACAAAACAATGAAAATGTACCTCGCGATCCAGTATCTCATGAGTTGAAACAGTATAAAAAATTTTTTCTTGTTCAAACAATCTCGAAATAAATTATTGATGCAAAAATTAAACTTTTGACAAACTTTTTTCTAATGATTCAGGTTATTTCAAGTTTGTATTTTTTTTAAAGTTGAAAATGAATGTTAGACAATAAAAATAAAGAACAAAAAACACATTTATAAATTTCTTACAATTTTCACACCAATGCACATAATTGAACGGTCTGAATCCTATATAATACTGATATTTTGGAAATTTTCAAACGTTTATTTTAATTTCAAAGTTTGAAAGAAATTACAAATGCAATTTTTGTTAGAAGCAGCTGATAAAATAGTCTTTACATGTGACTATTGTCATATAATCTCGATGGATAAGAAATAATATCTCTCCTCTCCTACCGCAAATGCCAAAGACAGCTACTGTAGACACATGTAACAAATAAACATGCACTTTAAATTATCAAGAATTGCAACTTTGAATTATTTTAGATAACGTTGATGAGTAATTTTGCAATTATTGATTTACACATTCCTTGTATATTTCCTTGTATATGATAATAACTCATGAATGTTTGGTATTTCAGAGGAGGAAAAATAATTTCTTATTTATAAAGTATTGTTTATACAAAATATTTATTGTTGGAATTTGTGTTTGTTTGCAATGCCATATGTGCAATTCAAATTGATTCGAATCCTATTCCCGCGAAATGGCGCCCCTCTGGGGTTGTGTTGACTATATATATATATATATATATATATATATATATATATATATATATATATATATATATATATATATATATATATATATATATATATAAGCAGAGTCCCTGGAGAAATTGTACTGTGTTGAGTAACTAAAAATAAATACTACGTCTTATCCAGAAGTTGTTATTTTATTCACGCGATCTCGATCAAAAACAACAGGTTATGGGCCCAGTGCGGAAAAGTTGAGAACGTGGAATACGGAAGTTTACGGAAAGAACTCGCGCATTCGAGGAAAAAAGGACGAGACGCTCAGAAAGTGCTGTTAGGAGAATTTTGAACACGCTCTCGGAAGTGCAGGAAAAATGGCGAACGAGACGGAAAAATACAGGATCCCGCTCTTTGATGGCGGAAACTTTAACAATTGGAAATTTCGGATGGAAACTCTTTTGGAGGAACAGGATTTGCTGGAATATGTGCAGAAATCCTACGAGACCATCGCAGAAGAAAAAGAGATTACGGAAGATGCTGAAATTGAAAAACTAAGGAAACAAGACAGAAAATGTAAGTCGCAGATTGTTCAGAGAATAGCCGATAGTCATTTAGAGTATGCAAAAGATAAATCGACGGCCTTTGAATTATGGTCATCCTTGTTACAAACATTCGAAAGGACAGGCATCGCCAGCCAGCTACTGATTAGAAAGACACTGTTGACCATGAAATATCACCCAGGCGGCAAATCCCTGCCTGAACATTTTCTCTCATTCGATAAACTGATCCGGGAGCTGCGACAAACAGGGCCACCCTGGAAGAATCCAACATCGTCTGTCACTTGCTGCTCACGATGCCGCCGGAGTTTGACACAGTAGTAACGGCTATCGAAACCCTTTCTTCGAAGGATCTGACAATTGCATTTGTCAAAAACCGGCTGCTTGACGAAGAGACGAAGAAAAAGGAAGGCTACAGTGCTCGGAAAAATCGACAGGAACACTCAACAACGGCTTTCGAAGCTGGAAAAACAGGGTCGGTTTGGCAACGACTTGACAATTGGGACCAAAGAAACAGAAGATTTGCTAAAAAAGAAAAGTACTCGAAAGACAGAAAACCCTTTCCATACGCATGCTACAATTGCGGAAAAACAGGACACAGGAGGAGCGAATGCAGATCTAAGCCCAAGAACAAACCTTCGTCGAGCGCCAATCTCGCCGACGAAGAACCAGCAGGATTCTGCTTCACAGCAACCACATCAAGTTCTTCTCATTGTGAAATAAATTTTTGTCTGGACTCAGGAGCTTCAGACCATTTGGCACAGGACAACACACAATTTTCTAACATTAAGAAATTGGAAAATCTCGTCGCTATCAACGTGGCAAAATCACAAGTTTCTCTCAAGGCCAGGTTCACCGGAGATGTCGAAGTCATCAGTGAAGTCAACGGAATCGAGGTGCCAATCACAATCCGAAGGATTCTGGTGGTACCTGGACTAACACACAACCTACTATCTGTAAGTAGGCTGGAAGAAAATAGATACGAAATCACATTCAAGAAAGGCGCCGGCATTATCTCCAGGAACGGACAGGTTGTAGCGGTCGCAGAACGGAAAGGAAACCCAACTCTATCTGCTAAAATTCAAGAGAAAAATTATCAGTGCCCATATTTGCGAAGAAAGGAACAAACTGGAGCTCTGGCACAAACGGTTGGGTCATTTGTGCTACGAAAATGTGAAAAAGCTGCCTGCGCTGGTCGATGGCATGGAAGTGAACGGTGGCGCCAAAATGCCGGAAATTTGTGACACATGCATCGAAGGAAAACAGGTGAAACTACCACATAAGCAACCTTGTCAACGAGCCACAAGACCACTCCAGCTGGTGCACAGCGATGTATTTGGACCCGTAACTCCAACAGCACACGACGGAAAAAGGTACATTCTGATATTCGTGGACGATTACATTCATTTTACAGTGGCTTATCCTTTGGAGGCGAAGTCAGAAGTCTTCAAGTTCCTAAAAATTTACACGGCTCAAGCGACGGCCCACTTCAATCTAAAACTAAGTAGATTCAGGTGCGACAATGGACGTGAATAAGTCACCAATCAAGTCAAGAATTTTTGCGAGGAAAATGGAATTCAACTCGAATTTACCATACGCTACACACCACAGCAGAACGGAGTAGCTGAAAGAATGAACAGGAGTGTCATAGAAAGAGCACGGTGCATGCTGCTCAACTCTGGACTCGACAAGAGATTTTGGGCCGAAGCATCTCTCTCCGCGACCTACCTCATTAATCGCAGCCCAACCACTGCCTTGGAGGGAAAACTGCCGGCCCAGCTGTGGTATGGAAACAAGCCTAATCTGTAAAAATTGAGAGTTTTCGGTTGTACGGCATTTCTGAAAATTCCCAAGGAAATAATCACAGGAAAATTCGAGACTCGTTCGATTCGCTGTTTCATGGTCGGCTACTGCAACAACGGATACAGGCTCTGGAATCCTGAGGAGCGACGAATAATAGTTGGGCGCGACGTGATATTTGACGAAAGAAGATTTCGATTCGAGGGATCCAACTCAGAAGACTGGCTTGTACAGGAACAGGAAAACTCAAATGAGGAACAGAAAAACTCAAATAAGGAACGGGAAAACTGAAATGAGGAACAAGAAAACTTAAACGAGGAACAAGAAAACTCAAACGAGGAACAAGAAAACTCAAACGAGGAACAAGATAATTCGAATGAAGAACTGGAAACTGAATCTGAGATAGGTGACTCAAGCGGAACTAGAAAGAAAAAGGGAAAGGAGGAGGAGGCGACTAACACTCGATTTCATGAAGAAACCCCACGTCGAAGTGCCAGAAAAAGAGACTTGCCAAAGAGATTCAAGGACTACGCGCTCTTTGCTCTTCACGCAGAGGCCTACGTCGACAACGTGCCAAATGAGTACGAAGAAATCGAATCCAGGGAAGATCAAGCAGAATGGATGAACGCTGTCAGAGAAGAAATCTCCTTACTGATGGAAAACCAAACGTGGGAAATCGTCGAAGGGCCACCACCAGGGAAGCGTGCAATTGAGTGTAAGTGGGTGTTCAAGATTAAAGAAAACGCCAGTGGTGGAATCGATCGCTATAAGGCACGACTCGTGGTGAAGGGTTGTGCACAACGACGCGGTTACGACTTCGAAAAAACCTACGCCCGGTCGCCAGAGTGACAACGCTCCGAGCACTTCTCGCTGTCGTCAATGAAAGAGATCTAAAAACGAGACAATTGGACGTCAAAAATGCTTTTCTTCACGGGGAACTGCAGAAAGAAATTTACATGCGGATTCCATCTGGATTTCACCAAGAAGCGGGGAAAGTCTGTCGTCTGAAAAAAGCTCTCTACGGGTTGAAACAAGCACCACGAGCTTGGAACGAAACCTTCGACAACTTCGCCAAGAAAATCGGACTCCAGCCCTCCAAAGCTGATCGATGCCTCTACATTTCAGAGTCCTCTGATTTTTTTCTGTTGTTGTACGTGGACGACATCATCATCGCAGGTTCTGATGAGTCGGAGGTGCTTCGAGTGCAAGAATCGCTACAAAAAAGATTCAAAATGAAAGATCTTGGTGAACTACATTTTTTTCTCGGCATCAAACTGAGAAACTCGGAGAATGGAATATTTATTCTGAGTCAAAGGAACTACCTTGAAAAACTCCTGGATCGTTTCGAGATGAAGAACTGCAATCCAGTCGCAACACCGATGGAAACAAATCCAGAATTGCCAGAAGGGGAACCAATTGACGATACAAAACCAGTCAGTGAATTAATTGGATGCCTCATGTACGGTATGACAACCACGAGACCTGACCTGAGTGCAGCGGTTAATTACTTTAGTCGCTACCAGAACTACCCGACAGAGGCCCTCTGGAAAGGATTAAAAAGGATACTTCGATACATTAAAGGAACCTTGAACCTGGAGCTCGTCTACAGGAGGAGTCACGGCGAGCCAGTGACATGCTTCGCCGACGCCAACTATGGAAGCGAGACCGACCGAAAATCAACATCAGGTTTTCTCATCAAACTTTTCGGGAACTCGGTGCTCTGGGCAACCAGGAGGCAGAACTCGGTGGCACTATCGTCGACAGAGGCCGAGTACGTCGCCCTTGCCTCGGCTGCAGCAGAATTACTGTGGATCAAGAACCTGGCATCGGATCTCAGGGTGGACTGTCAGGGGCCATTGGCAGTTTACGAAGATAACCAGGCCTGCATCAAGCTGCTACACAGGTGGGAACACAAACGACTCAAGCACGTAGATGTGAAGTACAATTTCGTCCGGGACTTGTCAGAAAAAAAGGTCATTGACGTTTGCTACCTCAACACCAAGGAACAAGTAGCGGATATTCTCACCAAAGGACTTCCTAAGGAACAGCATATGAACCTTTGCCGACAACTAGGACTTCAGTGAGGAAAAAGGAGAGGACATTTTGGCGAGTGTGGCAACGTTTTTTATTTTTTAGTGCGCTGATTGTTTATTTTTTCCTCGATTTGCCGCTCAATTTGTTCAGGCATCTATCTGTCAACTTGTATATTTTTTCGTGATCAGCTGTTTTTGTTTTGACGTCTACGACATTTGGTGCTCATTCTGTAGTTATGACAGGAACGGGGGACATAGCATTAGTTCTTGCAATCACTACTCGGGAGGAGTGATATTATTTTTTTGTGTAAAGGATAAGTGGGGATGTTTTTTTTATTATTCGCGCATTTAAATTGAGGAGGAGTGTTGGAATTTGTGTTTGTTTGCAATGCCATATGTGCAATTCAAATTGATTCGAATCCTATTCCCGCGAAATGACGCCCCTCTGGGGTTGTGTTAACTATATATATATATATAAGCAGAATCCCTGGAGAAATTGTACTGTGTTGAGTAACTAAAAATAAATACTACGTCTTATCCGGAAGTTGTTATTTTATTCACGCGATCTCGATCAAAAACAACATTTATGTACATATAACTATTGTTATTTTAGGTAAGGTTACGGAGCAATTTTGAAATTATTTATTAACATACTCTTTGAACATGATAATAATTTAAAAATGCATGAAATATTTAAAGAAAGATGGAAAAAAATAATTCTTGAGGTATTTGAGCAATCGTTGATTTTGCATATTTTAAATGTTAAAGAAAAAAAATTCAAATAAAATTTGTAGGATAAACATGCACAATTTTACAATATACATATCATAGACGTAACATAATCAAAAATTGAGCAATTAAGTTTGCAATTACGATAATGAAATAATATAATCTAACATAATAATACTTACTTTTTTTTAAAGAAATTTCAGTAATTATCACTTGTTTCTGTATGAGAACTAAAATATTTAAACAAAAATTATATTCAAACAAACGTAAATAACATTTAATTATTATCCATATAATAATTACTATTCTTGAGGTATTTTAGCAATTGTTGATTTTTCATATATTAAATATTAACGAAAAAAGAAAAAAATAAATTTGGTATGATAAAGATATTAAATTTCACACTATAAATTTTACATATGTAAAAAAATCGAAAATTGTGCAACTAAATTTGAACAACTAAGATAGTAAGATAATAGAATATAATTCTAAGTACAATTTTTCAAGAAATTTCAGTAATTGTCACTTGTTTCTATGATAGAACTAAAATACACGAACAAAAATTATATACCTCGGGACAAATAAAAATAACATTCAAATATTATCCACATAATTTTGTGCAAAGTGAACTACGCTGCATTTTTCAAAGGCCCACCAAGGGGCGCGAAGGAATGAAGATACTATGATCCATATAATAATTATTATTTTTGAGGCTTTTGAGCAACCGTTGCTTTTTTATATTTTAAATATTACTGAAAGAAGAAAAAATTAGAATTTTCACGATCAACATGTGAAATTTTAAAATATACATATTATAGACATAACAACATAAAAAATTGAGCAACCAAATTTGTAAATTGCACTCTGTGTTATTTATTATTCTTGTTATTTGAGCAATTGCTGATTTTTCATATTTTCAATATTAACTAAAAAAGAAAAAGAAAAATTTTTATGATAAACATATAAAATTTTACAATATAAATATTTTGACCTAAGATAATTATAATTCAAGCAACGATGTTTGTAATTATGATAATAAAATGGCAGTGCTTATTTGCGCTGTTCATGTACTTCCTATTACAAGAAAAGTTAGGCTTCAGATATCATCATATTTTTCGTGTACTTCATGTAACATCAGCTGATAATATTTTTTTTCTTTTTTTTTTGATAGAAATTTTGCAAAAACTGATACTATACGAAGTACATGAGAAATACGAAGATACCCAAAGTCTGACTTTTTGTGTAACCCTAAGTACAAGAATGGTGCGAATAAGCACTGCCTAAGAAAATAATATGATAAACTATGATTTTTTAAAGAAATTTCAGTAATTATTACTTGCTTTTATATATGAACTAAAATAAATAAAGAATAATTTTATTCAAAACAGAAAAATAACATTTTATTATTATCCATATGAAAATTATTTTTCTCGAAGTATTTGAGCAAGCGTGGATTTTTTATACTTAAGAAATTAACAGCAAATATAAATTGTTACAATATATACAAAAAAATAAAACTTTCATATAAATATTTATATGAAATTTTACTATTTCAATTTTATAGATGTTATACATATGCCACAAAATTCTCCAAGTTCGAACATGAGTCGGTTATCACTTTCATGCTTTCTCTCTTTCACTCCCAAATAATCTCCCTTACACTTTCTTTTTCCACCCCACAAAAATGAAAAATTCTCTTTCCTAACAACTCAAAACTACTTAAAACCTAAATTGTACCAAAGCACACATTACTTTGGCCCAACAAACGAACATTATTCTCTTTTTCTCTAACTAAAAAAAGTTTCGAAAACCCTTCCAAAAAAAAAGTTGCAACTTTGTTCCCCATCTTATTTCTCTAAGCAAATTATAAAATCAAATTCCACGCAATTTAGAATGTTTTCGGATAGAAAAAATACCAAGGTTTATTTATTTCTAATTGAGGCTAAAAAATGACGTCACAAAAATGCACGAGGCAGCGGAGAAATACGATTTATATTTGTATACGTACATTCGTGGTCCGTGAATAGGCCAACTCCTGCAAGATTGTCACGACGAAGCACTCGCGGACTTCGGGTTTTCTTTGAAGTTTTTTCATTAATTATCGCGTTAGCCGGATTGTTGGGGATGAACAGGGATAGATGTATCACCCAGTATCACCATACCAGGTGTACTCCTAAGTCATTTCCGGTTTTTTCAATGGATGGCGTTCTGTTTTGTACCGCTGTTGGTAACACATACCATATGTCATTTTGTTCAGTCATATCGAGTGCTTGAACTGCGTTGACATTTTCTCGAAAAAATCTTCCAGTAAGTTTTTATTGCGCTTCAAAAATGTCGAATTTTGTACCGAATTTTGAGCATATGCGCCATGCATTGCTTTTCATGTTCAATCAGGGGAAAAAAGTGTCCGAGAGCCACTGTGCGCTTATGAAAGTTTATGGTGATCGTGCATTAACACTTCGAACATGTGAAACGTGGTTTCGACAGTTCAAAAATGGAGATTTCGACCTGAACGACGCCGCACGCTCCGGCAAGCGAAAATCGTTCGATGACGCCGAATTGCAAGCATTATTAGATGAAGACAACACGCAAACGCAACGACAGCTTGTAGATGCGTTGGGAGTTCAACAGCAAGCAATTTCCAAACGTCTGCGAGCCATGGGAAAAATTCAGAAGTGTGGAAAGTGGGTGCCCCATGAACTGACCGAGAGACAAATGGAGCATCAAAAAGTGACCTGTGAAATGCTGCTTCAACGATACAAAAGAAAGTCTTTCCTGCATCGTATTGTTCCTGGTGATGAAAAGTGGATTTTCCTGGAGAACCCTAAGCGCAACAAATCGTGGATGAGTCCAGGTGAAGCATCGACATCGACGGCACGGCCAAATCGTTACGGTCGGAAGGTCATGCTGTGCGTGTGGTGGGACCAGTCCGGTGTTATATACTTTGAACTGCTGAAACCTGGTGAAACTGTGAATGCCGTTCGCTACAAACAGCAAATGAAAGATTTGAGCCGAGCCATTGTGGAAAACCGACCAGAATATCAACAACGACAGAAGAAGGTGATTTTGCTCCACGACAATGCGCCGTCGCATAAGTCGAAAGTCGTTCGTGACACGCTGGAAAGGCTCAAGTGGGAAGTGCTTGATCATGCGGCTTACTCACCAGACCTGGTGCCATCCGACTACCACCTCTTTGCCTCGTTGGGCCATGCCCTTTCTGAGCAGCGCTTCGACTCGTACGAAAATGTACGAAAATGGCTCACCGAGTGGTTCACCTCCAAAGGCAATGATTTTTACTGGCGTGGTATCCACAATTTACCAGAAAGGTGGGAAAACTGTGTAGAAAGCGATGGAAAATACTTTGAATAAAATAAAGGTTACGGTGTTTTTGGAATTATGTGTTTTATTTGAAAAAAAACCGGAAATTAATTAGGAGTACACCTGGTATATAAATGGCGTGAAAAAACAAAACAAGAACAAAAAAAAATAATAATTGAAATTGTAAATCATTATGGTCCTACTAGCGACACCTTAGCGGCACGACCATTCAACTAAACTGTACATGTGATTACTCACACATTCACACCGTGGGAAATCTTCCCATAGCAGTTATAGACATCTGATGGCGACATCCTACATTTTATTACTGGCAACCCTGCTTGCGGTTTCGCACCGGGCAAAATAAATGAAGTCGTGAAAAGAGTATCTGAATTTAAAAATTTGAAAAAATATTGAACAATGGCTGAAACCTTTGATTTCACGGAAGACGAGGACATCGATTTGATTGAAATCGGCGATAAAACACTGTAAGTATAAATCAGAAATTTATATTATTTTTCTACGGTTTTGACTCATTCGTCTTTTTTTTTTATCTTTATTAGCACAGCAGACGAGAAAGTTTTGGAACATTAGAAATTGTATCCGACTCCGTGACTTTGATACTTTTTGTGGCGGCATATTCGGTCTTTGCTGAAAAATATTCACAGTTATGAAGCTGAAGTACAATTTTCTGATTTTTTAATAGTTTCTCGTTTGCTGAAAATTCTAAATATTTTTCTCACTTAGTGATAAAGATATTTTCAAATTCATTGTTTTTGAATGATATGCAGTAGTGGCGGATTTACGGGGGGGGGGGGGGTGTTTCGGGTTCGAACACCCCCTCCCCGTAGGGATTGTGGTACTTTTTTTTTGCAGTGTGAAAAGAAGATGTCACTGGTAAACATAAACCTTTTGAAAAGCCAACCCCTTCCCCTTCCCCCGGTAGTAAGATTCTAGATCCGCCACTGCTACTTATTATACGATAGGTAGTTTCAAATCGTTGTAAATATTCAAATTTTTGCAATCGAAAGTATGTTAATATTTACATTAAATTTATACCCATATAAAAGATGTAAAATATAAAAACTGGGGAACTAGAAAAATTTGAAAGCTCTAACTTGGGAGCTTCAAAAGATAAGTAAAAAACTTGAGTACGGATGGATTTCAAAGGTTTTTATTTTATAGCCGAAAATTTTGGTGAATAACTGATACTAATTGAAATTCATATTATTAGGATCGAGCAAAAAATGTTAATATAAAGAATACGAGGTATTCTATAATTTCAAAACATTATTCATGTAATTTTATTACATTTATTGCTTTGATTTATCTATTATATCCATTGATATTCCATTGATTCATATGCATTTTTATATTATAAATTTAAAAAAGTCGAATGAATCCATTTTCATAAGGATAGTTAAAAAAATTAATGCCTAATAATTGAATTCCGTTTACTTATTAGTGATGAAGCGATCATGCCTATAAATTATAACTATTTCCATTATTATAAAAATACTTCATTAAAAAAATAGATTTTAGTGTATCAAATATTAATAACAAAAATAGAATAAATAGTACGAATTTGAAATAATCGATTGGCAAATGACAATTTATAGTTGTTAGAAACAGTAAATAATTTTATTTTCATACATATAAAATGATAAAAATGCATTCCATAATCAAATTCACTGTTTTCGACTCAAAAATTTTACCTATTTAAGAAGAGTCCTAAACATTAGACGTTTATTCGTACAGTTTTAAAAAATTCAACATTCAAGTTCAAAATTAGAGATCAAGACAAAAAAAAAAGAAAAAAAAATTATTGAAAAACCTCAATGATTTCATATTTTATTCCTTAAATGCTATTCAGTAAAAATATAGTAAAAAAGAAAAACTTGAATCAAAATGTAGAATGCAACAGTAAACGTAAAATTACCTATGAAATTGAAATATTATACCAAGAAAACTAAAAGACTGATATTTCCAATTTTTTTATTAAAATTGTAATGAATCAACGTAAGATAATAAAGGTGAAATGTTATTATAGAAAAGTTGTATGATATAAATTATAAAAAACAAATATTTCTAGAAAGTCATCACAGCCTGAACTTTAGATCTCAGACGATTAAATACAATAAACTACTACTATGTTCTGGTAATTTGATATGAATCCTATTTCTGGAAAAAATTATTATCCAATGTCATGGTATTGCAAACAAGTGAATTCTCCAGTGACAAAAAACTTCTTCTAAATTAAAATATTTTTTCCACAAAAAATCAAAATTTAACGTCTACAATTATAAAATTTTAACAGTTAGGCCTCAAATTAGAATTCCAAAAAAATGTACAGAAAAATAATAAAAAAATCGTAGGTAAAAATTTAACTGTTCGAAGATTCAAAATATTTTGAGATGCAACCGAAGATTTTTTCTGCGTGTTATTCTTGGTAGTAATACAAATTTTTTTGCAGTGAAATGGTTGGCTTCATCACAACGGTTGATGCTCCTATCACTGTTAAGAGTTCCAGGAAATTTGAGGTGATGAAATTCCTCCTCAGCAATAAAAGAGGAAAGCTCATCCAATGTCTCATTTGGGAATCCGATATTCCCATACACAAAAAAAATACTTTCTGACGAAGTCCGTTTTATTATACATAAAATAAAAAACTTATCGTACTGTAAACGGTTTGTTTGACAGTTAAGACATAGTTTTGTCTTAACGTATGTGAAAGAATAGAGGTAGAAATAAATGAATTTCAAAAAACCCATTTTCACTAAAATATCGAATTTCGCAAGAATTTTGAACTTTTTATATTCTTTTTACTTTTACTCTGGAAATGTATTAAGTTAGAAATTTCTCGCTACATATTAAAAATTTTCAAAGCAATGAATTTTTTGACTCTACAGTATTTCGTTACTTTTCCAAAGTTTAATTATTTTATTTATCACAGACGAAAAATTGTATTCCAAATAATAATGATCCATTATATAATTCTTAAAAACTTTTTTTAGTCAATTTGAAGGGTCAAATTATTTTCTTTTTGCCTCTTACACATTAAAAATGAACTTTTTTGAACACATTAAAAAAGAACTTTGAGACTTTCAATATATAATGTGAGCTTCTCTAAGTTCTTCAATGATTGAGTTGATTTCGTTGGTATATCATTCACGAGCTAGACAATGACAAGTGTAGACGTGTTTGGGAGACACCTGATCAAGAATCGGGAAATACGTGAACCTCCTGGTGTTGGATTCAAGTTGACCCCTGAAGGTCATTACGATCTTCAGAATAAAAAGTTAGTCAACGTTGCTGAGGGTGATTACGAGAGAGATGGCGCTTCCTATCAAAATATTATCGATTTCGAAGAAGTGCTGACACTTGAAATTAATCAACTGAAAAATGTGGCGGAGGTGAAAAATACGACGCGTTCTACAGCGTCGTATAGAACGTACCGAGAAGGAAGTATTTGACGATGTTACGCCCCAAGAAGATGTCTACGAATAAAAGCTAGATTACAAACGCTCCTCATTCATAACCGTCCTGGACGTCGAAAAGATGAAAGAAGCTCTAGTGGAAGAACTCCATAAACCCGCAAGAAGAAATTATCGACGTCGCCATGTTGATTACGAGGACTCGACGAGACGTGGCAAGCCGATCTCGTAGACATGTCCACCTACAAGGATAAAGGCTACAAATTCCTACTGACCGTCATCGATGTCTTCTCAAAGTACGCGTGGGCTGTACCAATAAAAACCAAAAATGTACTCGACGTTACCGCTGCTATGAAGACTGTATTACAGGATCGCAAACCCAAGAATCTACACGTCGATCAAGGCAAAGAATTTTACAACAAGGACTTCAAGGCACTCATGAAACAACATGGAATCAACATGTACTCTACATTCAGCGGCATGAAGGCGTTCATTTGCGAATGTTTCAATCGTACACTCAAGAGTCAGATGTGGAAACGGTTCTCCCCCCAATGACATTACAAATGGATCGACATCTTGCCTGATTTGCTATTGAGTTATAACGCCCCCCGGCATCGAACAATCAAGATGAAGCCAAAAGATATTACCGCAGCTGATGAAAAACGTCTGCTTGATGAAATTTACCATGTCAAGCAACAGAAAGAGAAGAGCAAGTTCAAGGTCGGTGACAAAGTCCTTATCAGCAAGTACAAATATGTGTTTGAGAAGGGATACACCTCCAATTGGACAACGGAAATTTTCACCATCGCTGCTGTAAAGCCAACGCATCCCACGACATACAAGCTCAAGGATTATCAGGACCAGCCCATCGAAGGAGGATTATATACCGAAGAACTTGCCAAAGTTAAGTATCCGGATGTGTATCTCGTTGAAAAAGTGTTGCGCAAGCGTGGAACCAAATTATATGTACCATAAAATGGTTGGGGTTTGATAATACTCACAACAGTTGGATAAATAAATCAGACATGTAATCAGTAAACGTTTATTCGTATGCATCGAGTGTTTTGATTTACCCTTTACATACATATATAAAATAAATATATTTATACTTTCAGTATGAATTCATTTCCGCACCACCAGAGCCCGCTCCGTTCTCGCATGGGGTGGTAGAATTCATGGTGCGTTTTTGTTGAAGTAGTATCCCCAGTATGCCTAATCCACGATCTATCAAAATAGCCTAGTACAATGATATTTACCATGATATCTATCAATTTCCTTATTTGCCTAGAGCAATGTTCAATAATATTTACAATTCATTGTCGACATCCATCAATTCCCTTATTTTATAGTGGCCGTGAGCCGAAGTGTCCGTTATTGTTCACAATAGGTGACGCTTGTCATCATATAGATTTAACGCAAGTTTTGTCTGTTGAATTGTTTGAATTTCATGCAGATGTGATCGAAACAGATGTTGAACGCGATACTATGTACTCTCACTGTACAAGCAATGTACATAATTATCGAAATCTATCGTTTTCGCCACAACCGATCCATTGACTCCTTTGGCTTTTTTAATTCCATCCTGACATTCAACTCAAACACTGTACATCTTACTTCTCAATGTTACAAATTCAGTTATTATGTTCCCGTTGCATTCGTCCTTCACGAGACCCACAACTTTTTTGTTTTTCAATTCGATTCCGAAACGATTAGGTGAGGGATAATCTGATGTGTCAAATTGATCATTGTTTTCTTTCATCATTTTATAAGGGTCAAGATTTCGAATTTCATAAATCAGACTGTCTGTATCGGTATACAGAATTTTCGCGTTTGTTGCAGGTTCCATAAAGTAATGAAAAGAGTAAAGACATGTTTTGGATAGGTCAAGAACGCAGAAACCTATATAAATGGGTTTGTTTATTGTAACCTCGACGCGTGCTAATTTAATGGCGACTAAATTCTCATCGAAAATTGTACAAGAGCTGAAATTTGGTTTCGAAATCAAGGCTTCTGCGCCGTATCGACCCAACCATTGCATGACTAGTTTTATATCTACACATTTTTTTACATTCTCCATGGTTTTTCTGTAAACTGCATTGTTCATCAATTTATAAAGATGTTTTCCAAATTCATTTTTTGCATTTTTACGCATTTCACTGTTTAAATCAATATAAGATTTCAACCATGGAGATTGCTTGAATTTCAATATCCTATGAATGCAACGCAAAACCAGACCATGGCGTAATGCCTGCCTCAAATTCCTATAATGAATGACGTATCGCTTTTTCGGTTCAAGAGTTGTTAAGAGCTTTTTACATTTCGAACCGGGTGGAGTTTTGTGCTCTGCGCAAAACGGTAAGTCATTGTGAGAATCATGAATTTCTGGTGGATACTCGAGATCCACTTCTAGGATGTAACTTTCTCCGACATCATCAGCAACATCCCACGGAAAATCTTGTTGAAAATTTTCAACCCACTCAAATCCAGCGTAAGGCAAGCATTGCGTCATGGCCCACCCATAAAGGTTATTTACATCATAATAGATGAGGTATTTGTCCTCTTCTTGGGGATTATAATCGGTGGCGTAGTAGGTATTGTTGGCCCTGGCGTATCGATGGCTGCATTGAGAGATGCCTCCTCGGATCCCCCGTTCGATGAAGAGCAGCTTGTCGATGTCGGTGAGAAGCTCCAATTCTATACCCATGTGCTTGAGCATGGCGTTCCAGCTGAATCCTGGTGTTGTATAGTAGTGTGCAGGATCCAGTCCATAAGACGCAAGGCAGCCTTCTCGAAAGTTCTCAAAGACGTCCACCAGGAGAAGCACGTCAGTCTTCAGGTATAGGTCCGAGTACTCCCCAAGTGACTGAATGTTGAAGGACTGCCAGACTGTCTGAGCATGACTAAAATCGAAAAAAAATTTGAGAACTTACAAAATAATACAAAAAAATGACAATGATAATTAAAATAGTTTAATTACCGATAGTCATTGTCGGAAATGTTCTCGTCCATCAGGGTGCTGTGGAATGCTTCTTGGTGCGGTAGCTCGGTCACCTCCAATTTTTCCCAAGAGTCCAGGTACTCATAGGGGAACACTCCTTTCTTCATGAGGAGTTATAATATTTCGTCGTCGAGATGCGAGTATTCTCGATGGATGATGGTTTTTTTATCGTCCTCCAAATACGACGCAAGTTTATCCAGCGATGAGGCCATGAACCTGAACGAGTCAATGAATCTCAGAGATATCTTGCTGTCCTCGATATGCTTGGTGAAGGAGACGTATCTTTCCATTGTCTGTGGAATTAGGGTGATGCGTCCCTCGATACATTTAGCGATTTGTTTGATTACAAGATGGTTGTCATATCCGCTTAGATTGTGAAATATGACCTGAAACAAAAAAAACCTCAATTTTGACCTTTGAATCCTTGTTGCATGAGATGTATTTTCTAATAATAATCAAAATAGTAATAAATTTTCTCAAATCTCAATAGTATGATCAACCAAAGTTACAATGCTCATAGATATCTTTTTTCCAAATTTTATTAGAAAAATATAATGACATAAAATCTTACCGGAATAGTGAGTGCATTCTGGCACAGGAGATTGCATTTTTTATGAGCCGCGCCTCGAAACTTGCCCGGAAGATGGCAGTGGTCTCTCACTCTGATTTGACCTTGCAGAGAGGTCTTGCAGATGTGGCAGTCGACAGCTTTTCGAAACATCTCCTTCTCTGCCGGGGTGAGGGGCTCCATGGGTTTGGGGTTCTTCATCTTCTCCTGGACTTTTTTCGTGAGTTTCACCAACTCATCGGAAAACCACTGTGCAGGATCGCAACCTCGATAGCTTGCATAGCGAGATTGTCCTTCATCGAAGCTACATTGGACGTAGTAGCCAACGCTACAGGCCTCGTGAACTTGCACGACTCGAGTGTTTTTCTCTTTGTCGGGAACTACTTTTTTCAATAAACATTCAAAATCCGCGTAAACGACGTAAGGAACTTTAATATTGTTTTTATGATTGTTGAATTTTAAAATATTTTTTTTGGGAGCAGGCAAATTGACTCTACATGTATTCGCTTCTTTACAATCAATTTCGTGGACATTCAACTTATCAGAATCTCGAAAGTAGTGAAGACACCGGTCACAAATCCAATGTTTATGATCGCGTTTAGAAAGCTGACTGCTTACAAGTCGAGAAAGATCTTTAATCCAAACATAATGGTAGCGGAGGGGTTCGCTCTCATCATCTTCATCATAATGATTTTGTATGAGAAGTAAATTTATATGCCTGTCCTGTTTTTTTTTTAGTAATATGTATAGGAGCGACTGTAAAATCTTTGTTTTTCAAAAGAAAGTAGATATTTATGGAAATTTTGTTAAGTTTTTCGAATAAAGGAGCCTGCTTTGGCATAACGGGAAAATAAATTCCTTCAAAGTTTAGTTCTCCGTCATATTTTTTGTAATATGAAAGGCGTCCCGGGTTTTTTACATTTCTTTCCACAGGATGCAGCGCCGAAAGAATAGCCCATTTAAAACACTCATCGTCAAAATTTTGAATATTTACACATGCCTGCTTTCGTTTTATAGGTCCTGGTAGCTCGATGAAGGAACTTGCTCTCATAGGATTGTATTTGTTTATATGCACACCGAGACTCACGATCCAATGCAGCGTCCATCCGGATCCTTGGTGTTGAAACTCTTCGATCTTTCTCAACAAGTGATCCCTGACGTTGGTGTCGAACCAGGTGTTGAGATCCGTTGTTTGGGTGATGCTGACGCTGCGAGTTTCAAAGTTTTTCAACTCTACGACCTCTTCATCGTTCTTTAGAATGCTGAATTCTCCATCCAGGGAAGTGTAGACTTTCAAAGCATTTTCGTTCTTTAGACTTTCTTCCACTTTGGTGACAAAAATTTCTCGGGCTTCCAACAAAAACTTGGTAATGTCCATGTGGCGTAAGTTGATTACGACGCCCGTGCGGATGTGCGTCTTGAAGGCGCTGTTGAGATCTTCCCATTTCACGCCATTTTGTAATCCAGCTCCAATCACGAGTGAACCGCGCAACTGGATCATGTAACTGCGTAGTCGTTGGATGGCACGCGCACATTGAATTTTCACTGCACTCGAGCTATTTGCACTCAATTCACGCAATTCATCGATTTGTGTTATAGCGTCATTGTTTAACACTGTAGGATCAACAGCACCACCCCGAGTCAAAAGTAATTTTTGCGCGTTAATGACCTCGTACGCGGCCTTGAGTTTTGATTCCACCATTTTTCGAAAATTAAATGTCATTTTGCGCTCTAAAGTTCTACACCTCGATAGCCCTGTTGGTAGACTGACGCTCCCGCTCGAGAACGTCGTATTTATGGATAGTGATGGCGCTGCGATCGCGCGCTGTTGCTATGCGTGCTCAAGGTTGGTACTGTTTCTATGGCAACTCGTGATGAAGGTTGTTGAACCTGCGCACTGTTGCCACGTCTATCTTCACGTCTATCGTCACGCACTGTCTAAAAATTTCCTTTTAATAACCCCGTACACTTAAAATCTTTTCAAGATGCGATAATTATAGAGTGACTCGCGATCATGTTAAAAATGTGACTGACTGATGATAGGGAAATCAGTGGATATTACATAGAGAAATGATGACGTCACCATCGAATCTCCACTGCTCGATATGAGTCAGAGATGTTGACTTTGTGGTTTCGAGAATCGAGCGATTGCTTCTGTAAATAACGGAATCAAATTACTTCTACGCAGAGTTCAAAACAGGATACTCAGATTACAATTGCGTTGAAAGTGTAAACAAAATTATCAAATGACAACTGCGCAACGGAACTAATATCATGATCATATTTCATCTAGGACCGGAAGTCATTTTGTAAACAAAGATAACAAAAGTCATAAATTTGACGCGTTCAAAGAATGCCGACTTGTAAATAAATGATTACAGTGCTGGAAATCGGTAACGAGATTAAATTACATCTTCGAGCGAGCGACTTTTCTAAACAAAAGATTCAGATTACATTTACGCAGCAATTTTTCCATACAAACATCTAGATCTATGTTTAGCTATGATCAAATTACATTTAAACAGAGAAACCCAACTCTGTAAACAAATGGAGCAAATCCTATCTTCGTGTCATATTTTTAGAATTTTCATAACATAAATATTTGCATAAAATTGATTGATCTTCGAATTACATTTACGCAGTTTTATTCGAACGTTCCAAGGTCAACGCTTGCGAGTTAAAACTTGTCATTATGACGTCATCGCTTAATTCTCAATCCTGTAATATTATTCACTTAGTATCAATAGATTATAAATTTCCAATATAATTGAATTTTTAAAGGAATATTTCGAGGGATCTAAATACCGTTATTTCGTAGCCCTAAGAGATAAGGCGACAGTGTTTATGAATTCGCGCGGCCGGTGATCGTTATCTCCCCTAAATATCTTTGATATATTGAAAGGTAAGCATATTATTTTCAAGTTCGTAACTACAAGTCATTGTTTTTCAATTCGTCATAATCCACCATTTTATTAAGGGAAGTTTTTCTCTAGGTGAGGGAAATATGTGGAAAAGAGATAAGGAAAATCGAGGAATATGTATGTGAAACATTGGAAAAATGGTGGAAAAACACGAAAAATAAGGAAAAAACTGTTGAAAATGAGTGTAGAAAATCAGATAAAATAGTTGGAGGAAATCCACGAAAAAAAAAAATATATATACATATAACAAATATAATATAAACATATAACAAATATAATATAAACATATAACAAATAAATAAAATAAATATGTTAAATGAATAAATATAGAAAAAAAACTCTCAAAAAAATTAAAAAAAAAAATATGTGCAATGTAGAAAAATCCCTATTTTACCGACAGGAGGTACGCCCCTGTTTTAACGAGCGGCGCCATCTTGGATTTCAGACGCCATTTTGTTTTCTAACCTCCATTTTCTTAAGGGACATTGTTATGTGGGAAAATCTAGGAAAATTCTGGAAAAATCTAGGGGAATCTCGTAAAAATATTAAAAATTTCGGAAAATCCCGGGAAAATATGGAAAATTCTAGAAAAGTTCGGAAAAACGCGGAAAAATTAAAAAAATCTAGTGAAATTTCGGAAAATCCCGGAAAATCTTGGGAAATCCCAGAAAATTTAGGAAAATCTAGGAAAATTTCGACAAATCGCGGGAAATTTCGGGATATCTAGGGAAATTTCGAAAAATTCCGGGAAATTGAGGGAAAACTCGGAAATTTTTGAAAAATCTAGGGAAATTTTGGAAAACTCGTGGGAGGAGGGGATAAATCAATCAGGGCGTGTGGCCTGAGGGAGTAGTGGGGAGAGAGGTGGGGTGGGGGGTCACGTGATGGGTGGAGGAGTGAGGGCCCGGACCGGCCTAGCCTATCTACTTAATACGCTCATTTTTACTGTGTTCGAGGCAAAAAGTGTCGTTTGTACCTTGGAGCAATAACAGCTGATTAGAACTCGGGTGATTGCCACCTTCGCTTCGCACAGGCGGCAAACCTCACACTCGTTCTAAATCGGCGGTTTTTGCTCCTAGCTACAAAATATACTATCAGTATTCTAAGAACAATTTTTTTCTGATTTTGGGAGATTTTTTACTTTTATCAATATTTATTTTTGAATTCATTTATCCATGTTATTTTCGAGAATAAAATGCATTATACATTCAAGGAAAAGTTGCCAATGATTCATAAAATGTTTTATTGGTTTTGCACTGGTTCAGATTTACAGAAAATTTTCAATAACTATAAATGTTTTATTTAAAAAATTTTTAAACAATCAAAAAACTGTTTAACGTTAGATCATTCCATTATCTCATTAGAATGCAATCATTTTGACCAAACATACACTAAAAATCGTGATCCTAATACGTACATTATCCTTATATTATCGTTAAGAAACGAATAAAGTTTAAACACCGCGAACGATTTCCTGGGATTATTTTCCATTAAAAACTGAATAAGAATATTCATTCAACTAATGTTATTAAAAAATCGCAAATTTTCACAAATGAATCTACAGCATGTTCAAAACTCAATCTCTTATTTTGAAAAAACCTTTGTTCTAAATTTGATGAGCTCATTTTACCACGTCCTTTCTAAAACGCCTACTTTCCATTTACGCTTTTTCATTTTCCACGTCATTATTCCACAAAAATTACAAAAGTCTTAATGCGGAGCTGTACTACTGAAATCTCTTCCACACAGCCATTTATCGCTCGATCCCAGAAAATTTGTCCTCTGGAGGGAAATTCGTCATGACAATAATAGAAACCATATGTGTATAAATATATGTATGTGTGTACATGTAAGAGTCGTATGTGCAACATAAATCTCATTGTACAATCCTACATTAATAATAACCAGTAAGGAACTGTCATGAACTACCGGAGTAGTTCGCGGCAAACGAACTTGAGCGCCGCACGGAGCCGTCTCAAATCCGTTTAGTGGAGGAGCGAGGTGTATGGGGAAACAAATAAACGGGAACCCGTGTCCAATAGAAGCTTTAATATTTATTCAATCCTTAACTCTAAAATATACTCTTATTTTACATACATATGCACTTATATTACCATCGCCCTTTTTACAATTCGTGATCATTCGTCAATTAGAACGCCGGGTGCTTTTTTTTGGGGGGAGGGGGGGGGTGGAGCTCAGTCGTGGGGGCTTGGAAGGTAGATGGGGGGGCGATAGGGGCTGATCTGCAACTTACCCTTGTACTTCCGGATGCTCCGGACTACGGGGCGAAGTTGCGGCGGGGACGGAGGACTCGGAGAGGGAACCCTTATCTCAGGAAGAGATGGGGGTGGTATGAGTAGAGCGGTTGGGGTAGGGGGCTGGGGTTCAGGGATGGTTTGGAGGGGTTCTGGGGAGAGGCTCAGGGCGTCCTCCGAGAAGAGAAACCCTTCAGGAGGCGAATCTCCGGGGTGGGTCCCTTGGGAGACAATAACTGGCTGCTCCTCCCGTCCCGGGGGTCTGGGTGCTCGTGGCTGTACCTGGCAGTGATCCGATTGAGTGGGCCGGGAGCGGGGGTGGTACTGGGGAGGATGCTGGTTCCGGCCGCAGGTGTAGTTCTGGCCGCAGTGTTGGCAAAATACCCTGATACAATCCGGGTGCCGGTGAACGGGGACCCCGTAGGCTGATGTCAAATACCGGTAAACGACGTCCTCGGGATCGTCCCGGGCGTTGAATGGCCAGTCGGCGAATTTCCCTCGGGCCCACTGCAACTGGATCCACAGAGCTTCTAGTCCTCTGGCGTTGTACTAGCCAGAGAGGGCGTTCACTCGCAGCCCATGAACTCGGGCCACCCCAGCGATTCTTGCCTCCAAAACCCTGGCCTTAAGAATCACTGGAAAAAAAAGGAAAAGTAATTTATCACAAAACCCCTTTTTATATATCTACGCTGGTACCGAGATATTCTAACCAATGAAATATGAAAACGAAAAAGGTCAAACACTTACTATTTGTTCCCTTTTTCGTGGCTCTGATGAGCTGAAAAATGGCTCGTTGAAGGGCTTAATCGCAAGTAGGCTCTAACGAGCTTATTTTATTAAAGCGGCTCCTGGAGAGCGGAATTTCAGACGGGCTCCTGGAGAGCAGGAATTTATTAAAATGGGCTCGATAGAGCTCATTAGATTTTTATGGCTCTTGAGAGCTTAACGATTTTCAAAAGGTTCGAAAGAGCTGAAGTGATCATGAAGTCCGGAGAGCTTCTGACGACTTGCCATTCTTCGGCGCGGTTTTTATATGATTTTTTTTTGGGTGGAATAGATTAATACTTCCAAGAATCTATTCCCCCAAAAATCCTATTATATTCGGTAATCTATAAATAAAAATCCCAAAATAATAAATCCGAGCTCGCGCTTAATTTCAATCATCATGCACCAGTGCCCATCTAGTGCGTACGGCACTTATCAGGCGGCGTGATGATGGGAGGAGGAGAGAGACCTTCGGCGCGCTGCGTTACAGTGCGCGATAATATTCAGTGGCGCGAGAGACCTAGGTTTAGAAAAACATAAAAAAAACATAAAAAAAACATAAAAATTGAGTAATCTCGAGCGAATCTCGAGATTAAAAATTTTGATTTGCCGTGGTTTCTCTCCATGATCCGAAAAAAGAACTCGTGTTTTTCCAGGGTCATTACAGAACGTAGAGAGGGGGTTTTTAGAGTTGACAACCATCCGAAAGTTCTAATAATAAATGAAAAAAATTGGAATTACAACAAAATTTATGATTTATTTTGTGAGCGAATGTTCCCATTTTTTGCATGATTGTTTGAATAGATGGACAATATTAAAAAATCTGTTTTCGACTTTTTTATCGAAAATTCGCAATTTTAACTGCAGAATTGGAGAGATTCAATAGTCTCAACTTTCAAATTTTAACAAGAACCTATATAATAAACTTTATGAAAATTAAACTCTCAAATTCTAAGTTTTAATTGTTCGAATGTTTGGTGAAAAAGTAGATATTAACTTCACATCTTTATCTTTAAACTTGGAGAAAATTAAGAAATTACACGTCAGTATCAGAAATAGTCAATATTCTATATTTCAAAACTTGAATGACGTTTTATAAATGTATAAAAACGGATTTTTTGAATAACACTTTATTGTTATTAGAAAAAGGGAAGAATTTCTATATGGAAAAAAAAGTAAATGTATTTTTAAATTAGAAAGATTAAATTTTTTCAACGTTGTTGCTTTCATGATTTGATATGAATCTTGAAGATGTGAAACTTCAAATATAGACAAAATGAGAACTATTGTGACTAAAGTAAGCCTATCATTTGAAAACCGAAATAGCAAAAAAAAAAAAGAAACCCGATAAATGTAAAAGATATGCCATTTAAATAGTAAAACCTAATTGTACAGCATCGCTGATTTTGAGAAAGAAAAAAATTGCAAAATGAGCTTTTTGTTGTATACAAAGAGATATTGAAATACATTTCATCAAACTACGACGAATAAGATTAAAACATAAGACATATTTTTTCAACTTTTTGGATGAAATAAGACTTGCTCAATTTGCAAGGCTTTATAAGTCTTAAAAACTTGTGGAACCTAAAGGTTTAGGCTGTAAAAAATTTTCTTTTTTCAATTATTACCGTCTTTAGTTTGAAATCCAAAGTACCGAATAAATTGAACTTTGAAATTTTGCTACATTTATGTTAATCCCAAGAAAATAATTGTTTATTTCTAATTTAGAAGAATCTAAAATAATTAATTTATCAAAACTGGAAAATTATTTCGATTTAAATATGTTTTCGAAAGATATCGAAATTGAATATGAGTAACCTTTAGTTAGAAAAGAAATTCAAACATTTGAAATAGAAATCAAGACACAAAAGTGAGGATTTGTCACAAATAAAGTCAAAAATTTATAATTTAAATATTAAAAATATTTAGAAAAGAAATATTTGTTTTTCTGGAAAATCCCTCCCGAAATTTTCCTCCAGGTACGCCCTGTTAAAAACTTTTTACACTATGCTTGTATATAGTTATATTACAAATTTACATTCATTGACTTCATGATAATTACTCGCATATAAACATTATTAACTTTATACTTTTGTGAACTTATGGGAGAGAAAATTCTAAATAATTTTTACATGATACAACATAAATTTTGCATTGACATTTGCACAAATTTTGAATTTGAACTTTGTTGATGGTTCATTTAGATTATACACATCAACGGTGCTTGGGCATCGCAGGCTTCTAGAGCCTATAATAAAGAAAACGTTCCATTTGAACTGATAATCAAAAGTACAACGGAAATAAATGTTCTGTAAAAAGATGAAATGGATGACCTTGAAGAAGAAGATCCGATAGAAATGATACTCAAGGACATTGGAAAATCAAATGGAAAAATAAGTATGCTATGTGACTCGAAAATTGTATTTTGTATTTTCTTATATTGAAATGCGCACTAAAATTCATTTAAATGAAACATTTCGAAATATTTCATTTAAACTGGGTTTGTTGAAATTGAAATTTGGATTCAATAAGTTACAATTTCTACACCCCTGTATATTATAAAAAAAAAAAAAAATAAACGAAAATGAGAGCAAGTTTTTATAAACTTGTCAACTAATTCAATATTGAGAATCTGCGTTTACGAAATGAAAATTAAAAACTTTTAAAACATCAAAACATTGAGGAAACGAAGCAAGAGAAAAAGGAGGGCATAATGTCTGGAAATTTAAAATCCATAAACACTAATTTCTTTCAAAAAGAATCCAAAGGTTTTGTAATAAAGTAATATGATTCGTAAAAAAGAGTTGAAAACATTATTATGAAAATAAGGTTTATGATGATTCTCACCTTATTTTTTCTATAGAAATGAGAGGAAATCTGAAAACTAAGTTTCAACTTTTCACCACGACCAGAGCCGGATCGAGGTTTTTTTTCTATACAAGGGACATCACGCTTGGCGCCCCCCCCCCCCCTCCGCCCTTGCCGTAAAGGAATACTTAGCATGCGCTTGGCTAATATAAAAATTTATTTATTTTCTTAAATTTCACTTTTGTTGCATAAAAATACTTAAACCTAACTCAAACATTCTGTAAAAGGAAACTGGACAATATTAAAATTTTTTCCTGGCTTTCATTTCAGAAAATTCTTTTAAAATTTGATCTATATCGAGTGCATCAAGGATCTCTTTTTCAATGGCCATCATGGGAAGCCCGTTCAACCGATTTTCGGAAATGGTAGCTCTCAAATAATTTTTGATCAACTTAAGCTTTGAGAAATTTCTTTCACCACTTGCAACAGAAACCGGTAATGTAAGCAGGACACGTAAGGCCACATAAACATTTGGAAAAGCAGACATGAGAGAGTGTTTTGTAATGAATTGTAAGACATTTATTGGGGAAGTATTACTGTCATTCACCATTGTTCCCAGAACTAAAATTTCTTTCACCATTTCTTTTCCATCAATGTCACTTTCATCGTTGTGAGTGAGAATTTCCGCTAAGTTTTGACAATATCCGCAAATGGTTTTAGTGTTCTCTTTAGCTGCTTTTGGAATGTCATACAAAAATTCGAAATTATTGCTATGATCCTCCATCAATGTGAATCTTTCTTCCAAAGACGATATAGTCTGATCCAAAACGGTGTAGAAAAATTTGACTTCGAAGGATTTTTTTCCAGGAGAAATAGGTTCATCGCATTCTTCATAAGTGAATTGCTTCTTTGCTCTTCCCGGTCGAATTTTTTCTTCATTTTCGAAATCGGGTTGGGAACCAAGAGTTTCTGCTGATTCTTTAGCGTAAATTATAATGTCCTCAAGACCTTTATCTGACCTCAATTCAAAAACCCACTTCTGAACACTTTTCAAGTGTTCCAAAGCACATGATAGGTCGAGAGACACTTTTTGCAATTCTTTACTCACGATGTTCACGCGAAACAAAATTTGATACCAAGTTACCAGACTACATAAAAAACTGAATATCGTGAGTTTTTTAGCAATTCCTGAAGCCTGGTTGCGCCCGAAAGCGTCTAATTTTTCGTCATTGCTAAATTCCAAGAGAGCATCGTATATTTCCCCGATTTGATATCTAAGAGGACTCAAAGCATTTATGCGACTTTCCCAACGTGTGTTACAAAGGAGTTTCGCTGTGAGAGATGATACATGTTTTTTGAGAATGGACCAACGATAAGTCGAAGCAGAAAAGAAATTGAAAATCTCTTGAACAATAAAAAAAAAATTGACCGCATCAGGACATTTCAGAGCTGCATTGTTAACAACTAAGTTCAATATATGATTTCCACATGAAACAAACAGAGCTCTTGGATTCAGTTCTAGAATCCTATTTTGAACTCCTGATTTTTTTCCCTTCATATTGGATCCGTTATCATAGCCCTGACCGCGCATGAGAGATAATGGTATGTTCAGTTCTTTCAACTTGTCCAGCAAAACTTTTGTCAAGCCTTCTCCTGAAGTATCATCAACATGGACAAAACCCAAAAAATGTTCCCGTATACTTATTCCTTTTCCTTCTTCTATTTTCACAAATCGCACAATCATAGTCATTTGTTCAACGTGACCAGCATCAGGCGTACAGTCTAATATGATAGAATAATATTTCGCGAAATGCATATCTTCCAATATAGTATCCCGAACTTTGTTTGACAGCAAATAAATGAACTCATCCTGGAACGTTTTACTTAAATAATGAACATGAGATTCATGAGAAGATACTTTACGCAAGTGCTCAGATAAAACAAGATCGAATTTAGCAGTATGCTCAACTAACTGCAAAAAATTCCCATTATCTTTCTCGAAAAGTTTATCTGAATTACCACGGAAAGCCAGCCCTTGTGCAGCGAGATACTGAACGATACAAAAAACTCTCTTCAAGACTTCAGCCTAATATTCAGATTCTGCCTTGAATATACGCAAATTTTCTTTATCAATTGTTTTCTCACAGCTTAAACGACTTGAAAGTTCTATCTACGATTGAAAAGCTCGAAAATGTGATAGAGATCTTTCATGACTAGATAGAAATCCAGATAAGTTTTTCCAATCTGAAAATCCATCATCGGATGACAATGACATCTTTTTTGTGCTGAATAATTTACAACAAAAACAAAAAACAGCATTTTTTGATATTGAGTCGAGCAGCCATCCTCTAACAATTTCTTCCCCGTTGCATAATTTTCTTGTGTAGTTAGCAGTTGTGAATCTTCTACCGTTTTTGTCAGAAGGAAACTTGACATTTTTCACCTGCACAGGTCCATGCATGATCAGGATTCGGCGTATGGACTCGTCGATATGTGGCCACGTTCCAGGATCATCGTTGAAAATCGTTTCTGGTCCATGAAAGTCTTCCATCCCTGGTTTTTGTTCTTCAGCTGTCTTTTCATTACTCTGAAAAAAAGTTATGAATGAAAATTACTTCCTAGTTAAAAATTTGTTGATAAAAAGTATGAAAGACATCACTAAAATAATTTTAAATGAAAAATTGTTCACCATGCTTCTACGACAGAATCAGATCTTGTGACGCATTGTTATGAATTTCTTCTATTCATCTTGATAATGACTATCATTATTATTACTTGATTTATTTATAGTAAAAGCAATTTATTTGGTCGTTCAATTTACCTTATCGTTTTGTGATTCTTCGCTTGGTAACGATTTTTTTTTTGTGCATTGAAACATTCTGTCGTTTTCAACTCTATTATCTCTCTTTGTTTGGGATTGCATGCATCAGAATTTTCCGTTTTCTGAGAATCTGGATCTTGTTCTGGATCTTTTAGATTGCCAGTTTCTTCATCATTATGTGATTCAAGAATTTTTTCGTCATGTGCATTTTCCTTTAATCAAAAAGAATCATACAAACTTGAATTATACAATGCTAATACCGATAATGATGATGTATCTATGTAGTTAGCAGTTTAATATCAGAAGTGGATACTTTTTGCACTCTCGAGTAGGAGGGGGGGGAGGGGAGGAAAGGCGGAATTCGAAATATTTTTATCAGATGCACGAGGTTAAGTCTGGAATTTAATACAAATAGTGTCCCAGAAACCGCAGTCAAAAAAATCACGTAATCGTCTTGTAGTCGCGTAGTTGCATTCTAAAAAATTTTCATCGTTAAGTTAAGTTAAGTAATAAGTTAAGTAATTCATGATTTTTCTCAGTAAAATCGCGCGCTCAACTTTCGGAGAGTAGGGGCAGGGGAGCAAAGGGGAAATCGATGGCATGGATTGTAGCTGGAGTTTTCGTAGTAGTAACTGTATATTTTTGAACTTTGAGGTTGTGCTGTTTTTTCTGTCCTCCCTACCTTCCTCTCTTTTATATCAGCCACTGAAATAACTTTTTTTACTCATATTTTGCTCATTTTTTTTCGCGACTAGAAGATCCCGTTGTATTGAAAAAAAATTTCTTGAAGATAGCCGCGTCTTTCTCGTTTTGCTTGTCGAACTCCGATTTCCTTTTTCTGTACGCACTGCCCGAAAGTTTTTTCTTGTCTGGCGTGGACTTTTTTTTGGAATTAATATAACATCCTTCAACGAAACATCTTTTAACTAAACACTGTCAATGTAAGCCCTGCTAAGGTTATAGAACTGTTCCAGACATGTTCCAGAACTTATAATTCACCATTGCTTGATATTTTCATCGTGATTCAAGATAACACCTACAGATGTCAAGGCGTTCCGTGCGTGGGTAGATCGCTAGACCTGTTTTTCGTTTAGGGAGTTCACGCTTCGTGCGTACCAAGGTACCAACAGCATAAGCGAAAAATCCCCAAATTAGAAACAGATTTGATATACTTCTGTGCATATATGCACCTACACATATATAGGAAGTGAATATTTATTGGCACCTAGTGGCTGCCATTATGAAGGTATTATCAGCATACCACGAAAGTAACCGAAAGTTTTTTTTTTTTTTTTTTTTTTTTTTTTATTTCAATACATGCAAAAAAATTTTTTCGCTTTCTGGATAACGGCGCCCCCGAGAGTTGGCGCCCCAAGCAGCCGCTTGTTTCGCTTGCATCTTAATCCGGCTCTGACCACGACCCAGCCGTTTCAAACCTCTTATGGATGTGGCGCAATATGTGATGAGGCTCGGTATAAAATTGAGATCCACATAACTCACTTTAATGAATATGGTGAAATCGAATTGGGAAAAGGACTGGAAATCGTGGGAGAAGTCAAAACTGAAATAGGTATACATAAGATATATTGTATGTCACATATTTAGTGGCAATTTTGAAAACTATATAATTTCTATTAGATAATAATGATGAATGGTTAATTTTGATGTTTTTTTTTTTTTTTACTGTAAAATGATTGTAAAATAACTGTAAAATTCATTAAAAAATTCTACAATTATTACAAATTGAAATGCAGTATCACTACAAACGTTTGCACGATTTTCATTGATTCGTGAGGTAACTGAAACGAACATTCAAGTTAGTGGGATCCGAAAATTCAATCAAATAGAACAATTTTTTCAAAAATGAGATATTTTTCATTGATATGAATATATAAAAAATACTGCTTTTATTCCAAACATTCGATCCTACAGTAAAAGTTTTCTACTGGATATATATTGGTAAAAACTTTTGATTGGTGACTTGGTTTACTGCATCTGATGAAAAATAGAAAATTCGCTGTTTTTTCTTGCCTACGAAAAAAATAAAAAACTTAAAATAATATGCAAAGAATGATTCATTAAAATACAGGTAAAATTTTGAAATACACAATAATATACAATATGTATACATAGTTCAGTGAAAAATAAACAAGATTTTAAAATAAAAAAATATATAATAATAATAACTTGTAATAAAAAATATTGAAACAAAAATATTTAAATAAAAATAAAAATGGCGAGTGCGATTTGATATCTTTTCGATGGTAGAGTAAAATAGATGTGTAATGACATAAAGAACTGACAAGTGTATTCGGTTTTGCTGCGGATGGTAACCCTTTGTTTCGATCAAATCTACAAAGTGAAATTTGACAACAAACTACTATTTCCAGACAAATTTGGATGTGAACACTTGTTTTTACAAGTCAAAAACATGAGTGACATTTTTGTCCTTGAAAGTGAAAAAATACTCACCTCAAAAGAGATGATACGAGCCATCAGAACTCCGCAAAGGATGGCATCGCAAAAGAAGGTGCAGGAGGAGAAGGAAGCGAAGGTAGTCGACGAGGTGAAGGACGGAAAGGTGGTGAAGGAGGTGAAGGAGGGAAAGAGGGTTAAAGAGATAAAAGAAGTTCGTATTTTTATAATTTTTTTTAAACATCATGTATTTTTGATGAAACAATTATTTGCTTATTTTATCCTTTGTTTTAGAAAACTTCGTGAATATAAACTTGGACAATTTATTTATGTATCCACATAATCTGAAAGTATGTGTGATTTTCGTGTGATATATATAATTTTCCCCATATTAATACTTGTGTGTGTATTTGTTATTTAAATAAAGTAAAAAAAATAATTTCGTTTGCTTGAAAAAATTGGAATTAAACGTCTCATCATCTACTGTCCTACAGTGAACTTGTGTTTTTAAAAAAAAAAAATTCTTTATTGCAAGTATTATGTTATTCTACATTTCTATTTAAATTATTTGAATGGTTTTCACTTAATATTCTACAGTTTATTCCTCGATATTAATTATTTTCTGATCTCATAAAATTTCAAATAAATCAAATAATCAAGGTGATTCATCTTTTGTAAAGTGATTCTTATTATTTGGCTTTGAAAGTTGACTTCTAAAAAATGTTCATTACTGTTTATTTGTAAAGTTTATGATTAAATGATATGTGCATTTGTATCATTCTATTACGAGGAATAAAATACACTAAGCTTTTCTCTGATTTAAGTTGAATTTATCACGAAAATGAATCAAATGATTTTGACGATATTCGTAATGGATAAATTCTCAACCAAAATGCATTTTACCCACCAAGTGGCGTTTGACACAAATACTTTGACATACAGTAACTATTTTCCTAAACAATTTTTTATTTGATTGAGAAACTGATTGCATCTATCACTTTTTAACTCATCACTATAAAAATTTTTTGCCTGAAATCACACATTTTTTGGTATTATTACTATTGTGGGTAGCTTAATATATACATTTTTTCGTGCTCTTATGAACTTGAATTTTTATTATAAAACTCTCGAGTGGGAAATTCCATTATAAAAATTAAGGATATGCAGTTATATTCTCGGCAACTGAGATGCTTCTTTTTTTCCATGTTTGCTTTTGTTTTAACAAAAGAAAATTTAACTTGGTTAGTTACGATTGACACGTCACGTAGCCTTCGAATTTCTTCAAATACGATTGTTCCGTTCGAAAACGAAAAATCTTCGCTTTTAAAATAAGACTGCAAATAGTACCGCGTTTTAATGCGTGTAACATAAAAAGAATTAAGTGCTAAAACCACATCCTCGCCGAACTCAGCTCACTTTCTGAATCAGTTCGATTCATTCCCGAATTATACATAAAACGATTCTCTGATGTCTCTGGCACCATAAGTATCGCGAGAAATCATAGTGCTCACTGACAATAGCGTACCAGAACGAAGAAGGTAATTTGTATCTATTTTAAATTTTCCCTCATAAATTTTACAACAATTTTAAAGTGATAAGGCATGTGAAAAACTTTGCGTCACTGTAACCTCAAAATTGACATTTTGAAGTGACTTTTCGGCTATTGTAATGAGAAAGTATCTTACGCGATAGGCACAGTATGTGCCCACAGGCAAAAAAAATTACAGCCTGAGCCGAAGGTGAGGGCCGTAATTTCCATGTTTTGCCCAATTCACGAATCTGAAAATATGTAT
The DNA here is from genome assembly GCA_028476575.1 of Platygaster robiniae. Classification (NCBI taxonomy): domain Eukaryota; kingdom Metazoa; phylum Arthropoda; class Insecta; order Hymenoptera; family Platygastridae; genus Platygaster; species Platygaster robiniae. Next base: position 37,299,252 of record CM052021.1, on the reverse strand, counting down.
GATTTTTGTATAATATATTCTTGTTGTGTAATATATACTATTTCATATGAAAGTGGCGATTTAACAATCTTGCATAAAACTGAATTCATAGGTACAGTAGGCAGGATTTTCTTCATTGAATGACTGTTTAACTTGCCGAAAATTACATCCCCACCGGATTTAGGTCACTTTTCAAATGAAAGGTTTTAGACATTCGTAAACGATAATTTTCGACGTCTCTGGAACCCTTAGCTTCCAAAAATCCATTATTCGTTGTCACCGAAAACAGCGGGGAAGAAAAAAAGTAAGATTTTATGATTTTTTATGCAATAAAACATTTTTTTTAATGAATTTTCACAAAAATTTTCAACTATTTAAAATATATACAAAATTTGTGACATGATAGTTACAACTTCAAAACCTTGAGAATCAAACAATAAAATTTATCATGTATAATGGCCGTGATTTACTTTATTGGCGGCAAATGCTTTTAACTATTACGTTCTTCTACATGAATATGTATCTTTAAAGTTTTACTGTAGCATCAAACGTATCATATTTTATTCGCTGAAATCAATAAGTCTAAATACGACGATGATTCTCACCAAAATGACATTTTCATTTTTCATATAGATTTAGAAATTAAAATTTTCAATTACATACATGTACAATAAACTTGAAAACTTTTTAATGTATTACAATAAAAATTTTCATTTTATTACGATTTCCATTTTTTAATTTTCATAAAAAAAAAATGTTTTATCGAACTTTTATTAAAAGTTACAAAAGTGTGAGTGTCATCTATACAATAAATGTAACAGGTTCACATGCAAAAATTAGTATATTTTTCAAATGTAACTTTTACTTTGCTCGATTTGATTCTATTTCTTCACAAAAAAAATTTTTCTATTTTATGGTACATTTTTTCAATATTGTTGGTATTTTTTTTATTTAAAAAATAGAATGTTACTGAAAATTTTTGCTATGAGAATTCTTTCAACGACTGCTGCAACCACGGTAAAGTTTATCTCAATCCTCTACCAAACCCTCCTGCATATCTCCGGTCTTTATTAGACGAAACTCATCCAAAATCAAAAGATTTTTTCGAAAACATACGAAGCTACAATAATTCGTTAGCTTTTGCTTCGTTTATTGCGAATTGAGTTAGCTTTGATGAAAGGCGTCCTGGTCCTTTTTGTTTCAAGATACAAGTACAGATTTACTGCCAAATAAATACATCTTTGTACCCTGCTGAAGAGGGCAATCCTTCATATGGTCAATTATTTATTATTGATCCAGATGAGGCTCTACATCATCGCCTCAGCATTTTCGATCATCTTGACGCAAATATTTTACATTCACTTTATGGCATGATGAGAGAATATATTTTTTCACGAACATATGAAATGATGCCTGAAGAATTAAATAAACAGATAGGAGATAGCAGCACTTGTCCATCAGAATTGTAATTATTGTTCACTTTGAAGCCTGGTCAAGGCAGGCGGCGATTTAATTTTCAACGTGTCAATGAAGTTGCTGCAATTTTTCCAACGACTGCTGATGGTGAGATACCTAAATCATACGTGACCATTCGAAATAAAAAAACAAAAGATTTGCAATTTGTCAGCACGATGGATCCAAATGTCGAACCTTGGATGTATTCTATTCTTTATCCTTACGGATCACAAGGCTGGCATCGAGAAATAATGTGCGTTGAAGGTAATAAAAGAGTTACTTGACTTGCATACACAAAATTTCGTATGGCAATCAGGGAAAATTCGTTCAATACTTTTATAATGGGGAGAAAACTCTTCCAACAATGGACTGTTGATTCATATGTCAAAATTGAAAAAGATAGAATTGCGTACCACAAAGAAAATCAAAAACAGTTGAAAATGGAGACGTACAAAAATTTGACGGATTATCTTAACACTACTGAAAATAACACTGGCTGCGCATTTAGTGAAATGACTATTTTACCATCAACTTTTGTCGGATCGCCTAGAAACATGTTACAACATTATCATGATGCGATGGCGATTGTCCGGCAGTTTGGAAAACCAGATATTTTCCTAACAATGACTTGCAATCCCCATTGGCTCGAGATAAAAGAGAATCTTTTGCCAAACCAACAAGCTTCCGACAGACCTGATTTATGCGCAAGAGTATTCAACATAAAAAAAGATTATTTACTTGATATAATAGTAAGACAAAATTTTTTCGGTGACGTTGCCGCATATGCGTATGTTATCGAATTTCAAAAACGTGGACTCCCGCATATGCACTTACTGCTAAATTTGAAACGCTACAACAAACTTGAAACCCCTGATCATATTGACGAATATATTTCTGCTGAAATACCAAATCCAGTTGAAAACCCTAGACTTCATGAAATTGTTATGAAAAATATGATTAATAGACCCTGCGGAAATTGGTGTTTAGAAAATGGTCAATGTTCGAAGCATTTTCCAAAAGCATATCAAAACGCGACAGAAATAACCAAAGGAGGGTTCCCCACTTATCAGAGAAGAAATACTGGCACTTCGTATACAAAAAGAGATCAATTTCTCGTTGACAATCGGTACGTTGTGCCTTATTCGCCGAAGTTGCTACTTCTCTTGAATTGTCACATAAATGTTGAAATCGTTTCGAGCATTAGGTCTGTGAAATACATTTATAAATACATTTACAAAGGCCATGATGCTGCTGCAGTTAAAATATGTGAGAGTACTGGAGAAGAAGTTTTAGTGCATGACGAGATTAAAAACTACCTGGAAACGCGTTATGTGGGTCCCGTCGAAGCATGCTGGCGCATTCTTAGCAAACCTTTACAGGAAAAAGTCACACGGTCGTTCATTTGCATGTTCATTTGCCTAACGAACAAAACATTGTCTTACAAGATGTAACAGATGGAGATAAAATATGCGCAGCTTTGCATCAAGTGACGATGTTAATGGACTATTTTGATTTGAATCAAAGAGATGAAGATGCAAGGAATCATTTTCACTCTGAGATACCGAATCATTATGTGTTCAAAAAAGAAAAAAAAAATGGAAAAACTATTGTTCATTGGGAAAGTCGAAAATCACATTTCAATACTATTGGTCGCATGTATTCAGTTAGTCCGGCTCAAAAAGAGTTGTTCCATTTGCGAATTTTGCTATTATCAATCAAAGGCGCTACAAGTTTCAATGACATGAGAACTGTTAATGGTGAATTACGCACTACATTTTCTTCAGCATGCCTAGCCTTAGGATTGATTGAAAACGATGAAGAATAGAAAAAAGCGATGAATGAAGCTGTATTATGGATGATGCCTCGACAATTGAGATATTCATTTGCTAGAATACTAATCCATTGTCAGCCGACATTCCCAAACGAATTATGGGAATCGTTCAAAAATCATTTGTCAGAAGATTATACACGTGACTATGGGCAGCTACGGAGTACAAAAATCGCTTACGATGAAATTCAAACGATCTTGAGAAATCAAAATTATTATGATTTTTACCATAAAAAAAATCCATTGCATCCATGTCATGGATGCAATGGAGCCAATCATAAATGCGAGTAATGAAATTACACCAGAGCAGTTCTTACAAACTAGGTTATGCATGTATAATCAACTAAATCAGGTGCAGAAAAAAGTGGCTGATACAATACTGCTAGCTGTGGACAGTCATGCACCCGAAAAAAAACAGTTTTTTCATTGATGGCCCAGGAGGATCTGGTAAAAGTTTTGTCTATAAAACTCTTTATTATTTGATCAAAAGTCGGAGTAAAATCGTTAACACTATGGATTTTACTGGGATTGCAGCAGCACTGCTTCCCGAAGGAAAAACAGTGCATAAAACTCTTGGATTATCAGTTCCACTTTTCTCTGACTCATCATCAAACATCAAGCTACAATCTGAAGAAGGCAAAGCACTCAAATATTCAGACGTTTTCATTTGAGATGAAGCTCCAATGGCTCCTAGATATGCTTTGGAGATCATGGATCGTACTCTTAAGTACATCATGCAGAATGACAAATTATTTGGTGATAAAATTGTTATTCTTAAAGGTGATTTCAGACAACTGCCTCCCATCAAAGATAAAGGAACTTGTAGAGAAACAGTTATTTTATCAATAAAGTTCAGCCATTTGTGGAGAAACTTTGAAAAATTTGCATTGACTGAAAATATGCGTGCTCGTCCGGAAGAAAAAGAATTCGCTAAATTCTTTCAAACATTGGAGATGGAGATCTCAACGATTCTAATGACAATGTTGAAATTCCTGCAGCATGTTCATCTCTACCTGGTGAAAAAATAGAAGAATATATTTATGGAGAATAACTTCGACAATCCGAATTCAAAAAAGCAGCAAAATGCGCTATATTGTCAGCTAGGAATGTTGATGTAGAATAGATCAATCAGAAAGTTGTACAATTATTGGATTCATTTACTGAACATGGATTTTTTAGCATAGATCGTTTTGACACGTCTGACGACAATGGTGATATTCAAGAAACATTACTCACAGAATATCTTCATACGTTAAACCTAACAAGTCTACCACCCCATGAATTGCGTCTAAGGAAAAATGCAGTTGTTATGCTTATCCGTAATTTGAATATTAATGAAGGGCTTTGCAATGGTACTAGATTATTAATGATTGATTTCAGTGATCATTTGCTCAAGTGCGAAATTCTCACAGGAGATAAAGCTGGGGAGACAATTTTCATTAATCGAATCACACTAAACTGTGAAAACGTGTACCCTTTCAACTTCAAAAGAAGACAATTCCCTGTGAAACTTGCTTTTGCTATGACTATCAACAAGTCTCAAGGGCAAACTTTTGAAAAAATCGGCATTGATCTTCGCAAAGAATTTTTTAATCATGGCCAATTTTATGTAGCTATATCCAGAGTTCGATCTTTAGATTCTTTAAAAATATATCTCGGGAACAAAGCGAATCAAAAAATCACGAAAAATTATGTTTACAAAGAATTATACGCTTAAGGTAACACAGAGGCCGGTTTCTTCGCCTCCTCCTTCCACTCATTCGTTTTCCGTTCATGCGTCTTTCTCTCACTTCAGCAGCCTCTGTGTCCCCTTAAACCCGAGACGGATACTCCATCATTTCCCAAAAACAAAAGACCAGGCAAACAAAAATCAAAAATACCGCCAACCTTTCATGATACGTTCGCGAGGCCACTATCAAAACGTATTGACTATTGCAGTGTACTACGATATACTTTTTATTGTAAAATTAAATCAAACATTATTTAGCAGTAGCGCGCCCAACGGGCGCGCGAAACAACTCTATTATTTCTAAATAGTACAGTCGACTCTGTCAAAAGTGCCGCATTGTAAGTGTTGCCAAGTGGCCGCCTTTTCAGTTGCAAATCCGGTGGCCGGTCAATTTGCAGAAAGTAAGGTGAAAAGCCGGTTTTCTCGTGTTGATAGCAGTTTTACCTGAATAACTTATAACTTTCGTCAGTTTTTACAAAAAAAAAGAAACCGTATGTCTGAACAGATTTTTTTTAAGAAGACTTCATATATTACGCAACAGGTACGGATGTGCGAATTTGGCAAAACGGGGAAATTACAGACCAAGCCGAAGACGAGGCCTGTGACCCGTTTTACTTATAAGTACATCCTGCAGGGGCGGTCCCAGAAACGATTCTTAGGGGGGCGGGGAAAGGGATTTTAAAAAATCAGCCCTATGACCTTTTTTTTGAATGCAATATCAAGTAATCGGAAATATCCCTCTAAATCAGTAAATCATCAAGCAAATCTTAAAAAAATCGTTCAGCGTACAGCTCTTGAGGGGTGGGGGAATTCACCCTCTTTCCCCCTCCATTTTGGGACCGTCACTGCATCCTGGCACATCTGCACTTATTTGCGAGAGACATTTTTTGTCACTATAGCCGAAAAATCACTTCAAATTGTTAGTTTTGAAGTTAGAGTAATGAAAAATTATTTATAGCGTTTTTAGATATCAGAAAGTACTGGTGTTCTCCAGCAAGAAGTGTACGTTTTTCTATTTTCCGAATTTTCACTCGAAATGTTCAATGAAACATTAAATTTTGTAATATAGCTTTTACATATAAAAAATTCAAATATTGCAGCTTTGAAATGAGGTAGTTTTTTGGTGTTTTAATCGGTCCAATACATAGAAAATCCAAAGGAATCATATTTAAGAATTATTTTATTTATTTCTTTTTTTTAGCTTTCCATATTGTATTGACTTAAACGTGGCGTGCCTTATAATCTCAACGATACTTTATGGGTTACATGTCTTCTTCTTCCGAAAGTTGATTTTGGGCAATCCGCTGCATTTTTCGTCGGTGGTTCTGCGGTGCATAATAAAAGAATTTTTTCGTTTTTATTTCGAATTCAGAATTCTTGAAATTCGTCCATGTTTTTCGAAGTTGTTCTACATAAGAATCAATGATGAATTTTGATAACCACGTGGTATCATGCGTACAAAATTACTAGCGGTTACTACGCGCCAAAATCTTACTACTATTTATGTGGACGAGCATTCTCCAACCTTGGATCTTAATTTTTCCTTTCGTTCCGGAAAAGTTACATTCCGTAGCGAACTAGCATTCAAAGATTTCATTAAGAGCACTTCTCAAATTTTGTTCAGCATTCTGACCTCCCGCCCTGCGAACTAACTTTTCCTGCCATGAAAAAAAATCGTTTGTTAACATTATTTTCAACTACTTATCACATTTCTTTCTTTATTAAAGAAAAAATAATCCTTTTTTATTAATAATGGATATTCAATAAATAATTGTTAGTGATTCTTGTGTAAAAGTTTTTCCAGCACACTGTTAAAAATTTCCTTACATTTACGACTGTTTAAAGGTCGCGATTTTTAAAACTCTACGGTTATTTTAATTTGCACTGTCCTGAATCAACACTTGATGCATGGTGTAGTGAAATCAAGTACAGTAGGTTCTCGATCTCTGAAACACCGATTTGTGCGACGTTTAAGCAACCGTGAACGAATATCCTCGAATAGGGCCCCATGTGCCCATTCATACGGAAATCGTCTGACGCACGAGACACTTGGATACGACACAAAAACAGCTCATTTATCTAGGCTTCCTTTTCATAGCTGTTGATCGAATGCGTTCTCGATTCGTGTGACTTTTTTTCTAGACCCCCGAACTGTCACACAGATCAGGAACCTACTTAACAGTATTGAATTCTGTCCACCGGAAGCCTATTTTGAATATTTCGCATTTGAAGAACAGAGAGCAACGTTACAGTCATATAACACGGTCCCTTAAATTTAAGGCATTCTCAAAAATTAGTGCCTGTGTGCTTCAAAATCATTTTAAAATTCATGCACGTTGCATTGTAAAGAGAAATAACTATACAATAGTAAGTAGATAGGCTATGCCGATTCTAGATACCCCCACTCCTCCGCCCATCACGTGACCCCCCTCCCCGCCCACTCTCCTACCCCTGCGCGCTGATTAGTCCACCCCTCCCCTCTCCGCCCCTAAGTCCCACCCCCTGTGCGCTGATTGGTCCACTCCTTCCCTCCCACCCCATGGGTTTTCCGCGATTTTCCCTAGATTTTCCCGAATTTTTCCAAACTTTTCCGCAAATTTTCTTAGATTTTCCCTAGATTTCCCCTGGATTTTTCCAATCTTTTCCAAAATTTTCCCTACATTTTCCTAGATTTCCCGATTTTTCCTAGATTTTCCGGATTTTCGCTAGATTTTTCCGAATTTTTCCAAAATTTTCTAAATTTTCCTATAGATTTTCCGGGTTTTTACTTAGAAATATTGCTGTCAACAAAATGGCGGTCGAAAAAACAAGATGGCGGCGGTCAGTAAATTGCCTGTGTCGGTAGTAATCACCTGTAGTCGGTAACTATTACCTATAATAGGTAATTTTAGGAAATTTTTTAGTTTTTGTTTTTTTATTCTTTTTTTCTCAGTTTTTAATTACATTTTTTTTTTTTTTTTTGAAACGATTTTGTTACATAGTGTTTTGAAATACATTCATTTTTTCAAAGTAAACTCGCAGGCGTTGAATTTCCCTCCGAGAATACGAAAATGCACTGGATTTGTCGACTTGATGGAGACGTCAATTTTTTGTAGTTCCTTCGGATCTTTCCTCAGAGTTTCGCAGATCCTTTCTGGTGGAAACACCTCAAATTTCTCATCCAGGGCGATGACGAATTTAGTTCCAAATTTAATGTCAATGGATCGAATCCCAGTCACAGGGAAGCTTTTGTTTACTTCCAACTCGGCAACCCTCTGCTTTGGGAGAAAATTTCCTCCACAGGCAACTTGGTTAAGCTTTGAGAAGTACATGTTGTTTGTTCGAAAATTGCCTTTGGAATGACGCTCCCGCTCAGAGTTGTCATATTTTTAGCTATTCTGCGCATGCGTAGACGTGTGTGAAAGATTTATCAACACGCATGGACAGAGGTAGTAAACGCGGATCGTCCAATCGTAGCGCGCGAGAGTGGGGAATTGACCAATCAGAGCATGCAATGACGTCATCACGACAAGTTTAAACACGTTTATTTTAGGAACGATTACATCATCTCCACAAGTTTAAACACGTTTATTCTAGGAAATGATTACGTCATCACATTCCTGAAAGATGACATCTACTGCGCAATACATATTTGACCCTGAAAGTTATTTTTAGAACGATAACTGCGTAAAAGACGACAAGTCTTACATAAAAATTCTAGGAAACGATGACGTCATCACGACAAGTTTAAACACATTTATTCTTAGCAACGATTACGTCATCACATACAATGATGTCACTTTATTTCAAGTTTTACTGGGGAATAAATTACAGTAAAATAATTTTTTTGTGCAAGGGGCCCCACCCCGCCCCTTGCTGTGAGACTCATCCATCATGTTAGCCCCTCCTAAAACCAACAAACTCAGGATCTTTTAGTAATTTTGACGGTAGCTTTTCCCAAGCTCTATCGATACATTTTTGTCGAAAGAATGATAAAAATTCTCGCGGCAATTCAGCGATATCTTCAGAATCCAACTCGTGGAGGAAGACGGTGTATGAGAGTAGAGTAAATGATCTCTTCATTGACGGCGTATCACCAAATTTTTCCATTAACCACGTCCTGAGGCGGCGAACGTTTTCCGTGGCGCAGTGATGATCGAGTACAGGACGATGAAAATTGTTGTAAGGACATGCAGAGACTCGCAAATCGTTCAGGGACGGGCAGCCCATATCCATCAAATCGATGATGATTGCATTTGTGTACTGCTTTAACCATCGCTTTTTGTCCAATCCTTTGACTAATATGAATGTAGCGTCCTCAAGTTGATTTTGCAGCTCTTGATAGAGTTCCTCGTATAGCACATCTCCAGAGTTCCAAGGTACACCATGATAGTTTCTCGTTAGCCACAAATTGGTCGCCTTTGTTTTTGGAGACAAACCATCCCAGGCACATAGTGGCTTAAATAATGTCGTCAGAGGGTCAGCGTAGAAGGACTCAAGCCTTAACACTGCAAGCTCCTTGACAACAAAGGTTTTTTGTATGGAGAAGCCCTGGATGTGAACGACGTACTTCATCTTGATGTACTGATGCTCTCTGACAACTCCATCGCCTTTTACATCTTCTCCCCCACCACCACCACAACCAACTACTTGAATCTTTCATACTTGACGGTTGACTTTTTATCTTTATCATTCTTTTCTTTTTTGTCCAGCACAGGTTTACATTTATCCGACGTTTTATCTTTGGACAAAAGACATCGACGATCATCGGTTAACTTATCCATCGCGACTGACGATTAATCAAGTTTGAACATTAATATATATATACCTTTTATGTAGATTTTCACACACACACACTCATACATTTTATAGTTTTCTAACAACGCCGCTGGTTGGTTGATATTCTACAATTTTATCATGTATAATAAGACAGTACGCCGCAGTTGCAGCGGGAGAAGCTGCTACCGATTCAAATTCGAGACGAACATCAACTGGTCCGGTAATCAATGAATCGTTTTGCTTTGCACAATCAATAATCACAAGAGGAGCATTGTCTTTAAATTGCGTTTTTGTCAGCAATGGAGAATTTTTTCTTCCATAATATGACGATTGAAAATTCGCAAACATTTCATACAACGTCGCAAACTGGTTTCGTTGAAAATCAATATTAAGATTTGTGTAAGGATAACACTGTGAGTTTAGGTACAATTTCATATCACGCAAATTACACGTATCAAAATTACTCATGTTTTCGGTTCTAACATTCTTTCTACCAGCTTGGAATCCAACGATAACATATCTTGGTTTTTCCAACTGTGTCGAAGTTTTAACGCTCCACACATGCTTAGTCGTTTGCGGCAACAGAGGACATTCGTAGAGTTCCCAGCTTCGGAAACTCATAGCAATGGTTGGATCCGTTGAGATGTAGTTCAGCATACGAATTTTCTCCACATCGGAAACTTTGACGTACGGAATCAGCCATTCCATTCTACTGATTGTTATCTTGTATTGTTCATCGTTCGCAGCTTGCAGTAGGATGGCGTTCACGTCGGTGTTAACTCGGAGTATGATGAGTTCATGCTTGGCGTTGACAATCACTCGCTGATAGTCTTCGGCGAATCCAAAGATGAAATCCAGAGGAATGCATATATCGAAATATCCATTGTTGTTGATCAATTGTCTGGCATCGTCAACGATCCATCCAGCATTTTCCATGAGATCTTTTTGGTTAGGGTTTTGCGAAACGTAGGCTTTCATTGTAGTTGTCAGACCAACGTTTTTCACTCTCTCGATCTCAATAGCGTTGAGCTCGTAACGAATCTCTTCGAATAAGTGAGCTATACAATTGTTTATTTTAGACGTATGCTCGACATTGGCTACGCCGTCAGCTTTCGTTAAACGTCCATGAGTATGCAGCGAGCTCTTGCTCGGCAACATGTATGAGTCCTGATTCTGGATACTGATACGAATCTCATCGTTATTGTTATACGTTGACGATGCGTACGGCTGATGCGCGTGCACTTCGTACTGTGCTATCGTCTCGTCGAAGACGATCTTCTTTTCGATGGATAACATGGTATCAGACAAATTAAGCAGCAAATTTTCTTTGGACTCTCAGACCGAGACTTTTCAGGAACTGAACGTTCTGTGGCGTGAGTCATTGAAGAGGTCGACTTCGACTGATGATTTTTGACCATGTTGCTGGACTTTTATACTCTTCGTAGACGATACCCATTATTAAATTTTTACATGTAGTCGTATAGTGATAACTTCTCCTCGAAAATTCACTAGCTTTCCACTTTGATCGACTATGCGCAGCTGCAGATGATGTATTGCCTGTACGACGATTGGATGGTAAATGACGTGATTTGGCAATTCGATGATCTTATAGCCTGGAGGCACCACTGGGAAGAACTCGTGGATGGTGTGTACACAATGCTCGTTTATATACGCCCCTGCCGTGATGTTACACTCGATGCGTAAAGCGTTGACGGCGAGAATTCTCACCGGGGAATCCGACTTGTGCGCGACGTGAGCTTCAATGATTCTCGAATCAAAGCCCAGCAGTTCACCGATAGAGTCCTTGGGTTGAAAATCAATCTCCCGATTACATTTGATCTCACTGCGTAGTGTGCTACTGTTGGCCCACAAACTCAGCTGAATATTTTTTGGAAGTACTTCCTTCAGATATTCCTCGATGTTTTCCAATTCGTAGCTTCCAGATGGTATAGTACTGACGTCATTACCAACATAAAACTTGTTGTTTCCCTCGTCAATGTTGAGTATGGAATTAAAAGTCAACAATTCCACTAGTCCCAAGGAATATTTTTTCCGAGCTGACAGTTCGATTGATGGAAAGTAATGAGCTTCCAAAACGGATGACGTCTCCGAGAACGTTAATGTTAATGAGTCCATTGTCACTCGTAGACTGATGCGTGTTCACACCCGAGCAATGCTTTTATCGAGTAAAAATTGTAGACACAAGTAACCGCAAATGACTGAGTTATAGTTTTGAAATTGATCGTGATTGTGTTTGATTGTACTACCGAAACCAAAATAGTTTAAAAGTTCACGAGGCGGTTGTAGATTACCAAAACTGTGGAAATAAACGACTCGATTTTCGGTTTTTCTATAGGCTACCCAATGCGTGCCGGAACCATTTTTATTATCCAAATTCACAATGGCGGCCTCATATTTTTTCGGACCACTTTTTGGTAAATCGTTGCGCATAAACACACCTCGACACGATGGAATTTTCAATAGTTTTACATATTTTAGTAAATCCATATCGGTGAGTACTCGGTTCGGTAGCTCTTTACGTTTTTTAAATGAAGTTTCACACCAGCTCCCCAAGGTTTCAAGTACAAGCCTTTTCCCACGGCGATTGATTCCATTTTGAGGTTATGTCGCTTCGCTTCATCCAACTGTCGCTTGGCGGCTTTCGCGTCGTTGATGGCTTTTGCAACGCTAGCAGCGCCACCTGCCAAAGCCCCTGTAGCACTCAGTCCGGCAAAAACAGGTAGCAAAAACGCGGGAAGAATGCCTCCAACTTTGCTCGGTACAGGTAATACACGAGGCACTCGAACTTTCTTCTTCCCTCCAGTTTCTTTCACAGCTGCACGTGCAGCTTTTAGAGTTGATGGTATGGATCCAGTAGCTTTTGATGCTATTTTTGCAGCATCGATGACTTTCCTCAAAGAGATTTTCTTCAATTTCTTCTTCAATTTCTTCGATTTCTTCTTCTTCAAACCCATTTCAAGTTTTGGCTTGACTTTCATGATGCCGGCAACCCCAAGAGCAGCTGCTTTTTCTCCAACTCCGGAATCCCTGGCGTAGATACGTTCGATCGCTCTTTTTTCGAGGACTTTGTCAGCTTTGTGTCTTGCTGTTAGATTAGTATTTTTCGAGTACGCGATATCGTGATCTCTGCAGGCTGCGTCCAGAGGGTTTATACCCTGGTCTCCACGCGCCAATCTTTTAGCAAGCTTGGCACCTGGCCCGCAAAATTGGTAACCCGGTATATGAAGTTCAACAGGGAGCTTGTTTACGAGAGTGTTGACGAGACCGTTACCTCTCACTGCCATTGCTCGACTGAGCTCGATGCTATAAAAGTCGAGTATTTATAGGTTTTCCAATCAGACGCGCGCGAGCAGCCATGGAGTTTACACAGCAAAACGTCAAGTTACCAGTCATCAACTTTGATAATGTAACGGAGAAGCGGGAAAAAATAAAACGTCATGGAAAGCTGCTACCAAACACGGTTCGCTCTATAATTTGCGGCCCTTCGAATTGTGGCAAGACCAACGCTCTTCTCACGCTCGTCACGCATCCTAACGGCTTGAGATTTGAAAACGTGTACCTCTACTCAAAGTCGCTCAATCAGCCCAAGTACGAATACTTGAAGAAAATCATCGAACCTGTCAAAGGAGGGGGATATTTTCCGTATAGCGACAACGAAAAAGTCGTCAGTGTGGACAACGTCAAGCAAAACTCTGTGATGATATTTAACGACGTGGCATGTGAAAAGCAAGACAATATACGCGCATACTTTTGTATGGGACGGCATCGCGATGTGGATAGTTTTTATCTCTGTCAGACTTATGCTCGCATTCCCAAACACTTGGTGAGAGACAATGCCTATATGCTCGTGCTGTTTCGTCAAGATGACATGAATTTGAAACATGTTTACGACGATCATGTAAACACAGACATGACGTTTACACAATTTCGAGAACTGTGCGCGACCTGCTGGAACGACAAGTATGGCTTTCTCGTCATCGACAAGGATAGTGAAATTGATCAAGGTCGATACAGGAGAGGATTCGATTGCTTCTATAAATTAAAGTGATTCAATGACAATTGCATCAGTATCACTTGAACGTTGCTGAGGGTGACACCATGGAGCGTAAAGATGTACTACATCAGATTGTGCAAGCCAGTGAAGCTATCCGACGCAAACATCGTCTGCTGAAACGAGGAAAAGCTGCCGTTGAGACGTCGGAGCGAGAAACGTTCAATCCCATCATCGATCCGCTCCAGTCATTGCTAAACGGGATGTGGAAATGAAAAAAATCAAAAAGGAAGAAGCCAAAGCAGAATTACCTACGATGGAGGATACGTTCGAGCAACAGAGTGAAGATTTCGAGAGCTTTGATCAAACCATGGGAGATCAATCATTTGCACCGGGCATCGCAAGTTCACCAGCTCCTGTTGACACTCTGAAGAAATACTTGAACATGTTAAAAAACAAGACGCAGCAAAAGAATCTCGACATGCAGTATGGAGTACGGGCTTTGAAAAATGGGTTGTATATTAGAAACACACCAATCAGTTTCGTAGAAAATACTGTTCATGTGGGGACTGAGGAGTTTGAGAAAACTCCGGGACTTATTGAACTTCTGTTTAAGAAAATACCAAACAGTTTGATTGTGAATAAAATTGATGTGGAAAACTATAAAAAAATTATTCAACAAACGAGTCCAGACAGAAAAAATTATCTACCTGACAGGAGTTTGCGTGTTGGTAGAGATTTGAAGTATCTGACATACGTTGCTGACAAGAAAGTGGGTTCAGGAGTTTACAACGTAGTTAATCGTGGATGTGACATCGACTATGTGCATTGGGATGATCCAAACGAACTTGTTGATCGCTTGCGACTTATACTTGCATCTTAAGCCACTGGAAACAACAGTCATATCAACGAAATTAACTCAATCACCGAAGAATTGAGAGAAGCTGGGATTATATATTAAAAATCTTAGAGTCTGTAATCTCATTCGAGAGCTGGACAATGGCAAGTGTGGACGTGTTTGGAAGACATCTAGCCAAAAACCGCGAAATACGTGGGCCACCGGGTATTGAATTCAAAATAACTCCCGAAGGTCATTACGATCTCCAGTATAAAAAATTACTCAACGTTGCAAAGGGTGATTACGAGACGGATGGTGCTTCGTATCAAAATATAATTGATTTTGAAGAAGTGTTGGCAACGGGAATGGAACAGTTGAAGTAATTGTTGGAAACCTTGACTAACATGTACCAAAAACATGTGACTGAAAACGCTGCAATAATTTCATCGATTCAGAATCGTTTGAAGCATATCGAGAAGGAAGTGTTTGTCGATGTTACACCACAAAAGGACGTTTACGAATAAAATCGCTTGTAAACTCGCGTACCATTCATTACCACCATGGACCTCAAGGAAGCACTAGTGGACGAACTTCATAAACCTGCACGGAGAAATTATTTACGTCGTCATGTTGATATGCGAGGATTGGATGAAACGTGGCAAGCAGATCTCGTAGACATGACCACCTACAAGGATAAAGACTACAAATTCCTGCTCACCGTCATCGACATCTTCTCCAAGTACGCCTGGGCTGTACCAATAAAATCTAAAAATGGTCCTGACGTCACCGCTGCTATGAAGACTGTGCTCAAGGATCGTCAACCCAAGAATCTACACGTCGACCAAGGCAAAGAGTTCTACAACAAGGACTTTAAGGCTCTCATGAAACAACATGGAATCAACATGTACTCTACATTCAGCGGCATGAAGGCGTCAATCTGCGAACGTTTTAATCGCACACTCAAGGGCAGGATGTGGAAACTATTCTCTCTTCAAGGACGCTACAAATGGATCGACATCTTACCTGATTTGATGACGAGCTACAACTCTACTAAACATCGAACAATCAAGATGAAACCTATAGATGTTACCGCAGCTGATGAAAGTCGTCTGCTTCGTGAAATTTATTCAAAAAAATATAAAAAAGAGCAGAGAACATTTGACGTTGGTGACAAAGTTTGAATCAGCAAATACAAGCACGTCTTTGAAAAGGGATACACACTGAACTGGACAACGGAAATATTCACCATTGCTGCCGTAAAACTAACACATCTAACAACGTACAAGCTCAAGGATTATCAGCACCAGCCCGTCGAAGGAGGATTCTACACCGAAGAACTTGCCAAAGTGAAGCATCCTGATGTATATCTCGTTGAAAAAGTGCTACGAAAACGTGGAAATAAAGTCTTTGTAAAATGGTTGGGATTTGACAGTGAACACAATAGTTGGATGAATGAGAAGGATATGTAGTCAATAAAGAACATGATACAATAAACAGTTGTTTTTATTTGCCAAAACACGAATACATAAGAATAAATTTATAACGCTGAATTCATTTCCGCACCACCAGAGCCCCGCTCGCATGGGGTGGTAGAATTCGTGGATCGTTTTTGGTGACGTGGTATCCCCAGTAGGCCTAATCCACGATCTATATGTAGCTTATCATCAACTATACCTTACTTGTCTAAAGCAATATTTACATTTTCTGCGTCAATGTTCATCAATTCCTTGATTTTATAATGACCCCAGGGAAGTGTATCCGTGGAATCTTCGAGTCGACACCGTTTGTTGTCAAATGGACTCAACGCCAGTTTGGTTTGTCGCACTGTTTGGATTTGATGTAGCTTGGTCCTCAACAGGTATTGCTGTCGAATCTGTGTGACGTTTTCCCGCAAGCATTGTACATAGTCGTCAAAATCAATGGTTCGCTTAACGACTGCAGCCTTCACTCCTTTCACCTTTTTCATACGGTCCTCGCCTTCGACTCGTACGCTATACATCTTGCTGCGAAGCCCCACAAATTCAGTCATGATTTGGCCGTTGCATTCGTCCTTCATCAGGCCGACGATTTTCTTGTTGGTGAGAGGCAGCTGGAATCTGTTATCCTTTGGGTAGTCGGATGTATCGAAGCAGTGGATGTTGTTCCGCATGATTTCGTAGATGTTTGAGTTTTTCACTTTATAAATGAGGCTGTCGGTGTCTGTGTAGAGCAGCTTGCAATCCACCGTCTTGTTCTTCATGAATCCGTAGTGGAAATCGTAAACGCAGGTTTTAGAAAGGTCCAAGACGGCGAATCCAACGTAGATTGGCTTGTTGAGGACAACTTGAACTTGAGAAAGTCGGACAGCTACCAAATTTTCCGCAAAGATGGAGCGAGCTTTGAAGTTGGGCCGGGCGATGAAAGCTTCCGCGCCGTGTCGTCCATCCCACTTCGTCACCAGCTTGACAATTGCTCATTTTCGCACGTTGTCCATCGTTTTTCCGAATACGGCATTGTTCATGAGTTTAAATAAATTCTTTTCAAACTCGTTAGTGGCACGTTTCCTCATGTTGCTGTTGAGATCGATGTAAGGCTCGAGCCACGATGATTGATTGAATTGTAGAATCCGATGAATTTTTGTGAGCACGAGTCCATGCTTCAAGGCCTGTTTCAAGTTGCGATAATGAATCACGTAGTGCTCTTTTCGCTCCAGAGTAGTCAGTAGCTTCCGTTCTTTAGATCCTGGAGGCGCCTTTTGCTCGGGACAGAAGGGTAAATCTTGATGTTGGTCATGAATCTCATCAGGATATTCGAGATCCACTTCCAAAATATATTCAACGTCGGCGTCATCCTCCACAGAGCCCAGTTGACGTCATTATCGGCCCATTTGAAGCCATCGCATGGAAGGTGTTGCATCATGGCCCATCCGTAGAGATCGTTCACGTCATAGTATACCAGATACTTTGTTTCTTCATTCGGATCGTATTCGGCCATGTATGGGTTGTTGGCGTGGGAGTATCGGTTGCTACACTGGCTCACTCCTCCCCTGAGTCCATGCTCAATGAACATCATCTGATCGATGTCAGTTAACAGCTCCAATTCCACGCCCATGTATTTTAGCATGGCATCCCATGCGAGTCCCAGCGTTGTAAAGTAATGTGCGGGGTCCAAGCCGTAAACGTCGATGCATTTATCGCGGAAGTTTTCAAACACGTCACTCAGTAGCAGTATATCAATCTTCATATACAAATCCGAGTATTCCCCCAGCGTTTCGATGCCGAACGTATTCCAAACATTGCTGGCATGACTGTCAACAAATAAAAAATAATACTAATTATAATGATGATAATTATAAAAATAAGAATAATGATAATAACAAGAAGAATAATGATAATGATGATAACAATAAGATTAATGATAATAACAGTAATAAGAATGATGAAAACAAAAATTATAATGATAAACTTACGAATAATCTTCTACGGTAATGTTACTTCCGTTGAGGTGACTGTAGAATTGATCGTGGGATGGTAATTTTTCTTCGTCGAGTTTGCTCCAACCGTCCATGTATTCATACGGGAACACTCCTTTTCGCGTCAGCAGTTGAAATTCAGCCTCATTCAAGTGATTGAATTCACGACGTGTTATCGGTGTTTCGTGGAGATAGGATGCTAGTTTCTCCAACGACGAGGGCATGAATCGAAACGTATCCAGAAACCTTAAAGACACCTCACTCCCTCTGATGTATTTCGTGAAGGAGATGTACTTTTCCATGTTTTCCGGTAGCACGTAAACGCGTCCCTCGATGCAAGTGGCAACTTCTTTTATGAGCAGGTGACTGTCGTAGCCGGTGAGGTTGTGGAACATACCATGATTGTTCGCGGATCCTTGTAGTTCAGGTTACATGCGTTGTGAGCAGGGCCTCGATACCGTCCGGTAAAATGACAATGGTCACGAACTCTTTCCTTTCGAAGCGGTTTTTCACAAATCTGACACGTAGATGCCTGGATGAATGCAACTTTCTCCTCTTGAGTCAACGAATTCATGATTTTTGGATTGTCATACAGCCCTTCAAGCTCCTTGACCAAATTGAGAAGTTCTTTGGAGAACCAATCGGCGGGTTTAATACCTCGGTAGCTTTTATAGTAGGACCGGCTCGCATCGAAACTACATTGAACAAAATATCCTACACTGTATGGTTCGTGCACTTGACAAACTTGTGTGTTTCCGTTATCGTTTGCTTCCACTTTCTTTAGCAGACACTCGAAATCGGCATACACTACAAACGGAACTCTTTCTTTGTTATTAAAATTTTTAAATTGTAAAGTGTTTTTTCCCGGTGAAGGTAGGACAACGCCACACTTGTTGATTTTTTGACAATCCACGTCGTGAGCCTCCAATTTTTCGGTGGTTTGAAAGAAATGTAGACATCTATCGCAAATGTAGTGCTTGTTTTTGGATTTTGTTATTTGCGAGCGAACAAGCCCAGAAAGATCCTTGATCCACACGTAATGGAAGATGAGTGGTTCTCCGTCGTCCTCTTCCTCTTCGTTCTCATCATCATCCACGTAGTAGTTTTGAGCCAACAGAAGATTTACGTGCTGATCCTTTTTCTCGGCTGTCATGTATAAAGGTGCAACGATAAAACTTTCTTTGTTCTTTTCCAAAATGTATACGTTGATTAACACTGAATTTTGCTTTTAAAATTTTGAGAAATCCTTTGGTGCGACGGGGAAAGCAATTCCTTTAAAGTTCAACGTATGTTCATGTTTTCTGTAATTGTAGAGTCGATCTAAGTGTGTTTCTACTGGATGAATCGCCGAGAGTACAGCCCACTCGAAACACTTGTCGTCAAAGTTTTTTACGTTAACACACGCTTTTTTAGTCTTGATTGAGGGAGGAAGGTCGACCCAGGAGCTCCCGCGCATCGGGTTGAACTTGTTGATGTTGATGGATAATCTGACGATGCTGCGTAGACTCCAGCCGGATTCACGCTCCTGGAACTCTTCCACTTTGCGCAGTAGGGGCCTTTTTACGTTGTCCACGAACCATTTCCCGAGATCTGTGCTCCGTAGGATTGGAATGTTTTTTGTGTGAAACGCTTTCAGTTCGAGCACTTCTTCGTCGTTTTTCACTATGCTGTACTCGGATTCAATCATCGTGTTTACCTTAAACGCATTTTTTTCAGTCGAAATATTTTTTATTTTACACTGAAACAAATTTTCCGCCACGTTTAAAAAGTCTTCGAGGTCTAAATGTCGCTCGTTGACTATCGAGCCGGTTTGGAGACGTCTCTTGAAAGCCGATTCGATGT
The DNA here is from genome assembly GCA_028476575.1 of Platygaster robiniae. NCBI lineage: Eukaryota > Metazoa > Arthropoda > Insecta > Hymenoptera > Platygastridae > Platygaster > Platygaster robiniae. The sequence goes on along the minus strand of CM052021.1, from coordinate 37,279,360 downwards.
CTTCCCACTCGATTCGATCGCAAACTTCACCACCGCCGCGCACTGTGCCGCTCCTATGCAGGAGTCTATTGTTTGTATGCAGTTGTTATATAATGTTTGCACACTGCAGTTTCACGACATTGTTATCTTTTTTGAACTTTTGAAGTTCACGAACACTCGCGTTGGCTTCCTCGATTAGGGCTGCTGCCTCGAGAGGATTCACGGGTTGCATCGATAAAAGTTGTCGTTGACGCCGCACCACGTCTTTGACTTTGTTTATAGCCATGATGATGTTTAAAAAAAAAAAAAAAAAAGCGACAAACCGTAGCGTGACAACGTAGTGCGACAAATCGTAGCGCGAGACTAAAATGAGTTCATACAACTTTCACTCGACAATGTTCACTCGGTTATGTTCGGGTATACTCGGTAAAGTTCACTCGGTTATGTTCGGGTACTACCACGACATATTACAACTTTGTATCATAAACTTTTTCGCTTTCGTGATTTCATATGAAATTATATCATCCAGGAAAACGTCACAGAAATCAACAATTATTTTATAATTTTCCGGAACAGCTCGTTTTGCAATGGCTTTCGCGCAAAGGTTTCGGAAATTGCAATTCGGGAACATATCAACGGCTCTATATAAATTAAAAACAGTGTCAAGATGATCCATACGAAAGTCTGCCTTCCCGGTATATAAAAATGATAAAAAGCGTTGAATAATATTACTATTGAATTCATTAATAATAATTTTGTTGTCTTCGGTTTCCTTCCATTTGTTGTTTAATAAAGTTTCAAAATATTTCGATTGCGATCCGAGAATGGCTTTATGAACTTTGAATTCTCGATCGGGCGTGATAATCGAAAAATCAGCGTGACTACCCGTTAATAGCAAGTTTTCAAAACTTTGCGCGAAAACGTTGAGTCGCGCACCTTGTTGAGAGTCGCATCTATCCCAATATCTGAAGTATACGTTCACGTCTACAATAAATTTGCCATCTTCCTCTAATTTCCCTGCTGGAAGCACAAATCCTCCACTGCCGGCATGGAAAATATGCTTGAAGTCGGGGTCAACAAAAGTTGATCTAACATATTCTTCGATTTTTGTTGCTAGTCACCAATCAATTGAAGTATCAATACAAGAGCGACATTCAATAATTGGTTGATATGTGTCTTTGCTGATTTTACGCGCACTCACTTTCCATATGAAATTATAACTGCGCACCTCTTTGGAGCACTCGTTACCAATTTCTTTTAAAAAATCACATAGAAATAAGTTCATTGTTATGTTGATGAAAAGTATTTTTCTGCTTTTTCACTATCGGTCTGAAAAATAAATTGAAGTTGACGCGAAGCGTAATTAAGATGGTACGGAAGCACAATTTAAGTTGACGCGGAGTGTTGCGCGAAGCGATTAAGATGCTTAGAGTTATGCGTGAAATGCGACTGACTAATTATGGTAAAATTGAGTGGACTTATATAGAGGTAAGTGACGTCATCACCAATCCCCCACTCCTCAACATGAGTCATAGATGGATTTTGAGAATTGATCGATAAAGATAATCGAATCTGTAACTGATGGAATCAAATGACTATGACGTCAGAAACAAAACAGGATACTCAAATCATAACTGCACAGAAAGTGTAAGCAAAAGTATCAAATGATAACTACACAGCGAAAAACGCTATGATCATATTACATCTTGGACCCGAAGTTGGTTTGTAAACAAAGGTCATAAATTTGTCACGATCAAAGGATACCGTTGTTAGAAATCATCAATGAAGTTGAATTCCATCTACGTCACAATTTTTTCATATAAACACTTGGATCTATATTTAGCTCAGATCAAATTACATACACATCCTGAAACTTGATACTATAAACAAATGTGGCAAATCTTATCTTGGTGTCATATTTTTAGTGTTTTTGTAATCTAAATAATAACATGAAATTTGTTCATTCTCAAATTACATTCACATCCTGAAATTTAATATTATAAACGAATGAGGTAAATTTTATCTTGGTGTCATATTTTTATTGTTTTCGTAATCTAAATAATAACATGAAATTTGTTAATTCTCAAATTACATTAACATCTAGAAATTTAATATAATAAACAAATGAGGTAAATTTTATCTCGGTATCATATTTTTAACATTTTTGTAGTATAAATAATTGTCTTAAATTATCCTATACTTGAATTATATTTCTACAGTCATATATCTTCTGAACATTAGACAATCCATCATTTTCAAGCAGAAATTTCAGTATGAATTTAAGTTAGATTTTTTAATATAAAATAATTTCTTCATTCGTGATTCAATTCCTATACGCTTTCGTGTGAACTTAGGAAATGTTAAAAGTACTCCGAAGAGTAGAAATGTAGGGTCTTATTGTAACCCGAAAATTTTTATAGGCGCACTTGAGATTTCAAGGCGCTCATTGTTTTGGGCACGCTCGAAAAGATAGGGTGCTCACGTGAGGTGATTAGGTTCCAATGGTGTTTATGAATTTGTATAAGGCATTCAATTACATTTCCAAAAATCTGTATCAAACCAAATGCGTGTTCTTTTTTCGATCACAGTCTAACGAAAACCTCCAAAGAGTTAAAATGTATCTATCATTCTTTTTTGAAAACGTGAAATTTTTCCTTCCGGAACGTTTCCGCAATTTTTCAACTGAGGAATACATTGCAAAGTAGTACACTTGATGCAGTCCCTACTACTTAATGGATTACATACCAGTCATTGGATACTCGGGAAGGAATATGTTGTAATCGCACGACAATTCATTTCGGTGAGTCATTAATTCTAGTGTGTGTGCGCGAGTTAAATACGAAAATGAGGTGGGTTAAGAATATTTTTTTGTATTTTTACATTTTTTGAAGAAACGGGAACTCGATCGAATGAGGCGCTTGACCACGGTGGTAAATATTCTCCGCGACATCAGTCAATTTAATGTGGTGATGGAATCGATTAATCAGATGGAAAATGACATCGAGACTTTGAAGGACTTGCTTCAAAAAAACAACGAAGAATTTCAAAAACGTCATGAAGAGTTTAGTGAATTAAGAAAGAATTATCTATCGAAAACTGTAGCGTTTGAAAAAAAATTGTCTGAGTGCGAGAATGAATGTGAGCGAATTAGAATATGTAGAGTAATGATATTGAAAGAGCGAATGTTTGTAATGAGTGAAAGTGAATATGATTCGTTTTGTTTAGATAATCTCGACCAATCTTTAGATTTAACTAATCAAATGAAGAGAGCGAAAAGTATTATTTATTAAAAACTCGACTATATGTATGAATGGATATATGCGTGAGGAGTATGGTGCAGAAGAGTAGATTTAAGGAATTATAAGTATATATATGTAATCATTATTAAAAAAAATATATATTAATCATTTAATCAAATAAAAAAAAAAAACAAAAAAAAAATCTAAAAATTGAATTTGATAACGGGGGGCGAAAACCCTCTGTTTGTACAACAGAGGATACGCCCCCTGTTTTACCGACTGCAGGTGATTATTACCGACACAGGTAATTTACCAACCGCCGCCATCTTAGGTCCCTACCTTACCGATGCGGGGCGGGGAGGGGGAGTCACGTGATGAGAGTAGGAGTGGGGGGTCCAGAACCCCTTCAGCTCACCTTCTGATGTCATAAACACTGGTAAATGGTAAATGTAATGAGAGAAACATCCGTAGGAGACGGCGACAGTCCATCAACTGCAAACAAAGACGAAATGTGGCAATGGCGACAAGTTAATGATATGAACGACGATGGCACCAGTAGTGTTCATAGTTTTGAATACGCATCCAGTAGTTCATCCGACGAAGAAGAAACTGTGGATCCTATGACGACTGAAGAAAACTTCATTCAAGAAATCACCAGTTTCATTGTAAATTATACCATGTCTAGAGAAGCACGGAATGATTTGTTGCGCATTCTAAATAAGTACAGCCCGGTAAAATTTTCGAATGACTGTTGATCGATTTTGAAAACACCAAATTCAACTAACGTAGTTTCTCTTTGCCAAGGTAAATATTGGCACAGCGGGCTCAAGAATGCGGTTGTAAACATTTTAATGAAGTGGAAGCATTTAGGCATTGATAAAGCGGAACCTGTTAATATTTTAATTAATGTCGACGGCGTTCCATTTGGGAAATCTTCGACTAAATGTTTGTGGCCTATTCTGTGTTCTGACAACATCATAAAAGACGTTGATGTCGTTGGTATTTACTTTGGTGAAGGGAAACCTGCGAATTGTAATGAATATTTAAAAGAATTTGTTAATGAAGCAATTCATCTTGTTAATGAGGGCATATTATACGAGAACGAAACGTTTCCTGTGCGGATCAAAGGGATTATCTGCGACGCGCCAGCAAAGGCTTATATTTTGCAAGTACTTTCCCACAATGGCTACAGTTCGTGTTCAAAATGTGAAATATATGGAGAATACATCGACAATACCGTATGCTTTCCTGGCTTTTGTAGAAACGAAAGAACGGATGAAAAATTTAATGATTACGCGTATAATTTGGATTATCAAAAAACCCAAACACGCCTTTCAGACATCTCAAATTTAGGATTAGTTTCACAAGTTCCATTGGACTATATGCATTTCGTTTGCTTAGGAATAATGCGAAAATTGATGAACTTATGGATGAGTGGACCTATTGCCAAAAATGTCCGCTTACCATCAAACAGCGTAAACGAAATATCAAAAAAATTGTTAACGTGTGCTAAATGGATGCCGAAAGATTTCAACAGAAAGGCGAGGCCTCTTGTACACGTCAAATATAGGAAGGCCACTGAACTTCGTTCATTTTTGTTGTATTTAGGGCCTGTCGTTTTGCACGGTACTCTTCGAAAAGAGTTATATGATCATTTCATTATTCTCCACGTTGCGCTAACGATTTTGGCTAGCACGAATCTTGCGGCACACGAGCCTAATGTAAATTTTGCAAAAGAACTTTTGAGCGATTTCGTCGAGCAATTTGAGTCTTTTTATGGGAGGAAATACATTTCGCATAATGTGCACAATTTGCTTCATCTCGCTGATAACGTAAAAAAATTTGGTACTGTTGATGAATTCAGCGCGTTCAGATTTGAAAACTACATTGGTCAACTTGTCAAGCTTGTAAGAAAAGGGGAACTTCCACTTCAACAGATTCATCGAAGAATTTCGGAGACTCAAAAATTTTCAAAACTTCCTTTGAAGAAACACACGATTATATATTACACTGTAAAAAAATTTTGAAATTTTCCCATAAATATAAATGGGAAAATTCCCATAATATCTATTTTCCCATCCATGTTCGGAAATTTATTATGAACCATAGTACTTTTATTACTTGCAATCATAAAATTAGGATGCTATAATGGGAATTTATATCTATGGTAGTTTTCCCATAATAATTCATATTTTTCCCATTCATGTTCATAAATTTTCCAGATAAGTACATCGGACATACTCTATATCGCATTCCTTAATTTGCTACTTAATGCAAAAATATTTCAATCGTTACAAGAGGAAAATTTAAGGAAAAAAATGGAAAATTTCCTATTGTCAACTATGGGATATTTTCTATATTTTCCATTTTCCCATTGGTAGTCAGAAATTTATGTTTTGCTATGGTATTACTCCATTTTCAATAGTAAATTTTCAGAAATGTCAAGCAAATGGGAATTTTCCTATAATAATCCACATTTTTCCCATTAATGTTCGTAAGTTTTCCAGTTAAGTACATCGAAAATACTCTATATCGCATAACTTAATTTCCTACTTAATACAAAAATATTTCAATCGATACAAGAGGAAAATTCAAGGAAAAAAATGGGAAATTTCCTGTTGCTAACTATGATATATTTTCTATACTTTCTATTTTCCTATTGATGTTCATAAATTTATGTTTTGCTATGGTATTTCTCCATTTTCAATAGTACATTTGTAGAAAAGTCAAGCAAATGGGAATTTTCTCATAAGAAATGCAATTTTTTCCAAAAATATTTGCGAATTTGCTACGTAAGTATATGGGAACTATTTTACCTAATGACTTATTAAAATTGCTACTTATGACTGAATATGTCTATTTTGATCTGCGCGGAAAATCAAGCAAAATAAAAGAGAATTTTCCATTTGAAAACTTTAAAAAATTAACCATACTTTTCTTATTTTCAAACAATGTCATGAATTTCTCAATAACAATAATTTTTCTTTCATTTTAAAAAGTGAATTCAAAGAATAGTCAAACGAATGAGATATTTCGCATAAAATATGCTATTTTCTCTATAAATATTTGCGAATTTGCTAGATAAGTAGGTGGGAAATATTACATTCATGATTATTGAAATCGATATCCAGTGACTTAATATATCTATCACGATCTGCGGTAGACTAAGCAAAAAAAAAAGAAGTTTTCCCATCGAAAGCCTTAGTAATTTTACCACATTCTCCATTTTCCCATAAATTGTCAGAAATTTACGATAAATGATAGTATATTTCTTGTTGACTATATAAAAATTACATTTGTATTCATGAAATATGTATTCGTGCATAATAGAAGCATTATCATTCGCCGTATTGGATTTTCTTGTGAATTAATATTCCCTATAGGGAATATTAGTTCTTGTTGAAGAAACTCTTTTGAATGTAACCATTCAAATTACGCGCTAAAATTTCTTAAGTTCAGCTGAAAGGGCAGTTCGGCAGTTGTATAGTGTACCTGCTTGTGTTTTATTTTACTGCCTCATACTGCCTTTCACTGCATTTCCCTTTTACCGGCTTTTACCCTTGTGCACTGGGCCGCAGCAGCGACAAAAACAAGGAAAAAACTGTGTCACGTTTCGACCAATATCTGCCAATTTAACTACTGCATTTTCCTCAATTTTTCTTCGAGTATACAGGTAAGAGACTGCTTACAAGTTTTAGGAGTAATTTATCAATTAAGATGAGCGTTGAGAAATTTATTGTGCATATTCTTTCCGATGATTTTTAAAAACATGCGATTGCATGCAATCCTAGCAGATAAATAGGGTTATGTTATGGACCTCGTGTTCCGAAACCGAGGACGAAAAATCGGGTTTTGGTAAATTACTTTAAAAAATATCGAAACCAATCCATTTAGCTGAAATTAATAAAAGCATGAAGGAAAAAGTACATCTTTTTAGTATATTATTATTCTTCGTAGATCCTTCGACCACATGGTTTTCAGAAACTTCAGAAATTTATATGCTTTATTACCCCTCACGATATCTCGATATATTTTCCTCAACAAGTTAGAAAAAATGCGATTTTTTATGAAAAATCGTTGTGACTGATAAAAAATAACTCTAAAACAAGTAGATCGAAAAATGCAGAAATATTCAACGAAATTTAAAGTTTTTAGTATGTATCGTAATATTAAACAATATAATCTAAATTTGTTAAAATTAAATTTTTAAATTAGGAAAGATTACGATAAAGTAAAAAAAAATTACCCATTGTTGTGACTTTTCGGTAATTGCGTATTATATTCAAACAACTTTTGGTGATGACATCATAAATTTTGAAAAACAAAACCTAAAAGTATTTTAGTAAGATTCATAATTTGTCTTTGTTAGAACTTTAACTTGGGTAATTTAATTAGAAATTTCAATATTTTGCCAAAAACTCAGATAATTATCAAACAAATTTTTAAATCATAATTTAATCCTTCGCAGTTATTTTAACCTTAGTTCTCGACCGAAAGGTAGAATTATTTTATTCTAAATTTTAGAGATGGATCAAATATTCAAACATCAATTTCAAATTGTTCAGAAATTATATTAGTCCTGTTCTTCCCAAACGTCTACTAACTTCATTCTCAACTTCGAAAATTAAACTCAAAATGAAAATTACTGGAAATCATCAACGAAATATATAATTTGTTTAAAGTTTTCACTTTTATTAATTCAAACGTTTGTTGGCGGTTATATATTTACTAATACTGTCAAAATAGGATTAAGAGAAAATGACATTTAGGCTAGAGAACACTAGAGAATAAGATGGAATACGATAGAATGATATAGAAGGAAATAGAAAGTTCTAGAACACGCTGGAACAGGGTAGCGGCATTAAGAAGCTACCAGATACTTCTAGAACAGTCTAGGTCCATACAAGGTTCCCCTATAAATAGTGCCGTCGACACTAGTAGTGCAGTTCAGTCGTGATTCGAACACTGTCGAGTGCGCGTCAAGTTAGCAATCGGTTGTAGCCGAGAAAGTTACCGTGAGTGAGAGTGAGAGAGAAAAGAGAAAGGGTCGTAGCCATTTCTCAAGTGCAGTGATAAGTGCGCGAATTCAAATAGATTCAATTGTAATAGTTTAAAAAAGTCCAAGTGAATAAATCTATCTTTCCTATTTGTAATTTTCGGTGTTTCATTTCCTCTTGACCCAATTTAGCTTACCTAGTAAATCTTGAAATCTTAAATAATAAATTTATAACACGTTATAAGATATAATTATCAGTGCTATAATTTACACGTACAATATTTTATTTACAATAAAAATTATATCGTTTATGATTTAAATATCTCAATCTTATTGAAATTTTATGAGAGTTACGAATTTTTCTATAAATTATAACGTCATAATATTTATTGATTGTGAGTATTTCATAATAACAGATTTGATATGAAAAATTAAATGTAGTTTTTCAAACTTATTAGTTAATCCACCAATTCTTTAAATTTGAAAATTATATTTAGAGGCAATATTTATACAAAAATACCATTTTGTTTGTTCATAAAAATCATTAATTTTTTAAATATCTTATGATGTAAGAATTTTTGTTGATCAGTACTAGATACCTAGTTATAGATTTAGTATGTAAAAATGAAATATGGATTGACGAATTCAATCTGAAGTTTACAAATTCTTTGAATTCAATAATATTATCAGAAGACATAATTTATAGAATATTATTTTCTTATTCTATGGACTTCTTAATTTTTTAATCAATCATTATGTGTTGATGATATTTTTTTAATGTTACAATTACATAGTGACAAATTATAAATGAATAGATCTATTATGTGGAAATAAAATGTGAATCGACAAATTTATTTTGAAATTCACTAAAACTTCTACTCTAATGGTATTATTAAAATACATAATTCACTAAAGAATATGATTTTGTTTGTGAATGAAAATTATACATTTATTAATTATTTCATTGTGTTATTATATTTATTGATTATTACCTAATACATTGTGACGAGCGAGATATAATCACTCGTCTGATTTTATAGAACATCATTTATGATATTATAGAAAAGGTTTAGTTTCTATGAAGGATTTAGAAGGCATTAGATATTTTATTTTTTCTTCAGGGATCATTTTAGAGAACATTAAGATAGCGCGGCGCTATCACAATCTCCGTCATTTTGCAACCGATTGCTCCACACATTTTTCGATATCTAACGATTCGAATAATGAACGGATGCGAACAGGCTAAAATCGGCCCGTGATAACATTTATTTCTTTCAAACGAATTATTATATTGTTTGATAATAAGAATATGAATAAATGGACGGCCAAAACGGAACCCGTTTTTTCCTCTTCTACATTTCTAACAAAATCCCACTCTTTGCCGAAAAGCGTATATAAGCTCGCGGATTTTGTCAGAAAGTCGAAGAAGTTCGAAGTTAGCAATCCTCCAAAGCTCCCCAAAGAGCCCAATAAGGAAGCCCTAAAACGATAGAATTCTCTTCCCCGGGCCCTAATAAGAGTCCGACCTGACGACGACTCTTACAGCCTCATCGCTCACCAAGTGTATTTAGATAAACGCCGGAGTTGTACTCCAGGCCCTTATATCCATCTACACGAGGATTATATCATTCAAAAAGTAAGAAAATCAAACATTTTAAGTAAGCAAATTTAGATATTTTAACAGTCAAGGTTAAGAATCGAGCGAAAGGGATTTATCCCTTTTGAGCTACAGTTTCCATGGCAACTCGATTTGAGACTTTCCAACTGTTATTTTGAGAACTTACTTAGAATCAGATACTTGAACTATTGTGCGAGCGATTTTGGATTAGAATTTAAAAGAAGGGATTTGAGTTTTAATATAATGAATAATAGAGAGGAAATATTTCAGAGATAGGAATATTTAAAGGAAGGCTTAATATAATTATCCCCTGTTTTTCGTTCCCTTGCAGTGCCTTTCGTGGAGGAGTTAATATGGTCCATTAGAAGTATAATTAGGCAAAAGAGGGTAAAACCAAGTGAAAAGAAATACGTATTTAAACAGAAGGGAATTTTGGACTTGTATAATCGATTGAGGATACTCAAGAGATTAGACTCCAAAACTCCCTTCACGTTAGAAGATTTGGACAACGAGATAGCAAAAGAAGCGTCGCGACAGTTCGGGATTTTGTTAGTGACTCCAAAAAGAAGAGTGACCACGAATTGTGGGCGTTGTGGTCACCAACAGACCAATGAATTAAGAATAAGCCCGATCGACCAAGAGTTAGAGGGTTTGACCAACCTCATAAAACCATCTAGCCTTAACGAACTAAATACAACTGAAAGGGAAGAAGCTACTGCTCAAGAGATAGATCCTTCAGAAGCGTTAAAAGAAGAATTAGCAGAGATGGGAGAAGTGTGGTTTTAAGTATGAATGATTTGAATACAACTTATGAGAATTGTAAGACACTTGTAATAGAAATAATGGTAGAAATAATAAATGGAATGTTGTAAAATTATATTCATATGCTTTATCATCATCCTTGATCATTCTTAGTTCTTAGAAGTCCCTTCAAGGGTCCTTTTGGGCGGAGTCTCCACTAGGGTCCTCTCTGGACTAGTGAGCCTAAAATTAACCAGCGATAAGAAGAAACGAGAACGAAAACAACGTTGGACTCGCCCAAATTTCCACAGTTTCTACATTATCGTTGGTGATTAACAGCTCGCTCGTTACAACATAGTGATAAAGATTTATTATATAATAATAATATGTAGATTGACAAATTTATTGTGAAATTCACAAAATATTTTGATATAATCATATTTAATGATATTCTTTAGAGACATAATTGGATATTATTTTCTCAGTCAATAAAAATTATAAATTTTTTTACCAATTATTATGTGATATTATTTAATGATTATTACTGTAACATAGTGATGAATTATTGAATCATCCAATATTTTATTATGCAATAATATTTATTGATTATTCATAAATACATACTTATGGATTTAAATATTTAAGAATAATAAATGGCCTATTGTATAGAATAAAATCTTATTCCTAGTCAATCAAAATGATAAATTTATATGAAATAATTTATTTTTTTTTTTTCATAACTTAAACATAGTGATGAATTATAAATATATATATTTATCATGTGGAAATACAATGTAGATTGACAAATTTATTTTGAAATTCACAAAAACTTTTACTCAAATGATTTTATTAAAAGGCATAATTTTCGAAAGAATATGATTATGTTTGTAAATGAAAATCATACATGTATTTATTATTTCATTGTGTAATAATATTTATTGATTATTACCTAATACAAAGTTATAGATTTATTATGTAATAACAAAATGTACATTGACAAATTTATTGGGAAATGCACAAAATCTTTAAATTCAACGATATTCTTTCAAGACATAATTCATTGAATAATATTATTTTTTTGGTCCATAAAAATTATAAATTTTTTTATCAATCATCATGTGATGATATTATTTCTTGATTATTACTAAAATATTACCCTAGCAAAGTGTTTGCATCTAATGCGGACCACAAGTGGACCGGATTTTTTGGTCCACTGTGGTCCACTTTATATCCAACACAGAAATTTTAACTCTGAACAGTATATACTATATCAATTGTTCACATAACTTATTTTTATACCTTTTATTTGTTTGTTTTTTTTTTTTTTTTTTTTTTCACAAAAAAAGAAACTTCTATTCACATACTATAATAATGTGTTAGTATAATTTCCTGAGCTCTGAAAATTGTATTTTGTTAAAAAAAACAGGAACAAAAGGTATGAAAATAAGTTATGTGAAAAATTGATGTAGTATATACTGTTCAGAGTTTATTTTTCTGTATTGGATCAAAAGTGGACCACAACTGGTCCACATTTGATCCAAACACTTTGCTAGGGTACATAGTGATAAATTATAAATCTAAAAATTTATTATGTGGAAATCAAATGTGAATTTACAACTTTGTTTTAAAATTCACAAAAACTTTTGCTTTAATGATAATATTGAGAGATAATTTATTCAAGAATATAATTTTGTTTGTGAATGACAATTATAAATTGATTTATTATTTCATTATGCTACGATATTTTTTGATTATTACTTAATACAGATTTATAGTTTTATTATGTAAAAATGAAATATATGTTGACTGATATTGACAAATCTATTATCCAGTTAACAAAATTCTTCAAATTCAATTATGATATTGAATAACCCAATTAAGAGAATAATATTATGTTTTAAGGCAATGGAAATTATAATTTTTATTTAAAGTATGATGAGATAATATTATTTTTTGGTTATAATTATTAGATAGTGACAGAATATAAATCTATACATGTCTTATGTGAGAATGAAATGTCAATTGATAATTTTATTGTGAAAATCACAAAATATTTTTATTTGATGATAATATTTAGACATAATTTACTGAATAATATTATACTCCAAGTCTATAAAAATTTTAACTTTTTTATAAATCATTTGTTATGTATTCTAATTACTCGCAACAGGTGTCTCTAATTTCTAGAGACTCTCAAAGGGGAGAGGGCGTTGTAAATGAGAACACACTGAGGTCCGTTCGAGTTCCAATCTTTACAACTTGTATATTCATAGAAAACATCATTACAACTCAGGCCCGAATATCTTTATTAATCTGGAATATACCCAGAGGTACTTGGAACATTCGATTCTTCAGGTTCCCGCAAAAGTTCCTCTTCGGTGCCGGGGGACGGCGGGGGCGACGGTCCCAGAGTTCCCAATTCGCGTTCGGCCGCCCTAATCTGACTGAGAGCTTGCCTGAATGCGGGTGGCAAAGTTCTTGATTCTGTTCGTGACGTTGACGGTACCGGAATATTGTCGTTAGTGAGGTCTATCACTATTGGGTCGATTCGTGAACCCCCGTGGCTTCTCGCCGTTCCCTCAGTCCGGAAACTATCTGGTGTGCCTCGGTTCCTTAGGAATGGACCCCTCCTGGCAGGATGTTGAGAATTCTCAACCGGCCTTCGAGGAATCGGCTTGGCGATACCCACTGGTCGAGAGGCTTCTAGTTCAGTGGTGTCTCGTTCAGTATTCTCAAGGGTAGGTTTGTTCTCTCGAATTCCTATTTCGGGGTCGTCTGGTAACGGAATCTCCAATAGGGGAAGGGAGGGGTTGATGGTTTGATCCCACGGACCTTCCCGCTGAGAACGGAGTCCTTTTTGACTCTCTACCAATGACCTTATAGCCGACGGGGAGGGTCCAGTGGACGTCAGTGCACCTGGGGCACGTCCATGAAATATTTGTAGAGCGGCCCAAAGTTCCGGGTATCCTTTCCGGTCGAATTTTCCAAACCCGTCCCGTGGATGCAACCCCACAAGGCGCGCCTGCTTCCGGGCTTCCCCTAAGGTCGTATAACTCTCTGGAGACACTGAGTAAGGATAGGTAAGGAAGCGAGTGCTACTACACTTAAACGCAAATAAACTAGATTTCGACAAATCAGAAATTCAATTGGGTTTAACAACCAAACTATATAAACGAAAACTGAAACAAACTAGAAATTAAATTCGGTTTAACAACCAAATTGTACAAATAAAAACTGAAACAAATTAGAAATTCAATTCGGTTTAACAACCAAATTGTACAAATGAAAAACTGAAACAAATTAGAAATTCAATTCGGTTTAACAACCAAATTGTACAAATAAAACTGAAACAAACTAGAAATTCAATCCGGTTTAACAACCAAATTGTACAAATGAAAAACTGAAACAACTAGAAATTCAATCCAGTTTAACAACCAAATTGTACAAATGAAAAACTGAAACAAATTAGAAATTCAATTCGGTTTAACAACCAAATTGTACAAATAAAAACTGAAACAAACTGGAAATTCAATTCGGTTTAACAACCAAACTGTACAAATAAAAACTGAAACAAACTGGAAATTCAATTCGGTTTAACAACCAAATTGTACAAATAAAAAACTGAAACAAACTAGAAATTCAATCCGGTTTAACAACCAAATTGTACAAATGAAAAACTGAAACAACTAGAAATTCAATCCAGTTTAACAACCAAATTGTACAAATGAAAAACTGAAACAAATTAGAAATTCAATTCGGTTTAACAACCAAACTGTACAAATAAAAACTGAAACAAACCAGAAACTCAATTCGGTTTAACAACCAAATTGTACAAATAAAAAAACTGAAACAAACTAGAAATTCAATCCAGTTTAACAACCAAATTGTACAAATGAAAAACTGAAACAAATTAGAAATTCAATTCGGTTTAACAACCAAATTGTACAAATAAAAACTGAAACAAACTGGAAATTCAATTCGGTTTAACAACCAAACTGTACAAATAAAAAACTGAAACAAACCGGAAACTCAATTCGGTTTAACAACCAAATTGTACAAATAAAAACTGAAACAAACCAGAAACTCAATTCGGTTTAACAACCAAATTGTACAAATAAAAAAACTGAAACAAACTAGAAATTCAATCCAGTTTAACAACCAAATTGTACAAATGAAAAACTGAAACAAATTAGAAATTCAATTCGGTTTAACAACCAAATTGTACAAATAAAAACTGAAACAAACTGGAAATTCAATTCGGTTTAACAACCAAACTGTACAAATAAAAAACTGAAACAAACCGGAAACTCAATTCGGTTTAACAACCAAATTGTACAAATAAAAACTGAAACAAACCAGAAACTCAATTCGGTTTAACAACCAAATTGTACAAATGAACAGACCGTGAAAACTGAAGTAACGAAATCAACTTACTTGTGCGAGAATCCAAAAAGACAGCCCGACATCTCGAAAACTCACAAGTTATATACCAACGAAAATCTAATTCTAATTGTCAGTGAAATTTAGATAGAGGCCCGAATGAAAAAAAATAACTTTATCGTACTAACGTTGAATCGTTTTTAAATTTGTTTTCGCAAAAAGCGAAAATCTCGCGTCGTTACAAGCTCGTAAATGATTGAAGAATTATTGAATATGAAATGACTGTAAAATTTGTTTTTACAAAAGTTGGGAATCCCAAGTCGTTATTAGGTAGTAAATGCTGAAAAATTATCGACTATTGAATTTGACAAAAGAAAGAAATAAATTTATCTTGCAAAAAGTGGAAATCCCAGGTAGTTAGCAGTTAATATCAAATTGAAAAATGACTGAGGGTTATTGAGTATTAATGGCTTGAAAATGTGTTATTGCAAAAATGGAATTTTTCAAGTCGTTGTCAAGTTACAAATGACTGCAGATTATCGGGTATTGAATTTGACAAAAGAAAGAATAAAATTTATCTTGCAAAAAGTGGAAATCCCAATGACTTGATATAATAGAGGAAAAAAATAGAATAATTGAATGCATGCAAGAAATGATTTTTTTCTTTGTCGGAACAATTTTTTAGAGTGAATATTTCTTAAGATTACTTTACTAATGAATTTGATAATTTTCATTTTCGTTCTTACTTACAAATCAAAAGTTTAACGTAATTCTGATAATGATTTCTTTTTTTCTTTCCAGGTTTTACTTATATGAAACACACATGTATGTATATATATATTTATATATATATATGTTGCAATAAAATTTGCAACATATAACACATTATTTGATAATCATATTTTTAATGATTTCTATTACATAATGATAAATTAAAAATCTATAGATTTACTTTGTGGAAATACAATGTGGATCGACAAATTTATTTTAAAATTCACAAAAACTTTTACTTTAACGATATTATCAAGAGACATAATTTATTGAAAATCATGATTTTGTTCGTAAATGAAAATTAGAGATTTTTTAAACATTTTGTCATGTAATAATATTTTCAATTATATTTAATACATAATTATAAAATGTAAGTTCATGGGAATAGAAAATTTTTTCTTCCAGCCAACAAATTGTTAAAATTTAATCATAATAATAAATGACCCTATTTGGAGAATAATATTAATTTTAAAATCAATCGAAGTACAATCAATCAAAATTAAAGCTTTTACATCAATTGTTACGAGATAATGTTATTTTTTTTATTATTACTATTACATATATGTATTACTGTAGTAATAGATGATAAATCAATAGACTCGCTATCTGAAGATGAAATTTAATTGACAAATTTATTGTGAAATTCACAAAATCTTATGTAATTTTCATATCTATTATGTAACTATCATATTTAATGATAACTATTGTTACATAATTATCATATTTAACTATATTATTATTACATAATAATAGAGTTATTATGTGACACTAAATGGTTAACTTACATATTTAGTTTTAAATTTCAGAATTTTTGAAATTGATAATATTATTTGACGATTTATTAAACCATATATTTTTGTTAATTACATTATTCAATAATACAATTGATTTAAATACCTATAACATTCCAACAGTGTATTTGAAAATTGAATATGTTAATTTTAAAAATGTCAAATAATGAACAGCTAATAGGACAGTTACTTTTCATTCTTTAAAATTTTTTTACATTTGACTAACGTTTCATTCCCTATTCTGGCACATCTTTAGGGTCTAATTCTGTTTACAAAAATTACCGATATGAAGCTCGCTGATCAATAGAAATAAAGAACCAAATCATAATAATTTATTCCACGCAAATTACAAAGCCCAACCGACTCAGAAGTCAATACCTCAATAAAATTTCTGGTTCGTATACAACATTAAAATATGTAATAATGATGAGAACCATGGTCAAAAAAATTCTCCTGGTATTCTTTCGCCTAGAGGTAAGAACACACTAACTCCTATTGACCGTTCATTATTCGACTTTTTTCAAAGAAGAAAGAAAGAAGACGTATTTAGATTTACTATTTACTTAAATATTTTATAAGATTTATCACTTCAATGATCATGCAAATTTTACTATTTGTATACCGTTATTTATGAAAATTCGCAATGTGAGCATTGGAAATCCTAACTTTTGCATATCTGGAGATTCAGTTTGAAGATGTTTAAATGTCGATTTTGCACATTTTCTACCGGTGCCTTTCCACAACACTTGGATCATCATAAGTTTCATACAAATCTTACTCATACATTCCATTGTGGATACAATGGGTGCACATAATTTTTTCGCTCGTGTCAATCTCTTCGCATGCATCTTATCCGCATTCATGACGTTGAGAATTACAAAAACATTGTTCTCAGTAATAATGAGTCTTTAGCAAATGAGTACCTCAAATATCCATGCAATGTTCCAACTTGTCAAAAAGAAGAAGATAGCCACTATTTGTTGATTAAACATTTGAAAAGTCATGTAACCCGAGGAACTGCTATTCACTGTCCATTTTCTATGTGTACTAGCAAAGGAGAATGCACTACTGTCAATTCATTTACGAGTCACCTTTCGAAGTATCACAGAAATGTCGAAGTTGAAAAAGATACTGTTTCTGAGATTGATGTTGAAAATATTATTCCCCCTTTAAATCATGATTTTGACAGCTCAAATTCTGGGATGAATGATGATATCAATTTCGAAAAAATGTTAAAAGAAAAATTACCTACATTCACGTGCTATGATATGTTCAAACGCAATGTTGCAGAATTACTACTCAAGTTAGAAGTGTAGCTTATGGTTCCAACTAGTACAATTCAGTTTCTTGTCAAAGAATTATGCAACCTAGTTGATCAAAGTGAGAATACAAAACTTGATGTTTTCAAAGAAGTCCTCTCAAAAGAAAATTTTTCCGATGCTAAAATATTATCAATGAGTAATCAAATAGCTGACAATAATCTTTTCCAAAAAAGTTTGCATGAACTCAAAACTGATAATCAACGTAAAAAGGTTTATAAAAGTTTTTTGTCTTATGTAAAGCCTGAACAAAAAATTCTACAGAACATTGATGGTAAAACTCATTTCTTTCATTATGTTCCGATAGCGAAAACGATTTCAGCTATGTTCAAAGACTCTTCACTCTATCCAATCTCATTGTTTTCCAATTCTCTGAATGATGGCATTTTAAGAGATTATACCGATGGAAGTGTATTTAAATCTAATGTTTTCTGCAAACAGAATCCCAAATCGTTAAAAATCATTCTGTATCAAGATGCTTTTGAAGTTGTTAATCCTCTTGGATCTGCTCGTAGTCGATACAAAATGGTCGCTGTTTATATGAGTTTAGGCAACCTTCCAGACTACGTTCGTTCACATATCAATTCTATTCAACTTGTCGCCTTATGTAGGGAGAAGTATTTCGATCAGGAAAAAGTTTACGGGACAATAGTAGGTGACATTGACCAGATAGAAACCAAAGGGATTGAAATAGTTCCGAAAAAATTGATTAAAGGTACTGTGGTATTTATTGCTGGTGATAACCTGGGGAGTCATCAGTTAGGTGGTTTTCCTGAAAACTTTAGCAAAGCAAAGTTCTTTTGCAGATATTGTTTGATAAACAGAGATCAATTTTCTTCTGAAGTGACATTAGAAAGTAATCATTCGGAGAAATCAACTCATCCCAAAGAGGTCGCGAGTAATTCCGAACAAGAAACAGTCGTTCTTGATTCTGATAGCGATAGTTGCAGCGATACCGATTATGCTGGCTCAGAATCAATTGAATACTTTGATGAAGATGAATCAGACACTGATTTGGAGGGGGATGAAACAGTACAAGATCATGTATTTTGTCAACGATATCTGAAGAGGACCGTCGCATCATATGACGAAGCTTTGAAACACGCCACTTTGTCCAAGCCGTATCAAGGGATCAAATTCAATTCAGTGTTCAACAGGCTGCATTATTTTCACGTGTGCATGCCAGGTCTTTGCCCTTGTTGCGGCCACGATTTATTAGAAGGCGTAGTTGCATTCGATGTTGCACTTTTCACAAAATATTTCGTGGAAAACGGTTGGTTTAAATATTCAGAATTGAACAGCAGGATTGATAATTTTAAATATTCATCTGCTGACTTGAAATACGAACCAGTTCGGTTGAAAGATCAATGTTCGAAGTTGACAGGAAACGCTTGGCAAAATTGGACATTCTTACGATTGTACCCTCTTCTTATTGGAGACAAGATTCAAAACCCTTTGGATAAGGTTTGGCGCTGTCTGTTGCTGTTATCAGAATGTGTTGAAATCATTTTCGCTCCCGCAATTCATAAATCGTTCATTTCATACTTACAAATTTTGATCGACGAATACTTATCTTCAAGAGCCGATCTTTTCCCTGATGATAATTTAAGACCGAAACATCATTATTTAACTCATTATCCGAAACTTATTTCGGAATTCAGCCCACTTCTTAGAGTCTGGACTCTTCGCTTCGAAGGAAAGCATACGTATTTCAAAAGGTATATCAGATCTCTTAGAAATTTTCGAAATGTTACATACTCCCTTTCGGAAAAGCACGAATTATTTCAAGGACTGTTGAGACAAGGCGCTGATTTAAGAAGTATGCAAGAAGTTGTAGATGAAATGCCATTACAATTCGATGTTTACTGTGGGGAGATTCGAAATCAACTTTTAGCGAGAGGTCTCAATAAAGACGCGAGACAATGTCGCAAAGCTGTTATAAAAGGAACCTTGTATGAGAAAGGAAAAATTTTGGTTTTGAATCAAGAAAGTTATAACGGAAATGTAACTCTTGGAAAAATATGTTCGATCATATCTGATTGCACAGAAAAAATCTTTTTTTTTTGTTAGAAATAGTTCAAACAGCTTTCAATCAGCAATTCCGTGTCTATGAAATCGGACAAACGGAACGTTATGAATGCTTAAGGTGGTCCACCTGTGTAAGGGCGGTGATTCGAGCGCTTTTTCGGGAATTTTTGTTAAGAGAACTAATTCGAAAATCAAAACAAGTTTTTCTTCATTTTGAAGTTTAATGTCTTTATTATACAGGTAAATTTTTTCAAAAGTGTATTGCGAAGCCTTCGATTTACTTAGGGCGTTGGAAGTGACCTCCTTCAAATGGAATAGCGAAATTGCGGACTAGATTTTGCTCAAACCAGTAGTCTTAAACATAAAAAATAAAAAAAACTTTATTCGTTTATGTATTGCCGAGGTACTGACGTAGGATTTTTCTAAAGTTTCGATAATTGAATAGATGACAGTATTTTTCATAAAAATTGACCACTTTCATGCTTTTTTAAATATAAAATATGCTGTAAAATTAAAAAAATTAATATATCAAAAAACTGCTACGTAGGTACCTTAAGTTTTATCTATTCATTAGTCAATTAAATTTTCAAGTTGATTTGTTCAGTAGATTTTTTTTAATCCTGCCCGCAAATTTAAAAAACATAGTTCTGAGTAAAATGCGATTAAAGTTTAGAAATACAATAAAACTTTGTATCCGAGACTCACATTTATTTTGCAATACCAGGACCATAAACTTCTCCTTCCTGATCTTGTAGAAGCTCTCGCTGTGCAGCTTGGTTTTCTCTCTGCTCGATTCGGGCCCGTTTCACCAGGTCACTAACTCGGCGTTCAGAGCGGTCAACGCGCTCGGCGTCCAGTCGGGAGGCACACGTCCGTGCTCGACGTCCCACGTTGATGCCCATGACACTCATCGTTTCCAAAACTCCTTGATATCCCTCGTTGAAAGTTATAATAGCCAAATAGGTGGCTATATCGACGATAGTTTTTCCTGAATGAAGATGTTTCGGAGCGAGAGACCAAATGCAGCTATTCAAAGACTCGTTACTGTTTTGTGTATGAGCCCCCAAACAACGCTCGAGTAAATTATCTGACGACAAATCTTGATACATCGGTTCTATCACTTTCAAAACCGTGGAATTGAAGGGTTCCCTTTCGTGTTTAAAGGAGCCTAAAGTACCACTTGCTTCTGTTTGACGCCACTTGCACCAACTTTGATCACCGGGAGGACATTTATGGTGTTTCGGGTTGTTGTCGGACGAGCTGCAGTGAAAAAATGTTGCCCAAATCGCTTCTTTCATATTTTCAACTGAATCAGCATTTCTTCGGATTGCCAAGCCATAAAATTTAGTCAATTCTCCAATGTTTCGATCCGTGAGTTTTCCTTTTCCTTTACCTCCTATTCCTTTATTCGCTTTCTTTGCATTTCTCAACCTTGTACCCATCCGCTTTTCAACATGGCCAACACACTCTTTTTTTGACACAACAACGTCATCTCCGTAAGGGTTGCTTGTAATTATTCCCTTAAAAGTTTTGCTATCGCCGTCACCCACGTACTTCACATATTTGACACCATGCTTTTCTTCGGAACGTTCAAACATTTCAGTAATAGCGTCAATTTCCATCTTCCTTGCACTTCCCGCATGATTTGGACTGCAATTTTCTTTGTGCTCTTCGTACCATGCATTAAATTCATCGATATCATTGTCTTTCTTCGTTTCATGGTATTTGCAAGCCTGACAAAAACTTGATTTTACAATTGCATCGACCGCTTTCTTACTGTGATATCCAATGAGAGTGGATACGCCGAACAAGGAAGAAAATCCTCTCTTTTTGCAGGTGCCATCTCCTGAAACTGTTAGGTGGTCCTCGGGATTTCTATGCATCGCATTCATTTTTTTTTCCTCGTCGACTGCGCGCTTCAAAACATTTTCAGAGACCTCCGATGCTGCAGCATGAATATTCTTGACGCACCCCTGGTAGCCTTCGTTTCCGATGCCATCGCTAATGTCCATGAATCCACAAAATTTGTTGAATCCCTCACTACCAACACCCAATAGACGAAGTGTAAAAACTAAACGACGATTTATTTCATACGCGTTTTTGATCATCGGACACGAATTGATTGTTTTTTCACTGTCACATTTACACTTCATCACAAGTTTGAAGCCGACGCCGCGTTCACTGCTTTGCGAAAATGTTATTTTTTCGTTGCAATCTTTACATACAACAGCTTCAGAAATTGCCGAAAAAACTGACGAAAACTCAAGTATGCAGTATCCTAAGGTACGGCCGATAGACACTTCCAGTGACCGCTTATTCCCGAGTTTTTGCGCTGACGCGCTAGCGAAAGACAAGTTGCGATACAGGAGGTAACGATTGAGAGGTCCACGTTTTTTTTTTGATCGCGCATATCGCACTGATGCGCCATGATTTCCTTTCCTGCCCATTTCACTCGAAAACTACGCCGAAAAACGAGTAGATCACCAGAAAATTACGGAGTTCACAACTTTTAACGCAGTGAAATGATTGCCCACCGACGTTTCGTTCGAACTAAAATAAAATAGAAGACCAGTCCCAAAATTCAAAAAAAAAAATACACACACAACCATGGAAAATCTTCAACAACCTATGAAGACAGTATAAAAACAAGTTTTTGTTCATTTTCACTGCATTTTTTCTGACCGCGCGTGCCAAGTCGAAAGGCTTGCGGATTATCCGTTCCTTATCACATTCAGCGCCCTGTCACGCTTTAACTGGGACGAATCCGTGAAAATCGCATCAAGACATCATTCGTCACATATTCAAGATGCGAAAAATGTAAAAAAAAAATTCGATTTTTTGAAAAATTCACTCAGGTGGACCCCCTTAATGCTTGATGATGTTTTATCCTACGAACCGCTTGATGTCTATACTGTAGATACTAAGAAACTCATTCGATTCAAACATGCATTAGTGAAAAACGCTCTACAATAATAAACAATCAAATTATTTGCCACAAAGTTCACTAAAAATAACAATGTGGAGAAATTTCTTAGTTGATAAAGTTCTTTATTTCACTCGTTATTATATTTCTATCACATCCTGCAGACTTTTTCAGGAATGTCATTAGTAATTTTTCAGATATTCTCGGCATATTTGTAAAGTATGATGTGATTCCATGAGTGCGATGTCGAATTTTTGTTTAAAGTTTTCAGAATTTTTGAGTGCAAGCTTACAAGTTTTCAATACGAAAGTAACAAAATTTCAATGTTGGGTTAAACGCTCATATTTTGAAATTCAAAAGTGGTTCACAAGCTGTTGCTTAAGTTAAAAAATTATCACTCTTGTTTAGATGGATCCTTATAAAAATTGTTAACCCTTTCATTGTAATTGAGAAAAAATCAACTTCCATAACGCAATTTAAAAACTGTAAATTTTGACTTAAATAATGCTTGACAAGTTTAATCATACAACATCAGTTGCAAAAATTCAACGTTATGAATGTTTACATATTGAATAGTCCTATTTTCGAAATCACATCATGTTTTCTGAGCAAATAAGAACAAATTATTTTGATTTTAACAGTAATTCAGAATATCATCTATATCAACATAACAAAACGATTTAATTCTGTGACACAATGTTAACTAGAAAACGTGATTCAGCGTGGCAGGTGCGATGTTTACCATCATATTTACAATTTCTTGATCCAGTTTTTCTGGTGTTTTTGTTCTGATAAAATTTGAAACTAAGTCATTCTATTCGATTCATATTTTTTTTCTAACATTCTTTTCAATATAAATAACAAACTAGTTGCCGACTCAGCGCAAGGAGTTTACATGGAATTTACAAATAGTGCATTCACACGTGTATGTGAACTTGAATAAAACACTTAAGTAAACTATTTTTATGAAGTTAACGTAACACTTACATAAGTATCTAAACTACCAATTTTGAAGGACTGATTACATTAGGGTGTCCGTGAAAATAAAAATTTACGTACTTGGCGAAAAAATCATTATATTTGATGAAATTAAAGAAAAAAATTTTTTTCATTGTAGTAAGTCTTCGCTCAAAAGCAAAAACCTTTATATTCCTTTGTATATTTGATGAGCCTTTACAACTATTTATAATGTACTTTCGCCTCTGCGTGAATACTCACTCTATAAAAAAAATAAGTAAACCATTTTTTCTTCCCTTTAATCGGATTTGTGAACTTTTAGGAGAATACGGAGAAAACTTTTTTATAGAAATCCTAGTTTACATTGAGTTTATTTTATTTTAATTAATACAGTTTGGAAAACGTTATCACAGAATGCTATAGTTATCACTTTGCGCCCTTGATTCAAAGTATATTGAAATGGCAATAAAAAGTTTGCAATGTTTACATACACAAGTGAAAGTAGCATTCACTAAGAATTACTATTTTATGGTGATTCATCAAATAAAACCTTTCCTAATGACGTTTGACTTCATTTACAGCAGCACCATGACCTTGCTAACAATCATCAGTTCAAACCGAAAGAAAAAAGTTCTTGTGTCAGCAGTGACAATCAAGGATGTCATTGAAGCGGCTTGCCAGAAAATGCATCTCACAGGCGATAAACAATACCAAGTTTGTACAAAAAATTTAGTTAAAATCGAAAACTTACGGTTGAGGTTAATTATCCCAGTAAACCAACGTTGCTCAGAAATCTGGGAGCAATGTTTGCCGGCAATAATTTCTTTCGTATTGCTTTCATATTGCCAGTAATGCATGATCGCAACACTTGCTGGATATTTTGGACGGCAATTTGAACGCAACAACGCAGAAATTGTTGCGGCAAATGTTTCTATCTGATTTACAAAAACTATTGACCGCTCATCGGTAGAAATGCGTGATGGAAATCTGACTACATTTTTTGTCGCAACAATTTCTTTCAAATTGTCTTCCCCTAGCAAACGCGCTGATCGAAAAGTGATCGAAAAGTAAGCGAATTCGCTCTTCGATCACTCTTCAATCCCTTCTCGAAATTCGTCTCGAATTAGGTCAAAATGCATTTTTTTGTCATGATGTTAAATTTGACATGCCTTTGCATTTTGACGCAATTATCTATCGTTATAATGTATAAATTAGTTAATCAAATCCCAAAAAGTTAATTGCGTCAAAAAGCAAAAGTCATGTCAAATTTCACATCATGACAAAAAAAAATTCATTTTGACACAATCCGAGACGAATTTCGAGAAGGGATTGATTAGCGCGTTTGCTAGGGTCATATATTGTCAGAAATTGTATCCATCAATAACTTGTGATAACAACATGCAACCAATTAATCACATAAATTTATAACACATTATTGATTCCTATATATAGCCTCCGACGGATTTAAATTTTGCCTTCAAAATTTTCCCGAGTCCCGAGTAAGCCCGAGCAAGCCCGAGAGACTTGCACAAATGCACAACGGTGCACGCACGTGCATTAAATATACATATAGGTATACAAAAAAAAACGCAACCCGCAACCCAACCTCATTGAACCTCGTGCTCGTCGCATTTTTCAGCATTTTCTACAACAGTTTTTGAGTTTTTAGTTTTACATTTATTGTGTGGACATCGAATCGTGATCAGATCAACATATTCTCAGATTTTTTTCCCGCCTCAATTGTGTTTGTTTATACAACTCGCTCGAAAAACCGACGATAAATTGGAAGAATTAGAATCTGCAGTGAGTATATATATCTATAATATGGTATAGGTTAGTTTTTTCTTTTTAACAAATGCAAATAAAAAAACTTGGTTTATTTATTTGAGTTAGTTCTCACAGTTCTTGAGTGTAAATATTTCAATTTTCATCATTTTGAAATCAAAATCATACACTAAACTGACAAAAAATTTATGGAGAATGAACAGGGAACTTGTATTATTTTTCCTTTTTCGCTGAGAAAAATCCTCTGCCAAATGTATGATTCATTTTCTTCAAAAATTAGTGATTGAAAAATAACACGATTCTCAAGTCCTCATTTTAAATCAAGCATAAGTATACTTATGGAAATTTTAATGGTTTTGAAATTATTTTTATCTATAAATAAGTCAACTGGAAAAAATAATCAATTGAAATCAGTTTCTTCTGCCTAACCTAGGAAAATGTATACAATTCTATTACATACAATTATGGTATATATTTATTGTATATATTTTTGTGAACTGAAAATAGTGAGAATTGGCAAATGATGAAATTTTAAGTTCACAATTACAAATTAAATTAATCAATTTTGTTTTATGAACTAATGTTATCTTATTTATTTTATTTGTATTTATCTATTTTATAAACTACTTTAACCTATTCAGTTTACATTCTATGATTCATGTGTGTTACATTTTAAGTTTTTTTTTTTTTTTCATTTTCCATCCAATATACATAAATCATTACTCCGGCGTTAGAAGGCAATGGTGACTTTTTCAAGTTTCATGCGCATGAATTAATTTTTTCAGTTTATGAATTTATAAATATTTAAAAGAGTTATGAAAGTTATTGGAAAATGATCAAAAATTACATTTCATTTTTGTGAATTTTCATACATTCATGACAATTACTTGTAGTTGTTCTTGTTTGAAGCAATCTTTTTTTTTTTTTGATATCTTGAATGATGTAAGCTGTTTTAAAGAATTTTAAAATTCTGAGATACTTGCTAAATTTTTTTGAAGATTCTAGTGTTCTAGAATTTCAGATTCTATCTTCATTTTGAAAATCTTCACATTTTTTTATATTTTTACACACAGAATCAATGAGAAATAATTTCGAAAATTTCCCTTATAATATAATGATCACATATATCTATCATTATTACAAACTCGCTATTTTTTCACAAAATTGCAACAACTGGGAGGAAACTGAAAGAATTGTTAAGGACTTCGAGCAACTCAGATTTCAAAACAAATTTAATCATATTACAATGAGAATTTCAAAAATAAAAAGTATGGTTTAAAAATAATTTTTGTTACTGTCAAATTTCTTCAAACATAAGTCTTGAAAAAACATCTCAAACAATCTGAAACTTTTTGTATGACCTCATCATTATCAGAGAAATTTTGAAAAAAAGTACCTAAAATATGTCTGGGTTTTTAAGGGTGCTCATGAATCTGAACTCGAAATAAAAAAAATCCTAATTGCAGATCCAATATGGCAAACGAAAATTCAAAAACATTCGAATTCGGTTTATTTTTGTATTTTCGAGTTTTTTTTCTTGTTCTCTGTGTTTTGTTGTATTATTGTTTGTATTATTATTTTAAATTATTGGCATTGACACCTTTTAGTGAGAACATTTTTTGTGAATTTTTTTTATTGATTGTAACATGGAAATGATTCTCAATTGTTTGAAATTGAAATTTATACTATCTAAAAATATAAAACACCAATGTAGGATGAAACAAATTTTCAGTCAGTTACTTGTGATACATTCAAAATTGAAGGTGTATGGTAAAATTTTTTCATTTTCTAGTTATCGGAAAAATAAATAATATACAGGGTGTTTCCCATTCCCCGTATCAAAATTTACCTAGTTGTTGCTTACTCTGTATATAGTATGAAATTCGTCACATCGAAAGAGAAGAAATTAATTCAAGTTTTAATTTTGTACTTTATGAAAACGAAAATCTTGGTTATAGAGAACTCCACACTGATATTTTGAATTAAAAAATTCACAATTTGCAAATTTGTATATTTTCCAGTTGAACACCTATAGCGATAGTCTATAAAAAGTAGAACATTATATATGTATGATAATCTTTTAATTCAGAATTTCTATATTAGAAATTTAAGTTATCAAATGAGTATTCTTGTATAGCGCATGTTGACAAAATTTTAGAAATAATTTCTTCTCTAATCCATGATTTTTTTCGACAAACTTGTAAGTTCAAATATTTCAGATTACTGAATGTTGAAAAGAAAAATAATTTTTCTACTTTCAAAAATTGAAATACAAAACTTGCGTCACGAAACTTACAACGTAGTTGACAAATGGATGTTTTAACTTGACATTTTGCAAAGTTTTTAAAATTGATTTTTTTTTTTAATTTGTAATTTTTCTCCAAAAACCTACAAAGTTGTGAATCCGTCAAAACTTCTGTTCTAGATAGTCTGTTCCCATTTCTCGAAAAAGGCTGGCCATGCAGGGCAGACAACACGGAAAACGAGTGCGGGGATCGTCTAGGTACGATGAGTATATTTATAATACCATCTTCTTCTGGATTTGCGTTTAGAGTGTCATGCTCAGAGAATGTTAATATTATCTATGTACATAAGTTCCAAACGTTTGAAATTAAACGAAAAAGAAAAATACACGAGTGTTATAGCAAAAAAGTTTTCTGATGCTTTCGAAGACTTAGTAATTTGAACAATAAACTTTATGTTTACAAACAATATATTCTGAATAATTCTGAGTCAAAATTTGTGAAGTGGGTCACTTTTTTTCGGTGGGTTGTGATTTTTATCTCAAAATGCACAATTTGCTAGAGTTATACATAACTAAGATGATCTCGAAACATTTTTGTGAAATTTCCATTTTCTTGAAAGTTATTGTTGTTTAACTTTTCTCACATTTTTCTAGTAATTAATTTTTTCCTCTCGATCTATAGCAAAGATTGCTCTTATTTTTAGTTTGTCGTTTTGAATATGTCTATTCTATAAAATAAAATTTGTTTCATGATTTTCGTGCAAATATTTTCAAAGTTACAACAATTTCTATAAATAAATGAAAAATGTTGCAACTTCTCAATTGATATCAATAATTTTTTTGGTAAATTATGATAGTTTGTTCAATTACGAAGATTTCGGTAAAAAGAAAACTCGGAAACTTGCATATGGTCAAAAGTTATGCCCTTTTAGAGTTCATGCTTTGGCGTGCCACGCGATTCTCGATACATGCATTTCGTTGCGCGCTACAACGTTTGTGGACCTGTAGCATTTTTCACGTTTGAACGTGAATATTTCTTATTTTCCCTTTTTTCTTTGCCTGCTATTCAGTTCTTTCCAATGCTTTGTCTATTTCGGACTCGTGATTTATTCAAACAATAAATGTAGTTGCTTCAGCAATTTTATATGCAGCAATATTTATAAAAATACGTTTTAAGTCTATAACGAAATTTTCAAAAGTATTCTTAATATCGCTCGTTGGATTATCGAGAATTCTCTATTTGGATTATTAGAATTTTACAAACAAGAATTTGTTATTTTGTAATATTTGCCATTGTATAAATATTGCAATTTTTAGGCACAATTATATAACTTGATATGTGACGCGCTATGAGAAAAGGTCCCTAAGGGTACATATGGATATTTTTGGAGAATGGCAATAGGAGTTACGATCAACCCTCTCATTCTATAGAACCCCCGAATAAACACACCTGTAACTTCATTGTTTTCAAAAATGAGTGAATTTCTTTTTCACCATTCGAAGCAGATACTCAAAAACTACCTTGAACATAAAAAAAGCCAAAATTGAATTTCGTATCCTTACGTACCTTTTCTCATAGCGCGTCACATATGTACATTTTCGTAATCATTAGAGACGAATAATATGAAAATCTCACAAAAGTTCATAAATAATTATAGTTAATTTTGATAACCTACGCTTGGAGGATTATGATTTTGAGAATGCTGTGAGTGAAAAATTTTTTCACTTTGCAGCTTCGTGAAATAGAACCAAGAAATTGCACATCATGAAGGTGGTGAGGCAAGCACCTCGATCGAGATCCGTGAGGGCTCGACCTCCTTTATCACAATTATCATCTCTGAGGCATCTAAGGTCTCGGATGAAAAAGCACAAAGAAGCGATGAAAATTCTTATGCGCAATCGAAATGAGCTTTCGACTAATTCAAATGGTACAAATTTACTTACTGACAGATTGCAAACACCTCGCAATGAAGACATTATTAATTATGCTTCTAATAATTCCGCGAATAATGATCTACCTGAAATATGCGATTTGACTGCTCCCAACCACAATGATCCATCGGAAATGATATGTGATTCGACTGCTCACAACTCCAAAGCAGAGCAAGCTCCTCGGCAAGGATTCGATAAAGCGTGTTTCCAAAATAATTTGGCATATTTGCTGTTAGACTCCACCCACACTTTTGGAACACGTCTTCTAAAACTTTTAAAAAGTCATGCTTGTTTTTCCTTCTTGCCGAATGACGTCAGGACACTTCTCTCAACGCCTCGTTCCGCACCTATTGTGCATGAAGTAGATCCGGGAGAATATCTTCATATAGGCGTTGAAACCTGCATCCAAAAAGTACTCAAAAATTATGACATTTCAGAAATTCTCAAAAAACTCCATTTAGATTTTAGCACGGATGGGGCCCAATTGACCAATACCGGGAAGTGAAACACCATTTGGCCGATACAATGTCGTATCGTGAATTTGAAAAATTCTCCGACAATGACTATCGGAATATACAGGGGAAAAACAAAACCTAAATCACCCAAAAAATTCTTCGAATTATTTATCGCAGATTTAATCAATATTTTTCAGGAAGGTCACCTATAACGATGTAAAAGTTGAAATCGAATTACGGTGTTTTATTGCTGACGCTCCTGCTCGAGCTTTCATATTAGGTCACAAGGGACATCGATCCTTTGCTCCTTGTTCTAAATGCAAAGTCGAGGGCTTTTCTGATGATAGATTTATAATACTTGATGGCACAGATCACACGCGTAGGAAAAATGAAGAGTATGTTTGCCAAAAAGATGAAGATCATCACAATTCTTCGAGTCCGCTTTCCTCCTTACCTAATTTCGACTTAGTTAATGATGTCGTTTTTGAGTATATGCACTTGGCATGTTTAGGTGTCATGAAAAAAACTTTACTCTTAGGTTGGTTACTTGGATAATACACCAAAAATACGAAATTATCAGGAGGTGATATAGAAATTATTTCGGAAAGAATGAAAGTTATAGCTTCCTACTGTCCCCAAGAATACAATAGACCTGTTAATTCTTTAGAAGATCAAAAAGATTTCAAAGCAACACAATGGCGTCAGATATTACTCTCTATTGGGGTAGTCTGCTTCAAAGATGTTGTGAAAGATTACGTGTACTCCCACTTCCTTCTTTTTCACGCAGCTATGCGCATTTTCGTGTCTGGAAAATTTCAAACGGCTCCTACATTAGATTTCGCTGAAGATGCCATGAAAGAGTTTGTTTCGCTCTGCGGTGACGTTTATGGGAAGAAATTTTTGTCATTTAATACTCATGGATTACTCCACCTAATTGATGATGTTCGCAGATTCGGGCCTTGCGAGGATTATTCGGCCTTTCCCTATGAAAATAGCATGCGTTTTTATCGAAAGATGTGCAGGAAACCGGGGAGTCCCTTAGTTCAAATTGCTAATAGAAATAAAGAACGGGAGCATCATGAAATTGCAAGTAAAGTTTCATCTAAAAGGGTTCAGTTGAAAAAAAAGCACTTCAAAGGCCCTTTGCCAAACGACATTGGTGAATGTTAGCAATATCAGTCTGTCGAAATTTCAGAAATGAAAATAAGTTCCAACATACGTGACAACTGTGTGATGTTGAAAAATGGTAACATATGCTGCGTAGATAACATTTTATCGGTGGGTGCGAAAATTCATCTATTGTTGAGAACATTTGTGGTGAAAGAAGATTTTTATGATGTGGGTATGCCTTCAGCACATTTTGGAATTTTCAAATGTTCCAGCTTAGCAAAAAATTTCGAGTTGATTCCTATTGAAGAAGTTGCAAGTAAATGTTATCGAATGCCTGTCTGGAGATCGCTCTCTGCAATTGGTGTAAAGCGGTTTGAACGGGTGCAAAACGAATTTGTAGTCGCGGTTCTCTTGTGAGCTGTACACCGTTTGATATTGTTACTTTAATTTTAGTAATAAGTATGTCATTCAATTCATTTTATTCTAATGCAATGAGACTGACAATATTTTGTATAATAATTTAATTTTGACATTGCAATAGAGAAGTTCTGAAATATATTGTTTCCTGGAACATTACATTTTGTATCAAACGAGTGATCTGCGTTAATCAAAAATGGACACGAATACTCTTATCGTGATATCGACATGAGGTCTTTTAATGCCCATTATATCTATATTTAGAAAAACTTGTCACTTTCGTAACTTTTGAAATAGATTTCTACAATTAAATATGTACATATTTGACCATCTGTTTCCATTGTTTTGTGATAGGCCACGAAATAAATCTCATTTAATTGTATATGTATATTTAATTTTAAAAATTATGCATCATAGTTTTTTAATCTTATGATTAAAATTAAATAATGCTTAATTGTATGAAGTGTAATTATAATGTATAATAATAATTAATGATAACTATTTCTATAATATAAATCATTACGATTTATTTTTATAATTATGGAATGATGATTTTAATTTTAATAATTCTAAATTCACATGTGAACGGTGACAACGCATATTTTACTATAGTTTTTCTCGAAAAAATTCACGTTCTGTAATTATGTCGAAAGCTCATATTTTGCAACCGCTCATAAGTGGTATGTGTACTCTTGCAATAATCACAAAAATAATCGTGAAGCGATTTAATTTTCCAATAATAACCATTATGCTGATTTTTGTTATAGGGAATCATCTGTGGAATTTGATGAAAGACCCAAAAGGACGATCTAAAAACCAAAAAGATATAAGACCACATCTAGTGAAGATGCCGTCTTGAAAACTCGTCAACCACAAAAAAACGACGAATCGCGGATCCAGAAGACTGTGGCACAGCGTCTTGGTAATATGCGCGTGAAACATACTCCTGCATCGAATAATAAAGGCCACTCCACCTCGACAACGTACAACCACCAAACCAAGGACGTGAGAAATACTAGCACAGATGACAGTCGCAAACGTACTGATGACGGCGGCCAAGGACCTAGTAAAATTTGCAGTCAGAGACGTAGTCCGAGTCGTAGCCAAAATCTCAGTCTCAGTCCAAGCCCAATGCGCGATTCAAGTAGCAGCCCGATTCGTAGTCCGAGACGCAGCCCGATTCGTAGCCCGATTCGTAGTCCAAGACGCAGCCCGAGACGCAGCCCGATTCGTAGTCCGAGACGCAGCCCAATTCGTAGTCCGAGACGCAGCCCGAGTCGCAGCCCGATTCGTAGTCCGAGACGCAGCCCGATTCGTAGTCCGAGTCGCAGCCCGATTCGTAGTCCGAGACGCAGCCCGATTCGTAGTCCGAGTCGCAGCCCGATTCGTAGTCCAAGACGCAGCCCGATTCGTAGTCCGAGTCGCAGCCCGATTCGTAGTCCGAGTCGCAGCCCGATTCGTAGTCCGAGACGCAGCCCGATTCGTAGTCCGAGACGCAGCAAGATTCGTAGTCAGGCTCGAAATTCGCGCGGCGATAACAATATCATTGAAACTAATGGGGGAGGTCACAGTGTTCGAGATCGAATCCGAAGCCCAGTTGAGCTGACCATCAGAGATTTATATGATTCAATTTCTGTGCTAACAGAGCTAGTAAGGTCAGTTTTCAATCATAGCAAAAACCGATAATTATAATTGAGTAGTCATACTGTAAATTCTTACATCGTTAAACACAAAATACTAGAGTTCTATTGTTTATTAGTTTTCTCCTCAGACATTATTTTAAGTGTGTGCAAAGTGGTCTCATTGCAAATTCCCAAGCTTACAATAGCATCAAAAAATAAATTGGTATTTAATTATGTTGCAGAAATGTGGAAGTAAAACTCTCTTCTATGGAAGAAAAAATCAACGATTACGTCGAAGTGGATATCCCAACGACCCCCCCCCCCTTTTTTCCCGATTAACTCGGTGGAGTTTATGGAGTCTCTGGAAAAAACTTCAGCAGATTTAAAAAAAGCTGTGGGCGTTATTTTTTCAAGTTATCTTACTGTCTTCAGCTAGCTTCAGTTCTATGCTCATCTAAAAATACTATAACGACCTAATATTTCATGTTGTACTATTTTTATCCCATATATAGGTCAGCTTTTTCAAGTTTTTGAGTGCGGCAACGCTGAAAGATGGGGTGTACGCTTGCTTTGAAGAAGCGATGACTAAAGAAGTCACCCGCAACTACACGTGGTATGGGGGAAATGGCAAAAGAAGCTTTTTCAAGACCGCCCTTTTCTCCGCCATCTATAGTAAGTAAAATAAACACTACACAATGTATGAAAAAAAAAACTTCTTAAAATGTGATGCACACATGTACTCAACTTTCGAAGAACTTTGTTTCATTAATCTAATGGTGTCCGAGCTATAAGTTAATAACATGCATTTTTTTGAATTTTCAGAAGCTCTTGCTGTCAGTAAAGCATACAGCAAGCCAACTCGTTACGAGTTCCAGACAACGTGTGTAGCTGCATTGAAAAACGCGAAGCAGAAATTATGTAACCAGAGGCGTCGGGAGCAAGAAGATCCAGCTACAGCTCAAGTAAACCGGCGACAAAAAGCACTAGAGGCCGACCGTTTATTCAACTGAGTGTATACTTTTTGAAATAAACTATTTTCATCTTTGCAATCGTTGAGTTGATTTATTGACTGTTTAATAAGATCATCATCAATTATATTTTGATATACAAGGGTATTAAACATGACCTGAGCTACCTAAAAATTGAGATTTATCATTGCATTCTGAGGCGATATTTCCTTTGCCATTTTCTACATAAATCGAAATCTAAAAAGATATTCAAGCTTGAAAGAAATCTAATATAATTGGTTGAAACTTCAAACTCGGATATCTTTTTTGATTTTAAGTTATGTGGAAAATGGCAAAAGAAGTATCGTCTTAGCATTCAGTGATAAATCTTAATTTTTTAGGTGCTCAGGTCATGTTGAATCACACTGTGTAGAAAAAAATATGGATAGCAATTATTTGCACCAAACTGCGTTCCGATTGCTTTCCACAGCAACGCAACCATTTCTGGTAAATTGCAATCTGGTTGCTCTCAATATGAACGCAATCATTTCCAGCATATTGCACTACGGTTGCTTCCAACATCAACGCAACCATTTCCGCAGGATTGCAGTCAAATTGCAGTATATTATTGACAGCAATGATTGCTGTCCAAATCTCTGAATGAAAAGCGCAGACATAAATATGACTTATTTCGCACGATGTTTCCGCCCGATTGCCGGCAATTTGACAGCACTTTTCCGGACATTGGTTTACTGGGTAATGAAGGTCCAAACTTTAAGCATGGGCCGACCGTAAATTACAGAAGGCAATTTGATGTATTTTTGACACTCTTCCTCTTGTACATAGATTACCAAAAAATAAGACCAGAGAGTTTAGGAGAAAGGGAAAATGTCAACTACGTTAATTAATCCCATATTTATGTCACACTTGGGTGAGGGAGTTTAGTGTAACGAAGGGAAAGAGGTCTGGAGAGGGAGTAGAGTGTCACAAAAACATGTCACGATTAGCGGCTATATATAGATGGATAAATTATTTATAAACACATAAAAACTAATGTACAAATTAAACAGATTTTTCTGGATCGTAATGGTACACTTATCGATGAAGATGACTTTCTGGCTTCATTTTCGATTTCTGATGATATCATTATACTTTCGTCTGAGGAAACATGGATTTACAAAGAGGATTCAAATAGTTCAGAAATCAAAGCCACCGAAAAACCCCAAACTCCAGGTAGGAACCAAAGCCAGAGCTCGAAAAATTTCTTGAGTTTGTTTTTTAAAATTTTAATAATCATACAAAGACAGTCACAATAACTATAGCTCTTCCTTCTGCAACATAATGTAGCATATAAATAGTAATTTTTCCAATAATAAACTATTCTTAATATTTTCCAGAACAAATACATTAGAATGACATTTTTTCTAAAATTTTTTCTAATTTATGACGTCATACGGTAAAGAAGGGGGGTAGAGAAATTTAAAGTCATGCGTGACGTCATATGTGAACGGCCTTTTACTTGTATAAAATCAATAAAGTCCCTAGTTCAAATGAAATCCATCATTGCTTCAGGTCCTGATTCAAAACTCGTTTTGAACGATCTCTTATTGAATTTTATGAAATAGCTAAGTTTTTTCCTTCATCTATAATATAATTTATGCCTTTTGCGGAAATCGACCTTAATTCATCAGCGATCGTGCAGAGACGTGAACCTCTGTCCCGTGGAATAAATTTGACAATGACACAGTTACAAAACTTGAAAATCACGAGCAATTATCAAAGAGAGAAACTAGAATGATAATTAAAATCTTAGGGTCTCACATGAAAGGCACGTTACGTGATTTTTCCAAACCAACCGCAAGGCGTCTGATTGAAATCTTTTTCAGAAAATATCCACATGCTTTGAAAATTTTCGATGCTGATGGAGCAGAGCTATCCAACGGTTTTGCTCAGTATTCTGAAAGACTATACGATCATGTAAATTTCGTTAAGCCTAAAGAAGAAAAAAAGACAAGAAAAAGAGGCTTAAATGGAGATGAAACTTCTGAATCTTCTGGCCCTAGCAGAAAAAAAACCAAAGTCTTTGACGAATATGGATGCGTCGCTTACGAAGTTCCTTTGCCTCCTGAAGAAACAAAAGTTTCTGAAGAACAAGCCAGGTTAGAGTTGTTGAACTCAGATGACTCTAATGAAAAAACAAAAGATCTTATGGATAATACTTATCCAACCCAGCGTAAAGATATAATTGATCGAGTTGGTGAAATAGCTGATTTTTTGAACAAATGGCCTCACCTCACTAGAGTTGAACATTTTATACGACACGCATCAACCTTGCTCGGAAAGAGCGTAACTGAAGTTTGGGAAACCGAAATAGCATCCAAAGGTGACCTACTTTTTACTATTTTCCTGCTAGATTCATCAAAAAGAGGGCAATTAAGCAAGAGTGGACAAGAGCGAAGAAATCGCTTGAAAGAAACTATAACAAATGCGAACTTGGCAGAAGAAAACTTGCGTGAACAAACCCCGAAAATCGTTTCCTTGTTCCAGTTGCTCCCTCGCTATTTTTCTGAAGATGAAGGTGAAATCTTCAAACTTGTTTCTGTAAGTAGCAAAACAATTGTTCGACTTCAGAAATACGCGATATCTTAAAAACTATGTATGAAGATATTTCTAAAAAATTTTGATGTCACGGCTTCATTTTCTACAATGTTTTTGTTCAAACCTAACAGGGTGGGAATCTCACCAAAAATTTTACCATGTTTTTGAATTTTTTAAACGGCTCCAAGATATTCTACGTAATCCAAAAGTGTTTCATCATTATACCCGCAATTTTAATAATATAAACTCTTCACCTTTTCAGGATACTTCATCTTCAGAAGATTTGAAATTGATTGGCAGAACTGACAGGCCGATTCTGCTTATCAAAGGTGATAAAAAAACTCATCAGTTGATTAGCATATTCTCTTTAACAAGAATCTCCCCTTGCAGTCATAAAAATTTCAAAAATCTTGCAAAATTATGGCGAAAAAATTTTCATTCAACTTTTTTTACTTATCTTGTACAGCCAATGATAAAAGGAATATATATATATACACACACGGGTTATATTTAGTAAACTCTTGGAAATATTCTTAGTACAAGTTTTAAAACAAAGAAGTTCGTAGAAATAGATAAATATTTCTATCTAGATATCCGCAATATCTTAGGAATATCATTCAATTAATATTTTGTTGGTGATCGTTCAAGTATTCCATAACAGTTAGAGTAAGAGAAGGGAATCATGCTCAATACTACGTTTAATATTTACGCTTATAAATAAATGTATCAAGTAAGGGAAGAGGGTTCAGCAATTTAAAAATTCCATCTGTTTTACTGGAATTAGCTTTTGCTTAGGAAAAGATCATTAACCTTAAATTTCACTCATCAACTTTTAGGGCTATCCTCCCACGATGCCAATGCGACCTGTCACGTTTTCCTTGAGGGTTCTCAACTAGTGACACCGAGATCTGTAGTTGAAGGTTTCTTACTCTTCTTTTTGGCCTTCTACGTCTATGGGTACAATTACAGCGAGAAGAGCTGTGTCACAATGGAATTCATACAACGGTTGGTTTTTACTCTATCGCCTTGCATATGAATGTGAATAATTTAGTATGCTTATACTTGAGCTTTTTTTTACAGAGTCTTTCTCAAAATATCACCCAAAACTGGCCACAAGAGGGGGGAGAAGGCGAAACGAAAGACGCAAGTCATCAACCCCAGAATCATCAAACTCATGGAGTTAATGAGACATAACACCCAAGAAAGTCTCAATGTCTCAATGTAATATACTATTTAATAAAAGATGCAGTCTGGTTGAACCTGTTTAAGTTGAAGAATTTTTCACTTTTTTTTAAATAGCATATTTTTGAACTTTGACCAAATCCAAGTACAACTTGAATGAAATCTTCCTACTTCATGTAAGAATAGTGTTAAACTTATGTTTTGTGGCCCTTAGAAAAAGATCAAAATGATCAAGTAGTCTCATTTACTTTTGCAAATATTTTTTTCAGCGAAATTATGATATTAGGTTTGAGCAAAGTTTAGAATAGATCAAATTTCAATTTGAACAACTGCTACTCTATTAAAGTGAAATTTTTAATGAAAATTTTCTAATCCACGACACTTATGACTTCAGAAATGACTATTTTCCTATTCAAGTATTAAATGCGAAAATATTGAATTTTCCCCATAGTATCGTAGTATGTTTATGGTCACATTAATATTAATGTCGTTAAAGAAAACAGAAAAAATTTCGTTGCTAGAACTACAGTTTTTTATTTGTGAAAAACAAAACAGTATGTTTTATAGGCAGGAAATTTTCTACAAATCGAATAATTACTATCCACAACTGAATATGATAATACTTGGGATTAGAAATGGCACGGCAAACGAGAAAATATAAGATGGTCAAATCTTGAATTCAAACTCGATGACTATTAATACTTTCCATGTGTAGAAAGATCTTCTATAGTAGTTCAAAGTCATCAAGTTTGAATTCGAGGATTGACGTTTGACCATCCAATATTTTGTCTTTTGCTGTGAAAGTACTCCCAACTATGTCACGATTTTGTTATGTATGAGGATCATATAAATTCGAATCTAATATACTAAATTTCCTAATCATAATATGAAATACATCACCTAGCATCGAGGGGAATTTCCGGAAAAAAATGGGAAAATTGGTAAAATTGATACAAATTTTACAGTCAACAGAGGTGAAAAAACCGTTATAGGTAAGTATTGAAATTTCCTTACTACGAAGTGAAAACTGTCGCACTAAGGGAAGGTAAATTTCTTGATCATTAATGGGAAAATTTCGATCAATATTAGTGAATTTACTATTAATATAAAAGGAAATAGTTGCACTGCGTGTATTAAAATTTCTTTGATACAAAATGAAATCTACCACATTAAGGATAGGTAAATGTCTGAATCATAAATGGGAAAATTTCGATCAATATTGAAAAATTTACCTCTATTATTAAAGGAACAAGTTGTACTGCGTGTATTAAAATTTCGATGTATGAAAAGTAAATTTACTATGTCGATGTATGGTAAATTTTTAAATAACAAATAGGTTAATTACGTCCAATTCAAAAATGGGAAAATTTCCATCGCGAATAGTAATTTTCACTTCCATATAGTAGGGAAAATTTTGACTGCGTTTATTAAAATTTCGATGTATGAAAAGTAAATTTACTATGTCGATGTATTGTTTTTAATATCAAATAGGTTAATTACGTCCAATTAAAAAATGGGAAAATTACTATTTTTTTTTTTTAAAGTGTACGCAATCGTCATAGATTTGGTATTTTACCAAATGGATGGAGATTTTCTGCTCAATATAAAGTTTTGGAAAAGAGTGAATTCTGCATCAGCATCAAAGATGACAAAAACAATTGCGTTTTTTTGCGGGACGGAAATGCGATTGAGGTAGTCAATTTCGCTACTGTTCAATGTGAGCCCTACGTTATTGGTAGAAAAATAACTCAACTGCGTAGTTTATACTCGATTCCAATTTCATCTTCAGACTTTGTTATAAACATTGGCAAAAGAGGGCATGAAATTAAATCTTGGCCTTGTGTGGATATCGTTGGAAAAATGATGAAATTGCCATGGAATGATAGATTGATCGCGATTTTACCCATCCTCCACACGACTGTCGAAAAGTAACGGCTGGTTTACTTAAAATAAAGATATCAATGGTTTTGGAACTAATGTACATGCAAAGTTATGAATATGCGTTAGTTAAAATATATATTGTATTATGTATGTTACAATAAGTTGGGTACGCGCTGGTACGCGCAGCGTATTTTCGTAATACATTATAATTGTATACAATATATATGCATACTTAAACCATCCAATATGTGTTGAAAATGTTAGATGTTTTTTTTTTAAATATTATGTTTCCCAAGAAAAGAAAAAGAAAAAGTTTAGACAAACAATCAAATGACGTGCGCGCACACACGCACACAGATATTTATTAACAAATGTAATATTTCAGCCAGAATTCAGAAAAATTTATGGAGAAAGGTAGTCGAAAGTTATTTAGTGAAAGATTTCTGTATCATCACATTTCGAAGGTGACAGAAACATTTCTTATAACATTGTGTTGAAACCTATAGGGCGTAATCATTCACTATAAATATTTCAAGAACGTTTCAACAGAAACATTTCATCAGACATATCACAGAAAGTTTACATATGTAAAACTTCTGAAATAATTCTTGTAAAATCATTCTAAAACATTTCTCATGAAACTCTGATGAAATATGAAAACACAACGTTTCAGCTACATTTCTGAAATGTTTCAAAAAAATTGTACATTCGAAATATTTCAGAAAAACTTTTCCTGAAAGTATTATGAAATATAATAATGTATTTTTTTAGAAACGTCTCCGAATTGTCTCGAGTGAAACATTTCATTCATATGATTTCAAAAAGCATTCAGAAATGTAACAAATGAAACGTTTCATTTGTAATATTTCTGAACTATTACAAAAAATTCTGAAGTATTACATGCCGAGTGGGTCGTTAAGTTACCATTACTTGAAAAGAAATAAAAACTCGTTACCGTTACCATTAAAAGAAGTAAAGTGCTGTTACTTTCACATTACTTTTTGAAATAAACTGCATGTAAATGATAAGATGTAACGAAATGGAATTTTAAAGATATTTGCGGGATGACGCAAGTTCATGATAGGTAAATTCGGGCAAGGACAGAATATAGGCTACGTGTTATCATTA
Organism: Platygaster robiniae; assembly: GCA_028476575.1. Classification (NCBI taxonomy): domain Eukaryota; kingdom Metazoa; phylum Arthropoda; class Insecta; order Hymenoptera; family Platygastridae; genus Platygaster; species Platygaster robiniae. The sequence continues at coordinate 37,238,316 of CM052021.1, read as the reverse complement.
TCTACTTACTTTCACGCTCTAGATCACGCGCGTACGTGATCACAATAACAATCGAACGCTCGATATCGGCAAATATTGTTTTTATGATTTAGGCTAGATTTCGATGATTAATCTAATACTTCTCCTATATTTTTTTTTCTCCCATCCAATTACCCTTAATCCGAATGGTTATAAAAAGAGCACCATTTGCCGTAAAGATTCACTCTACTCCCGAGTCTAGCAGAAGCTCACCGTCTCGAGCTCTTCTAACCCGCTCAACGAACCAGAGCGAACCCCTTAATCCCGGCAAGCCCAACGAACCAGGGTTGCCAGACAGAGCGTTCACCGTTTCGAGCATCAGCCCGGCTCACCGTTCCGAGCCCTCAGCGCCCACCGAACCAGGGCGTTTAGTTTGAAGATCGGCCCACTGAACCAGGACCGCAACGTAAGCCGCTCACCGTATCGAGAGGCTCCCCCAGAGCTGCCAGATCGTGGGTTTTTTTTACCCTCACCTAGAACCCAATGGGTCGAACACACACGTTAAAGCATTCCGTACGTGAGACCGAAGACCGGCCCAACACCTCTCCCACTATTTTGGACTTTTCTCTCACCCGCTTTCCGTTTTCTCTCTCGTCCCCGGCGATAATCGCTCCTTTGGGACTTTGACGAGGATTTCTTTCGTTTTGAAAATTCAGTCAAAGAATTCTAAAAGATATTATAGAAATTGAGCCGAGGCAAAAATTTTTTAGCTCCTTACTTTTGGAAGTAATGTTTTCTGAATCAACGATCAGCGGGATTGTCAAAAATCATTACAGCCCAAACGATGAACATTTTTTGAATATTTTTTTCCTAAATTTGTTGAAATTATTTTTTCCAGACTTTTTCAAAAATTTTTTTGGAAATTTTTGTTACAAATTTTTTCAATTTTAAACTGCATATATTTTACAAGTATAGTATGTTGCTTTTTGCAGAGTTTGCGGTTATGGTACACAATCTATTATATGCTTGTTATCAAACCGAGAAAAATTACAATGTAGAGTACGAGTGTTCAAAAGTAACGCGTAAAATAAATTAGTTATTAATGAACGAGGAAGGCAGGACTTGAAAAATTTTTTGTATATATTTTTTGGTCGATAATTTCACGTTAACGCAAAAAAAATAGAATAAAAAAATCATGAAAACTACATATCAAATAAAATCGTTTTTATTCAATTCTCTTTTTCTTAAGACATTTTTCGACTACAGTTTCAAATTGTGTTTCATTTCTTGAACGACGCGAATACATATTAGCTGCATTCATCAAATCCAAATGTTCCCGACCAATCGGCGTATTTGCAGCGGTTTCTCCTCGTGATTGAACATTGAATTTTATCATGCATTTTGCATTCAGCAACTCTTCATTTGTGTTGTTCTGATGGCTTGTTTTTGCCAACGGGAGGGTAGAAAACGCACGCTCTGCATCGGCGTTAGAATGAGGTAGAGCCCGAACTTGATTAAGAATATTACGTAATTCCTTGTAAACTACTTCACCGTCGGAGTCGACGCGTGAGCATATTTTATTCCACATATCATCGAAATTCAATGAAGCCCATGACTTTTTCACCTCCTCGTTAACTGCGTACAAATCTTGCCATTCTTTCCAGAGGACATTTTTACAGTTTTGGTCGCAATTACCGAAGGTTACATAAATATACCATATCCACGAAAAAGATTTTTGTCGGTCGGCCTCGAACAATGCAACATTGGCTGTTAATCGACTAACTGCGTACAAAAGTCGATCTTCCAGATAAAATTTCATATCTTTCTGAATTTTGGACGCAACAGTTACGTAAAATTGCAAACATTGCTTCCGAAAATTTTCAATTTCTTCACTCGAAATGCGCTTCAATTCTTTTTGTGTTTCTAAAAAATCTTCGCATTCTATTCCTAATTGAATGTCGTTACGATAGTTACTTATTAAATTCAAATCGAGAGATAGTAAATCTTCTTTAAGTACCTCAGGTTTCATAAACTTTCCCAAAAACCAACAATACAATTTCCACGATTCTGTCCTCAATTCTTGTACCAAAGTACTCCTTGCTTGAAATTTAGCGTTTACTCTATTGAACTCAAATAAGGCAAATTTCATAAAATATAAGTAAGCTTCTGTTGTTCCCTCTTGCATAATGTCAAGTAATTCTTTAGCTTTTGGGCATTCTTTATGATCCAATCGTTGTAAAAATTCTAACAAAGCCTCATACAATTTCAAAATAGCAATTATTACTTGATATCGTGTTAACCAACGAGTTGCTGCGTACTTGGGAATTTTAAGAATGCGACCCATAAACTCTTGGATGATTTCGCGATACTGTGCCGTACGTTTACAACTAACTCCCGAAAGTGCTGGAAAACCTTTTAAAAGAATGTCAATCTTTGGTGGAAGAGTTTTGCAACCAGCCGATGCAACAAGAGCTAATCTATGGCAGATGCAAGGCAACGAAATTGCATTTTTGTTTTTCTGTTTCAGTCTCGCAAAAAAAGAATTGTTTTTCCCGGTCATTAGATTTTCATTATCGCACGAAATTCCTATAATGTTAGTAATTGAAATCATAAATTTCAAAAAAGAATTCTCGAATGCGCGATAAAGATTTTCGGCATTACAAAGTAACGCTTTCATTTTTACTAATTGTAAAATTTGTACTCTTAGTGACGAATTGATAGGATCCACATAGCGTACTACTAATGATAACCACTTTTCCTGTGTTTTGTCGCTTGTCTCATCTGGTTGAACGCAAAATTTAATATTTTGCAGTTTTTCGACAAGATGGTCAGTTTCAACTTTTCACAAAACTCGCGTGATAATTGCGCTCAATTTGGTTCGACTTAATCTGACTCATTTACAAGAGCATTCAAAACGTTCATTATATGAACAGCTACAGCTGGAGGAATATTGTACAGAACAAAAATCAAAGCAATCCTGACACTAGCCAATTTCACTTTTTCAGAAAATGTAAATTCACCTGAATGAGTTGACTCGGAAAATGGGGCACGATTCTCGTCATTTTTATTTTCATCACGTGGGAAAATCGTTTCAAATGAATCAGATAAAATATTCGAAGCAGAATCGTGGAAGTTTGAGGTATTGGCTTTTGAGGACGTTACTGGGTTGGCATTAGCGTTCTCAAAATTTCGGAAAGTTGAAGTAGACAATTGAGGGGTATTGGTCATTTTATCGAACACCATAGAATCATTTTGCAAAGCTAACATTGCTTTTAAATGCTTGGGTCTGCTCGCGTGTTTTTCGATTTCCGATTTTCCGCATACGTATGATTTTTTGCACGCTAGACAATAGTATTTTTTAGGATCGTTACGTACCGATTTGACCCACACTTTCCATTCTGGATTATTATCAAACCATCCGAACTGCAAATTTTTCGTTGACATTTTTTTTGCACCATGTTCATCTACGTCGTTCTCATTCACATCATCCATCCAGTCCATGACAGAAACAGAAAAAATTTGATGCTTTTAAAATACAATATTGTTTATAACTCAAGAAACAACGTCAAGGAAAGCTCTCACACACGAAAAATTTCGAAGAAAAATGAACAATTTGCTAACGTAATAATAACACTGCAAAAACCGCAAGGAAAAACTCTTTACTTTTTACAGAAACACTATAAAATACAAAAAATTTGCTAGTGAAGACACACGGAAACACAGAAAAAACGAATTAATACAAGAAAAAAGTTGACTGAAGTTGACTGTACAAAATCGAAATTCAGACTGACTCAGAAATAAAATTTATAAACCGAATGTAAAAGTTAAAAATGAAGAAAATCCAGTGAGTCGGAAACTGCTGTTTTTCAAAGATTATTAATGATAGTTTTTTCGTGCATACTTTTCTAAAATTACGAGTTTAGGAATTTTGATCGCTTTAAAGCGTGAAATTCTCGAACGAAAAATTGTATCTCACCCATCCAGCCATGGACCGGATGGATAATGTGATTGATAACGACAAAGATAAACATGGCGCAAAAAAAAAATTCAACAAAAAATGTTCATTTCGAATAGTTTTATAATAATCCAGAATAGAATGTGTAAGTCTAACCGTTACGTAACCATCCGAAAAAATACTATTGTTTAGAGTGCAAAAATTAAACGTATGCTAGAAATCGGAAATCAAAATACACGCAAACAAACCCAAGCATTTAAAAGCAATGTGAGCTTTGCAATCATCAGATTCCATGGTATTCAATAACGGTATAAATATAAATAATATGAGTCCTGCTTGCCTTCCTCGTTCATTAATAACTACTTAATTTTACGCGTTACTTTATAACACTCGTACTCTACATTGTGATTTTCCTCGGTTACATAACAAGTATAGAAAATACATTTCCTTATCGGTTTTAATATCTTTATATAAAAACAAATTTCCGAAAACGTTCAATTTAAAAGATGTAATATATGATTTAACTAATATTCGTAATTAATCACGAACACGGTATCATTTTTCTATGTGTCGTATGTTTATCGTTTGGGCTGTAATGATTTTTGACAATCCCGCTGATCGTTGATTCAGAAAACATTACTTCCAAAAGTAAGGAGCTAAAAAATTTTTGCCTCGGCTCAATTTCTATAATATCTTTTAGAATTCTTTGACTGAATTTTCAAAACGAAAGAAATCCTCGTCAAAGTCCCAAAGGAGCGATTATCGCCGGGGACGAGAGAGAAAACGGAAAGCGGGTGAGAGAAAAATCCAAAATAGTGGGAGAGGTGTTGGTCCGGTCTTCGGTCTCATGTACGGAATGCTTTAACGTGTGTGTTCGACCCATTGGGTTCTAGGTGAGGGTAAAAAAAAAAAAAAACCCACGATCTGGCAGCTCTGGGCTCCCCTAGGACGCTCACCGTTTCGAGCGTATATCAGGTTCCCCAAAAAAGTGAGGCAAATTTTTTCGTCTCTGTTCGTAATTATTATTCTTATTATTATTATTATATCCCCTATTGTAGTGGCGGAAAGGTTGCTCCGACAAACCCGCGAGCGAGCTCGAAAAAAGGGTCTAGGCAGGGCCAATCATATTAGAGATTTCCGGAAGGCAGGCTCTGTGGGCCTGTGGGTCTTATTGAACTGGGCCAAAGGGAACTTTTCTGGTCTTCCTTTTAGTCCCAACATCAGCCCGGAACAGGTAGTTAGCTGGCACGCTAGCAGCGTGTACGGCTACTCCCTGTTTCCTCAAAGCCAATCAGTGAAGATCAAGTGTCCGTTCTGCCAGCACCCGTTCCGTTGTACACCAAATCCCTTCCCAGAGCACCATCTCGGATCACTCCGAGAGAAATTCGAAACTGCCTCCTCCCAGAAATCACACTCTTTTCTGTATCAATCACCCCCACCACCACCACCATTGCCTTCAGAGTGTACTCCTATTTGTCAACCACCACCTCCAAATCATACTCCTGTTTACGAAATTCCACTACCTTCAGAATCTGAAAATTACATACCTCCATTTTCTCCTGGATATCTCCCACCCTCATCACCTGAATCTGACCCCACTCTTTCTCCCCTCACCCCTAGCTCTTGCGGATCCCCCGATCCGGAGCAAATTCCTGATCTTTTTGAACCGCCATTACCAGCAATAGAACCTTTACCTCCGCCACTCTCATCCATTCCTCTCTCTCCTGACATCGAAGAAGAATACATACCTCAACCTGCTACATCGAAGCCAATCCCATTGTTACCGTACATCCCCACATCATGTCCCGCTCGAAAGAGTAAACTTCCATCTCTCCTGGAACTCATCAAACGATTCCCGCCACGCTAACGTGCTAGTTTGAGAACCCCCTCCTCTGGAAAAGTGGAGTTAGAGAGCAAGACAGTTCGCTTGCTGAAAAATTACAAGATCCCGAGGAAACCTCGTAATATGCCCCCCTTAGACTAAGAGATCACGCCGCGCATAATTAAAGAGATATGTCATGTAGGATAAATATGTACCTCTTTTCATACGCATTGTAAGAATTTATGACTATATATCCAGATTGTTATTTCCTACTTGTCTTTATAATATTGTATGACTTTATTTGTAACTACTTTAATCAATACTTGAATATACATACACCTTATTCTCAAATTTGGGTGTCTTATTTTGTGTTTCCACCTCTCCCTGCCCTGTTGAAAATAAGAGGGAACAAGGGCTCACTTGTTCCGGCGCTTCGGGTTCTTGTCCGAACTTGCCTTGCGCAAGATCATTACAAAGACATCGAAAAACTAAGGCTGAAAAAAATACATTAATGTGCTCGTGATTTTGTTCTATAGAAATTGTTTATTTCAGGTATTATAAAAAATGTTAATTCGTACTTTTTCAACCTGAAAAAAAATCAATTAGCTGAATAGGACATTTGATTCAGTGTTAGCCATAAGGAAACATTCGTAAATTAATTAGATTCTTGAGAGAATCTTATTACCTACCCAGATTATCAGAATTTTAAAATTTTGTATTTCTCAGTATGTATAAAATGTTGCAGGATTTTCTAGTATTTTTATAAATTTGTACCATTTTTCTGTACATCGATACATAGATTTTAAGAATTTCATGCTCTAGAATTGAAAATTCACTAAATTATTTGTATTTGAGAGAATTTCAGCAAACAGTGTCTACAAAGATATTTATTTTCTTTGATTTTTCTGATCTTTTTTCAATTTTTATACGATTTGAAGGATTGTTCAGTATTTCTGAGACTATTCGTATTTTTCAGGATGTTAGAATGTTGCAGAATTTTCTAGTATTTTTACGTAATTTTAGTATTCTTATAATAATAATTGTTGTATGAATTTCTACAATTTCGAACTCTAGAATTAAAACATAATGGAATTTCCCGTGTTTTACAAGATTTCCCAGAAAACAGTGTCTGGATATATTTTTACTTATACCAGTACTTTCCATATTTCTTCAGTTTTTCTATGATTTCAAGGACCGTTTATTTTTTTTTAATTATTTTAAATATTTTTTATACGTACACGTATTTATCTTTGCGTATTTATTACTGTATTTCTAAGTTTTTACAGAATATTGTGGGGTTTTTAAATTTTTTGTAAGATATCACTTTGAATTTCCGAAATGAGATAAAATTAAATGTTCAACATTTTTGAAATATTTTGATTGATTTTTCAGAAAACAGTTTCTTAATAGATTTAGAGTGACATCAATATTTTTTGTATTTTTTACAGAGCTATAAATTTAAAAAAAAATTGCTAATCTTTTTATGTAGACGTCTATAAAAATATATTTTTAGAATTTAAAGCTCGATAAATTAAACTTTTTCGATTCCTGGAATTACATAGATTTTGAAACAATCCAATAACATGAAACTTTTTGAAATATAGTATTTTTCGTTTTTTTTTTTCGCTGTATTCATTATATCCCACAAGATTTTCTAGCAGGATCTCTAGATCTTACAGATACTGCCATGGATTCAAAGATCTATAGATTTTAAGGGTTTTTACATATTTTCATGCGAATTTCTAAAATTCAACGCTCTGAATTGTAAAATTTTCTAATAAAAAGTAAAAAAGCATATTCTTCGTCAATATTTTTTACACAAACTACCAATACTCCAGATTCTTTCATCGAGAATTATTAATAGAGAATTTTTTATCCAAAAATTAGGAAGTTAAAAATTACTTTTATCTCAGTTTTAGAACATTCCGTAATAAGTTACAAATTGTGCTAAAAACTTGATGAGACAGATGAAAGTAACGTAAATACCGGGATTTTTGTTACTGGTTACTGAAAAAAGTGACTCGTTCCCGTTATCGTTACTTTTATCGCTACAGTAAGAAATGTAACGTTTTAGAGTAACGCCGTACAAATTACGCGCGTGTTACTTGGAAACCCTGTAAAATCATAATAGTCCATGTTCATTGATTATAGAAATCATTCTACGATTGTTGTAACTTCAGTACTGGTTATTAGAAAAATATTCATGAAAGTTATTACAAATGGTATGAATAAATCAATTTGTAAGAGCTTCATAATGATAATAAAAATGATAAAAAAAATAATAATAATAATAAATAAACGTCGATACTATTGAATCGACAAGTATAATTTAATTATTCCAATAATAAAAAAGATTTGATCTTCGTGATAGTATTAGTTTATGTATTGAACACAATTATCATGATGATTATAAATAACAATATTGATGATAACTTAGAATTTTGATCCTTGCAATAAAACCTTATAATAAAGTGAAATTTCTTACGAGAATATAATTTCTGATAAGGAGACTTTACAGAAACTTTATAAGAAATTTTGGTTTCTTATAAAGAAATCATCAACAAAATTTTCCAAGCCTTTATTGTCATAAGATATTATCAAATACATTCTTATAAGAAATCGAAGTTCTTATGATGAGGTTTTTTACATTAATGGTTAATATCGTCATCTCACAGGATATATGCCACTTGAATGTGTAAAACACACGAAACAGAAAATTATATACTTGAAAAAAAGAACCTTGTAACGAGTGAGCTTCTATCAACCAACGATGGTATAGGAGAATTGGTAGATTCCAACGTTGCTTTATTTCCCGTCCTCTACTTGTCGCCGGTTAGACCTAGGCCCACCTGTCCAGAGAAGGACCCTAGTGGAGACTCTGCCCAAAAGGACCCTTAAAGGATATCCCGGATTCCAAGAATGTTTTGAAGGCAATAAATAACAATATAAAAGGTCCAGTTTAAAGTAGTAATACGATATTTATTAATTCTAATATTGTTCCCTACAATCCCGTTCTACAATATTTGAAAATTCGTATTCGCTTATTTATTTACTTATTAATTCCTCTTGACATCTCATTCGCATTTATAACTATTCACTCAGTTTATATTAAATATGTAAATTCATTCGCTTTGTTCAAAATTTGTAGTCATTCGATTCTTCAATATTCGCACTTGTACTATTCAATTCTTTTCCGATGTCCGCATTTATATTTTATATTCTCTCTTTAACATTTGCATTTATATTTATTCGCATTATTTCAATTGTACTCGATTCCAAAGTTCACATTCGTATTTGTCCACTTACATTCATCCACTTCATTATGATTGATTCCGACAACGCTTCTTCAAAACCAAAGTTTCCACATATCCTCCAAATCTGACATTAATGTGCCCGCAGTGTTCGTCTCATCGACTCCTGTTCCTATTCCACTGACGGCAGTTTCACCTAGAGGTTCCAATTGGTCCTTATGTTCCGTCAACTCATTCAACTCCCTGTCGATCGGATTCAAGTTTATTTTATTAACCTGACTATGCCCGCAGTATTCACAAATCGTCGTAATCCGTTTTGCCGGGGTCACCACGGTAATTCCTAATATACGCGATGCCTCTTTAGCTAACTTGTCGTCGATTTCCTCCCATGAAGTTGTGGCCCTTGGATTCGGGCCCTTTAGTATTCTCAAACGACTGTATAGATTCAATATTCCCTTCTGTTTGAAAACGTATTTCTTTTCACTGGGTTTTATTTTCTTCTTTTTGATCAAACCTTTAATCTTCCAAATAAGCTCTTCTACCAAAGGCACTGTAAATGAAAAGGATCTATTTCATATTTAAAACTTGATATCGTCATCCTTTCGTTTTCTGTACGAAAAAGTCTATAATTTTGCACAGTTTTCTATACCATTAATCAGGAATGCATTCTATTAATTATCTATGTCTCTAATTTTAATGCCATGCTTTAAATCCTCATTCTGTCTATGCAATCGAATTTTCTCTCTTAGTCAAACGTTCTACTATTTCAAACTCTATTCAATTTTCATTATCTATTAGTTGTTCTATTCAATATTTACTCTATTGTTTCATTCAATTTTTTCTTCTAGTTAATCCAACATCACTATCGTTCCTCTAAACAAGGATAATTCATAAGCAAAGTTACAAAAGTAATTGACTTGCCTTGAGACGAGTTGCCCAGGATACTAAAGCTCGAAAGGAGTAAATTTCTTTCGCTCGAATCTCAACTAGTCAGTATTTTATAATGAAAAGAAAAGCTAACCAATATTCTTGAATCTCAATTGGTCATTTCCTTACTTAGAACTATGTAAATTTGTTCCCGCGTAATCGACGTACGAACCTAGAGCACACTCTGGTTTTTTTCTTGTCTTTATGCACTTGGCAATCGATGGAGCTGTCTAAAATCGTCGTGGTGTCGGATTCTAGTATGGGCTTGGTGGAATAATTCTTCTAGTTCAGGGCTTCTTTTTTGGCTCTATAAGGATCTATTGGAGGAGACTACTTCAAATTTCTTCAGCGTACTGACAAAATGCGCGGGTTTCTCTTTTTTTTTTTATTTCGGAATTTAAAAGTTAAATAAAATTTTTAATATTTCTAAAAATAACTTTTACTGAAGTAAAAAAAAAAAAAAAAATAAAAATATTTCTTTTGATTAGAAGAAAGTCAGACGAGTGATTAAACCCCGCTCGTCACAACCTCTCAGAAATTCATTTATTCATAGAACTCTTGTAATACAACCTTAATATATATTTTTTTCACAACCAGTACTGAAGTTACAACACAAAATTGAATGATCTTCGATATCAATAAACATATAAAATTATAATTTTTTAACGTTTTTTGCAGTGTCGTTAGAACTTCTGCAAAAATCGTGTGCTTTATCGAAAAAATGCAGAATTCGTATGATTTTTTCTCCTTCGACCTCGAACTCACGTTCAGGGTGTTCATTGAGACTTTATATTTTTCTATCGTTTGACATAGATACAAGCATTGAATTACAGCATTGAATGGATGTTTAAAGTGTGTCTGCAAAAATTATATAGTTTGTATTTAGGAAGGAATCCCATGTTTTGCTGCACAAACATCAATTTCTCGAGTTATCATTTTTTTACTGTACGTTATTGAAAATAATGATTGAAGCAATGAATTAATGATTTAGTTCATGATGAAAAGTAGTGCTTGATGTTAATTAATTTTCAATGAAATCATTAATGGATGATCTAAAATTTCATCATGACCTATATAATTAAATGATCACTAAGTCCTTGAAACAATAAAAAAAAGTTTGTAAAAGAATTAATCCAAGATTAAACAATCTCGTATATTATTAAAAAGTACTTAAAAATTAAATTCAAAAGTAATAGATGATAATTTTATGACAAGTCTCGAAAGTATAAGAAGGAATTGTGAGAATTGGATAACACAGTAGATAAAAAGTTTTTTTTTAATACGATTGTTATTAAAAATTTACAAACTGCTACTAAAATTTGCATGTACTTTTCAAAATTAAAAAAAAAGTTCTAACACACTGTCGTATTTGCAACATTTTTTTGCTTTTATTTTATTTTTGGTAGAATATATATTTTTTTATATCTTGGTCTCGATTATCATGATATATTCATTTATGGATTGAATGTAAAGTTTAAAGCATTTGCATTTTCACTTTAACGCCTTTTAATTTTTCCCTAGAGTGAAAGAACCAAACTCTCTCGCAAGATGTATCCATACCTTTGCGTCCTTTATATTTAACTTCGAAGTATAACATTCCTTTGTACAGCGTTACAGTGAGCGACAAGATATGTGTATATGGGTGAGGAAGCGAAATATGTTCGCGATGTGTGCTTGCGTGCGTGCGTGCGTGCGTGCATGCGTGTGTGTGTGTTGTGCGGGTCCGTGATTTGATGTTGGATGATGATGTTGAAGCTGCTTGCATAGGGATGCGGGAAAGAAAAAAGAACCATCAAAAACAAAAAGAACAAATCAAAAAGTGCTCCTCAATTGTTTTTTAACTTTTTTGACGCGTGTTGCAATATTTTCAAGCTATGTTTCGCATTTTTCGATAGAGTGGGTCACGTTTGTCGCAACACGAGTCTAGTAAAATTCAGAACGGCGCATCGTGATGCGGCATCACACTATACACAGTGCTAAGAGTAGTCAAATTTAAAACGCACGGCTCTTGACCTTTGAAACACGTGCAGTAAAAAAAGATAAAAAATATCTGCGTCTATACCAAACGCGACAAAACTTTTTTTTACAATGCCTCATTGGGTTTATTAGATGTTTTTGCGAATAATATCTTATTGCTAGCTTGTATGAGAATTAATTCAATATTTTCTGCCGAATGACACAATATTTTTTCTCTCCGTGTAAAACCCAAACGATAAAAAGACATTGGCTTCAAGATATCAGTTGTTTTCGAAATATAAACTTGTTTAAGCAATAGTTCGTTAAATAGTTGGAAAATCTGAGTACTCAAGAAATGCATTTTATCCTCTATTTTCAAGTGTCTTGCAATAAATGTAATTTTTATACATCACTTGTACAAAAAAATAGTTGGAACAAATCGTTTTCGTGAATTTGACACCGAACTAATGATCATTGCGCCAGAAAATCATGGAAAGCATATATGAATGTAACAAAAACTTCAATTATGCAACTTTTTATCGATAAAGTTTAAAAAAATCAAATCCATAAATCTTACACCAGTATCATAATCGACGCAACCTGCATTTTGCAAAAATTTTATTATCCAAGAAATTGTTTAAAAGTTTAAACTCATTTATCAATTTCTCACAACATTCATTATCAGCGCACCTGAAAACAATGGAGAGCATATGCTTCTTGCAAAAACGTCAATTTTGCAAGTAATTGATGGTGCAAAGTTTAAACAAACAAGTCTATTGTTTATCACCTCCAGACTACAGCGTAATTATTTTTATTTTCAGGTTGATTATTCAGGCTATTATATTTTCAATATTTAAAGATAGTATTACGATATAAAAACACTGCATAACGAACTTTTCGTAATAATGATCTCTATTCTGAAATTTTAAGGATCCACATGTAAGGAACATAAAAACTCAAGACGCTGGTCGATGTAGGAAATAGCTTAGTGGATAGGTTCATGCATTTAGTTAAGGAGTAAGAGCGAGAAATAGTGAGTTCGAACCCCAGTATAGACAAGAATATTTTAATTTCTGAAAATTATGTTTTTCTTGTATACAGAGTCCACTCAATTTAGTATTTAAAAAAACGATGTTTAACAATATTTATTGAATAAACAAATGTTTTTCTTGATTTTTTTCAAAATTGAGATTACTGATATACTATTTTTATTATTTTTGAGGATTTTGAGCTCTTTTCGAGCATTCAAAATCAGCATATTGAAGACAAATTGAGCACAAGCAAAGGCGAAAAAGTGTGTATATTGAGGACTTTTTGAGTATTAAAGCTAGTGGACTGAGCATTTCGAGGAAAAATCAATACTATTTGGTATGCTCATTTTATCCTCAATGTGCCTAATCGGAACTTTAGCAGCCTTTTGAGGACAAAATGAAGATGTTTGGCAGCATGGAGATTCTGCGATCGACTGATTTCCTAAATATCCTCAAATTATACTCAAAATCCTGACTGAAATTGTTCGACTTCAACTGTTTTTTAAATTTAAACCTTTTTGCAACATCTATTCTTAAAGAAATAATCAATTATTTTTACTTTGATTTTCAAGATGCAACCATGCGCACAGTTTTTGTATTTTCAAATGTAAAACAAAGTAATTTTGTTTTAATTTCTTGACTGCGGATTTTCACAGATATGTATTTCATTATAAAAAGACAGTTGACATTTTTAAAAATGTCGAAAATTTGGAAATGATCATGCGTTTCATTTACACGCTGCACTTCCTTGAATTGCGAAATCGCAAAAACATTCAATCGTCCGAATTACAGATTGGAAATAGAAAATTCACTATCTCGATGTACGTACGTGTTTTTCGTTTTAAAATTAAATAATCACACTTATTTAAAATCCAATAAACACTTGGTAATTTGCTTCGATTGAAAAAAACAAAAATCATAAATAATTTTCGGATATTTTGAGGTCCCCATTTTCACGCATATCAGCATTCCTGGTTTTCCGTGTCATTGTGTTTTCTTTTTCAAAGCGCTCGTGATTGACCATATATGTAATACATATATGTGACTTAGAATCAAGAAAGGAGGTTAAGAGTCGTTTGCCGCAAGGCCCATTTTGTCTTCTCCCTCTTTTCTGTATCCTCGCTGTCAGATACGCAGGAATGTTACGGAAGGTTGCGTAGAGACGATCGCTAGCTCATTTCGAATGAGTGTACAGTAAACTTCCACCTATCTAGACCTCCACTTATCTAGACCTTCACCTATCTAGACCAAATTCTTCCACCTATCTAGAGTGAAAGGATTACCTTCACCTCCCACCACCAACAATTGCGCGACCAATGGGACAGAACAGTTGAATGGTAGGAACTTGAAATCCATGCGATCGTATTTTGTTTTACGCCAGCATTTGTTTTTGCGTGGTTCCTAAAATGCTCGAGATCGCTGATTGGCCGAGATCGTTCTCAAGGGCGGGCGAACAAAAATCGGCTTCGAAAACAACGTGGAATGGTGGGAGCCCCTCTCGACTCTAGATAGCTGAATGTTTACGTTTTCAGCAGGTCTAGATAGGTGGAAGTTCACTGTACATTAGGGATTAGGGTATCCTGTGAAGTGAGTAAATTATCTATGAAAGTACATCGTTTTTCTTTGTATTCACTCGTTCTGGTGTGCATACTCGGAAATTCTTTTATATATACACTGATAGAAAAAATGATGCGTGATTTGTCAGAAAATATTGAACTTTTTCTCATACTAGCTAGCAATAAGATATTATTTGCAAAAAAACGTAATAAACCCAATGAGGCATTGTCAAAAAATTTTTATAGAGTTTAGTATAAACGCAGATTTTTTTTATCTTTTATCACTGCACGTGTTTAAAAAGTCAAGAGCCGTGCGTTTTTAATTTGACTACTCTTATAGCGCTGTGTAAAGTGTTAAGCGCCGTTCTGAATTTTACTAGACTGAGCATTGCGTTTAACGCGCCAAGACGTCTAATAGTATATCACATTACTAGGACTGTAAAATCATTTCTCATGAGTGTGAGGGTTGTGGTCCTCGGCTTCGCCTCGAACCATAATCACACGAGTGAGGAAAATGATTTTACGTCTGAGTAATGTACGATATTTTACATTACGAGTACGGTAAAGACACTTTTGTACCGTCGAGTGTTATGGTCAAGTGGACTTTACGGTACCGAGTAATGTAAACTTTACTAGACCCATGCTGCGATAAACGTGACCCACCCTATCGAAAAATGCGAAAAATTGCTTGAAAATATTACAACACGCGTCAAAAAAGTTAAAAATTAATTGAGGAGCGTTTTTCGAATGTCGTTTTGTTTTTGATGATCCTTTTTCTTTCTCGTATCCCTATGCAAACAGCTTCAACATTCATCCAACATCAAATCACGGACCCGCATCAGTAATGCCTAATACGTTAAATTCAATCCAAAAATAAATAGGTATTGATAATCTTGACCAAGATATAAAAAAATATATACTACTGAAAATTTAAAAACAAAAAAATGTTGGAATTGGTATTATAGAGTGTGTTAAAACTTTTGTTTTAATTTTAAAAGGTACATACAAATTTTAGTAGTAGTTTGTAAATTCTTAAAATTTATTATATTTAAAAAAAATGTTTATTTACTGTGTAATCCAATTTTCACTATACTCCTTGTATTTGCGAGACTTGTCATAAAATTATCATGTATTAATGATCGTTATAATTATAAACTGTTGAATTTAATTTTTTAGTAATTTATGATAACATACGAAATTGTTTCATCTTGGAACAATACTTTTACAAACTTTTTTTTATTGTTTCAGGGACTTAGTGATTATTAAGTTATATAGTTCATAATGAAATTTTATATAATGCATAAATAATTTTATTGAAAATGAATTATCATCAACCACTATTTTTTATCGTGTAATAAAGCATTACTTTATTGCTTCAATCATTACTCTTAATAACGTACAGTAGTAAAAATGATAACTCGAGAAATTAATGTATGTATACCCTGATGGGCGCACGAGAACCTTACACTGGGAAAACTGGAGAGCGATTGTAGCGCTGACGGTCAGAGTTTAAACCACTGCGCTAGACCAGCTCTGGAGACGGAGTAAAATCAACTCCGTCAGAACGGGCTAGGGCAATTCTCCTATAGGCGTTATTTAGGCTCCACATTCGGCGCCAATAAATGCACATTACGCACAGTCGACAGTACTCTGCTGATGTTTATCTTCGCGAGCGCGCACACGTGCATTATATTGTTTTTTTTTATTCACAGCGCAACTTAAAAGTTAAAAATAATTGTTCAAAGAAGAAGTGTGTGGTTTTTAAACACCGTGAGCAGCTTGGCGTACATTCGTGGCTTATCACATACATACACCACTGAGGAATACGCAAAGGTCAATATGTTGAACACAACAATAACAATAACACATTGAGAAACAGGTTTATTTTCATTTTTGATTTTATTTTTTTTATATGTTCTACGCAGATCGGAAATATGGACCATGACTATAATTTGAGTTTCAACACCTTGGCGTTTTCAAATTCAATTAATGAAATGCCAACATTTGACCGTGGTGCACTTGAATGCACAAATAGAAGGAGTAGTTTTTGATTTTTCATATCCATTGTTATTAAAAACCAAGTCTCAAAATATTTACCATTCGATGAAATATAATAAAATTAATCCTTTCATAACTCGTAAAAAATTTGTCGTTTTTGCACATAATATTGTACATTACAAAAAATGAATGTAAAAATGTTTTCAACATTCATCACTCATTGCAAATTATTAGATATTGCACACACACACACACACATCAGAACATACCAATAGATGACCTGCATTCCACAAACTATAGTTAATTTTCTAACTGACGTGATTTTATTGATGAATCATTTTAATTAAGAAACAAAACTGTTATTGATGTTTTAAGGCAAGACATGCATACCTCATAAAAGTTTGTTTGCTTCTTATTTTTTATAATTGAAAAAAATTTAGTTCATTTTTTTCAAATTTTCAAATATACTATATTCCATAAAATGTTTCATATATTGATTCATTGCATTTCATAATAATAGAGAATTTTCAAAACTGTACAATTCACATTTTAACCATTTCGTTTTCTTTGTTACGTAGATCAGTCTTTTTTGGCGACAATTTTGAACAAATTCGATGGAAAGTTTGCCACGGCATTGAAAAAAAAGGGAAATCCCGGATGGCGAAATATTTTATCACGTCTAGTGGTAATATCAGAATTTGAACGCACTTCGTGTTACAAGTATGTTTTCCGGCCCTCTCTGACAGTCTTTCCTCCAAATGTTTTATTTAGAGTTGTTAAAATAATAAACCTCTCTATCATGCAAAGTCGATGCGTTCCACTAGTTGAACTCATTGAATCAGTCAATGAAACGTAGATTTTTTCTTAACTTTTATTGCCGAACTTGAATTTTTAATAGGTTTTTTGAAAATTAAAAAAAAATACATCATTCAAAAATTAAAATGAGCTACAATATTTTTCTGGAACTTCCCTAGTAATTTTGAACCTCATAAAAACTTTATAAGAAGATGAAATTTCTTGTGAAAAATCGTTAAAAAAAATTTTATCAGATTTTTCTTTATAAAATTTTTTCGAATAATTTTGTATAAGAAATATCAGTTTTTTTTAAAGTTTTTATAGTGTCAATTTATAGAAAACTGATTTCTTATAAGATTTTAATAAGGTTGACTTTATAAGAAATGGATTCTTATGAAAAATTTTTTTTTCTTATCAAGTTTTTATAAGTTTTAAGATTACTAGGGTTCAATCAAAATTTGACATATTAGATAATGAAGGTGTCAGTTTTTTAATTTCGACAAATTTTTTTGTTATTAGAATAACAGCTGAGAGATTCCATGGTCTAGCAAATGAAATAGTCACAGAATTTCAAGAGGAGACAAGTGACATTTGGTTTCTCCCAAGGACCGAAAAAATTAATCCATCCGGGAAACTTTATGAGAAATACAGGAATCTACGTCGCGAATTAATTAAGTGCGGCATTTTAGGGGGTGATCCAAACAATCCAACAGAATCGGATGATAGTACGTTAAAAATTTTATATGTCTATGAGCCTGTTAATGTAATTCTAATGTAAATTTACTCTGTGTACAGTCAAAGTTGTTCGAGAAGAACTAAGTTGGTACTAGCACAATTCTGGACCAAGTCACCTCTTTTTACCAAAATGGACAACTGACTTCACAAGGAGGGCATTCTGCTGCAAGAAATGAAAAATTCGCGAGATTTTCGATTTTTTCGTCGCTTTGAAAAATGAAGAAGGATATTCACTGGTAACTATGAGCATTATTTAATTTGAATATAATAATAATATAACTTTCTAACGTATGATTTTCAAAATTGATAAAAAATAGCTGCTAATATTAGACATGATTTTTTATAAATATGAAAAGAAAAATTATTTGCATTAAATTTCACACAAAAAATTGTATTTCTGTTTCCGAAAAAAATATGACTTGTTATTTCATAAAACAACCGCTAAAACCAAAAATGAAACTATGAGCAGAATATAATAAAATGATATGTAATAACATTTAAATATTATGAAACAATACAATAATATATTACATAATATAATTCATCGTTATGTAATACTATGAAAATGAATTATGATTTGTATATCATCATACTATAATAAAATTGTATCATTTATATGAAATAATATGTGTATAAGAATATATAGTGCATAATATAAGGATGTGCATTATTTAATTGGTATATAATATTAATATAACTTTTTAATGTATGATTTGCAAAATTGATAAAAAATGTGCTTATATGTGACATGATTTCTTATAAATACAAAAGTAAAAATATTTGCATCGAATTTCACGAAAACATTGTATTTCTGTTTTCGTACAAAAACATGGCTATTGATAATTCGTGAAACAACTGCTATAACTAATAATAAAACCATCAGAAGAATATAATGTAATTATATACGGAACATGAAATTATTCGAAACAAATATAATTATATATTATATGTTATAATTCATTCATCATAATATTATAAAATAATGTAATTGTAGTATGTAGAGTAATATATGTATTATATAAAAAATATATGCATAAGAATATACTTATAAGATATTATGATATAATATAATAAAATATCTTCGATTTATTTTAGCTGGAAATAGACTTTGGCTTGAAGTATCCTGATTATACTGATGTTTTTATCGGCAACTGGATAAAATCATCCGATAGAATTATTGCAGTGTCCAAAAATAGGAAAAAAGATAAGAGAATTAAAACGCTCTTGGAAGCACATGCCAATCTTTTGAATATAGGTACATTTATTACCTAACTTTCGCTTTAAACATTGTGCCAAGTATAGTTGAAATAATAGTCTTTATAATTGTTCTTCTTGATTCAGAGAAAAAAACATCGGTCGCTCTTTTGCTGCTTCCAGCATTGCTGGGAACAGCAACAACCAAAGACAAAAGAAAGGCTCACTGGAGACCGACTGTGAATGACGTTCAGGAATCTTTTGTGATACACGCTGATGTAAGTTTTTCAACTATTTGAAGGCAATGCTACTCGAAATCACAAGTGTATGTTACTTATGAATCTGTTTTTTTTTAGAGCGAAGACAAGCTTGCCCAAATTCTAGGGAAAAAGGATGAATTGTACTCATCACTCGAATTGCAACGATGCCCTGTAGCGGCAATCGCTCGGAGTCTGGAGGCACCAGAGAAGTCGGTGGCAGTGATTGACAACACGTTTTACTACCTCGAAACTCCGTTGAAAGCCGTGGATGTCGCCTTCAAAGCCTACCACGGGCTCTCAGCTGAGTATCCAATAGAAGGAAAACACGTCTGGACATTTCTGGAAAGCCAGGTTTACAAGATTTCAGACAAAGTCGTGATGCAGTCCTCAAAATCTTTGATTGCTGATTTGAAGAGCGTTGTCAGTGAGATGCCTGTTTAAAAATGTTTAAGACATGTATTTCTTAATTTTTTACTAAATTGTTTTTTCTCTTTGATATAAAGTCTGTTTTTATATTGCGATCATAATGTCGATTCCACAAGAACCAAAACTAATTGAAGTCACCGCGCAATTTTTGAATTCATTGCATGGAGAAAGTCATCTCCAACTAGGTCAAATTCAAGCCATAGTAACTAAGTTTTCATCATACATTTCGAATGTTTATGTGCCTTTCTTGAAAGAAAAGTTCACAACATGTGATACAACTGTGAACAGCAAAGAAGATCATTTAAAAGTTGTAGAGCAAATTCTTACTGAAAATTTATCACCTTTTGAAACATTCTCAACAGAATTTAAAAGATTAAAGATACTTCATGAACGTGGCATGTTTTAAAATCTCATTCACTACACTCTAGGGTACAGAATAGAAATTCCATCCAACAAAAACTCATTTGTAACCAAATTCCATCCAGTTCATGCTCATTTCATACCCCTCAAACAAACATTATTCGCAGCTCTTAGTGAAGAGGAATTTTTAAGTAACATTCTTTCGTATAGAGAAGAGCTTCTTGAAGATAAAATCAATGTGAGAAATGTAATTCAGGCGGAACAATGGCAACGTAGAATGAAAAGTCACGGTGATAAACTCGTTTTGCCTTTGACACTTTATCATGATGATCTTGAAACTGGGAACGCGTTAAGGTCACACGCGGGGAAAAACTCGATTGGGGTTGTTTATGCAACAATTTCATGTTTACCACCACAGTATGCCTCCAAGTTATCGTACATTTATACCGTACTACTTTTTAGGGCACATGACAGAAAAGAATTTGGAACCTACATGACATTCAAATTCTTGATTGATGAGTTGAACGAGTTGAGTTCGGAAGGGATTCAGATAGAAATTCGCGGAAAAACGATACGAATTTTTTTGAATTAGTGTTCATAGTGGGAGATAACTTGGGATTGAATGGTATAATGGGATTTGTTGAAAGCCTTTCCGCGAACTACTGTTGTCGATTTTGCCGAATTACAAAAGTAGAACGTAAATTATCGTACGTGGAAGATAGGTCTCACCGTCGGACAGAAATAAATTACACTGAAGATGTATTGATGAATAGCGTAGAGACTACGGGAATTAAGGAGTGGTGCGTTTGGAATAGTGTTGAAAATTACTCCAACTGGGAAAATCAAGTTGTCGATGGCATGCACGATTTTTCAGAAGAGGTTTGCGCTTACACATTACAAGGGATAATGAATATTTTAGTAAATGAAAAGTTAACAACGATCGCCGAAATAAATTGCAGCATGAAATCTCTGCATGTTAAAAAATTGGGGGAGTGCAATATTCCAAGTGTTAGAGAACATGGTTCAATCAAAATGTCTGCAGCGGAGACTTTGTGCTTCTGCCGATATTTTGGTTATATAATGTCCGACATAATCCCTGAAGGTCATCCATGTTGGGATTTGTACATAGTGTTGAGCAAAATTGGGGACATTATTACCTCGCCGATGCTTTCGCATGGCAAGGCAAAACAAATGGCAGTGCTTGTTTCGGAACATAACTACTTGTACGTGAAACTCATTGGACCTTTGAAACCGAAGATGCATTTCCTTCTTCATGACAGTGAGACGATTTTGTTATTTGGTCCAGCTACGCAATACAGTTCGATGCGCTTTGAATCAAAACATCGCGAAATAAAAGCGATTTCAAATCGTCTTGCGGGCTCGATAAATATAACAAAATCTCTTGCTGTAAGTATGCGATTAAAGATCGCTCATGAAATTACAACAGTAGATCCTGACATTATCTTTGGCTCTATTGTCAAAACTAACTTGGTGGAAAAATAACCAGGGCAGTACAAATTGCAGGAACGAGTTTTTTATTCCTGGGTAATTGCACATGGAACAAAATTCAAAACAGGGGATTATATAGTGCTCGAATTACTTGATTGTGAATTGCCGAAATTTGGCACTATTGAATTAATTTTTTATTGTAATCGCACCATTTTCTTTTTGGCTTCTCCGTGTTACTCAAAATCATTTCATGAGCGATATAAATCTTACGAAATTAGCATAGGCATTGTTCGTGAGAAAAATTACATTGTGCCGTTCAACTACGTTCCCAATTCTTTCGTCTGTAAAAAAATTGAATACAAACGTCGTATGTTTTTATTTCCGCAGCATTTACTATAGGAATATGGTGCACACTTGTAACTGCAGAGGGTTGAAATAAAAAAAAACATCCTTCACTTACAAGTAGTGAAAAACAAAAATTTGTGCATTATTTTCGTTTATATTGTAATTGTTAACCTTTATATTAGGTAGTTTTATGAAAGTTAACATTTTTTGTACACTTATGTTTGGTAGGGCAATAAAAGTTATTATTGTGTTCATAATCACCAAAAACCTGCTATTTTTAATAAAAAGAACCCATGCATTTGTAGAAGAATTGTGTTTCGTGGGACAAAAAAAAATTACTGTGTTAAAATCACCATACCGTGTTTTTTTAAATAAAAAGAATCAATGGATTTTTGGAACAATTACGTTTGGTGTAACCAAAAAAATTATTATTATGTTAAAGATCGCCAAAAGCCTGTTTTTTTTTTAATAAAAAGGAACCATACATTTTAAAAACAATCATGTTTGGTAAGACAATAACAATTATTACTGTGTTTGAAATCACCAGAAACCTTTTAATTGTACATAAAAAAAAAACATATATTTTTATAACAATGATGTTTGGTGGAAAAAAAGTAACTGTGTTTAAAATCACCAAAACCTGCCAATTTTAAATAAAAAGAACCCATATATTTTTAAAACAATAATGTTCGGTAAGACAATAAAAGGTATGATTGTGTTCAAAAACACCAAAAACTTTTTAATTTCAAATAAAAAGAATCCATATACTTTTACAACAATTACGTGTGGTGGGATCAAAAAAATTATCATTGTGTTTTAAAACACCAAAAACCTGTTTTTTTTTTTTTCAAATAACCCTTACATTTTTGGAACAATTAAGTGCGGTAGGGCATGCAAATTATTATTGTGTTCACAATCGCCGAAAACCTGTGATTTTTAATAAAAAGAACCTACACATTTATATTCTATGGCGGGCTAAAACATAACTCGCAACGTCATTAGAGTACGGTTGAGCTGAAAACAGCGTAGACTCAATCCCGAAATCGAAGTTGATTCTACTCCGTCAGCCGGTGCTGAATTCACGCTTTCGACCAAGATCGGAACTACTCGTGCGTGCGCACAGCGCTGACGCCGAATTCCCTACTCCGACCGACGGAGTAGAAAGGACTATGATTCCGCGCAGACTCGACTCTTTTCGGAGCTACGTTTACTCCGCAATTTTCCCAGTGTGATTTAGGGTCATGCGCTGGCGCTGCAAAAACGCTTGTAGTGCCTGAGACATGAAAAACTATATTTAATATAAAAAAGTCATAAAAACTATAGGAAAAATTTTTTAAAAACATCCAGAAAGTGTGAAAACATTCTGAAAAATATGAAACACCCAATAAATCATTAAAAGCTCCTTGTTATTGTTGAGAAATCAAAATCATGAACGTGAAAATTTGGAAACGTAAAAAACGTTTGGAGCACCGCTAAAGTTAAAGAAAAAAGAATTGAATATTAACATTTCCGAATAACTACAGAAAAAGTACAAAAGGTAACCAAAAAATACAAAAAATTTTTTAAGCTCTTAATCGATTCATTACATTACACAGAAAAGTAAAAAAAATTTCGCACATCTGAAATATCAATGTAACTGCAAAACAAAGACCAAAACTTCAAAAAACTTCATAAAAAACTGAAGACTTTATTAAGCTGAAACGCTACAAGAAAACTTTTATAAGAAAACTGGAAACAACAAAAAGCAGCTAGAATTCTGAAAGCTGCATCAAGGTCCGGAAAACCTCAACACACGATACAAAAGCTACGAAAAACTTCATATGATAACAAAATAACAACAAACAACTAAAATATTCGGAAAAGTAAGACAGTATTACCAAAAACTATTCAAAAATTAAATGTTTCATAATTGAAAAAATGATGCTCACGTTTTTGGATACTAGAAATTAAACTACAGGAACTGACGAAGAGATGCTTACAACGACTAAAAAATTCCGAAACGAATCTAGAAAATAACAAAGAAGAACTATCGTAAACTGGAAAGTTGATTAGGGATATCAAAAATTTTCAGGAATTCTAAACATCATAAAAAAAAGTTTCTCACCACCCATCGCATTCACAGTTCCTTCAAAATTATGTCAGTAGATAGGCTAGGGGGCTATCGCCCCCCCTCCACTCCTCGACCCATCGCGAGTCTAAAAATGATTAATCTTTCGAGGTGCATACTCAATTTTTTCTCATACCTGCGCCAAAAAGCCACATTTATTCCGCTATTATGTGTGAACAAATGCCTTTTTTTAAGAGTAGTCGCAAACTGCAGGGACATGTGCCTATTTTTACTCTCAAAGGAGTTATTTCCCAAACAACCGGGCACGATTTGCGAGAAAAATAACTAAACAACTCCCAAGGGAAAACAAATTTATTCGGTTTTGCTATCCGAATTAAGATTTATCGACATTTCCGAGAAAAAATTCCTGGTTACACTGGGAGCGAACCCAGGACCTCCACTTTCCGGGCGAGTGCTCTAACACTGAGCTATGAAACCATTAGATTTTTATCTCGGAAATATTGATGTCAGTTTCATTCAAATCTTATCATTCGAGAAAAACTCCTCAAATTTCGTCATTACAAATTCCATTTTTATCATCAAACTCGGCTCCTTGTTTTGGAACAGTCTCAATTTGGATGGCAAAACCGAATAAATTTGTTTTCAATGTAATTTTCGGCCATCGTTAAAAATTAATGTTATAACTTCCAAGGGAGCTGTTCGGGAAATTAGTCCCTTGGGAGTAAACATAGAACCCGCGTCCCTGTATCATTTCGCGAATTCACCTCAAAACGTAACATTTGTCTACACATATCACGGAACTAATATTGCTTTTTTTGCGCAGATAAGGGAAAAAATAAAGTATGCTACATGGGAGAAAGTGATTCTGACTCATTTGCTAGACTCATTTCATTGGAACAGAAATATCTATTGTTCCCGCATGGAGTAAAACATGTTTTTAGCATAGCCATTTAGCGAAAAAACGCGTTTTTCTCTCCCGCAGGAATAAAAACTTTACAGAGTTAATATTCAAATCGATATACAACACATTTTCATAAGCCATTTTACAAGTATTAGAAGAAACCGAATTGAAGGCTGAATTTTCCTCTATTTTGGTCCCATTTATGCTGATCAAGTAATGAAAATCGTTGCTGAACTATTTTGTCTGTCATGTTTTCAGGGATTCTGTTACAGTACTAGTACGATTATTACTACTTTATCGTACCGATTCACGGTACTTCAACATCATACCCTACTTGTACTGTATAATATCGTACATTACTTGGACGTGAAATCATTTTGTCACTCATGTAATTGTAGAAAATAGTTCTATCGTCCTAGTGATGTAATAAACAATTTTTTACGTAAATAAGAGCTTTCACCTTTTCCATAAAGACTTCCAAGATTCGTGTTAGTCGTTATTTAATGTATTATTCTATAAATATTTAAATTTGTGCACCGTTTTCTTTAATCTGCGTAGTTAGATGCTATTGTTTTACCTTTTGCTTTCAAACGTAGTTTACTTCGTGAAAAAAGAGCCTTTTAGTGTTGTTAATTTTTCATCATAAGAGTTATCTGTCATTTTTTATTCAAGAATAAAGCCAGACATGCATTGACGTTGTCTTACGAAATCTGTAGAAATGAACGTGTAATAAATTCTGACATTTACAAAATGAACCGAATTTTCCCCTTTTTTGCAGTGTACTTAAAGTGTCTTACCGGATAGATTCATTCAGAAACGGATTCGTCAATGGCAAAAATAGCAGGCAATGTCAGGTAATAGTCGGCAATAGTAGTAAATTGTTGTTAATACATCGAGCGAAAGAGAGAACGAAAGTTTCGAATTTGCAAATGACGCTCAATACACGGTTGCTAGGTTAACAAAGCGACCCGTAGCATTTAAAAAGACAATCGTAAAAAATCAATACTCGAAAAAGATTTATTTAATTCAAGGTTTCAAACAGCTTAACACATAAAAATTCAAAAACGGCTGATATTTACTGGTATCTTGTAAAATGCAAGGAAGGCAAATCTTTTTGCGTGGTTCACAAGGATGATTTACTTGTCATCAGAAAGGTCAGTGCTGAGGATAAAATTGATTTCTTATACAGCGGACATAAGTAGATAGGCTAGGGGGCTATCGCCCCCCCTCCACTCCTCGACCCATCGCGTCTGCGGCGGCGGCGTTCCGGGAGGTGGGGTGGGGGAACCATGCGCCTATCACGTCCCATCACGTGACTCCCCCGCCCCGCGGTCCCCTCGCAGGCCCCTTTCCCCTCGTCGGTAATGTAGAATTTCAAGATGTCTGCGGTTGGTGAAACAGGAGCGTGTCTACTATCAGTAAGGTTGGGGTGTGGTCGATAATACGTTCTATCGGTAATATCTCCTGTCCATAACACCTTTTTTTTCTTTTTCCTTTTTTATTTTTTTGTTTTTTTGTTTGTTTTGTTTTCGTTTTTTTTTGTTTTTGTTTTTTTTGTTTTTTGTTTTTTTTTGTTTTGTTTTTCCCGCCCCTCATCATTTCTCGCCCCTCACCATTTCCGTGGTTTTTCAATGATTTTCCAGGTTTTTCCCCGATTTTTCCGGGGTTTTCCGCGAATTTGCGCAATTTTCCCGCGAATTTCCTAGAATTTTTCCTAGATTTTTCCCTGAATGTTCACGGATTTTCCGCAGTTTTCCCAGATTTTTTTGGAATATTTGCGATTTCTCGCTAATTTAATGCAAGTTGTCTCAAAATTTCCTGGAATTTTCCACGAATTTTCCGCGATTTCAACGGTTTTCCAATCCTTCATCGCAATTTTCTACCCCTTTTCCGTTGGTTTTTGCAAACTTTTTCTACCCCTTATCGCGGATTTCCTCCCTTCAAAACAAGATGGTGGACAGAATAAATTGAAAACAAAATGACGGTTTGCTAGGCATGATGGCAAACAGAATAAATTAAAACGAAAATAGCGGACTTATGAAGATCGAAATACTTACCTTTGATATATTTTTCCCCAGAGTCGGAACGTTGATAGCACTTACACGCACACTCACACACGCATACACATACCCATGCAAATTAATACACAGAAATTTTACATTTTACAAAGGGCCCCACCCCGCCCTTTGTTGTGGAGCACAACCAGCTAATTGCTCCTCCATTTTTATTGTTCAGTCTTTTACAATTGTTCTTACAAAAACTCACAAGCATTGAATTTACCACCAAGGAATCGGAAACTGACTGTTAGCTCTGACTTCACAGCGTCGACAAGTTTTTGAAGCTGATCCGAATCCTCTTGTAATGATTTGCCAAGCCTTGCCGGGAGAATAATCACGAATTCCGTATCCAGAGTGATGAGGAATTTCGATCTATACTTGGTTGTAACGGAGCGAATGTTGGTGACGGTGTAACTTTTATTGAGTTCTAACTCGATAATTTTACGCGTTGGCAGAAAATTCTCTACACGAGCTATTTTGTTCAGCTTCGAGAAGTCCATGTTGCTTGATAAATATTTTTCTTAAGACTGACGCTCTACCGCTCGCGCATCCGTATTTCAAGGATTATTTGACCTTGAAAATCTATTGCGCAGTTTCGAAAGTGATGACGTCACTTCGACAAGTTTAAACAAGTCGCCGGAAACGATTACATCATCACATTACTAAGCTATGACATTATCATCTATTCATTTAACCTTGAAAGTATATTACGCAGTTACTTAAGCGCTGACGTCACCTCAACAAGTTTAAACACATCGCCGGAAACGATTACATTCTGGATTGATGACGCCATCATTCAACCTTGAACGATCTATTACGCAGTTTTAAGATATATTTTTAGAAAGTTTATCTCCAACTATGTGGATACAAACAGAAGATTGTCCTAACACTATACGCAATTGAGTTTTGTTCTTTTTTTATTTCTTTTTTTTCAATTTTTTTTTTAATTTTTATTTTTTTATTTATTATTATTTCTCTTTCTTCAAACGTTACACAATTTTTTACTTACATCTATTACAAGTTTTTCGCAATGGTGGTGGTCCGTCCGGGATGTCACCGATATAATCAGAGTTCCAATGTTAATCACAACGCGTCCAGGCAATAAATTCCTCATCTTCTTGCAATGCTAGCGGAAGCTCATTCCATGCATTGCTTATGTAGTTTGCTTGAAAGTTTAGAAGGTATTCTCGAGGTAGAAGAGCGATATCTTCGGAATCCAACTCATTGATCCCGTTTACGAAAGAGAGTAACGTAAATGATCTTCTCATCGATGGTGTATCCCCGAATTTCTCCGTCAACCATATTTTGAGTCGACGTGCGTTTTCTGCGGCGCAGTGATGATCATAGACAGGTCGATGATAATTGTTAAATCGACATGCGGAGACGCGCAGCTTGTCGAGTGAAGGACAGCCCATTTCCTGCAGGTCAATTATGTTGACCGAGTCCAGATGATTTTGCAACCATTTTTTCTTATCCACTCCTTTGACGAATACGAAACTGGAGTCGATCAGTTGATCCTGCAGCTCTTGATTGAGTTCATCGTATAACACGTCTCCAGAGTTCCAAGGAATGCCGTGATAATTACGTGTCAACCACAAGTTGGTTGCCCGCGCTTTTGATGACAAACCATGCCAGGCACATGGTGGCTTGAACAGCGTCGTGACCGCATCAGCGTAGGGCTCAAGCCTTAAAACTGCAAGCTCCTTGACAACAAAGGTTTTTTGTATGGAGAAGCCCTGGATGTCGACGACGTACTTCATCTTGATGTACTGATGCTCTCCGACAACTCCATCGCCTTTTACATCTTTTCCCCCACCACCGGCACTACCAACTACTTGAATCTCTCATACTTGACGTCCGACTTTTTATCATCATCCTTTTCCTTTTTGTCCGACACAGGTTTATATTTATCCGACATTTTATCTTTGGACAAAAGACATCGACGATCATCGGTTAACCTATCCATCGCGACTGACGATTAATCAAGTTTGAACATTAATATATATGTAACCTAACCTTTTTATGTTGATTTTCACACACACACACACTCATACATTTTATAGTTTTCTAACAACGCCGCTGATTGGTTGATACTCGACAATTTTATCATGTATAATAAGACAGTACGCCGCAGTTGCGGCGGGAAAAGCTGCTACTGATTCAAATTCGAGACGAACATCAACAGGTCCAGTAATCAATGAATCGTTTTGCTTTGCACAATCAATAATCACAAGAGGTGCATTCTCTTTAAATTAAGTTTTTGTCAGCAATGAAGCATTTTTCGTTCCATAATACGATTATTGAAAATTTGCAAACATTTCATACAACGTCGCAAACTGGTTTCGTTGAAAATCAATATTAAGATTTGTGTAAGGATAACACTGGGAATTTAGGTGCAATTTCATATCGCGCAAATTACACGTATCAAAATTACTCATGTTTCCGGTTCTAACATTCTTTCTACCAGCTTGGAATCCAACGATAACATATCTTGGTTTTTCCAACTGTGTCGAAGTTTTAACGCTCCACACATGCTTAGTCGTTTGCGGCAACAGAGGATATTCGTAAAGTTCCCAGCTTCGGAAACTCATGGCGATGGTTGGATCCGTTGAGATGTAGTTCAGCATACGAATTTTCTCCACATCGGAAACTTTGACGTACGGAATCAGCCATTCCAATTTACTGATTGTTATCTTGTATTGTTCATCGTTCGCAGCTTGCTGTAGGATGGCGTTCACGTCGGTGTTGGCTCGGAGTATGATGAGTTCATGCTTGGCGTTGACAATCACTCGCTGATAGTCTTCGGCGAATCCAAAGATGAAATCCAGAGGAATGCATAAATCGAAATATCCATTGTTGTTGATCAATTGTCTGGGATCGTCAACGATCCATCCAGCATTTTCCATGAGATCTTTTTAGTTAGGGTTTTGCGAAACATAGGCTTTCATTGTAGTTGTCAGACCAACGTTTTTCACCCTCTCGATCTCAATAGCAATGAGCTCGTAACGAATCTCTTCGAATAAGTGAGCTATACCATTGGTTATTATAGACGTATGCTCGACATTGGCTACGCCGTCAGCTTTCGTTAAACGTCCATGAGTATGCAGCGAGCTCTTGCTCGGCAACATGTATGAGTCCTGATTCTGGATACTGATACGAATCTCATCGTTATCGTTGTACGTTGACGATGCGTACGGCTGATGCGCGTGCACTTCGTACTGTGCTATCGTCTCGTCGAAGACGATCTTCTTTCCGACGGATAACATGGTATCAGGAAAATTAAGTAGCAAATTTTCTTTGGACTCTCAGACCGAGACTTTTCAGGAACTGAACGTTCTGTGGTGTGAGCTGTTGAAGAAGTCGACTTCGACTGATGATTTTTGGCCATGTTGCTGGACTTTTATACTCTTCGTAGACGATTCCCATTATTCACTTTTTACATGTAGTCGTATAGTGATAACTTCTCCTCGAAAATTCACTAGCTTTCCACATTGATCGACTATGCGCAGCTGCAGATGATGTATTGCCTGTACGGTGATCGGATGATAAACGACGTGCGTTGGCAGTTCGATGATCTTATATCCTGTCGGCACCACGGGAAAGAACTCGTGAATGGTATGCACTAGTCGGTCGTTTATATAGGCTCCTGTAGTGATGTTACACTCAACACGCAAGGCGTTGATAGTGAGTATCCTTACTGGTGTTTGTGATTCATGTTCCACGCTGACAGCAATGACAATTGGATGAAAACCCAAAAGTTTACCAATTAAATCTTTTGGTCGGAAATCGATTTGTTGATTACATTTGATTTCACTGCGAAGCGTGCTACTGTTCGCTCGTAACTGGAGTTCAATGCCTGTTAGCAGTACTTTTTTCAAAAAACTCTCGATGCTTTCCAACTCGTAACTTCCCGAAGGTACGAGGTGTGACAATTAAGTAATGAGACTGATTGTATTGCCGCGCTTGTGGTAAACCTGCGACCTTGAAATTTTTTTCCCCTTTCCCCGGCATCCTTCCCCTCTCCATTGATGTATTTACCGTCACTCTAGCTTGTTTAGTTCGCCTGCTACGTCGTGTTGAGTAGACGTGTGTTGGTGGTGCTCGTCACGAAAATGGAGAAACAAAATCTAGAGCAACGCGTCGCGATAAAATTTTGCGCCAGATTAGGCGAAACAGCTTCGGAAACGTACGCTGAAATTGTAAAAGTGCTTGGTGATAGTGCTCTTAGTCGTGCCCAGGTGTTTCGATGGCATAAAGAATTTAAGGACGGTCGTGAAAACGTGGAAGACGAGGCGCGGAGCGGGAGACCAGTCGAGGTGCGGACTGACGCGAATGCGCAGCGTGTGCGCGCCCTAATCCATGAAGATCGGCGTTTAACAGTTCGAATGTTGGCCTCGGAGCTGGGTAAGAACCGTGAAACAGTCAGACACATTTTAACCGACGATTTTGGGATGAAAAAGTTGTGAAGATGGTTCCAAAGAACCTTTCTGAGGAGCAAAAGCAGCATCGAATGAACGTTGCAGAAGACTGTTTGGAACAAGTGAAAAACGATCCCACGCTACTTGATCGAGTTATTACAGGCGATGAGAGCTGGTTTTTCCAATACAACCCGTAAACCAAACGCCAAAGCTCACAATGATTGTCTCCGCACGCCCCCCGCCCGAAAAAAGCTCGCATGAGCAAATCAAAGGTGAAAACGATGATCATTGCCTTTTTTGATAGCCGTGGAATCGTCCACAAAGAATTTGTTCCACCGGGGCAAACCATCAATCAAGTCTACTATTGCCAAGTACTCGAAAGATTGCAAAAACGAGTCAACAGGGTGCGCCCAGACATCTCTCGTAACTGGATCCTTCATCACGACAACGCGCCGTGCCACACCACCCTCAGAGTGTCCCAGTATTTGGCCTCTAAAGGGATCGCCGTGTGGCAACAGCCGCCTTATTCACCCGATATGGCACCCTGTGACTTTTTTTTGTTCCCTAGAACAAAATCGGTTGTCAAAGGAACCCATTTTGAGTCGATTACGGACATCCAAGCGGCCGTGACGAAGGTACTCGCGAACATCCCAGTCGAAGCGTTCCAGAAATGTTACGAAGCGTGGAAAACGCGCTGGAATCGTTGTATAGCTGCTCAAGGGGACTACTTTGAAGGGGATGGCAGAGTTGTAGAATAATTTTTAAATATACGGTTTTTATGGAATCAGTCTCATTACTTAATTGTCAAACCTCGTATAGTGATGACTGTATTGGCAACATAAAATTTATTGTTACCAACGTCAATGTTAGGTATTGAATTTAAAGTCAACAATTCGACTAACCCTAACGAATACTTTTTCTGGGGTGACAGTTCAATCGGCGGAAAGTAATTAGTCTCGAATGTAGATGATGTCCCCGAGAGTGTCAATGTCAGTGTATCCGCCATGACTGCTTGTTGCCGACTACTACATATTCACACACTATCGTTGCTTTTATCGAGTAAAAACTTGAGACACAAGTGACCACATATGAATTGATTATAGTTTTGATACTGATCACGATTGTATTTAATTACGCTACCGACACCAAAATATTTCACAAGTTCACGAGGTGGTTGTAAATTGCCAAAGCTATCAAAATAAACGATTTTATCACCGGTTTTCCTGTAGGCGACCCAAGAGAGAATGCCGGTAAAATACCTCCAATTTTGCTTGGAACAGGAAGTACACAAGGTATTCGAACTTTCTTTTTTCCACCAGCTTCCTTGACGGCCGCTCGTGCTGCTTTTAATGTCGAGTGTACAGAACCTGTAGCTTCAGCTGCTACTTTCGCTGCATCGATGACTTTTCTCAAGGGAATCCTTTTCTTTACCACCTTCCTTTCCTTTCTTGGCCAATTTCCTGGCTTTCTTCAGTCCCATTCCGAGTTTCCTCTTAACTCCCATGATGCTGGCTACACCAAGTGCGGCTGCTTTTTCACCAACTCCCGAATCCTTGACAAAAACACGTTCAATTGCACGTTTTGCTAGCAATTGATCAGCTTCGTGTCTTGCTAGTAGATTTTCACGATTTTTTGAGTACGTGATGTCGTGCTCCCTGCACGCTGAATCGAGAGGATTGATTCCACGATCCCCGCGTTCTAGCCTTTTAGCAAGTTTTGTGCCTGGTCCACAAAATTGATATCCTGGTATATGAAGTTCAACGGGGAGCTTGTTGATGAGGGTGTTGACGAGACCTCGTCCTCTCACAGCCATTGCTCGACTGAGCTCGCGACTATAAATACCCCGTATTTATAGGTTTTCGAATCAGTCGCACGCGCAGTCATGGAGTTTAAACAACAAATCGTTAGTTTACCCGTCACGAATTTCGACAGTGTGACAGAGAGAGAGAAAAAAATTAAACGTCACGGAAAGTTACTACCAAATACAGTTCGCGCTATAATTTGCGGTCCTTCAAATTGTGGTAAAACCAATACTCTGCTCTCACTTCTTACACATCTAAATGGATTGAGATTCGAGAACGTTTACATCTACTCGAAATCTCTAAATCAACTGAAATATCAGTATTTAAAAAAAATCATTCAACCGGTCAAAGGAGTAGGGTATTTTCCCTACAATGACA
This sequence comes from Platygaster robiniae, assembly GCA_028476575.1. NCBI lineage: Eukaryota > Metazoa > Arthropoda > Insecta > Hymenoptera > Platygastridae > Platygaster > Platygaster robiniae. The sequence goes on along the minus strand of CM052021.1, from coordinate 37,204,674 downwards.
ACGAAGAAGTCGTCAGTATCGAAAACGTCAATCCAAATTCGGTGATGATATTTGATGATGTTCCTTGCGAAAAACAAGACAATATTCGTGCATACTTTTGCATGGGGCGACATCGATATGTAGATACTAGTTTCTATCTCTGTCAGACTTACGCTCGTATACCAAAACATTTGGTAAGAGATAATGCTAATATGCTCGTACTGTTTCGCCAAGATGATATGAACTTAAACATGTATATGACGATCATGTAAACACTGACATGACGTTTACACAGTTTCGGGATTTATGCGCAACATGTTGGGATAACAAGTATGGTTTTGTCGTCATTGACAAGGATAGCGATATAAATCAAGGTCGATATAGAAGAGGGTTTGACTGCTTCTATAAATTAAAGTGACTCCAAGCTTGCGCCATTAGTATCACCTGAACTGTGACAGAGGTGACACCATGGAGCGAAAAGATGTACTACATCACATCGTACAAGCTAGCGAAGCCATTCGCCGCAAACATCGTTTGCTGAAACGTGGAAAAGCTGCCGTGGAGACGTCGGTGCGAGAAGTGTTTAAGCCCATCATCGATCCACTTCAGTCATTGGCTATAAAACCAATAGATCTGAAGATTGAATCTGTCAAAAAAGAAGAAGTAAAAGAAGAAGAACCAACGTTTGAAGAAGATGAACCACATAGTGCAGATTTCGAGAGCTTCAGTCAAACCATCGGTGCCCAAACATTCGCGCCAAGTTTTGTCAGTTCCCCAGCTCCTGTTGACCCTCTGAATAAATATTTGAACATGTTAAAAAACAAGAATCAACGAAAGAATCTCGACATGCAGTATGGAGTACGATCGTTGGAAACTGGATTGTTCATTGGAAACGCTCCAATCAGTTTCACGGAAAACACTATTCAAGTAGGGGCTGAGGAATTTGAGAAAACACCAGGGCTTATCGAACTTTTGTTTAAGAAAATACCAAACAGTTCAATTGTAACTAAAGTCGATGTGGAGCATTATAGACAAATCATCCATCAAACGAGTGCAGATAGAAAATATTATCAACCTGACTCGAGTCTGCGCGGTGGTGGTAAAGATCTAAAGTACCTCACATACATTGCCGACAAGAAAGTTGGCACAGGAGCTTACAACGTGGTAAATCGTGAACGTGATATTGATTATGTTCATTGGAATGATCCTAACGAACTCGTCGAGCGCTTGCGACTCATACTAGCATCTCAAGAGGCTGGCAACACCAGTCATACCAACGAGATAAACTCAATCATCGAAGAACTGAGAGAATCTGACATTATATATTAAGCAACATGGTGCATGAAGCGTTATTCGCAAAGTGGACAATGGCGAGTGTGGAAGTTTTCGGACGACAACTAACGAGGGGTCAAGGACTTAGTGGCCCTCCTGATATTGGATTCCAATTGACTCCTGATGAAAACTATGATATGATGGGAAAAAGGTTATGCAACGTTGGTGAAGCAGAGTCGACTACAGATGCAGCAAACCTCGAAGAAGTCACCAGAATTGTTAGAGAAGAACTTCAATCACTGCAATATGTGATGGACACTGTGACTGACAATTTGACAAAATCGTTGGAATCTTTAGCTGCCACATATCAAAAACATGTGGATGACAATTCAGCAATTATTTTGAGAATTGGGAATCGATTGAAACGTATCGAGAAGGAAGTATTTGACGACGTCACTCCTCAGAAAGATGTCTATGAATAAAAGCAAGGGTTGAAACTCGTAACACTCATCGTCATCCCGAACGTCGAAGAGATGGATGTGAAAAAAGCTCTCGTAAAAGAACTTCATAAACCCGTGAGAAGAAATTATCGTCGTCGCCATGTTGATATGCGAGGATTGGATGAAACTTGGCAAGCTGATCTCGTCGATATGATTACGTATGCGGACAAAGGCTACAAGTTCCTGCTTACCGTCATCGATGTCTTCTCCAAGTATGCATGGGCCATTCCTCTAAAATCTAAAAATGGTCCTGACGTCACCGCTGCTATGAAGACTGTACTCAAGGATCGTCAACCCAAGAATCTACACGTCGATCAAGGCAAAGAGTTTTACAACAAGGACTTCAAAGCGCTCATGAAGCACCATGAAATCAACATGTACTCTACATTCAGCGGCATGAAAGCATCCATCTGCGAACGTTTCAACCGCACTTTGAAAAGCAAGATGTGGAAAAGATTCTCACTCCAAGAACATAACAAATGGATTGACATCCTACCTGAATTGATGTCAAGCTACAACGCTACTAAACATCGTACTATCAAGATGAAGCTAAAAGATGTTACTGCATCTGATGAAAAACGTTTGCTCCGTGAAATTTATCATACCAAGGATCAGCAAGAGAAGCGTAAATTCAATATTGGTGACAAAGTCCGGATCAGAAAGTATAAACATGTCTTCGAGAAAGGATATACGCCCAATTGGACAACGGAAATATTTTCCATAGTTGCTGTGAAACCATCGCATCCAACGACGTACAAACTCAAACACTACCAAGATCAACCCATCGATGGAAGATTTTACACCGAGGAACTCGCTAAAGTGAAACATCCTGATGTATATCTCGTGGACAAAGTGTTACGAAAGCGTGGAAACAAACTATATGTAAAATAGTTGGGATTTAATAATACCCACAATAGTTGGATTATTAAAACAGACATGTAGATAAAAAATTGTTTTATTCATTTCCGCACCACCAGAGTCCACATGGGGTGGTAGAATATGTGGCGCGTTTTTGGTAACGTGGTATCCCCAGTAGGCCTAATCCACGATAGTTGCATTATTTAATGCAACTGACTGTACATATTTATATTTGCGTACATATTTACATATATACATTATTCATATAAACGCAGACATAAACGCTCGTTTATTTACAAACATAATCTATTCGAGCTCCATTAATTCAGGTATTTTGTAATGGCCGTGTGCCAAAGTGTCCGTTGTATCTGACAAAATAAAACGTTTGTCATCAAACGGATTTAATGCGAGTTTATTTTGCTCGATTGTCTGGATTGCATGGAGGTGTGAACGAAACAGTCGTTGGGAGCAGAATCTTGTAACTTCGTTCTTCAAACAATATACATAGTCCATTAAATCCAGCGTTTTCGCGGCAACTGACATTTTGACAGCTTTGGCTCATTTAATTCTATCCTCGCCTTCAACACGTAAACTATACATTTTACTTCGTAGACCGAAAAATTCTGTAATGATTTTCTCATTACACTCATCTTTCATGAGACTCACGACTTTTTTGTTGAGCTGTTGAATTCCAAATTGGTTGTCCAGGGGGTAATCTGAAGTATCGAAATGTTCTGCATGGTCCATCATCAACGTATATGGATTGAGATTTTGAATTTCGTAGATAAGACTGTCAGTATCACAATTGTTCAACTTTTTAAAAAACATCATCTAGTAACGCGTCAAAATAACGATCACGGGAAAATTAATGTTTTTCAACCAAAAAAAACTAATCACTAAATACCACAACAATTGTTCAAAAGCACTATCAAACAACTAGTCAATAGAACTTTTGCGAGAGAACTAATGTTTGCCAAGTGTCACAGTATGCATCGCGCTACGGTATCGCACTACAATGTCGCGCTACGGTGTCGGGCTATGGTGTCGCGCTACGGTGTCGCGCTATGGTGTCGCGCTACAGTGTCGCGCTACTATGACCCGTGACGATTTCGCGTTATGGTTTGAAAGTGTAAACTTCGAAACGTTCTGAATCAGACTTCTGATCCCAGTTTGAAAATTCGCAACTTATATACTTTGAATTGATTCATTTCTTATTGAAATTTTATGCTAAATTATGTTTTCTATTCTTTAAATTTCCATATTGACTGATCCTTCTTTTTTCAAAACTTTCAGAGTTCATAGTTTCGTAATAAACATTCAAGGTTCTATTTCATAATATATTTCTTATTTCATATTCTAATTTTCGGTACGTAAAATAGGCTAAGAGCAAATTGATGTTTCCTGTTCCATGAATTCAAAAGAAAAGCTGTCATTTCTATTTCTTATATAACATTCGAAAAATAGATTACTTAATAGAATTTCAAAGTTATATTCGCATAATTTTTTCAACTGCTTGAAAACATGTTTTCTCTTCTTTGAATTTACATACTGTATGAAACTTATTTTTTTCCAAACTTTTAGAGTCGTTAGTCACGTAATAAATATTCAAGGTTCTATTTCATAATAAATTTCTCATTTCATATTATTATTTTTGACGCATGAAATACACTTAAAGCAAAGTTAAATTCACATTTTACTGAATTTTAAATATAAGCCGCCATTTCTACTTTTTATCTAACGCCTAAAGTGATAGATCACGTAACAGAATTTCGAAGTAATATTAACGTAATTTAATTCACAGCAAAAAATAAATCAATATTTTTTTCTTTAAAAATGAATGCGTTCAAACTCGATGGAAATTTTTCATCGAGAGTAACAGATCTGCGTAAGTGAATTTATAACGAATTTCGTGAAATTTGAATATGCTTTTAAGACTTCGCGGATGATATCATGGAAACAGTCTTTTATGACTATTCCGAACTTGATCAATGTATTGACATATCTTATACCGTTTCCTGTTTTCTATCGTTGCATTCTTCAGCAACATAAATGGATTATCTTCGATTCTACTTTTACTTTCTTCTCGACACATGTGCTACATCGCATCACGTTGGATTTACGGAATATATTAATTTACTCGGCGTCTAGAAGGCAAGCGTTTGTTATCGAGACATTAATCGCTCTTTCAAAATACATTTGTTTTAAAAAGTGAACGCTCGCATCGATCGCTTTCCTTGAAAATCAGAAAAAGTGATTGAGGTAATAAGAGAACACGCTTCAAACTAATTTCGAAAGAACACAGATTTTTAGAAGTTGGATAAAACTATAATTCATGAATATGATGTAAGCAATCTTCTTTTTTCTAATTAGAAACTTTTGAGAGTGAGGAATTAGAGGTCATTTTTCGAAAGCATTAGACTGCCCTACAAAATTTGACTATATAAAGTGATGCTAGCTGAAATGAAATCAGTCACGGCTTTATCATGAGATTCTAGAGTAAACAAAACGTTACCCATGAAGAAGTGATGGGATATTATAAATTAAATTTAATCAGTCGACGTGAGTTTCCAGTCAGATTTGGACGAAGTTTGGCTGCAGTGAAAGTTTACCTTATGCAGAGGAGTTGTGAAGAAGGTGAAAATTTCAGTCAATGGTAAGTCGTTGTTTATTCAATTTTCAGTGTTTACAATTTTGTTTTGTCGATATTTTTTGATTATTGTGAATTGCTTAGGGGACAGTCAGGTGGAGTGGGAAGTGTTTTAATGATGTCACATAAAATGCAAAAGAATATTTTTTTTTTTAATATTTCAAAACTGTATCGTGGAGAGAAAGTTCATTGATTAAAAAAATATTAACATTTCCTGTCCAACCGACTTCCCACTCCACCCGACTTTCCCCTACATATTGAGTATATGATTAAAAAACTTCATTTATATTGTTTAGAATTTTACTTTATAATAATGATTATTAATTATATTCGAAGATTATTTATTCAATGAATGTAATTTTTATAAATTGTTATTTACCAAGTTCTTTGTGATGATTCTTACAAGTATCGAGACACATTCAAAAACTTAGATCTAACCTTCCAAAAGACAGCCGTAGACGCATACTATATAGGAATGGAGGATACGAGGGTAGCACTGCAGCAGTTCATGGATGAAACAACTGCAGCTACAAGTCGGAAAGACGATAGACATAATAAGGATGACATCCTAAGGAGGAAGTCCAAAAGAATAGAAAAAAGGAAAAGCAAACAACCGTACAGAAAGTGAAATTGTTTTCACTAATTAAGATTATGTCAATTTGAAGAAAAAATGTAATTTCAAATAAATGATGTCAAAATTGTTCAAAGAAATTGTTTTTTACTTATGACGTTAAATCTCCCTATCCCTCTAAGATAATTTAATTTAAATATATACCGACCATAAATAAGATGTAAGTTATCAATAATGTCGACATCTACCTTAGCGACACTCAGTACATTATAGGCATCTACCTTACCGACACTCAGTACACCGGGGACTTGTTTAAACTTGTCGAAGTGACGTCATCACTTTCGAAACTGTGCAATAGATTTTCAAGGTCAAATAATCCTTGAAATACGGATGCGCGAGCGGTAGAGCGTCAGTCTTAAGAAAAATATTTATCAAGCAACATGGACTTCTCGAAGCTGAACAAAATAGCTCGTGTAGAGAATTTTCTGCCAACGCGTAAAATTATCGAGTAAGAACTCAATAAAAGTTACACCGTCACCAACATTCGCTCCGTTACAACCAAGTATAGATCGAAATTCCTCATCACTCTGGATACGGAAATCGTGATTATTCTCCCGGCAAGGCTTGGCAAATCATTACAAGAGGATTCGGATCAGCTTCAAAAACTTGTCGACGCTGTGAAGTCAGAGCTAACAGTCAGTTTCCGATTCCTTGGTGGTAAATTCAATGCTTGTGAGTTTTTGTAAGAACAATTGTAAAAGACTGAAGAATAAAAATGGAGGAGCAATTAGCTGGTTGTGCTCCACAACAAAGGGCGGGGTGGGGCCCTTTGTAAAATGTAAAATTTCTGTGTATTAATTTGCATGGGTATGTGTATGCGTGTGTGAGTGTGCGTGTAAGTGTTATCAACGTTCCGACTCTGGGGAAAAATACATCAAAGGTAAGTATTTCAATCTTCATAAGTCCGCCATTTTCGTTTTAATTTATTCTGTTTGCCATCATGCCTAGCAAACCGCCATTTTGTTTTCAATTTATTCTGTCCACCATCTTGTTTTGAAGGAAGGAAATCCGCGATAAGGGGTAGAAAAAGTTTGCAAAAACCAACGGAAAAGGGGTAGAAAATTGCGATGAAGGATTGGAAAACCGTTGAAATCGCGGAAAATTCGTGGAAAATTCCAGGAAATTTTGAGACAACTTGCATTAAATTAGCGAGAAATCGCAAATATTCCAAAAAAATCTGGGAAAACTGCGGAAAATCCGTGAACATTCAGGGAAAAATATAGGAAAAATTCTAGGAAATTCGCGGGAAAATTGCGCAAATTCGCGGAAAACTCCGGAAAAACGCGGGAAAATAAGTAAAATCCCGGAATAATGCGGGAAAACCCCGAGGGAAGGGGAGTGGGCGGGGAAAAGGGAGGTGGAGTGGGCGGGGCCGAGGAGGGGAGGGGGGTCACGTGATGGAAGGAGGAGTGGGGGGCAGAACTCTCCTAGCTTAACTACTAACAAACACTCAAAAAATATATATACTCGCAAAGACTTTTCATTGAAATTCCGTACTCTTTCTTAAAAGGACGCAAAATTAAAATCGATGACACGTGTGCGAAGCAATAGGTGGAAAAACAATTAATTCAGAAAATATGTTTACACGTGAGGACTCTTATCTAGTAGGGATTTGTCATTGAATTTTTGTACCCCATACAACAGTACGTAGGAATTTGTACCTTCGATACAATTAGAATAGGCAAATAAAAAAGTGAATTGGAATAATCAGTTTTAACGAAAACAAATCTTGTTTTGCAAAGATTCGCCATTGGAATTTTCGTTTCTTCTTCAGTAGGACGTAAAATTGATATCCATGACATGTGTGACAAAGGATAGGTTGAATGAAACTTCATTGTTATTATTAGTATGGAAGTAAATACTTTTTTTACCATTTTTACCGAATCTCGACTTGGTTCAAAATTAAACCGAATTTCTAAATTCTTACATTCCATCGAAATGCATTGATATATTTTCATTGAACGTCTGACGCGAATAATCTTCGGTCATTTATGGTTATAAAAAATTCACAATTTGAATATGAATTTCGCGGTTGCATTTTTAAATCTTGATTACGAGTATGTAAATGCATTAATGAGTTTTGGTAGAAAATGGCGAATTATCAGCAACATTCGAAACTCGAGGTATTGTTGACACAGATTTCAGTTAATAGAATGAGAATTTCAGGAATCAATGTGAAGGTAATCAATTCATAATTCTATGGAAACAATATTCCGAAAACTTGGGCAAATGTGAAAAAAATTATAACTTTCTGCGTCGGACCTCAAATTTCAAGTGATTTAATGCTGAAATGCGCAAATAGAACATGTACGGCGAAATCATCAATGCAATTCGGAACCTGCAGTAATTTACTACCTCCCATCTTAAACTTTTCTTTCAATTCTGAATTTGTGGAATTAAACCCAAATTTGAAAATACCCAACAAAATGTAGAATCCTGCCTTTTAACTTGAACTTCTTGTGTGTAATTAGTATAAAGTTTGATGTTTCAAATAAAAAGTTTCAAAAAGAAAACTTGATTTTGAAGATTAGTCACAAAATCTAAAAACAGTTGAAACAATTTCGAACTTCCCACTGTGTCTCTTTGTCAGCTTAGAAATAAAGAAGACGTAATATCAAGGATCCCTAGATAACATGGAAACGCATCGACAAATTTTTATTGAACGTATCTGAACGAAAAAAATAGTATAGTATCATCAAGCTTCGTATCTAGAGGTAGTTTTAACGCAGATTTTAGTAATTTAATGATTATCAAAAAAGTCATACAAGAAAACTTAAAATTATCATCGCAGTGAAAATTGATAGCAGTATTGAATTTTAGCCTCATTGCCCGGGTGCAGAATATTAATTTCGAAAAGTTAGGGAAATTTACAAAAAACTTCATAACACTTCGCCTCTGGCCTCGAATTTTTCAGAAAAAGCATTCTGAATCGTAATAATGGAACACATTATGCAAAATCATTAATTAAACACGGAACTCGTAGTCATTTCATACCTTCCGTCACAAACGTTTCATACAATTCTGAATTCGAGCCCTCGAGGGGTGGAACACATTATCCGAAAATGATTAACAAAATGCAGAATCCTTATTGTAAAATCCTTTCTCCTTGTATCTTTTAATAAAAATAAAAGATGTAAGCCGTGGTATGATTTTTCAATTCTTTTCATAGATTAACATCTTCTTAGAAAGAGATTCTCATACTTACCTCCGCAGCTTTTCGTGGACGAGAAATCAAGTTCGATTGATATTTTCCAATTCCAAATCGAAGCGTTCGTTTGTATTATGTTTTTTTATTATCGACGCAAGTCACATGAGAAAAGATACGGTAATAATAAATCCTTGAACATAATATTTGCTCTATTCAATATCACCAAAGAGGAGTGTCACATATAAACACAGCGAGGTTTTAGTAAAGAAGCAAAGAACAAAATCGATTGTACATCGTTCATTTTATCACTTCAACAAGATACACATGTTTAAATTATGGGTTAGTTTTGTGTTAGACTCTATAGTCTGTGCATGGTATAGTTTCTACAAACTTTGAAAGTGCTGTCAAAAGTTATTTTATATATTGGAAACAAAAGAAAGGTTAAAACAATTTTCAAACTTTAGGAATATCTTTTACCAATTTTTCAGCAACTTCCCGGGATTCGACAACAAATACGTTGAGAACAAGTGATCTTTGATTTTCTTCGCTGTATTCATCGTCTTCCATATTGCACCTGTCGATGGGCATGGTCCAACTTTTATGTCTTCCTCCGAAGCCTGTTCCGAAAAATCCGATAGTCTGACTCACATCGAGTGTATCTGTGATTCCTCTCTTTTTACGATAAGCTGAAGAAGAACAACGCCAATGTCCATAACAATGAGGTTTCATCGTCACTCTGAGTTCGTATCGGTATCTATGAACGTCTTCTTCATGTTCGATGGTTTTACCATTACTCAAAATCAAACCCTGCCAGCCTTCATCACTTTTATCATGAATAAGCAAGAAGTGGCAAGTACTGCTTTTGCTTGCGTACTCTATCAAATGTTCTTGATACTCTGCACGGATAGAAAATAAGCTGCATGGGTATGCATCTCCAAGTTGATGATTATCCCATTCGACTTTTATTATGACTGGTGTATTGTTCGTTGCTATGACGGCGGCACTAAAGGAGATGGCTGGGTCAGTGGTTGATCGAACATCTTTCATTAAAAGTAAAGAATTTTTTTTTCTCGAGAGGGAAAATACTCTGACTTTTAAAAAATTCTTTCATTACAAGAATAACAGTTTCTTTTGGCCAGAGGGCTGATACTTCGACTTTTAAAAAATTATCATGGAATTCTACGTTCCGCGATCTGGTGAAAGCAGGACTCTGTGTTTCGTTCGAAGATTCTTTATTTTCGTCGGAACTTATAGGCGACGCGTGAGTATTGCCGATGAATGTACCGACAAAGAACGTCGTTAACACGAAAGACAGCAACGAAAGCTTGAATTTCATTGCGAACAATTTGTTTGGCGACTTGACTGATTAAATGTAAAATCGAAATTGACTGAATGGGGGAAGCTCTTCTATTTATACCCAGCTTGCGATTCTCTTGATACTTCTAGGCTGCGCACAGGGGGCCTGGCTTATTGCGAATACCGCACTGTTTCTTATCGGATCATACACTTATCCCTCAAGAAAGCGAACCTGCTAAAAGAATCAGCTCGTGAATCACTAGCGAAAGAGTACCCTTTCACCCCCACCCATGGCCCGCTGCGATGAAGCGGGACCTCCTTCACCCCTCTCACGCGCGTTCCGCAACCGTGTATGTAGTAGTATGACACACACGCTTGCAATCGGCGAGAGCGATAAACGTTGAGAAACATGGATGTCCCTATGGTCTGACGCGTTCGGCTGCCTGGCTCCGTCTGGTTTTCGCGCATCTCGCTTTGCGCAGTTCGTTCGAGAGTAGGAACCCCTCGCGTTCATCCGTCTTCGCTTATTCGAGGAACAAGTGCAGAGGATCTGCAACGAATAATTAGCGTGATCAGGCGGGCCTATCGAATGCGTATTGGATACCTCTACTCGGGTGTTCAGTGTATCTAGATATATTTTCCATACATATGTATACCTTTTCATTGAAGATAACATATAAAATACCCATGCGATATGCTTACCTGAATATGCCTTGTGACCAATGGGATACGCGTCCGGCCTAGCAGGCGAGGCCATCGAATCAAATGAAACTTGTTCTTTCTTGCCTTATTCCACGGGTTCCAATTTTTCTCTCTTGCATCAGAGTTATCAGGTTTCAATATGAAAATAAGAGAAAGAGCAAAAGTGTCTGAATGAGCTGGAGAATCTGTGACCAAAAATATGCATTGTCAAACAATTTGAAGAGAATTTTCTGCCAACGCGTAAAATTATCGAGTAAGAACTCAATAAAAGTTACACCGTCACCAACATTCGCTCCGTTACAACCAAGTATGGATCGAAATTCCTCATCACTCTGGATACGGAATTCGTGATTATTCTCCCGGCAAGGCTTGGCAAATCATTACAAGAGGATTCGGATCAGCTTCAAAAACTTGTCGACGCTGTGAAGTCAGAGCTAACAGTCAGTTTCCGATTCCTTGGTGGTAAATTCAATGCTTGTGAGTTTTTGTAAGAACAATTGTAAAAGACTGAACAATAAAAATGGAGGAGCAATTAGCTGGTTGTGCTCCACAACAAAGGGCGGGGTGGGGCCCTTTGTAAAATGTAAAATTTCTGTGTATTAATTTGCATGGGTATGTGTATGCGTGTGTGAGTGTGCGTGTAAGTGCTATCAACGTTCCGACTCTGGGGAAAAATATATCAAAGGTAAGTATTTCGATCTTCATAAGTCCGCTATTTTCGTTTTAATTTATTCTGTTTGCCATCATGCCTAGCAAACCGTCATTTTGTTTTCAATTTATTCTGTCCACCATCTTGTTTTGAAGGGAGGAAATCCGCGATAAGGGGTAGAAAAAGTTTGCAAAAACCAACGGAAAAGGGGTAGAAAATTGCGATGAAGGATTGGAAAACCGTTGAAATCGCGGAAAATTCGTGGAAAATTCCAGGAAATTTTGAGACAACTTGCATTAAATTAGCGAGAAATCGCAAATATTCCAAAAAAATCTGGGAAAACTGCGGAAAATCCGTGAACATTCAGGGAAAAATCTAGGAAAAATTCTAGGAAATTCGCGGGAAAATTGCGCAAATTCGCGGAAAACCCCGGAAAAATCGGGGAAAAACCTGGAAAATCATTGAAAAACCACGGAAATGGTGAGGGGCGAGAAATGATGAGGGGCGGGAAAAACAAAACAAAAAAAAACAAAAAACAAAAAAAACAAAAACAAAAAAAAACGAAAACAAAACAAACAAAAAAACAAAAAAATAAAAAAGGAAAAAGAAAAAAAAGGTGTTATGGACAGGAGATATTACCGATAGAACGTATTATCGACCACACCCCAACCTTACTGATAGTAGACACGCTCCTGTTTCACCAACCGCAGACATCTTGAAATTCTACATTACCGACGAGGGGAAAGGGGCCTGCGAGGGGACCGCGGGGCGGGGGAGTCACGTGATGGGACGTGATAGGCGCATGGTTCCCCCACCCCACCTCCCGGAACGCCGCCGCCGCAGACGCGATGGGTCGAGGAGTGGAGGGGGGGCGATAGCCCCCTAGCCTATCTACTTATGTCCGCTGTATAAGAAATCAATTTTATCCTCAGCACTGACCTTTCTGATGACAAGTAAATCATCCTTGTGAACCACGCAAAAAGATTTGCCTTCCTTGCATTTTACAAGATACCAGTAAATATCAGCCGTTTTTGAATTTTTATGTGTTAAGCTGTTTGAAACCTTGAATTAAATAAATCTTTTTCGAGTATTGATTTTTTACGATTGTCTTTTTAAATGCTACGGGTCGCTTTGTTAACCTAGCAACCGTGTATTGAGCGTCATTTGCAAATTCGAAACTTTCGTTCTCTCTTTCGCTCGATGTATTAACAACAATTTACTACTATTGCCGACTATTACCTGACATTGCCTGCTATTTTTGCCATTGACGAATCCGTTTCTGAATGAATCTATCCGGTAAGACACTTTAAGTACACTGCAAAAAAGGGGAAAATTCGGTTCATTTTGTAAATGTCAGAATTTATTACACGTTCATTTCTACAGATTTCGTAAGACAACGTCAATGCATGTCTGGCTTTATTCTTGAATAAAAAATGACAGATAACTCTTATGATGAAAAATTAACAACACTAAAAGGCTCTTTTTTCACGAAGTAAACTACGTTTGAAAGCAAAAGGTAAAACAATAGCATCTAACTACGCAGATTAAAGAAAACGGTGCACAAATTTAAATATTTATAGAATAATACATTAAATAACGACTAACACGAATCTTGGAAGTCTTTATGGAAAAGGTGAAAGCTCTTATTTACGTAAAAAATTGTTTATTACATCACTAGGACGATAGAACTATTTTCTACAATTACATGAGTGACAAAATGATTTCACGTCCAAGTAATGTACGATATTATACAGTACAAGTAGGGTATGATGTTGAAGTACCGTGAATCGGTACGATAAAGTAGTAATAATCGTACTAGTACTGTAACAGAATCCCTGAAAACATGACAGACAAAATAGTTCAGCAACGATTTTCATTACTTGATCAGCATAAATGGGACCAAAATAGAGGAAAATTCAGCCTTCAATTCGGTTTCTTCTAATACTTGTAAAATGGCTTATGAAAATGTGTTGTATATCGATTTGAATATTAACTCTGTAAAGTTTTTATTCCTGCGGGAGAGAAAAACGCGTTTTTTCGCTAAATGGCTATGCTAAAAACATGTTTTACTCCATGCGGGAACAATAGATATTTCTGTTCCAATGAAATGAGTCTAGCAAATGAGTCAGAATCACTTTCTCCCATGTAGCATACTTTATTTTTTCCCTTATCTGCGCAAAAAAAGCAATATTAGTTCCGTGATATGTGTAGACAAATGTTACGTTTTGAGGTGAATTCGCGAAATGATACAGGGACGCGGGTTCTATGTTTACTCCCAAGGGACTAATTTCCCGAACAGCTCCCTTGGAAGTTATAACATTAATTTTTAACGATGGCCGAAAATTACATTGAAAACAAATTTATTCGGTTTTGCCATCCAAATTGAGACTGTTCCAAAACAAGGAGCCGAGTTTGATGATAAAAATGGAATTTGTAATGACGAAATTTGAGGAGTTTTTCTCGAATGATAAGATTTGAATGAAACTGACATCAATATTTCCGAGATAAAAATCTAATGGTTTCATAGCTCAGTGTTAGAGCACTCGCCCGGAAAGTGGAGGTCCTGGGTTCGCTCCCAGTGTAACCAGGAATTTTTTCTCGGAAATGTCGATAAATCTTAATTCGGATAGCAAAACCGAATAAATTTGTTTTCCCTTGGGAGTTGTTTAGTTATTTTTCTCGCAAATCGTGCCCGGTTGTTTGGGAAATAACTCCTTTGAGAGTAAAAATAGGCACATGTCCCTGCAGTTTGCGACTACTCTTAAAAAAAGGCATTTGTTCACACATAATAGCGGAATAAATGTGGCTTTTTGGCGCAGGTATGAGAAAAAATTGAGTATGCACCTCGAAAGATTAATCATTTTTAGACTCGTGCGATTGTAGACCTTGGCTTCGCCTCGGCCTACATAAAACCATTTTTCTCATTTTTTGAAGCTTTTTTAGGGGATGTTTATTTCCTGGGAGCTCTTTGAAAGAGCTCGGGATATTTCCACATCTTTGTAGTGATTAAAAAGCTGAATTATCAGTATATTAAGAAATTGAAATCGATTGATCGACTTTTCTTATGTATGAGAGTAACATTGACGGAGACTAATAAACTAGTGAGCTATCTGTGACCTCTCAGTTTTGGGATGTGACAAAAATTTCCATTTTTTCAAAAATTTTTTGAAATTTAATATTACAAAAACTGTATGAATATGTTCTAATACTGTTTACAACATTAAATGAAATAAGGAATATTTCGCCACTTTGAAGATTTGAACTCAGGGCTTCGTATTGTAAGTCCTAGACTAAAAACGATAGAGTTATCAATCGTTGCGTATATTAAGTACAATAGTAATCCTATGAATTGAGGTAATACAAGATTATTTTTGTTAGAACAGTAATATTCAGTATGCTAACACTCATATCCGCTTATGGGATATTTGATACTATTATTGTCCCTTTATATCCTTCCGTCCCGAAATTTGCGTCAATGGCTAAATTCATTAAATTTACTTGACATCACGACTTGAACAGATATGCCAGCCATCGACCCGCGAGGAAAACCATGGAAAACCTTGAGGCAAGTGGGCGGTTACTGGGTTAAATATACACTCCACCCCCCCTCCCCGCTTATAAGGTGCCCCAAAACCCGAGAAACTGTCCCTACTGGAATATCATTTTTTCTAAGGTTTGGATTGTGAGTCCAACAATCAAGTTATTCTCGATCATATTTCATCCTATTTCGTCATGTTTACAAAACTTTTGAGTTAATCTCGATCATATTTCATCATTTTTCATAATGTTTAGAAAAAAACGCAAGATAATCTCGATCATGTTTCATCATTTTTTTTTCAGCAGGGATTTCCAGAGAAATAAAAACTAGGCGCCCCAGGTGGTATTAGAACCCGCAACCTCGGATTTGGCAGTCCAGTGGCTAAACCACTTGGTTACCGAAGACGTCTTTATTATGGCAGTCATATTTTTACTCAATACATAGTCGTTAAGTAGTCTATTCGTTAAAGTCCAAGACTTACACTTCGGTGACCCAAGTTCAATTATTCACGGAGGTTACATATTTTTTCTACCAATTGATGTGCAAAATAGTTGTAACCTCTCTGAATCGCTGAAAACAAATATTCGAGTTTTTATTACTTTTATTACGAAAATTTTTTGGTACGTGCCACGATCGTAAACTCACAGTGAGCTGACTTTATCAATAGGTTCCGTCAATGTTGCTCTTATACAGACAGGTTGATTAATAAAATGTAATTCATTCAAATAATCATTGCCAAGCTTTTCTTGGAAGTAGCATACAATTTTAAATGTACAGGACACTCCGGGGCAGCTTTTTGGAAGTTATCGATATCCAAACATTAAGAGTGGCGTGGTAGCTTATCGTTCAAAGCTTTGTAGAAATTCCCTAAGATATAATTTAAGAGTTTCACTACGTCCAGAGTAGATGATAAGAATGCCATCGAGGATCTATTTGCTACTTTACATAATATGTATTCAGTATAGTGTATTTAGTATGTTTCAAGTCAAATCAGCTGTAATGCCTTCATTGGGGACATTCGGGTACTTTTTGACCTATACTTATCCCTTGTAATCCTGAATCTTATGAGATTACGAAAAATCTTATAAGATTTACGAAATTTCTTATAAGACTCATCAAATTCTCATAAGGCAACTTATAACAGTCTTATAAGTATTTTTAAACCTTATAAGTGTGGCTTATAAGTTTTCTAAAATCTTATTAGTCGTGCATTATAAGTATCTAAAAAACTTATAACCTATTGAACCAAAAATTGGGTCCTCCATTCCCCTAATTTTATGGAGTCAACGAAATTGGCAAAATTGAAGGTTATCGTGCTTCAAAAAGATTGTCATGCGCGCGCACAATCCCATGTTTGCCCACTGTGTGACTAACAAGTGGTCATTTTTTTATTGCAAAATATGGGGTTCTGTTGGGGCCGCAGAATTAGCCAATATCAAGGCAAACTTTTTGAGTATATATGGCGGACTACCAATTAGGTCTCGATCGACAGTAAATATGGCGACGACATTCAGCAACATCTGGCAGCACAGGTGAAAATTTTCATTCCCGCATTAACTGTCAACACTGATCAACACGACTGAATGCCATGAGTTTTGCCAATAAAAACTCGTAAAAATTCACTGAGCCATGTACGGTAAAATGTTCTCGTGAATAAAATTTCACTTGAAAATGTTTCTGTCATTCTCTAATAGAACGTTTAGTTGAAATCTGTTCAAAAATTTCATTTCGTAGTGCAACAGAATTTGAGGTTATGTGGAAATGCATGTTTGTTTAGCCTAATAAATTGCTTAAACAGTGTCACCAGTTGGGGCCGCAGAATTATCCTACCATTGTCCAAACTCACTCAATAAAATTAGGCACAGCTGTGGCATGAGTTTGGCCAACCTGGTCCAATGGGAAAGCTCTATAAATTCTTATAAGTTTTTAGAAATCTTATAAGCGCAATTCATAAGATTTTTGAAAACTTGTAAGTCACACTTATAAGGTTTCAAAAAGATTTTTATAAGTTGCTTTATAAGAAATTTCAAAAATCTTATAAAATTTTTCGAAAATCTTTCAAGATTCAGGATGATAAGGAACGCCAAATAGATTTCGTGCGATGATTTTCAACTACGTAAATGTTCAATGACTTTTATATACCATCTAAAAGTAACATTTTTTTAGCCTACTCAAATGGAAAATGAGCTAATAGTGTCATCTCAAGAATCAGACGAAGAAGTTGTCCATACGAAAAGATTTAAGAGAGGAAATACTGAAACTCGTGATGTCCCACAGACTGGTAGAAATTTTTCCTTTTCTTTGTTTCTCTACTATACAAAAGTTTGTAAGCAGCCTAATGTTGGCTGCAAAAGTACAAAAATGAGCGCGTGTGCATAATAAGTTAGTGCGTTTCATATGCACGGTGCACTTGGTCACAGATGATAAAGGCGTAGTGATTAGGTCATGTCTCTCTTTGTTCCCCTTAGGTGTCCTTTTGTCATTCATGATAAATTATTGCTTCAAATATACAAATTCTATCGCACAATGTTAACTTTTCATTCATTTTTCGAAACTAAATGAGAGGAGAATGGAATAAATTGTGTGTAAGAACGTGTTTTACATTGACAACTTAGCCAAAAATCGATACTGTAAGCAAACAGTATTTCTCCGGAAGGATGAAATGAATTTGATCAAATATTTATAGATGAGTGAAAATCTGATTAACTGCCGTTATTGTATATAATTTATGTACGCTACAGACTGTCTTCAATCAGGTACTAAGCAACTCCAGCTAATTACATTTCTATTTATGAGTGAACATTTGTTGTCATGTTTATTACTGTTTTTCTGGTAAAAGATTATTCTTCGTTCTTCACAGATCGATTTTCGGCTTACTTTATGAGAAATTGGAGAAAAGCGCGTTACTTTTACATTCATATTCCTTCATTTTCGTTCCAATGAAATCGATTTCAATGAAAAAACAATTTTACAATCGATGATTTGTTCCTTATATGATGTTCAGGGTGGAAATCAGAGTAAAGTACACGTCACGTGACCAAGTAAGAATCTATGGTAAAAGTACCATTCACTATGTACTATGATAACTTACTTGCTTACGTGATCCTATGCTAAAGCATTGGATCACATGACGTATACTTTTACACGATAAAGTCAACCTTATAGAAACCTCATAGAAAAGTCAATCTTTCAAAGAAACACGAAAATCTTATGAGAATAAGAACTAAAGAACATGAAAAGAAAATTGAAACCTCATAAAAAATGTTAGAATCCATAATATAAAATTGTACTAAAATATTGATAAAAACAATTTTTATTAACTACTAAACTTGGACAGCACACAACGTCTCCGAGACAATCTGAGGGTTCTATAAAGTTACTCTCACGATCTGTAATAAATTAGTAGTGAGACAAAATTTTCTTTTCTATTGAGAATACACTCAGGGCGCACAAAGTGATTCCCCACAAAGTACGTCGGAACGAATTGGTCTCCGGGAGGCAAATAGCTTTTCGACAGATTTCGACTTCGTGACGAACAGTTTTGCATGCGCAACGGGAAAAATCTTTTGTGCGTCTTCAAGGTTGATACGATCGCCAGACGTTGGCTTGAGAACTCGATTGTTCCTTAATCCCTATACAAGCATTCACATAGTGCGCCACAAGACCCGAGCCGGGCTACTTTGTGAGCGCCGAGTGTAATATATTCGGAATTCATTTGCATCGTTCGAAGATCATTGACTAGATCAGAGGTGCTCAGCTCGGTTCCCCCGAGCCGCTGGCTCCTACGAGCTCGCTGCGAGCTCTTGAAGCTGGCAAGAGAGGGAGTCGAGCCGGTGAGTGGAGAAGTGGTTAGAGCAGTGATAGGAGATGGATATCGATATGAAACGATAATCCCAGCTTTTTAGGGAAGGGGAAGCGATCTGGGATTGACGATTCGTCAGCTTGTTTCCCCTTCCCCTAAAAAGCTGGGATTTTTGTTCGATATGGTTCGATAGCTCCCATCACTGGGTTGGAAGGAGAGCAAGGTCTTTTTTGTGGTGTCCGTGCGCGCACGAAAAGGCTGTACGCCGCGGTGGAGAGCAGCAGAGGCGCGCACACTCTTCTTTCTCTACTTTCACTTTTATCGATGTTCCCCTCAAGCTCTCTCGCAGCTACCGGTGGCTCGGCAACTCGCTCGCGAGCAGCTAAGTTGTGCATCACTGGTCTAGATGATCCCATCCTCGTCAGGATCAGATCCCGATGCTTCGTTCGTGATTTTTTTCACTTAACATCTCGAGATTAGGGTTATGCTAAACACTTATTCTTAAAATATGAAAACTACCTAATCAGGATCCTTCAAAAGCTTAGAAGGATTTCTTCAAAATTTACAAGGTTTTTTCATAGCTCATAAGAATGTACGTGCTTATAATTTTTTTAAAAAGAGATCCTTTATCAGAATTGAGAAATCTCATCGGGTTTCTATAAGGTCAGCCTTATGAGGTTAAGAAATATTATAAGATTTTTATAAATTCTTATAAGAATCTAAATCACGATGGGTGTGAGGGTAACGGTGCTTAGTGTGGTAGTATCTATTGCGCATGTGATGGGCAATGCTGATAGATCACGGCAAAAAATATGGAAAAGCCGAAAAAGCCTGCCAAAATAAAAAAGATTGTTGATCAAATAAAACCATGTAGTACAAACATGTAGTACAAGCTTACTTTACAACTACTATTATTATTTCAGGTATTAAAAACTGCTAAAGAACACGACACATGTGGAAATTTTTCCTTTTATTTTTTCTCCATTGGCTGAGTTTTTTCGAACATTGTTCATAATTTCTCCTATGTTTTCTTCCTATGTCTTCCCTTTGTTTAAATTCTGATATATATCTGCCGTGATGCAAAAATTATCTCTGTCATTTATCTTTCATATTGGTGCCATATACTTATATATTGTTAGATACATCCAAATCTTGCTTACTTTGTCTATTTCTCTGCCATTATGAATATGATGACTTGAATATATTTTATAAAATTTAGTCTTATTAGGCTATTTATCGCCCCTATCGTTTCGATGTTTAGAAAATTTTTAACGATTTGAATCGTTCATTTCATTATTGATTACTATTCAAATTTTGTATGAAAAAATGGCAGAGTTGTGGCAGACAAAATAGGAACAAACGGAAATCAGGCAGTGAAAAGCAGAAAATTCAAAGTATAAGAAATGGCGAGGAAATGTAAATGAAAATAGGCAGATAAAATTTCTTACGTGGAGAGTATGAAAAAGAGCTTGAATCATTTCCAGATCTTTTCCATATCATTTTTTTATCCGAACACTTTGATAAGCTTTCTGTAATCAATGAAAAACATTTGACTACAGATACAAACTATCTCCAAAGAGCTACTCCCCTCTGCAGAAACTGAAGAACAATCTTCTGATATATCGGAAGAAGGTACGCTGGATGTAAAGAAAAAAACATTACGTCGCGTTAAACTGAATACGTCAAGTTTATCGGAAAGCGAAGACACCTCCGCAGAGTTTTCTGATTGCGACTCACGCACATTATTGAGAAGAAGGCGACGGAAAAATAATCAGTATCATGAATCTGTTTGTGGAAATCCTTATCCAGTAACAGTAGCAACAAGAATTGGACTATCTCCTTTTCCACTAGTTAGTTATCATATAATATTGCATGACCTGGCAGTGGTTTTATCTGATATTTGTACAAATACCATTTCAAATATCAATGAGGAATTTCAACTCGTTAAAGCGATCTTATAAGTAATTCATTACTTTGTTACACAATGGAAAATATAATGGATAACATTCATGAGATTAATATCGAAAAAACAAAACATCGTAAAAAAAAATATTTTATAGGGTGACCCAGAGAAGTTGATACATTAAATTTCCCTATAACTCACGTGGCAACATTGCGACAGCGACCAAAACGCGATCAGTGTGTAGTATAGAGTCCGGCATTTCATGTACTTAAGGTAGTTGTATCGTTGCCAACTTCAGACTACTGGCGTGGCAAAAGATTGAGTAATCTCTATATAAATTTTTTGATGAAGATTGACACTTGACAGCACTTGACAGTAGGTAACAGTGATGAAGATACATGATATTATAAATTGTGTCAGACGATCTGCAACAGACTATTGCCACATCGTTTATATGTTGAGGATTAATGTGACCTTTCTGTTTATTCATAACTTGAGTATAAAAACTTGTCGTTGAAACCTTTGAAATTTCGTTCCAAAAAAAAAACACAATGTTTTCTATTTATTGCATATTTTTTTTTTTTTCAAACAGGAAATTCAGTATCTACAGCCAAAAATATATACAAACCCATAAGAGCCCACATAATTTTTAGTATTTTTAAAATAATAATTGACACTGTCGATTGCTTTAGTTTTTTGAATATAAGCTCTATAAGTAACAAATAGTAACGATTCAAAATTTTGAATAAATCTGACAGAAAATGCTTTAGCGATGCAAGCACCTTAAGGGAGCTTCCTTAAATGATGTAACATGAATGAAAAAAGATACCAATATCAAGTGTGATTGAAGGAAAAGGGACACATACATTGAAAAACGTGACATCATTTGTGGAAGCTCCTTAAGAAGTATTAGAGAGAAAAGAGGAAAAGGCTTTATCATTTGCCGTGTTCTCGCTGTCTACGATCTCACTGTGGACAGCGATGAGATCAATTACGTATTCATCGCCATCCCACCACCGATTTCGTACACTGTGCATAGTCGATTTCTCTCGAACGTCAACTATGCACGTATATGGACGCACGATATAGATATGCGATCGGCGCGCTAACCCCTATTTATGTTTTTGATGGCAGCTATAAACTATGATTTCAAATATATATAGTAATGAAAAATATCTCTTTGATTCAGAAACTATGATTCTATTTATATTTATGATACTCCATCTGCGCGCTTTGCGCGATAACGACAAAAAAACTTAAAACAACACATGAATAAGAGTAAGGGAGTTCATAGCAAAGTTATCAACCCCCTATCTTTTTTAAGAGTTGCCGTTTATGATGCATAGCTATTAACTCCCCCCCCCCCCCCCCGAGCGTTGCTGTTGTGATTTCATAGTCATATACACCCCCTCCCCGAGAGCAGCCGTTGCAGTAGCTATTTGCCTCACCTTCCTCCTCCCTGAGCGTCCCTCCCTGAGCGACCGTCCAATCTCATAAGCGTTCCCGTCACCGTTGCCGTTTCCACTGCTGAGACATAGCTATTTACCCTCACCTTATACGAAAAAGCGGATAAAGACATATTTATACGTTAAATTCAAGTATTAGCCATAAGCGTGATAATATTGATAAACCCTAATTGTTTGGAGAGAGAAGTGAAATAATACCAGACAAGAAATGCTGCTTCCTTCAGGTATTGTCGTTAACTGATTGTAAAGTACTTTTTCAATTTATTGACAGGAAACAGTTCGGAATGAAAATAAAATAGAAAATGTGTTCACTGACAATGAATCAGACGAAGTAATGGAGATAATTGCTACCGAAAACACTTGTGCTCTTTCCCGAAGGTTCGTCTTGCCGAAAAATACTGTCACTCTTTCCCAAACGTCAGATAAAAGTGATTATCAATTGTCCGCAGACGAACAACAAGAAGGGAATCTACCTTTATTTGAATGAAGTCCTGCATCGACTGAGGAAGTAATCTTGCATCTTTTCGAATGGTACTTGAAAAACACGTTGACAAAATCTTCTCTACAGGGAACATTGAAGTGGACTAAGTCAGTCTTACCCCAAGCAAATAATATGCCAACTTCGATCTATACTTTGTTCAAATATGTTGAAAATCTTGGAGCTGTGGTTGTGGAAAAATTGCATTTTTGTTGCAAGACATGCAAACGCAAAAAGTTAAACGAAAGCGAACGGTGTGATAAGTGCCAAACTGAAGAATCTGTTGTATTTTATGAATTTCCTCTAAAGGAACAGATCAAATTTTTATTTGAAAAACGCGATTTGGCTTCTTTGATTGACAGTTATCGGGAGAATATGTCAAATGTTGGAGAAGATGTTTTTCGTGACATTCATGATAGATTATGTATGAAAAATGTCAAAACTGTCAATTCTGGAAAGTATGACGTTACTCTCATGTGGAATACTGACGGTGTCAAAATTTCGAACAGTTCAAAAGTAGCTTTATGGCCACTTCAGCTCGTTGTTTGTGAGCTTCCCCCTGTTTTAAGACCTTCTTTCGTTGTAGTTGTTGGTGTATGGACAGACTTTCGGAAACCGTCTCTAAATTCATTTTAAGAACCTTTCGTGAAGTCTCTCATTGAAATAAACGAGGAAGGTGGTGTCCATTGGAATTGCCCTGTCACTGGGTTGCAACAAACTTCAAAAGTCTCAGTGCCACTTGCAGTAGGTGATGCTCCAGTGAGAGCTGACATTCAAAATATTTTACATGCAACAGGTACTTTCAGTTGCAACTCATGTGAACAAGAAGCAGATAGAGTCGAAGTATTTCACGCTGATCAACATGGGAACAATGTATCAACAATTCGGCGTTATTTAACTTTCAAAGAAGACCCAGCTCAACTCCGTTCATCAAACAGAATGAGACACAAGGCGAGGATGCGCAGCGCAATAAGACTGTCTTTGTAGGTGTTAAAGGCATTAGTGTCGTTTATGACCATCCGTTTTTTGATGTTAGCAAGAGCATTCCTCCTGAGTATATGCATTCCCTGTTGCTTGGCGTTGTTGACGATTTTATGAAACTCTGGTTATTTGAACGTGAAGAGTGGTACGTTGGAGATCATAATGATATAAGTGCGTTTCTTTGTAGTATTAAAGTGCCAGATTTTATACGCAGATACCCCCGTGAAATTGGTTCACTTGCCTTTTGGAAAGCAAGCGAATTTCGAAATTGGTTACTGTATTTTTCTTTGCCTGCAATCAAAAACTACCTTCCTCAGGTTTATGTCGAGCACTGGATGCTATTAGTTTCTGTTATATTCTTGTTGTTAAAGGAAACAATCACGGACTCTGATCTTAATCAAGCTCATGACATGATAATTATTTTCATGCGAAATATTTGGGGACTCTATCGGCTCCAGGATTATAAATACAACACCCGCTGCTTGCTGCATTTCGAATCGATGGTTAGATGTCGGGGTCCAATGTGGGCTACTTCGGCTTTTATGTTCGAGCAGCATAATGGAGTTTTAGGGAAAATGATTCACGGCACAAAGCATCAAGCAAAAGAGTTAGTGAAAAACATCAAAATGGCAAACGGAGTTCAAATTCTCAGACAAAAAGTCAATGGTCGTTACAATCCACGAGTTGCTGTAGATTCAGTCATAGGAAAACCGTGCACCGTCACTTGCAATGAAGAACAGTTGTAGGCATTAACAAATAACGAGCAGGAAATATGCAGCTTTTATCGTAAGGCAGTTATCAACCGTGTGACTTACAGTTCTTTTCTAAACGAGAAACGTCAATCACAGGAAATTCATGAAAACAGTACGCAAACTGTAAGAAGCTGCAATTCTTTTGTATCAATCATGAAAAACAATAGCATTGTCGGATATGGTCGCATTTTCTGTTTCCTCAGTAACGGTGAA
The DNA here is from genome assembly GCA_028476575.1 of Platygaster robiniae. Taxonomy (NCBI): domain Eukaryota; kingdom Metazoa; phylum Arthropoda; class Insecta; order Hymenoptera; family Platygastridae; genus Platygaster; species Platygaster robiniae. Next base: position 37,179,859 of record CM052021.1, on the reverse strand, counting down.
GATATCCATTGTCTTATAAAAGAGCTGAGAATCGACAATCTAAATATATTCCACGTAAGAAAAACTCGTTATGTCATTCGCCATATTTTTCCAGTACTCGAATCAACAAACTATGAAGTCGTAGCTTCAAAACAAATTCTAAAAAATTGATTTCAGTCGGGAATTACCTTTGTGAACCTCCAAATTCGATCGAAATCAATTTGTGAACAGATTATTTTATGTTTTGAAGGTAATTCTTACATTATTCAATTGCAACTAGATTGCCTTTATTTATAATCTTTGATTTATATGTTTTTCAAGCTAACATACTTGGAGGTCATTAACATATAATGTACATCGAAAAAAGAGAGATAAATGGGAAATTCGTTGAGAAGTATATTACGAAAGGAAATTGTGTCATCTAATACTTACATAAAATTCGATAGTCGACGTATGTTAAGCATTGCGATATCAGCTCGTTTTACATTGCTTCCGTTTCCATTATAGCCATTTTTCTAAACTTATAGCGCCAAAGCAATGAAAATTGGTTTTCGCAATACATTACAAATGATTATTTAACTATATTTTAAGATGTCGAAAGTAGCGATACTTAATTAAATGATTTCGCACGACCTCTACATTTATCAAATATCGAATTGTCCTTGCGCTCGTTGTAAAAAGTGAAACGCACTCGTTGCAGATAGCTCCAGCGAAAGCATTAACACAACAGTGCAAGATTACGTGGGCAGAGGTTTTTAAATATTTTCAAGCCGATTTGCAGTAAGCAAATACTTAATAGTATATTTCGCAACAAGGGCAAGAGGTTGGACGTTTTTGACCAGGTCGATGTCGTGGCACAAGTGACGTGCGAGGGCATTGAAGGCGCCCGAGCGTTGTCACGAGTGCCAACGACATCGATCGTGTCAAAACGTCCAACTTGCCCTTGTTGCGAACGATATTTTTTACCACAAGTGTAAGTTACAGGTGTGATTGTATCCTGCGAGGTGGTAAAGAGGACCCTGCATTTATACATGCCTTTTTGCACAAGTGCAAAACAGGGTCCATTTTTGACCAGTTCGCAGGTATACGATGACGTTGGGAAGTTGCAAGTGACAAAATGGGAAGTTTCAAATCAGACAAAAAAGTCTGATTTGCACGGCCTCGATTACAGCTCCTTAACTTGCTGCGAAACGTACTATTTCGTCATAATCGTTTTTCTGTGGGTCTGACCCCTCACGAAAATGAAGTGAAAGTGGTGAGAGTTTCTTTAATTTCTGTGTCTATTTCTAATCCTGTTTGACAGCCAAGTTGCGAGTAAAACATAAAGAAGCGTGAGACTTCCCTCACACCTACAATGACGAGAGTCTGTCACTGAATTTCCGTGAGGGTCAGGAGTTATGATGGATGGATAAATGGGTGTTCAATAAATACTGAATTGTCATACCAGTATATATGTGTATTTGTCTTCGCTGTTATAATATAACATTTCAAGCAACTCATGTGGTTTGTAATTACATTCAAGGCCATGTCGAAACTGTAATCGTCTGAGGACTTCATTCAGAGTTTTGTTGTTTTCTGTCATTACTAAACCCCACTAGACCGTTTCTAAAGGCACAGAACGTGGTCAACTGTGCGATTAACTTGAGTGGTTTACTTACAAAGTACAATTAATAGTTTTCCTTTCAGCTCTGACATAATATTTCAATATCGTTACGATAATGTTTCAATATAAAGTTTAATTTTTCCTGTCTTTATACTGAGAAAATACCAAAACCATATTTTACTCTCTTAATGTGAAGTATTTATTTGCTCGTATGCTGTTGAAAAAATAACAACGAACTCTTTTATCGCATGCACATCGAAAAATGGGCTTTATCTGCCCTTTGTGCGCTTCGAAAATGGTTTGTTCTAGCTAGGTCAAATAACGCCGAAACGGGAGATTCACTTGCGGCCCACAGGTCGAAAGCGACATTTTTCGGTGCGGCAACTTATCTTCGTTTGACCTGGCGAAACCCGACATTATTCATCGCCCAGAGCAGCGTGACGAATATTTGGCGCTCTATTGATAAAAAAAATGTACTACTAGTCCAGTCAAATAATGTCTGAAATGAAAATTTTGGTGAAATTGGAACATTTTGGATATGTTGCGTGTCATGCCCGTATAAGACTGCCCCTAAAATATTCCCCCCCCCCCCTCCTATCCGTTTTCGAGAAATTACCAAAAATATTTTGTTTTTAGGATTGCTCGAAACCTATGGGACAGAGAGACAAAAGTTATTCACAAAAGTTGCAGGGGAGAGAAAATAGAATAAAATTGGCTTTGAACCGATTTTATATCTTCCTTAGAACATGAATTGGGAAAAAGGGCGACGATTCCTAGTATTTCCCGGAGCTGGTTAGATTCTCTCCCATCGGAATTTACAGCGTTCGGTGGGGATCGAGAGGGGACGGCTGACCAGTGATGGGAGCTATCGAACCATATCGAACAAAAACTCCAGCTTTCTAGGGGAAAGGGAAACAAGCTGACGAATCGTCAATCCCAGATCGCTTTCCTTTCCCTAAAAAGCTGGGATTATCGTTTTATATCGATATCCATTTTCCATCACTGCGGCTGACGAGGCTGACAAGGAGAGCTCGCTATTAGAGAAGGGCAAAAGGCGGGAAGGAGGAGCATTGAATGAATGGCTATCTAAAACAGGGGCCGAGACCGTTATATATAACGGTTTCGTTTCGGTATCGGTTTCGAGAGAAAAAAAAATAACGTTTTCGGTTTCGGTTTCGGTGTCGGATTTGAGAAAAAAAAAATAACGGTTTGGGTTTTAGTTTTAAGAAAAAAAATACAACGTTTTCGGTTTTAATTACGGCTTTGAACAAAAAATAACGTTTTTTATTTCTGTTCCGGTTTCTCACAACAAATCTATATCAGTTTCGGTTACGGTTTCGTTCTCGAGAAAAAAATTTTTGCGGTTTTGGTTCCTAGACAAGAAAACAACGTTCCCAGTATCTTTATAAGAAATAGAATCAGTTGATTTAGGTTTTCACGAAATAAGATGAAGTCTTCGGAGTTTCATCAGTTTTTAAAAGAAATTTTTTTAGTAAATTCAAACATTTAATGTTTTCGTTGGCATGGCACCAAATTCTATACATAATGTACTTATTATTTCACAAAAAATTGCAGATACTTTTTACGAATTCTTCTTTTAACACTTTAAGCAATGCATTCCTAATACACTTGAGTTCCAAGCGAAGAGCTTCCTAGCGAAGAGCAATTTCTCGGAATTTGCTCGCTCGTGCTCGCTGCGAAAGCGAGACATCTGAGCCTGCCGAACGGTTCGAGAGCGAGACATCAGAACCTTCCGAGCGGTTCCGAGTTAAGAGGTACAGGGTGTCCCAAGTCACATATAAATAAAAAAAGGAAATTTTGAGTAGAGCTCTTGTGAATTTGACCCCCACTTGTCAAGAGAGCGCCATTATTGTTTAAATTTCAGGCTTAAATAACTTTTCAAATTTTGAGTTTTATAAAAAGTTGTAAAGGACTTATCGATTTGAAATTCAATAAGGAATCCAAGGTGTTCTTTTTACTGTGACTTTGGGACACCCTGCGTATATTTTCTTTTTTTTATCCGTTGAAACGTAAACATTTTATTCTTTTTTTTTTTTTTTTTTTGGCAGATATATCATTTGTATCCCGGAATAACTCGGGAGTCTCGAGATGTTCCATTTTTCCTTCATTTCCCCTTCTTTATATCGAAAGACTATTACTTCCAAACAATTTAAAAACGACATATTGATCATACAAAAACTGCTATGGAACCGAAAAAACATGCGAAAACCATAAAAAGTTTTTTCGGTTCCGGTTTCGGTTTCGGTTTTGTAAGAAATTTTAATAACGGTTTCGTTACAGTTTCGGTCTCGCTTGAGTCAAATCGGTTTCGGTTTCGGTTTCGGCGGTCCCTGCTACCATGTACGATAATTTTTTGAATTTTTACGCTTCAGTCACTGGCAATGATGACGAAATTCCGTCGAGTTTTTCTACATACGCAAAATTTTTCAACTATGAATTAAATTAGTTTTTCAAAACCACGCACAGATGTTTGCAATTTTTGTTACCAATTTGAATCACAAAAAGAAAAAAACGTTGAATATCAAATTCATGAAGAAAAAATAACGGAGCATCAAAACTTAAAGCATGCTATTATACAAATGAAAGATACATTACCCAGCAAATCAGTTTCGTCTCCGCTACGTCTCAGTGAGATCCCACGAAGCATCAAAATGACGCACAGAGAACGCACTTTGACGCCCCCATGTCCAAAGTTTTTATGTCTATGGGACGTAGCTTTCGGGATGTATCTGCACTGAGAGAAAAATATTGACTGTCCAACTGTAAAAATATTGTAATCCCCACAGTAAATACGTAGTTTGTTCCAACACCAACCAGTACAGTTATTGTTACTCCAACTACGATTCTGCATGCTTCCTGAGAAAAGTTTAAACTTGCATCCCTGTCAGGCAGGGGACAATACTCACACAATAGACAATAGTCATCAATAGTCAGATCAGGTCAGGAATAGTCAGGCAATGGTCAGGAATATGTCAGCTAAAAGATAATGGATGTAGCCGTGAACATCTCACATGATTATGCTGACTTACCGACAGATTGCTTGCAATTGTTTCGGTTTCATCGGTTTCATTGATTTGACAATTTAATTATAAAAATTTCGCGCAGCGAAGTTTCGCGAGTGTCTGATGTGCTTTTGTGCGCCTTCAAGTGCTGAGGATATACCAGGATACACCGGATACACACATAAGGTATACTTAAGTTGTTGAATAACTCTTTTTCGCAATTAACAATAATGAAGATATAAAAAAAAGTTCGAAAATGTCAGCGCCTGTTCAAATATAACCTTAATTTTCTGTCATAATTTTCAACTACGTTTATGCTACAAAGATAAGATTTGGTAGTTGCGCAGTTTATAGACTTTTGCTGAAAATGAGGCCAAAGAAATTGATAACACAAAAAAAACATTGACCTATTTCAAGCAAGAGTCGCTAAACTTGAGAAGTACTTACGGTTTTATTTAGTAATGATTGGTAGATGAATCGGGCGCAACTCCATAAGTGGCTTTAAATATTATAAAAAAAAGAAGAGGGTTTTTTGTCGACTCCCTGGCAGTAAAATCGCAGAGAGATTAATAATGTTTCCTTCCTATGTACCTTTCAGTATAGTAAAATAATAATTAACTGTCCAGATTGGCTATAGCTTGAGAAGAATTTAATTACAACCTTTCCATTTATTTTGCAATCATTTCAATTTTCCTTGACATCCGTTACATGAAAGTTTTTGAAATTCAGTCGCAATGCAAGTAATGTTTCAATAAAAACCTTCACTTAACTCAAGGTATACACAGGTGTATACCAATTTAGCATGTTAAATGAAATATGAAATTTTGACAGTTTGAATTCGCTTAATGTAAATGTTTATGCATAAATTAAAGAATGTTATGTTAGAAAATTGTCAATATTTTCGAGTTACAGAAAGTCAATTCAATTTCCAGAATTTAAATCTTATCGATACTTTGAAAAATATAAAAGTTTGCTTATTATTACAGGTAATTTTTGAAAAATCATAGACGATTCAGGAATTTTAATTGATTTCCAAAATAGGATAGCTCGGGAATTTTGAGAGGATCACACAAGCTTCCATTTATTGAAATGTTATATTTTAAAAGTGAACAGAATCCCTAAAAATGCTGATTCAATAGATATTTATTCATCTAGGGAGGAAGAGGATGATTTCACGAGTGTGTGTTTGTGTCCGAGCGGAGCGAGGTAAACAAAACGCATGAGTGAAATCACTTCCTCCCGTGGTGAATATTCTATTTTTTTCCATACATACACAGAAATGGCCAATTTTGTCGATGCGAGTTGCAGGAACAACGTCCTTTTTTTGGGGTTATCCGTGATGGAATGTCTCAGCGGGAGCAATCTGAGGCGTTTCATCACGGGTGCCCCAAAAAGAGGGCGTTGTTCCCGCAAATCGCGTCGATAAAGTGGCCATTGCTGTGTATGTATGGAAAAAAAAGTATTTATACATTTATTCCCATTAACGTTAGATTTTGGAAATTAAACACTTTGAGAATGTTGACGTTCTGAAAATGTCTGCAAACATTTTATTAGAGATATTCAAACATGCAGCATGTATTAACAAAATTAAAAAATATTTGTGAATATCACACATGAAAAAATTTTCAAAATTGAATGTGGCCTCACTTTGAAACATTTATAAATAAACGAAAACCGAATAAATTGTTTTCACCCAATTTTTCAACTTGAGTAAGAAATAATTCTTAGCATTGAACTTTTTATTCAATCATTTTGATAACTACCTTTTTCTGTAAACAATTGTTTTATGTATTACTTTATTTTCTCAACGCTTGAAACTTCAGCTGCATCAAAATGAAACTCATACATGAGAATTATGTATCACAACAAACATGTATCTAAAAAATATTTGTTCCTTTTTCAATATCATTTTTTTTTGCCATGTACGCTCTAATTTGGGCTAGTTTGAAACCAATCATATTTTTTGCTTCGGACGCTGTAAACGGATCCAGAAAATTTTGGCACAATTTTTTTACATCCGGTGATGGATGCATTTCCCACAGCATGGCGATATCTGAAAAGTATTAAAAAATTCAATTGCAATGATGTTTATCTGCTTTTAAAAAAAATTTGAGTTTTGTAAACTCGAAATTTTATGATGAAAATGATTCAAATCAAGTAAGCTCCAAATTTTTTTTCTACATCTCGATGCTACTAAATTAACAAATTCAATAAATTATTACTTTCATGTATTTATATCCGGCTTTATATCAATCTTGCGTAAAGTTAATATTAAACCTTGCCAAATAATTTTCCTAAATTAGTTATATTTACCAATAACCAAACTGCCATGGTAGTCGCTCAAAACAATCGCATTCATTTCGCTCGAATTTCGCGGACGGGCGCTGACATAGAGGATCTCGTCATCTCCCCATGAGGCGGCTCCAAGATTTTTAATTCATGCTGTTATGGTAGGGGCTCTCATTGCTTCTCCCAAGTAATGGACCCTGAGCGGTATACCAAAATATTCGTCCGTCTGAAATTGGAAAGATTGGATTTCAGGTGAATAGTGTGCCCAAGACATTTATTGAAAAATTGTCACAGATTTTTTTCTGGAATGGAAAAACTGAAACAATTTTCTCACAGGAGGTCCTATTACAAAGTTTTTACGGAAAGTTATCATCCCAGTGCGTCCTCACCTGTTAACATAAATTGTAGTGAAACATGGAAACATTATGTAAATAATATGTAAATATTATATGAACATTATGTTACTTATTACATAAACATTACATAAACTGTTTACATGGTGTTTACATGGTGTTTACTTGAAGCTGACTTTAACATGTGCAGAGGCACTGGAATATAAAATTTACGTACATAGTTGTACGAGGTAATTCTCAAGTTTTTAAAAACTGAGCAATTTTGTGTAAAAATCAAAATTACCCATCCAGGCCCATTCTTCCTACCCATAACCCCTACTGCGGTAGCAGCACGATTTAATCGATCAAGCCTTTCTTCTTCACTTGGATGTTCTGGATTTTGATTGATCGCTTCTGGTTGCGGGTTTAAGTTGTTTTGTTTATTCAGAATTTCCTTCATTTTTTTCAACATTTTTTTCTTTCGGTTTTCCAGCATGTTGCTGATAGTGACTGCGTGATTCTGGAGTGCAGTTTCCACCACCTGCTGCACTTTGTCCGTCATTGCTGTCTCCAAACGCCCGATTTCGCCGTGCAAATCGAATTGTTTCTCAATCTTTGAAAAAAAAAGGTTTGTCACTTTCTTTACTGATAGCAATACAGAGACGTACTACTTCCATTAATTCGTATTGTTTTGATGAGAGAAACTGACATCGGTCGGTATACTTTTATCTTTAAATCTATACTGACTAATTAAATAATGTAAATAATTTAGAAAGCAGCAAATTTCTCGAATAATTTACAATTACTTATACACCCCCCCCCCCCCACAACTCCCAACGTTCTTGGCCCTCTGGTTTATCTTGCATTTTCACTCCTACCACCGCGTAAAGTGACAACGTGGCTGGTGAGCAGTGAATAATTGCGTCTTAATCACTATCAAAAAAGATATTCCTAATATCAACGAATTCGAAATGCCTCAGTCATGTCTAACTTTAGTAACTTACATCGATTTCAGCTTCGACTTTCTGGAAAACCCTCTGCACTATGTCGTCGACATCGACTGCGCACTTCAAACGAGCTTTCTTTCTTTTTTTCTGAAAAATAAAATTTTTTTCATGTCTCAGGCAATAAATGATAATTTATCAAGTTTTTAAAAAATCATAAATTATCAGATCCCAAAGCACTTTGAAAATTGTGGAGTTTCGGAAAAATGTTGAAAATTACCATAATTCTTATAATTCTCAAAATAACGATAATTTTACGAATTCCTAACGTTTTAAATAATGCGGAATTTTCAACAATGTAAAACATTTTCAAAGTTAAAAGAAAGTATTATAAAAATTTTAAATTTGGAGAATTTTAAAATTGTCGTAAATTTTAGAGATTTGTATAGTTTTTATAAATTCTGGAAGGTTTTATTAATGTTTATTAGAATTTTGAAAATATTGCAAATTTCTTAAACTTTTGAAGAGTTAATAATTTCAGACATGGTAAGACTCTTAACACATTTTTAAAGTGTAAAAGTTTGTACCTACTATTTCGAACATTGTCAAGGTCTGAAAAATTAAAAAAATTTTTTGAATTTTAAAAATTAACAAATTTTTGTACATTTCCGTGATCTCAAAAGTCTAAAAAATTCTAAAAATTAATAATATTCACGATATTACTGAAATTTCGAAAATTTTACGAATTTCTCAAAATTTGAGAAAGTTGATGATTTCGAACATTATAAGATCTTAACAATTTAGCAAATTTTGAAATCTCAACTTAAAAATTTCGGAAGTCTTGCAATTTCTACAATTTATAGAATGTCAAAAATTTCCGAATTTTCATAATTTTCAGAGATTCGTAGAAGCTTTGACAACTCTGGAAATTTATCATACTTATGTTTATTGAACCTACAAAATCGTACTTATTTCTTTAATTTTGAAAAAGTTGAGAATGTCGAACATTTAAGGATTTTTAACAATTTTGCAAATTTTAAGAGTTTAGAGTATTCTATAAATTTTGAAAGTGTAAAAAGTTTTGACAATTTTTAGTATTTTAAACATTTTTCAATTTTCATGAATTTCAGACATTAAAAAAAGTTTCAAAGATTGAAACTTCATATTATTTATGATTATTAGCAATTAGAAAGTGTAAAGAATTCCTTTTTTTGCAAAAGGGTGATAATGTCGAACATTTTCAGATTTTTTAAAATTTTGGAAATTCTAAAAGTTTGAAGTATTTGAAACATTTTGAAGGTCCAGAAAATTTGGACAATTTTTAGAATTTCACAATTTTAGAAAACTTTAGAGACTTAAAAAAGTTTTGATGATCCTGAGAATTTGGAAAGTATTCATTATTATTTCTCTGATATTTAGATTAAAATTCATTAACTTGCTGAAATTAGTGTGAGTAAATGATCACACCTTTCGACGCTTGACGTTTGACGCCCCATGAAATTTCACCTTAACTCCAAAATGAAATTTCCGTCTGCGTCCTTCAATTACTTAAAACTTTTTTGTGCTATTAACCTTTTACAGAGTATAACAAAGTAAATGTAAAAGTAATGTCGAAAACGTTTAACCTGTTATAAAATAACAATAATTTAACTTCAATACTGAAAAATTCAAGCATAATTATTAAGTCACATGGTTCAATGTTTGCTCATTAAGAAAAACTTCGATTATTTTTTTATGCTATGTTGAATGTCACAACTATCAAGTGTCTATTCAAAATACTTAAAATGATATAAAATGGCCATAATTTTTATTCTATTACTCAAAAAATGATGCATTAATACAGATTATCGGTTTTTCTATTGTTTATTGTACACTTCATATACGTTCGAAACCTATTACCATTTTCCAAAGACTGTGTGAGATATCAAAACTAATCAAAAACTGTCAAAAAAATTAACCTTTCATAAAAGTAACCGATTTCCCCTTTACGCCTGATGATGAATTGATGCATGGCTATGAATTATTAGTTTATAGGCTGTTCTATGGTAATTTTGAGAAAAGAGTTGTAAAAATCGTAACAATTCTTAAGTTTATTAATTTTTCAAACGCAGAAATTTTTTGTATATTTAAACTTCCATTGCTGTCTAATATTGTTTTTACTAAAAAAATGAAAAATTCAGGAATGTCATTACATTTTACCAAATGTACCATTTTAAAAGTACATTCATTCTGCTTTATATGTATATACAGATGTATAAAGCAACTCTTATCTAATTATCTGGAAAAATTTTATTCTTATACTCACTTCACACTGTCCTTTGATAGAGGTTTTCTTTTTCCCTGATTGATTGGTGTTATCACTTGAATTTGATGCATTTTCACCGTGAAAAACTTCTTCACTTTCACCGTTTTCATTTCCGTCGAAAGTTTGAGAAAAACCAGAAGAAGGTCCCCCACCCTCAATCGCACTTTGCGCGTCACAGTCACCAGAAAGTGTGAACCGCAAAGCTGGCACGGCTTTATTGCACCTTGTGCTTCGCCTTACATTTTCCGACGCGTTATTTTCCATCTTCCGACAATGCGCACAGCTTGAAATTCGAACCTCAACTGAACTTGACACCACTTTTCTCCTATTATACCTTCATTTGTTTCAAGGGGAAACTCTCGATTTGTTTATTTTCTAAATTTTCTTCCGACCGGGAATCAAGCGAAGAATTCAACATTGTTGCCAGACCAACAACTGCTTATAACAAAGTGTCATTTAACTTTTAGATTTCCTAGCAATATGTTAATCGAACTTGTAATGCAAAGGGTGCACATAGAACATGTTCAAAACCTGAAAATTCTCTTCATTTTTCAAATTTTGAAGTAATGTTCGATATAACTGAAAGTTTTTGAATTGCCTAAATTATTGTAACGTCTATATTTCTCATAATCTTTAAAGTAGAGCATGCTAATAAGTTAATTTTTTCGACAATTTTTCATTATAAGTTTTCAAAATGCCCAAAAATTTGACACTTATAAAAATTTTTGAAACTGTTATCATTTTTGAACTTCCTAAAATTTATTATTTCTGCACGAGTCTTATTATTTTAAAAGTTTTCCAAATGCAATAAAATTTGATCACTTTTTGTAAAAATTGATAATCATGTATGTTTAATAAAAAGAACTGAACTTTCGAAACTTCTCAAGTGCCTTGGAATTTTCCAACACTCAAAATTTTAAGAACTTTCAGAATTTCAAAATTTCAATTTGCACTTTCACTTTTTCAAATTTTGACATATAGATACATAAATTTTCCTACGTTTTTTCAATTTCATATTTTTCCGGGATATAATAAAACGCTAAAATTTGTATGACCCTAAATTTTTTTGGAACTGATGTTTTTTAAATTTTCGAAACTATGCCAAAATTTTCAAATGTTTGGAATTTTGTAATATTTTCTTCATTAATTTATTAAATAGTATATTGGACACGATCAGAGTCAAAATGCACTTGAGCCTATTTATAATACATTAGCTATACATAGCCTGATTTTTTATCGAATTTTTCTAACACTAAAATTCCTCTGCCACTTTTTACAAAACTCGATATCAAAAATGATATTCGAGTTTGAAATTTATCTAATAAACGCGCTCCTTCGAGGAGTAGTGATAGAAATCACGGACAGAAATTAACCAAAATTTTCTCCAAATTTTTTTAAGTTAAAAAGTCTTGTGCCACTTTCCAAAAAACTCTAAATCAAAAAAGATATTCATGTTTTAAATTCAACAAATCTGATTATTAAAACTTCTAACTTGATTATCTTTCTTGATTTTGAGTTTTCTGGAAAGTAGAAAAAGACTTATCGACTCAGAAAAATATGGCAAAAATTTTGGTAAATTTGAGCCCCTGGATGCAATAACTCGCCGAGCGCTCGAAAACGCCTAAAAGTACCCATTGTCCACGCGGTGACGTCACGAGTCAAAATCAAAAGTCCGAATTTGGAAAAATTTTCCACACTGCTCGATAACTTGTTAGAAACGAATGTATGTACCCGTTTTAACTTTTTTTCGTACACATGATAGTTTCCGTTAAAAATAATCAAAAATGTATATTTTTAAATCGAGAAAAAGCCATGTTTTTTAAAACTTACATCGCCGCAGAACATTTATTTTTCAACGTACCGAAATAATTTTTGTTTACTTTTGTTCAGGGACGTCTATAGCGTTGAATACAGTATCAAAAAGTGTATCAAAAGTTATTAATAATTGAATGTTTTTTTAATCCGAATGTATAATCATGTTTTTCGACGTTCGCGTTGAAAATGTATCGAGGGAATTTTCGTTTTCAACGGGGTACTCCCGCTTATCATAATTTTAAGTGTATCGTCGAACTTTTTGAAAAGTTTTAGCTTTCTGAAACTATTATTTATATAAAACCTAGCGGGTTGTGTGTGTGTGTGTGTGTGTGTGTGTGTGTGTGTGTGTGTGTGTGTGTGTGTGCGTGTGTGTGTGTGTGAACACAAACGCGCAGCGCGATGTGATTGAATTTTAAGCGCGCGAGCTCCGTAGTATGTCGTACTGGCGAAAAATTCAATCACATGTCGCTGAGCGTTTGTGTTCAACCTAGTTTTTTTCTATAATAATGATTTCAGGAAGCTAAAATTTCCAAAAATTGCGACAATACACTTAGGGTTATCACAAGCGTGAAAACCCCGTTTGAGACAATATTTATACTCGGATTTTAACAAATTGCCTCTCATTTTACTCGTAGAGCTTTAGAGCTGCCTACGATACACTAAAATATTGAGAATGTTGAGTTTAAAAAAACAGTTTTTAATTAAAAATAGAAACTTTTCTATCATAACAGTAAAAAAAGTCTGTGAAAAAATTTTGCTTCTTAATTTGAGTATATGCAACATTGTGTAATGAGGTTTAGTACAACTTTTCGTAAAATAAAAACTTGATTAGAAAATTACTAGTCACCAACATTTTTAGTTCCTAACGCTACGTGCTAAAGCGCGCGTGGTCGTATATACATTGCTTTTTTAAGTAGTAACTATAATCATTTTTGAGACTTTAGTAAACAATGCAAAGCATAATATTAATTTGTTCAACTCCGTGGAAGAAATGCTCCTTTTCCCACGTTTGGATCCCCATAAAACTCGCATTTTTCCACGTTGTCGAACAAAATATTGTCCTCAACTAGTGTGGACAAGTTTTTCTAACTCATCTGATTACAACGCTCGGCTTCGGCTCGCGTTGCAACCCTCAGATTCGTTAAAAGCCCCTTTTCCACACTAGTTAAGGAATATACTATTAATGTGACTCAATACTTGCCAAAGTTTACATGAAAAAATATTATTTACCAAAAATAAAATAACCACAATCGTATCAATTATCAGCGATATACATAAATGTTTATTTTCAGTTAAACCATACATTCCTTTTTTTTACAGCTTTTTTCGCCACCTCATTTGTAGTTTTTAGCTGTTTTAAGGTTTTCACAGATTTTTCGTTTTATTTTTCTTAACTGCCGACTTTTTAAAAAAATCATCAAAAAACTTTCTTCCATCGTCTCTCAAATATTTCATAATAGATTTTAAATGTCATTTTTTCTTTGCTTATTGCAATCGAATTTGCCAAAGGTGAACACAGCAAATATTCAATAATTACATTTGATTCGAGAACATGTTTTACATATTGTCGGTCGTATTAACAGAAAATTTTAATTTTTTTATTGAGAAAGTAAATGATTTTTACCGCATCTATGATGTGCAAATTCTTTGGTTTTTTAATTTTCTCAATCAAGGGTTCAAAGTCTTTCATACTGTAATCAGATTCTCCAAATATTTTTATTGATTAAAACATTTTGATTACTAGTAATTTTCTAATCAAATTTTTATTTTACTAAGAGGTGTACTAAACCTCATTACACAATGCTGCATATACGCAAGGTTACAAATTATATGCACACACACGGTTGTATATGATTTCTCAAGATCTATGCAATGAATTAACTTGAAATTTTGCACACTCGTTCTGAGAACAAGTGCTTCTCGGCTCACTTGGGGATTTTTTTTTTTTGATATCTTGATTCGTTACATTTTAATTATTATTATTAGCATGCATTTTATGTCGAAAACGGAAAAAAAAGTTCATAAAATTATTTCTCGTCATCAAATAGGACACGCTCCGAGACGTCTCTTAAGCTGACAGAGCAAAGTCAGCAAAATCAAAAAAATTTTTTTGCAAAATTTAAGGCTACTTAAATGCCCTAATTAAAAATTTAAGGTTTCATGGGTTTACCGGAAAATAAATGTTCTGCTAGCTTAAGTTTAAGCAAGCAGAACAATACTAAAAAGAGAGTTGGAACTGTTTGAATCGAAATTCTTTTAAGCTCCAAATTCAAGGCTTTTTAAGGGCTCTAAGAAAAACATGAAATGAAATTGATTGGAAAAACAATTTTCCGAAAAATTGACGATTTTTATCTGCAGAGGCTCGCACCAGCAAAGCAATGCAGAAAAAGTTTTAGAAACTATTTGATCAAAATCGTTTTTCAAATAAATTTTATTATGTTTTTCTTAAAGCCTTTAAAGAGCCTTTGTAGTTGACGTTGAAAAAATGTTGATAAATATTGACAAAGAAGCTCTTTCATCAACGCATCAATTCTAATTAATGTATTACAACTATGAAGAATGTGACATTCATACATTCATTAAAAAATACTTATACTCGTCAAAAGAATCATAAGAAAACATTGAAACTATTCTACATTTTGCGGGAAGATTTTAACTCAAATCTTTGCAACAAACTTGATCTCTTATATAACAAGTAGAGATTCTCACTTCCATATCTGAAAAAGTGATGCGTACATGTAAATTACTGGCTTAAAAATTGTAACTTACAAGTTACATAAATTCAACAAACGTTTTACTTCATCTTTTACACCTCTAATGCAACGCCCCTGTTCGGACACGTCTCTATTATTTTATAAATGAAAGACTATCCTAATAAAATAAACATTAACTACAATCCCTCCTTAGAATACGCCTCTGTTGAGTCTGTCATTTTCCAGGCCATGCTATTTGTTCAGCCACGCCCCCACTCAGACTTCTCCGTTTATGGCCACACCCCTATTTTAGGTTTTGCAGCTTCTTAAGCTCATTCCTTTTTTGGCTAAGCCTTTTTTCAGGCCATGCCCTAGTTAACGGAGTTCCCCTTTTACGGTCACAACTTATGGAGACTAATCCATATGTTTGGTGTAGGCTTTTTTACAAATGAAGGGTAATAATTCAAAACCGGCTGACCAACATTTCAATAAGGTACATTTTTATTGGAAACGCATGAGAAAAAGAGCCTTATTGAAATGTGGGTTTGCCGGTTTTGAATTATCACCCCTCAAATGTGTAAACTGGCCCGAAGGGTAGTGGCCTTGAAGAGGGAATTGGCATAAAAAGTTGCGTAACCTTTTTATGTTACGGGTAGCTAAGAAATGTGTGACAGAAGAAATTTAGATTCAAAGTGGGTCTGGTCTGTAGAAAGCGTAAGCCAAAAAGGGGCGGGATCTGTAATGGGGCGTGGCCTTCACAGTTGAGTTAGGTTAGCTTCGAATTTAACAACAAATTGGTAAGTTAGAGTTCATAATTCCAAAGAATTGGTGTATTTCAGATTTCTCCAACGATCTTTTCTACGACATGAGTACGGAAAACGAGGATTCCGACAATGCGATGAGTGTTAATTACAACAACTCCATTAGTGAAGGAGACAACGACTATCATACCACAACAAGTGAGGACGAAGAATCTTTCGAAGATATAGATGTAGAAGATGAAGCCGTGGTAGTAGGCGAATTACTTGCTGACATCGAAAACGCAGTACATGACATCGATGAGGGGATTGACAACGATGAAGAAGAAGAAGAAGAAGAAGAAGGGGGAGCTGCGAATGATGATTTCGATGACGAGGAAGAGGATATTGCAGACGAAGAGGAGGATATTGTTGACGAAGAGGGAGAAGATTATGACCCACTGGAATTCGTAGACCCCGATGAAAATGGTTTCCCACCAGAAAATGAAAATGCCCAACCACCAGAAGATGTAAATGCCCATCCACCAGGGGACGAAAATGCCTACCCGCCAGAAGGTGAAAATGCCCAAATACCAGAAGATCATCCAGTTGAAGAAGTTGCTGCGGTCGAAAACAACATGCTATGTTTTGGAATAATTGACCCCCGCCTTTTTGTACCAGCAACTTTCCTGCGAAACATCAAACCAGCAGATTTTTTCGTGTTTTTCCTGGCCGTTCTCGTCACCTTCAAAGGACCGTACGAAATGTTCATAACTATACTGCGTTATCTGAAAGATATGTGCGCTGGTAATTGGTTTCCCACGTCTAAGCGAGGATGCTGGAAGGCCATGCATAGAAGTGAACGAGGTGTGGTATATCAGGTTTTTTGTGAAATTTGTGGAGAAAAAGTGGGCGACAATAAGGTCGTAACTCGTCGATGTCGATGTGGTAAATGCATCCCTGGAACAAGAAACTACCATCTTGCTTGGTAGATCACAATAAACTTAAAAGATCAAATTGCCGACTTTTTAAGAAAACCATTTGCGTATAATTCCTTGCGATATCGCGAAAGTAGAGGACAACGACGAGGACGTGGCAGAAGACAGGGAACAATTGGGGACATCTTCGATGGTGCTTTATATAAACGGTTGAGACGTGGACTGCGATTTCTGAGCTCTCCGTGGAACTTTTCATTTACTATATGGACCGATGGTGTTAAAATATCAAAAAGTTCGAAAGCTACTTCGTGGCCTATATTGTTAATGTTGAATGAACTGTCACCCCGAGCTCGTTGCAGAAATATGTTCATGGCTGGGATTTGGGTCGGTAATCAGCATCCTATCATGAACAGCATTATTCTACCTGTTGCACTCCAACTTCGTGATTTATACGTAAACGGAATAAGGTGGACGCCACAGGGGCACGGAGAAGTCACAAGTCGTTTTATAACATTGTTAATGTGCGCGGATTCAGTTGCCAGGCCTGACCTTCTTCGCATGCGACGATTCAACGGACATTATGGATGTACATTTTGTCTCCACCCTGGTGTTCAATATGGGCGACGTCGAATTTATCCTAATCAACTTCATCACGAGCGACGAACACACCGAGGAATAATACAAGACATGAGGGACGCAATGCGTAGACGAGCAGTTCTACACGGAGTCAAAGGAATATCAGCTATGGCTTTGATACCACACTTTGACCTTGTGCAAGGTGTAGCGGTTGATAGTTGCCATAACGTTTTCTTAGGAGTCGTGAGAAAACTTTTTCTGAAAATGTTTGTTGAAGATGTGCGCAGTCAGTGGTACATTAGAAATCCAAACTCACGAGCCATCATCAACGCACGGTTAATGTTGATCAAGCCCCCTTCAAAAGTGTCTCGGAAGCCTCGCCCTATTGAAGACCATAAAAATTGGAAAGCCAGCGAATGGCGAAATTGGATTCTTTATTATGCTGTTCCATGCCTGCATGGAGTACTCGACGACCGGCATCATCAACATTCAGCACTCCTTTCTGATTCTATTTTTTTATTAAATCAAGAGACAATCACCGTCGAAGAGTTAAATGTCGCTGAAAGGCAGTTGCAGCAGTTCATCTTCGAATACGAGGTGCTCTATGGCCAAGAATCGATGACATTCAATTCACACTTATTGGGACACTTGCCAAAAACTGTTCGAGATTGGGGACCTTTATGGGTCCATACAGCCTTCCCATTTGAGTCATGGAACAACCGAATCGTTGGGTTAGTTACAGCTGGGTTCAAAAGAGCGCATCAAATTTCACTAAGATATTTGTTGACAAAGTTCTTGGATAATGAAGTAGAAGACGAAAACTTATCTCCTGTAACTAGACGGTACGTGCAGAAGATGACGGCAAAAAGAAAGTGGGATGTGCCTCCACACGAAATAACGGGTTTTTTCTTCAAAACGAACGACCGAAATCGAATGGAACCGACTCAAGTAATGAACCATGCCACTTATGCTGCGCTTCCCGAAGTAGACCTAAACGTACCAATAACCTTTTATCGAAACGCTTTGATCAATGGGGCAAGCTACAAAACCTTTTCTGCGCAGAATGCTTATCGATACTGTGATCATCACATGCGTAGCGTTGACGGACTATGGGATATAATAGCCATAATATCGTTTGTAGACGTTGGCGTAACCCGACAGGGAATAGTAGGAAGGCGAATACACGTCGAAGAAGATGAGGTGTGTTTGGGTACTAGACACATTCGACGGTTCATTCAAAATGATGATGACGAATTTCAATTTATTCCCTACGAGGACATTCTAGCTCCAGCGATGAACATTGAAGTTGGAAGAGAAATCGCTCCAGAAGTTTATACGATGGATCAATACTACGTCCCTTTTGCGAATTGCTGGGAGACTGATTAAGGTATGATTAATGTTGAAATCCATTCTAAGATCCCCCTAGCAAATGCTTGGATCATTTCTTGATCTTAGAATAATCCACAATCATGACGGCAATGTATAACGGCTAGAATTTCCGTCATCATTCGTTTTGCCGAGGAACATGCAATTTTCGGAGCAAAATAAAAAATGAACTTAATTTTGATTAGTTACAACAAAAGTTACTTTAAGTGACCTTTAAGGTTACACTGTGAAGCAAAAAAAAATTCCAATGTAAAAATTACATGCAACATGTTGGTATTGGTCACCAAAACACGTATGCAAAAGGATTTTGAAATTCATAGCGGAATTTGCGAATTGTAAATGCTTACAGACTCTGAAATGTAAAAATTTTAGATTCTTCATTTTCCATGCTATTGTAAGAATTAAAAAACTATTGTTACTGTTTTTTATCCCGAATTCAAAAATCTTTACAAAATTGCGATGGCATCAGTACTTGTATGCGCGAATTTCCTCATGAAATTTATTTTTTTCCTCGCCATTCTGTCCTTTTAATCCGTATCAAATGATGTCTCGGACCCAATGACTCGTGAATAATGGACGAGATGACGACAAAAGATGTCCAAACGATGAAGAAAAAAATGAATGGATTTTCACACTTCTCAAAGAATGAGAAAAAAAAAGAAAAATAAGAATTTTACTGGGAGAATTTTCAGACAAAAAAAAGCACAAGTCATTGAGTCCAAGATAAATAGATATAAAAGAAATAAATTTCATGAGGGAATTCGCGAATAAAATTAATAATGTAATCGTGATTTCGTAATAATTTTCGAATTCTTTGTAGAAAGACGGAAAAAATGGTTTTTGAATTTTTAGAATAGGATGAAAAATAGGTTTTTTGCTTTATCTTACCTTCACATATTTATAATTCGCAAATTTTACTATGAATTTCAAAATCCTTTTGCATACGTGTTTCAGTGACCTATAGCTACCTTCTGCATGAAAAAAAATATTGGGATTTGATAAAACCCAAATTTTGTTCCACAGTGTTAGCAAACCAAACTCAGGTAACTAATCTTATTCAGAAAAAAAAAAAAAAAAAAAAAAAAAAAAAAAAAAAAAAAAAAAAAAACAGTGAAAGAATGTGTGGAACAAATGTCAAATTGCTTCACGATTAATATTGTATAGTGAGCATTAAAAAGACCTTGGATCATTTCAATATCATTCTAGAATCAAAATCAAATTACTTTTAGGTCCGAGCACTTTGCTAGGACCGCTCCGCTAGCTTATGAGTTCCGAAGTTTTAACGTTAGGCCTTATAAATTCCACTCCGGCTCCAGAGTTTTGAAGCGAATAAAAACTCTTTAATTATTCTTGACTTGCATTCATTCTGTAAATGTTTATGTACAGTTTACATTAAACTTTCAATGCAGGAGCATGCAAAGTGCATGTAAACAGTTTACATAAATATATGCTATTTTAATGAATAGTCAGAATTTCATCGGAATTTTTTGTTTTATTTAAATCAACAGTTTACGTAAAATTCATGTAGACTTTATTCACGTCAACTTTATGTTCATCGACGTAAGCATTATGCAATTGACGTTAACGCGCCTAATCTTACCATTCTTGATTTCCAAAATTTTGTAATTTGTAACAAGTTTACATTTCTCGCAATTGAAGAAATGTTTGAAATGAAAATGACATATTTAATTCAATTGAAAGTCTCTGAGGTCTCTGAGTAACTGAAATACTCGAGTAGAAAAATGTTGCAGAATATATGAAGTTCCAAATGGTATACTAATCAAGTTATACATTGCTTTGTCACGGTTTATCGACATGCATCCATCATGTAATGATTTTTAGAATGTCAATAATCCAGCAGAGCCATTAAAGTTCTCTGCGGTTTCAACGAATGACTAAATGTTGGAGGCCTGGAAGAAGAGTTGCCATCGTCAAAAGACCCAACTAAGAAAAATTCTAAGAATTGCTTCATCAAGTTCAAGCTGAAAGCCGGGGAAAAGTCAGCATATGTCGAGTGTCAGGAAATCATCATTCAGGAGATACAATTCGGTCGGAAATTATCAGAGTTGTATTCGGAAAGCAAAAATGCAGATCAAACTGCAGAAGAGTAAACGCAGTGGTCATGGTCTTACGGTAAGGATTTGTTTGCCCAGAAAATTGGTACACAGATGAAAACTTCACTTTTCTAATAGAGCATTTTTACACCTGAAATTTCGATTTGTATTAAGTAAATTTTTTTTTAATCTGGCTAAAAAAATTAAATTGACTTTGTATACCTTAACTATCAAAAGCGCGTTCCTGTGCATGAGGTAAACAACCCGCTTTTTGGATAGTTTTGGTATAAAAAACTAGATGTTTATATCTCGGGCTAAAAGTATGGATTTTTGCGGCGGGGCCAATGTTTATGAAAGAAGGATAAAATATGATCGTTCTGACAGACTCAACGTTATCTTAGCCTTGTTTTGAAAATATTCGCGTCACCACGAAAAGCCATACTTTTACCCCTAGATAAACAAATAGCTACTTTGTTTTCTTTCTTTGAGGCTTCTTCTCAAAAATATGATTCAGAATGTAAAGGACACGAAATTATTCTATTTTGAAGCGCTTGCTTATCGAAACCTATTAGTTACATCAAACAGTTTACCAGTTAATAAGCGTTGGTATAGATCGTGTTTCGGAGAAAGTAAATTTGCTGCACGTTTTGCAATTGGCCATAGAAAATTTTGCGTTTCGAAAATAAAACGTTTTTTTTTTTTCGAATTAAAGGTAGTTTCGATTACATTCTGCTTCTTTTAAAATACCTTACGTTCCAAAAGTCTACTGAACCTACTGCCAGTAAAAAGAACAATGGAAATTCCTTACTGGCAGTAAAACAGTAGACCTTTGGAACTTATAGATAATCTATAAACAACAGCGAAAGTTTATGGGGTTTGATTGCGATGAAACCTTTAGTCGTCCATAAAATACGTCACAGATTTTTGGTCACTCTTAGACCCTCCCCCCTCTATGTCACACGATATCACAAAGTCTTAACCCTCCCCTCCCCGTCAAGTCGCGTCACACTCTTAGTTTTCAAAATTTTGGGGAGTTAATAATATTTTCTAATTGTCGATTAAAATAAAATAGATTCTGTTCAAATTTCCAGAGTCTCAATTTGCATGATTCTTGGAATCTTTACTGTAAATTCAAAATGCGAAATTCTTAAAATTTGCATGATGATTAGAATTTTAACAATTATGTAAAATTTCCAGATTTTCGAAACTTTCCGAATTCTTGGAATTTTCTAATTAAATTGAAATTTCAAGAATCTCGAAATTTGCAAATGTCCAGAATCTAAAAATTTGCATGTTACTTGAAATTGTTAATATAGTTTCAAATTTCCAGAGTATCGAAATTGGAGTGATTCTTTCGCAATAATGGAAGCAGCATTATTCCCTTCATTGACGGTGGAACCGTGGACTTAAAAGCAAACGCTTGGGTCTTGCTACTTGGGAGAACAGCTTGCATCGAGTGCAACTGTTTCTTTCCACAAAAAGTATGATAACTTGCATAATTACATTGTGTTTAAGTGTTTTACAATCACTTGTATAATTGTACCTATACTTCAGACAAAGAATTATCTAACCTAATTTCTTATTCAAAAGCTTTGCAGTCTTCTGTAAAATTATGAAAACCAGTTTTGTTATCGGAAGTAAAAAAATAAAATATATGCCTGAAGAGAATATCCTGCACAAATTTTGTAAAAGTTTTATGAAAACCAAGAACACTAGAATATAAGGACAAATAACCGCTATATGTATAAATATCTACGCCGTGTATCGCAGCGAGGTGAAAAGTGTCCGCACGTCCTTACCCTTACCAATCGTTCTGTCGCACGATCGTTTCTCTTTAGCTCTTATTGTTTTAAAACAACGCAGAATTCCCAGCATTTTTTTGAAGATGGCTACTGCGGACAGCTTTTTCGACATATTTATGTAGCAGTTATACTTGTCCTTATATTCTAGTGTTCTTGATGAAAACATTTGCATGGATTCTGAGGATGGAAGAGTGCGCATATTTGCACAAATTTCGTAAAACCATTTGCCATAAACGTCAGTGTGGATTTAAAAAAAAATTGCACTAGTGAATTCTATGAAAATTTGATGTAAACCTATTATAACAGGGTGGTTATTTTATAATACAACATTTTTAAAGTAATGACCATAAATTGACACGAGGAATAATTTTATGTGCACAATGTTGCAGGTGACGATTCCTCTGTGCACCTTCGACACTTCACCAGGACTTCCACAATTGAAAACATTAAATCTCGAACGTGGGACGAAATTTTCACATTCATAGTAAAAAAATTAAATTGAAAACAAATTTTTAATGTGGAACTCGATATTGTAATTTAACATTTAGAACTCAAAATTTGCATTTGAAAATTATGAAAGAAACTGAGGTATATGTGGCGTGGACTGAGAAAAGGTACCTCACAGCACCAAAAGTCGAAATCGAGGTGTTAAGCAATTATAGTAGCATAAACTTCGCTCTTTCGAATGAACCTACTTTCGAGTTTGTCAAAAAATTCTTTACATCAGAAATTGCACTTTAAAGTTAAAAAAAATTGAAAGGAAAAGATAGCGAAGGGAACTGACCCTTCCTTCTCCACTCACCAGGAATTTGATCTTTGAACACCCTAGAGTCCCGGGCCTAAAAATAGATATCCAGGCTGACGTGACAACCGGAAAATTTTACTTTGCCGTATAATGATGAATGTGAGAAACCAGTGCATATGGTATTTTCTCTCCATGAATGAAGTCAAAGTTTCCAGTTCTTAAACGCATATTGAAAGAACCTTCCATCAATTCAAAAAGAAAAAAACTACAGTGGAGAGGGAAACTTTTGGAGGGGAAAGTAGCTACCTGCTCCGAGTTCTCGAACGGACGAAATTTTTTCAAACGCGTTTTTCTCAAAAAGTCTCCCGTGTGGGCTCTGGTGGTGCGGAAATGAATAAAACAATTTTTTATCTACATGTCTGTTTTATTAATCCAACTATTGTGGGTATTATCCGCGCTACTATGACCCGTGACGATTTCGCGTTATGGTTTAAAAGTGTAAACTTCGAAACGTTCTGAATCAGACTTCTGATCCCAGTTTGAAAATTCGCAACTTATATACTTTGAATTGATTCATTTCTAATTGAAATTTTATGCTAAATTATGTTTTCTATTCTTTGAATTTCCATATTGACTAATCCTTCTTTTTTTCCAAACTTTCAGAGTTCATAGTTACGTAATAAACATTCAAGGTTCTATTTCATAATATATTTCTTATTTCATATTCTAATTTTCGGTACGTAAAATAGGCTAAGAGCAAATTTATGTTTCCTGTTCCATGAATTCAAAAGAAAAGCTGTCGTTTCTATTTCTTATATAACATTCGAAAAATAGATTACTTAATAGAATTTCAAAGTTATATTCGCATAATTTTTTCAACTGCTTGAAAACATGTTTTCTCTTCTTTGAATTTACATATTGTATGATCATATTCATGAATTATAGTTTTGTCCAACTTCTGAAAATCTGTGTTCTTTCGAAATCAGTTTGCAGCGTGTTCTCTTATTACCTCAATCACTTTTTCTGATTTTCAAGGAAAGCGATCGATGCGAGAGTTCACTTTTTAAAATAAATGTATTTTGAAAGAGCGATTAATGTCTCGATAACAAACGGTTGCCTTCTAGACGCCGAGTAAATTAATATATTCCGTAAATCCAACGTGATGCGATGTAGCACGGGTGTCGACAAGAAAATAAATGTAGAATCGAAGATAATCCATTTATGTTGATGAAGAATGCAATGATAGAAAACAGGAAACGGTATAAGATATGTCAATACATTGACCAAGTTCGGAATAGTCATAAAAGACTATTTCCATGATATCATCCGCGAAGTCTTAAAAGCATATTCAAATTTTACGAAATTCGTTATAAATTCACTTACGCAGATCTGTTACTCTCGATGAAAAATTTCCATCGAGTTTAAACGCATTCCTTTTTAGAGAAAAAAACATTGATTTATTTTTTGCTGTGAATTAAATTACGTTAATATTACTTCGAAATTCTGTTACGTGATCTATCACTTTAGACGTTAGATAAAAAGTAAAAACGGCGGCTTATATTAAAAATTCAATAAAATATGAATATAACTTTGCTTTAAGTGTATTTCATGCGTCAAAAATAATAATATGAAAAGAGAAATTTTTTATGTAATAGAACCTTAAATATTTATAACGTGACTAACATCTATAAAAGTTTGGAAAAAAAAAAGTACCATACAGTATGTAAATTCAAAGAAGAGAAAACATGTTTTCAAGCAGTTGAAAAAATTATGCGAATATAACTTTGAAATTCTATTAAGCAATCTATTTTTCGAATGTTATATAAGAAATAGAAACGACAGCTTTTCTTTTGAATTCATGGAACAGGAAACATAAATTTGCTCTTAGCCTATTTTACGTACCGAAAATTAGAATATGAAATAAGAAATATATTATGAAATAGAACCTTGAATGTTTATTACGTAACTATGAACTCTGAAAGTTTGGAAAAAAAGAAGGATTAGTCAATATAGAAATTCAAAGAATAGAAAACATAATTTAACATAAAATTTCAATTAGAAATGAATCAATTCAAAGTATATAAGTTGCGAATTTTCAAACTAGGATCAGAAGTCTGATTCAGAACGTTTCGAAGTTTACACTTTTAAACCATAACGCGAAATCGTCACGGGTCATAGTAGCGCGGATAATACCCACAATAGTTGGATTAATAAAACAGACATGTAGATAAAAAATTGTTTGATTCATTTCCGCACCACCAGAGCCCACATGGGGTGGTAGAATATGTGGCGCGTTTTTGGTAACGTGGTATCCCCAGTAGGCCTATTCCACGATAGTTGCATTATTTAATGCAACTGACTGTACATATTTATATTTGCGTACATATTTACATATATATATTATTCATATGAACGCAGACATAAACGCTCGTTTATTTACAAACATAATCTATTCGAGCTCCATTAATTCAGGTATTTTGTAATGGCCATGTGCCAAAGTGTCTGTTGTGTTTGGTAAAATAAACCGTTTGTCATCAAATGGATTTAACGCTAGTTTGTTTTGCTCGACTGTCTGGATTTCATGGAGGTGTGAACGGAAGAGTCGTTGCGAGCGGAATTTTGTTACCTCATAGTACAAACAGCATACATAATCCATGAAATCCAGTGTTTTCGCGACAACAGACATTTTGACACCTTTGGCTCTCTTAATTCTATCCTCACCTTCGACACGTAAACTATACATTATGCTCCTTAAGCCGACAAACTCTGTAATAATTTTCCCATTACACTCATCTTTCATGAGACCCACGACTTTTTTGTTTCGTTGTTGAATTCCAAATTGGTTGTCCGCGGGGTAGTCTGATGTATCAAAATGATCGGTATGGTTCATCATCAACTTATATGGATCAAAGTTTTTAATCTCGTAGATGAGACTGTCGGTATCACAATACAAAATTTTTGCTTGACCGTCAGTCGTGGGTCTCATAAAATCATAATGGAAAGCATAAAGACACGTTTTGGATAGATCTAGAACGCTAAAGCCAACGTAAATTGGTTTGTTCATGATGATTTGAAGTCGGGTCAATTTAATCGCAACTAAATTGTCATCGAAAATTGTTCGTGCGGTGAAGTTGGGTTTCGCAATAAGAGCTTCCGCGCCGTATCTGCCTAGCCATTGTGTTACAAGTTTAATATCGAGTCGTTTTCGAACATCCTCCAAAGTTTTGCCGTACACAGCATTGTTCATCAATTTGAATAAATTTTTCTTGAATTCATTGGTTGCTGCCTTACGCATTTCACTGTTGAGGTCTATGTATGATTTTAGCCATTTTGATTGTTTAAATTTGAGGACTCGATGAATTTTTTGAAGAATCAGGCCATGACTCAATGCTTGTTTCAAATTGCGATAATGAATTATATAACGTGTTTTTGAGTCCAGAGTTGTGAGTAATTTCGGATTTTTTGAACCGGGAGGAATTTTGTGTTCAGGACAAAATGGGAGGTCATTGTGAGGATCATGAAGGTTTTCGGGGTACTCTAGATCAACTTCAAGGATATAACCCTCTTCAGAGTCTTCCGGAACATCCCATTGAAAATTTCGCTCAAAGTTTTCAACCCATTGGAAACCCCCGTAAGGCAAGCATTGAGTCATTGCCCATCCGTATAAATTATTCACATCATAGTACATGAGATAAGATTCATCGTCATCTGGGTTATATTTCGCGGGGTAGTATGAGTTGTTGGCAAACGAATATCTATTACTACATTGCGATATACCTCCACGGATTCCGCGCTCAATAAACAATACCAGTTTTAGTTAGTAATGTGCTGGATCGAGTTTGTAAGCTTCCATACATTCCTCTCGAAAGTTCTCGAAAACATCAGCCAGAAGAAGAACGTCCGTCTTGAGGTAGATGTCCGAGTATTGCCCAAGCGTTGTGATGTTGAACCCATTCCACACTGCCTGCGCATGTTCGTAGTCTGCATCCGAAATGTCCATATCGGTGAGACTGCTGTGGAAATCGTCTTTGGTTGGAAGCTCGCTGTTGTCAAGTTTTTCCCATGAATCAAGGTATTCATAGGGGAAAACGCCTTTTTTCATAAGAAGTTCGAGTTGCTCCTCACTGTAGCCAATGCAGTTCTTTCGGACAATGACTTTTTCGTTAAGATATGAAGCCAGTTTTTCCAAGGATGGTGCCATGAATCTGAAGGAGTCGATGAAGCGCAAGGATATTTTACTGTCTTTGATGAACTTGGTGAATGAGATGTAGCGCTCTATCACCAGGGCTAGCAGTTGAATACGTCCTTCAATGCATTGTGCAATTTGTTTTACAATGAGATGAGCATCATACCCACTGAGGTTGTGAAACACTACCGGGATGGTGAGTGAATCTCGGTACTGCAAATTGCATCTGTTGTGAGCGGCTCCACGAAACTTTCCCGTTAGATGACAGTGGTCGCGCACTTTCTTATCCTTGGCGGTAAACGGTTGGTGACAGATGTGACATGAGGGAGCTGTTTTGAAGGTTGTAGATTGTTCCAGAGTGAGCGGTGTCATTGCCTTTGGTTTTTTAAAGAGGTCCTCCACGTTGTGGGCGAGGGTCACCAATTCGTTTGCAAACCATTCACCAGGGTTGTGTCCACGGAAACTCTGATATCTTGATTGCTTGTCGTCATAGCTACACTTTACGTAGTATCCCACGCTGCAAACCTCATGAATTTGAACTATTTTTGTGTTACGACCAGCTTGTTCATCCACTTTTTTGAGTAAACACTCAAAGTCGGCGTAAACGATATAGGGCACTCTCTCGGAATTCTTGAAATTTTTGAATCGAAGTTTACTATGATTCACTTCAGGTAGTTTAACAGCTTGCGTCTTCATTTCATTGCAATCGACTTCATGTGCAGTCAACTTGTCGTTGGTGTGAAAATAATGAAGGCATCGATCACATATAAACTTTTTTCCATCATGCTTGGACAGTTGTTTGCTGACAAGGCGAGAGAGGTCCTTTATCCAGACATAATGGAAACACAGAGGCTCGTTATTCTCTTCAGTTTCTTTCTCGTTTTTCTCGTCTTCTTCGACATAGAAATATTGTGTAAAGAGAAGGTTCACGTGAAGTATTTTCTTATATGCTGTGACGTGTATTGGGAGAACGTCATATCGTCCTTTATTCATTTGAAGTATATGGACGTTTACGGAAACGTCATTTTGTTGCTCGAAAAGATGCACTTGTTTTGGCATCACAGGAAATTTTATTCCGTCAAAGTTGAGATCATTCTCATATTTCTGGTAGTTGAAGAGACGATCGATATTTATTTTTGCAGGATGTAGCGCCGAAAGAATGGCCCACTTGAAGCACTGATCATCAAAGTTCTTGACATTCACACAAGCCTTCTTATTCTTGATGGATGGAGGTAGTTCCATGTAAGAGCTCCCGTGCATGGGGTTGTATGAATTTATATTCACAGCAAGGCTGATGATGCTGCGCAACGTCCACCCAGAGTCACGCTCTTGGAACTCCTCGATTTTTCTTGGTAATTGAGTCTGTACATGTTTGGTGAACCATTCACACAGGTCCGTTGTTTGGAGGATGGGCGCGTTTTTCGTGAAGAAGGCCTTGATCTCGGTGACTTCCTTGTCGTCCTTGACAACACTGAATTCGACTTCGAGAGAGTTGATCACTTTCAAAGCGTTATGGCTTTCGAGAACTTTTTGGATCTTCTCGATAAACATCGCCTTGGCTTCTTCGAGAAAATTTTGCAGGTCCAAATGCCGAAGGTTCGCAATTAGCCCCGTTTGGAGACGATTGTCGAAAGCTGAATCGACATCCTCCCACTTGACGCGCACTGGATTTCGCGCACCAAGATCACCACCACGCACTTTTCGCGAACCAAGATCCCCACCATGTACTTGTTCACTTTGTACATCGCGTACAAGTTTTTCACTTATCAAGCAATTATAGCTCTTCAATTGTAAAATTATTTGCGCGCACTGTAATTTCACTGTTTGTCGTTCACGCGGGATCGTGACATGATGCGCAAAGTTTTTCAGTTCCGCGATGGATGTGACGGCCTCCTCGATCAAAGTCGTCGCCTCGAGCGGATCGACTGGACGGATCGACAAAAGCCGACGTTGGCGTCGTACAACTTGTTTTGCTGCGTTAATAGACATGTTGACGTTCGTGAGAAAAACTGAAGCTCCCGCTCGGGAACTCCGTATTTATGGGATGTGATAGCGCTGCGATAGCGCGCTGTTGTCATGGCAACGCCTGCGCAAGGTTAACTGCGTATGCGCATAATAATGCTCTGTAATTGGTTCAAATGAAAGGAGTGGGGTTGTGATTGATCGATCAAGTTCTAAAAATAGATATGCGTGTTAAGACTTGTCGTGATGACGTCATCGTTTCCTAGAATAAACATGCTTAAGCTTGTCGAGAATTGTTTAGTCTACGCATTCTAAATATATCATTTCAAGGTTCACGCTTGCGTGTTTAAACTTGTCGCGATGACGTCATCGTTTCCTAGAATAAACGTGTTTAAACTTGTCGTGATGACGCATACACTGATTGGTCAATCCCCCACTCTCGCACGCTATGATTGGTTGATTCGCGTTTACTACGTCTGCGCAGTTAGTCATAAACTCTTACGAGTATAGAAGCTTGAGCACAGAACATCATTCCGAAGACGATTTTTGAATGAACAATATGGATTTTGCCAAGCTCAACCAAGTTGCTCGTGGAGGAAATTTTCTTCCAAAGAAGAGGCTTGCCGAGATGGAGGTTGACAAAAGCTTGCCTGTGACTGGAATTCGCTCCGTTGACACAAAATTTGGTACTCAATTCATCATTGCCCTGGATACAAAGTTTGAGGTTTTTCTGCCAGAAAGGATCTGCGAGACTCTACGGAAGGAACCGAAAGAGCTACGAAAAATTGAAGCCTCTATAAAGTCTACGAGTCCAGTGAATTTTCGTCTTCTCGGAGGGAAATTCAACGCCTGCGAGTTCATTTTGGAGAAATGAATGCATTGAAAATAATGTATAATGTTGCATAATAAAGTTGTTTCGATGAAAATTGAATGTAATTGAGAAAAATAAAAAAAATAGAGGGGCAAATAAAACGGTTGTGCTCCACAGCAAGGGGCGGGGTGGGGCTCCTTGCACAAAAAAATTAATCACTTCCATAATAATAAATACATTGCCTAGTTTCGCATTGCTTATTTCAATTGAATCAGGGTAATCGCTGTGTTGTAGCGACAAAAGTCAAGCAAAGTCATAGCGCGACACCGTAGCGCTACAATATTATTTTACCGACAGCCACCATTTGTTTTACTAACAGGAAGTATAACCGACCTCAGGTATTACCGACCTCAGGTATTACTTGCCAAGTTCCTACCTTACCGACCCAGGGTACGCCCTGTTTTACCGACCGCCGCCATCTTGGTGATCGGCCTTACCGACGCGGGGAGTGGGCGGGGCCTGCGAGGGGGATCACGTGATGGGAGTAGGAGTGGGGGGATCCAGTACTGTCTTTGCATATCTACTATCGTATCTCATTGGCGTCAAAAATGCTACTGGCTACTTGAAAAACATGAATGTCTCGTGCGTAACACACTGAATCGCGTTTTGACGAATTAAAAAAATATAAAGTTTACATTATTTTGTGAATAATTTGTAAATAATTGTAAATAATTTGTAATGTAAACTCTAGCAATATAGTTTGCGAATCTTCATTATTTGTACAATATCAAATTTACTGTTCAAAATGCTAAATATTGCGTTAAAATTTGTATATTCTTTAAAACTGCGTAAGTTTGCAATAAATGTTTTTTATTGCCCTGAGATGTATAAAATATGGTATGTACCTCGGGCATAAATGTTTCATGCCTTAGATACATAATATACTATTATATTACTGTACACTTGTAATAAATGCGTTTATTCTTGAATCCCAAAATATATTTCGTTTTATTTAGAATGTACTGTTACGATTTAAGGTCAGGAGTATAATTCGTTAGTAAAATTTTGTATTTAGACTTCGGGGAAATAAACGGCCCTTTATTGCCCTGCGCGGGACCTGAGCACCCGTTTATTACCCTTCGATCCATAAAATATCTTTTAATTATATGAATTAAATTTAAATTACATAAAAACGCGGCAGTACCATAATTACAATTCACGCTAATAATTTTTTAAAATCAATCTGCAAATAATTATAAGTGATCAGAGTCAGCAATTACAAATTAATCAACAACGCGGGAAAATTTCAAATTTCCGTTTCAATCACTTTTATCCCAGTGTCGGTAACATTGATATGTCATACGCTCGCTGCCCGTTGCCATGGTAGTAATAACATCAAGTCACATCACCTGATTTCGGCTGACACGTTTCTGACCTGACTATCGTCTGTCAATGAGTATTGTGTGAGTATTGTCCCCTGCCCGTGAGGGATTTACTATAAAATTACAGTTTGACTGACAATGCATATGGTGTACGATGCTTTCTAAGAAAAGGTTAAAGTTGCATCTTCTATAAAAATACAGTTGGAAAGTTTGTTCATTTTTGTCGCAAAGTGAGGTTAAGAAAAACAGCTGACAGCAACGACAAATCGTCCTAATATTACAAAAGTACGCTATTTCGTCATTGTAAAAGATTTTTTATACAAAATAAATATATCAATTCTTTATATTTCGTACTTTTTTTCTCGTAAATTTAGTCGAAAATGCGCTTGGAAAATACAGTAGTCAACAACTTTTTTTAAGTGTCATTCATATGTATAGGTGGAACGTATCAGCGAGTTCGAGCGCACGCGATTTAAAGAAAAGCATTTACGTGCATGAATATTATTTCACAGTAAGCCACTTTATCACTAAAATAACATTAAAAGTTCAAAATGAATGACTTACCTTTCCTCCTCGAGACAAAAACGGCAACTCACTGTCACATCTCTTTTCTTGTTTTAGCTTTTAATTTTATGTGATTTTCTACAGAATATTGAAGTTGCCTCACGTATCTTTTAAAAAGATGCAACAACTGTCTCTCGAAAAGCTCGCATACCTGTACGATTATTCGAGTAGCAACTTGAATTTACGATTGCACCGACTATAAAAAAAGTGTAGGTTCCAAAACGAACTGTGAATTTATGGTTAAGCTTCAACTGCGGACTGCAAACTTAGAATACCTTTAATTGCAGTTGTCACAACTGTATTTTCAGTTACTCCAACTATAATTCCCTCAAAAGCATGAATACAGTTAGGGTAGCTATCATCAATTTTTTTCAGTGCGCGATCTGCCGGCGAGATCTATGCGCTAAAGCCTGCTACCTCGTCACGAGGTCACAAAAGTTACGTAAATTCAGGGGTATGACTCTCCCCGCCGAAACGCATGTAAAGCTGTAACCCATTATTGTCCCCGCTGAACTAAACCACCAGAGGCGCTGGCAGTGACGTTGCCCGAGAAAAAAGTATCGGACCTCTCTCTTTCGGTTTCTGATTGGTTGAAAGCGATCAATCAGAATCCTTCGAAAGAGAGGTCCGATACTTTTCTCTCGGGCAACATCACTGCCAGCGCCTCTGGTGGTTTAGTTCAGCGGGGACAATAATGGGTTAACTTTTTCGGTGACCTGTCATACCCCTGCGTAAATTCGATCTCCCATACAGCTCACCGGTAAATAGCGGGCACGTCCCAACGGGACATCCCATAGACGTAAAAACCTTGGACATAGGGGCGTCAAAGTGCGTCCTCTGTGCGTCATTTTGATGCTTCGTGAGATCTCGCTGAGACGTGGCGGAGACAAAACTGGTTTGCTGGGTAATCTGCGAATTTGACTTTACCCAAAATTTGCCTCTCCCGAAAATTCCTGTCACAGATCAGTTTGACAAAAGACTTTTATGGTGATTTCTGTTCAATGTTCATATTCACAATTCCAGTCAAAGTTATATGTATCCATTCATGGAAGGGACGGTGAAAAAAGGCGCAAATTCTTTAAAAGAATTGAAAAGCCAGCCATGCGTAAATAAAATTTTTGTTTTCTGATGCTTGTTCTGGTCAAAATCGTAATTATCTATTGGTACAATTTTTGGCAATTTCGGCGAAAGAACTTAACCCTGTGATTACGCACATTTATCCAGTTAAAGGACATTCTTATTGTCAGTGCGATACGAATTTCGGCATGTATACGCAAATAAAAAACAAAATGGAACGCATCGAAACAAAAAAAAAATACCTTGATGGAATTCAAAAAGCGAAAAAATCCCCTTCTACCATCGTTCGAGAAACAGAATACGAATTGAAAGACTTCGAATTGAAGTTGAAAGATTCTCGCCGAAACCACCAAAAATTTTGCTATCAGTACAGCTGTTAAAATTGTTTACGGTCCAAACGGAAATGTAGATGTATATTACGATTACAATGGAAAACTAACAACCTTCAAAATGAACAACACACTGTCGTTCAAAGATTTAGAAAATGCCCCAAAACCACCGATTGTTGGCATTTCTAAAGAAAAAAAAAAAAAGACGTCGAAAGTTTGATTCACTACTTGTCTGACGAAGGGAAAAAGTTTATGCATTGTTTTTTGTAGTCTGTATTTTGCAAAACAAATAAAAAATAAAGGACGTTACAGATATTTTGAATGATTTATTTTTTCTCTTTCTTCTAGGTTGAATAAATTTAGCACACTGAACTTAGTAGTCAGAAATAATGACAAAAATGAATTGTAATTTGAACTTTCAAGATGTAATAATCAGTTTCTATTTTGAATTATCTTACAATTAGTTTCCCGGATTTTTATCATAAACACTTTTCAAGGACATTGTTTTTCATTTTCGAAAATCGTATGCAATAAAAACATTGAATTATGAATGATGAAAAAACGCTACGTGACTTTTATTAAAGTAACAATCTCGTTTTTGTAGATAGGTTTCATTTATTTCAGTTATTGCAAAAATATTTCTTGAAGCCTTTTGAACGAATTTTACAACTGAATTGTCGTTTTTTTTAGGTAAGTGCTACAAAAACTGTATCATAATTGAGATTAATTTTTGAGTAAGTTTTGAACAGATTTTAGAAAAATATCCATCTTGATGGCATCGCTGAAGGTAAACAAAAGGCTGAGTCTAAATTTCATACAAATCGATTGTTTATTACCGGAGAAATAGCGAGTTAAGTTTCAATAGATTTTAAACGTTCAGCGGGACCATGCTCACGTTGCTCTACGCAAGGGGCCTTATCCCCTCCCTTGCCTACTAGGCCGAGCGCGTATCCCCTTATTCGATCCGGGCCCTCAATTTCAAAAATACTTCTAATATTTTTTTTATGTTGCCTAAGAAACGTGAAATAACAGCAAGAAAATTTACGAAACGCAATCGATGGAATACGTTTCACTAAAAGTTTCAACTAAATTTTGTATTTAGCCTTGAACGGAAATTTCTATATGTGTACATAACTAATTGCATCGTCAATCTACAATGACTATTTCTAAGACTGCAGTCTTGTTTTGTAAAGCTTATTGAAATTCCAGCGAAAACGGAACCAATTTTTTTTTATGTTGCTATGCCAAAGCAATCACATGCACGATATTATAACGTCAAATTTTTGTATCAATGCTCATTACATCATCGGAATACAAACTATTATCATCGAAGTTAAAACCCTGGTTCTGACAATGACACACGTTCCACACTATGATGCACTGTGAGAAAATACTCCATCAGGTACCTTCTTCGTTTAAGAAGTTCACTTCATCATTTGGGATATTTTCTCATACAGGTTGTCATTATTCTCAAGTCAGACTTCTATTATTACTCCTTTTTTTTTATTACTATATAAAAGTGAGAAGTCAAAACTTTGTTCAGGGTACAAATCCACATTCCACGTTCGATCGTCATGAAATTTCGCATACATATTATGCATGCTCCCGGACGTGTCGCCGTGATATTCATAAGTCATAATTTTGCATGGTTTTTTTATAATTATTAATCCAAGTTTCCATGTGGAATACATTAAGTAATATGGCGGACGGTATTGGCCGTATTGACAAGCACAATATCGATATATCGATTATTGTTCAGGTACTCTATCGATTGTCCGTGATTTGTAAGATGTAAACAAATGTACAGAGCAATAGAGATACATAACTTACGGATCATAATTTTATTAGGTTTAAAATCATTTTCAATGATTACTTATTGATGATTGGCAATCGATCATTAATTGATTATCTATTGATCATTAATCATTGTTAAAAAAAAGTGCAATTGTAGAGTGGAATTCCGTTCCCTGCTGGTGACGGTGGATTCAAATAGATTCAAATGGATCAAAATTGAATCCATTTGAATCAAAATGAATCCAAAACGATTTACTTTTAGATGGGACATTTTAATCCATTCCAATAGAGATTTATGTACCAAATTTTCAGTATTGAATTGGATTGATTTACTGTTATCCAATTTAATGCAAAAAATGATGATTGCAATTCCATACGTTTAATTCATGAAATTTTCGATAGAGACAAAATTTCCAAGTAATTAAATAGAGTTTCAATGCAGTTCCATCAAAATGAATTTCATTGAATTAATGCAATTCAATCAGAGTATATGTGATTCAATCCAATGCAGTTTTATTCGAAATAAGTGTAATCCAACTCTCTTAATCTGAATCTGTTGAAATCTTAACAGATTAAATCTGTCAAGTATTTTTGATTGAAACAATCTGTAATTTTGAGAAATATTGTCACAGATGAATCTGTTACATTTGCCATAATTAGATTGATTCTGTATTTTTTTTTGAGCATGCGCTTAATACGTTTGCATTTGTAATACAATTCGCAATTTTCGAAGCGGGTACGAAAAATTAGGTACATGTAAATTTTGTAGACCGCTAAACACAAATTCGAAGTCTGAATTGTAAAATGAGTTTGTTATAATTATTTATTTTAACAAATCATGAAAAAACCCATTGTTTCTAATATGCATAAGCTTTCTATGGTTTTTTGAGCCGCTGATCATGAATTTAAAGTCAATTTTGCGATAGAAATTTGTTTAAACAATTTAGTTTCGACAAATTATAGAAAAAATATATATTCTGAGATGCAATAGGTAACAATCGAAATTAGTGACCTCAAAAACTCTTTCAAAAGCACTCATCTTAGAAATTCGTTGAGCAGAAAAGTGTGCACCTTGAATGACATGTCAAAAATAATAGATTAGTCTGTTATAAAAAACTACAGGGTAATCTGTTGCAATATTTTGATAAAATAAATCTGTTATTTTTAACAAATTATCATCGTTACGATTTCATTTTATTGAATCTGTTGAATACAACTGAAAATCTGTTGAATTCAACAGATTCAAACTAAGAGAGAACTGAATCCAATTTAATTCAAATATATTTCAAAACTGGTGACGATGGGTTCCACTAGAATCCAAATTTTTTTATCTATTTTAATCGAGATTTACATTGGGCATTTTTCGTATTGAATTGGATTGTTTTATTGATATCCAATTAAATGCGAGAAATCTAGATTAAAATCTAATCCGTTCCTTTCGTGAAATTTTTAATGGAAGCGAAATTTTTAATGCAGAAAAATTTAGTTTCAATGCAATTTAATCCAAATGTATACATTGGATTCATTCCAATTGAATCATAGTATATGTCATTCAGTCTACTGTCGTTTTACGCGAAATGTGTGTAATATAACCGAATCCACTTCAATTCAAATATATTTCAAAACTACCCTACTGGCGACGGTGGATTGAAAAGGATTGAAATGGATTATAATTAAATCCATTTGAAATAAAATTAATACAACCAATCCAAAAAAATTCGTTTTTGGATTCGACATTTTAATCTATTCCAATAGAGATTTATGTACCGGATTTTCTGTATTGAATTGAACTGATTTCCTGCTATTGAATTTAATGCAAAAAATGCCCGAAAAACCAGACCTGGAATTCCAGATTCATTCAAATACCTGGGTTTCCAGTAGTGTTTCCATACTAAACCCATATTTGAACGAAAATCTGGATATGTGCTATAAAAAATTCGACGCATCCCAGGTTTGACCAAACCTGAATCAAAGTTTGAGCAATAAGTTTTGTCAAAATTTGAACCGCATAGCGGAAACAGCTACATTACAAATTTGATCAAGGTTCTGGTAAAAATGTTTTATCCATTTTTGAACAAAATTGGAATTCTATTATCTAGGAACTGAATTGTTCAAAAACGACTCAAATTTTTGGATCCAATATTTTCTTTGTACATTGGTTTAATTACGACGTATATAGTATTTTATAATTATCAAAATTATATGACATCCTAATAGTACACTTACAACCGGGTGTTATTAGTGTATGAATATATTGTTTATTATATTTAAATGAGAAAAATTGTTATTACACTTGGTTTGTAACAATTCGTTAGGGTAAGTTTTTGATGAGAAATTTAAGTGACTATTAAACAAATAACAATTGGTTGACAAGAATTTGTTTAATCACTTTTCATATACGGTTTTGAAAATCGTGATTAATTTCTTCCATTTAATTTGAATAATTTGTTAGAATCAAATTGTTATTTACAAATTGTTAATAACAATTTGTTTACCATAATTTGTGTCTAAAAATTTTTCATCATGAGTTCATATATCCTTATTTGTTTTTATCAAGTCATTTATAATTATTTGTTTATAAAAATTTATATTAGGAAATAATAAATAGTTATATGCTTATTGAAATTAGCAGTTAAAAATATCATTCAGAAATCAACTCAGGCATTGTCTTCTGAGCTGAATCTATTTTCTGAAAGGAAAAAGAGGTTGCTTTAATGTTTCTCTAAAACAATTTTTTCTTAAAAGCTGTTTCTTAAAAAATTTCTCGCGTTCATTCAGCGTCATTGATGCCTTATTTGTTACTTAGAGTGACGGCGATGATTTACACAATGACCCGAGGAATTCTCGACCAATCCGGAAAACCATTAACTCCTATCAGGTAAAAAAAAGTCATTTTAGACGTCTGGCCGAATTCGGATCCCACCATTCATTCGCTCTCTCCCCTCTCTCCTAGCGAGATTTTCTGGGAGAAACTTGTCCAGTGTCTAACAGTGTCTAAGAAGAATACAGTATTCTTCCTACAGTGTCAGTGCTTGTCTGCAGTTGTCATCATTTCATAATATTCTTGAACCCAAGACCACCTCCAAGCGAGGAATCGTCAGGAATCAAGGAGCAAGGATCGTAGTCTACAGTACAAGGTACAGATAATCAAATGTAAGTACATTCCTTTATTTCTTATGGGCTTTTTTCACGGAATAAATTGAAATTTTCTGACATTATTTGTTTCTATTTCCGTTTTTTTATGTCCCTTTTTTAAATCCATTCTACATAGTACTAATTAAGATGTAAAGTGGTATATTGTTATTCATTTCTAATGTGTTAAGCTTTCGAGAATTTTGAAGAAGAAAATACTTTTCCTTCCTCCCAATCACTCGGTCTTCATGTTCTTATCATTTTGAGTTTTCGTGTAAAAAAGATGACTTCATTTCTGCTTGAATTTATGAGCTCCTTCCCAAGGATATTATCAGGGTGAATATCCGCCGTTCATGTCGACAAAACTCGCCTGGAAATTCACGTGTTTTTTTTTCTTTTTTTTTTACCGGCTTTAAACAGCGTGGATTTCTGAAACGGTCTTGACAGCACTAAAAGTCACAATTATTATTCACACACAGTCACACAATTATTTACATTTTATAAAATTTCGCTTGTTTGAATCTACGGAATGTGGATATTCTTTTGTTTTGTTTTCAGAATAAATATGAAACTCGTTGAGGTTCGAAAGATATATTTAAAAAACATTATTGTACAAAATTTGAATCATGCAAGTTTTTATTGATTTTGTGAAACTGTTCATTGCGTTGGAGAGTCATTTGAAAAAGACTGCTAGTTTCAGAAATTTGAAAAATTGATCATTGCCTTGATATTTCTGGAATTGAAAAGCATTTCTCAAAAATCGCTGAATTCATCAGAGATTGTCATATTTTTAAAATGTTGAAATTCCAATTAAATAAGATTTCCTTATTGACAACTGTAACTAATATTAAAAATGTTTTTTGCAACCGCAGTTTTGTTAAAATTGTAAGAACATTGGAAATAGATAATAGCTATGAAATTGATTACAACTTCTCATGAAATATACTTCATTATTTATTTATTAATTTATATTAGTCTTTTATGAATTTATGATTATGATTGATAATGAAGTAAGATTATTCAAAATTCAATTTATTATGTACCATATGATATGTATTACTTATTCGTTCATTTGTCTAATACGTTATTTGATTAAATATTAAATGGATTATTCGAATGATTGAATACAATTGAAATACACTATCACAATTTTATTTGTAATTTAATTTCTATATTATGAGAATTTGGAAAATTGAACAAAATAATTCATTGATTTATCATGAATCAGAAGATCGAGATTTCCAATTTCCTACTTCTGTTATTTCGTCAATGCATGAATTTGACAAAGTTAAAGTAAAAATTTCCCAAGTACTTCGAGGTACGAAAAATTTTTTATCTAGGTCACAATGAAATATGACTATGATTTTTTTTGCAAGACGAGTAACTTGTACTTGCGTTATACACTGAGAACAAATCTCTATTAGAACATAAGTTTTTCTAACTCGAATCTCAAATGAATTTGTTAAAGTTCTATTTTACTTCCGAATTACAGTAAAACTGGCGATGCAATGAATTTTCATGTGAAAAATGAAGTTTCAGGGCTAATACTCATACTTAATGAAAATGATCATGAGTTAACTATTCATACTAAATAAATACTCATAGAAAAACAATTAATGAAAATTCCACTGAAATTATTGAATTTATGGAAGTTTCTTGAATAGAAATTGAACAAATTTTTAAAAATCACCCGAAAATACGAATGGAAATATTGAAAATGATAGAAATTTACATTTTTATGTTAAGAGCACTTTTTCTACATTTTCTTTGCTTGGAAAAAAGGAAATGCCCGAAGTTTTTGTGATTATTGATCAATATTCACTGACTAAAAATAACAACAATACATTGATATGTAAATCAAATTAATAATAATACACGTATGAAATTCCAAACGATTCCTCGTCACGATAAAATTTTTCAAATATGTGATATGATTTTCTAAAATTACTGAAAAGTACTAATTAGTATATAAAAAATTTCTAGGTTTCTGAAAAAATTTCATTACTGACAGAAGTTTCTCCAAATTCGTCTTGCTCTCACTTTCAGAGTGTCATAAATTCCATTGACTTGCCGATTTTAGAGCAATATCTCGAAGCATGTCATTACAAACCTCAAGAATAAGACGCAAAGGTTAACGAATAATGAAAGGCACGGGTTAACGTTCGAATAAAAATCTGAAAAATTTTATGCAATTTTTTTAAATTATTTGGAATACTTTAGGGGGCGGCGTGGTTAAAATTCGACCGAACCCATTTTAAGGACCACCCTGATGTATATACAGGGTGTCCCAAAGTCCGCGTTACAGAAAAAAACCATGTATTCCTGATGAAATTCTAAGACTTTTTTCCCTTTGCCATTTTTCAAAAAACTCAAAATCAAAAAAGTTATCCGAGGGCGAAATCTAACAAATCTGATTGGTTGAAACTTGTGACCCTTATAACTTTTTTGATTTTGAGTTTTGTAAAAAGTGGCAAAGGGCTTTTTTACTCAGAAAAATATGTAGAAAATTCAGGGAAAGTTTATTTCGTGAATTCGACCCCCACTTGTTAAGAGAGAGCATTTATTGTTCATTTTTTTGGCCGAAATAACTTTTATGATTTTGAGTTTTTTAAAAAATGGAAAAGGGCAAATCGTCTTATAATTTTATCAGGAATCCATAGTTTTTTTCTGTAACGCGGACTTTTGAACACCCTGTATATGTATATGTATAGATTATCATCATTATATATAGATAATGTATAGATTTTCATCATTTGTCATGTTTACATCTTCCATCACTTTAATAACGGAATTTCCGAAAACACAATAATTCCTAATTATGAAAAAAAAAAAATTTTTTACAAAATTTCTGATAGATTTAACATTATTGTATGTACGAAACTATATATCTACGTATATCCATATCTAAAACAAAAAAATACACATTTCAACCAAAAAATATATCTTGAATAACTGAAAATTTATAAAATTCTGAATACTTAATAATAATGATGAGAAATTTTTTTATTCGTGAATACAAATTTATAATAATTCCCATGACCGTGACATAAATTTTGCTAATTTATGTGCAGCTTTGCATTACGACATGAATATTTTCAGACATCTTATCGATTATAGATACGTTTTTAGTGCATTTTCTTACTCTTACGAGCAAGATTTTTTCCGCTGTCAGCATTTTTCTAACATTCAGACATTTTTTTTCTTTTAAGTTATTATATGTTTTTTTTTTTTTTTTTATTCGTGTTATATTCATATCACATGCTTTTGCAGGTGTAGTTCGATGTCATCCTCGTCATAGTGATCGTACACATCAGTAAATACATGTTTTTCTATCAATTGTTTTTTTCTTAATAATGAAGACGTTCAGTACGCACGGTACTTTTAAATACTCAATCAATAGAAAAGCTAGAAGTAAAGTTAGTGATCGCCAGCTTAGAAATATTGAGGCAGAGATTAGAAGAAATTACAACGAATTTTTTGAACGTTATACCACGGAAACTGCGAATACTGTTACGGATAAGGCGAAGAGAAGTCATGCACGTCTGTCACCTTCCAATGTAACCACCCCGTTAGTGACGAACGAAAATCTAGATGATGTTCACTTGAACCTTGAAAATTCTTTTGACTTTGGTGATGTCAATGATTTTGTCACACGTGTTATTGAAAGTGAAGAATCTGATGAAAATAGCGATGTTGATGGAAGTTGTAAAAATTCGACTCAGTCAAATTTTAGAGATGGGTTGCGCGCTTGTCTTCTCAGAAGTAAGATCAATCGTGCTCAAGCTACTGAAATTTTGAAATTTTTAAGAACACATCCTTGTTTTTCTAAACTTCCTAAAGACGGTCGTACATTATACAAAACTCCGCGGGAACCAGCAATTCTTAGAAAAGTTAATCTAGGTGAATATTTGCACATTGGATTTTTCAAGGCTCTGAAAAAGATCATTCGCAAATATCCATTACGAACGATCCCATCTTCATTAAAAATAGATTTTCATGTAGATGGTGTTAGGGGCGATCAAAGTGGTCGAATTCAATTTTGGATTATTCAAATTAGGATCGCTAATCTGCCACGTTGTGATCCAGAAGTAGTTGGGATATATCGTGGAACGAAGAAACCCGATAGCTCGGCTGATTTTCTTCAAGATTTTGTGTCAGAATGGGAATCAGTTCTAAAAAATAATGGAATCAGCTACAATGACAAATCTTTCGAAGTTAAATTCAGAGCTTTAATTGCAGATGCTCCTGCAAGAGCATTTCTTTTGATCACAAAGGACATTCCGCTACAAATTCTTGTTCGAAGTGTAAAGTAACTGGTGAACATTGTTCGGGACAATGCTTTAGTTTACGTTGATTTAGAGAACTTGAGTAGAACGCATGAAGAGTATTTGCAGCGTGATCCTGAAGATGCACATTTTCATAGCGGTAGAAGTCCAATTGAATC
Organism: Platygaster robiniae; assembly: GCA_028476575.1. Lineage (NCBI taxonomy): Eukaryota > Metazoa > Arthropoda > Insecta > Hymenoptera > Platygastridae > Platygaster > Platygaster robiniae. The sequence continues at coordinate 37,136,957 of CM052021.1, read as the reverse complement.
ACTATTATCAGATATCGTAGAAGATACACCTTTCGAATATATGCATCTAGTTTTGCTGGGAATCGTGAAAAAATTTTTATCAGCTATTTTAACATCCAAATTCAGCAAATCTCAGAAACTCCCGAACAAGGCTATAGAAGTTCTGTCGAACCGACTTGAAATGATCCAACCTTTTTGCCCGAAAGAATTTTCTCGACCACCGTCTCCGATTGCATTTTACAACACTTACAAGGCTACAGAATTCCGAATTTTTTTTCTCTACGCAGATCCTGTTGCAATGTACGGAATCCTCAATTTTAACGAATACGTGCATTTTTTGCTACTCAACGCAGCGATTCAGTGTCTTACAAAAACTTCAATTTCCTCGGAAGATTTAAATTTTGCTAGAGTTGCTTTGAAAGAATATGTTAAGTTGAGTAGTGAAATTTTCGGACCGTCCTTCGCGTCTTACAATCTTCACAGGCTTCTTCACGTCGCAGATGATGCCCAAAAATTTGGTAATCTTGATTCTTATTCAGCTTTCCCTTATAAAAATAATATGCAATTTATTGCAAGGTACGTTAATAAACCTGATAAGCAATTGACCCAAATTTTTAATAAACTTAGAGAAAATGAGTTCTTCAGAGTATCCAAAAAATCTTTTTCAAACATTCCGAAGCTCTTGAAGAAACATACGGATGGACCAACAGTCGAAGGCTTCGATCATTATGCTCAATACAGAAAAGTGCAATTCGATGATTTGTGCATTTCTGTTCATCAATCGGATAACTGCTGCATCCTTGAAAATGGAAAAATTTGCCTGGTTCGTAATATTTTGTCGAAATCGAATAAGGTTTTTTTCGTCATTAATTTTTTCGAATCTGTGTCACATTTTTACGATGTCGGGATAGGTCCAATGACAAATGGTATCTTCAAGTGCACCGATAAATCAGATGAATTACACGTAGTTTCACTTGATTCGTTCCGTGCAAAATGTTTTCGGATGCCCTTTTGGGAGGCTGGTTACAAAGAGGAAGAAGAATTTTTCGGATTCGCTAATAGAGCTGACGACTCAGAGAGCGATGAAGATGACGATTTTCTTTTTCGTAATCCTGTTCAAGAAGTTTTCATTGTCGTGGAGATGTTTTATGTTTTCACGATAAACTATTTCCAAAATGTTTCTGAGATTTTACAGTTATATTTTATGAACGAGAACCAATCCTAATTGTATAATTTTTAACTACTTCGTGTTTGTTTTCAAAAATAATGTAAGAAGTGACTTCAGGGATACGAAAGAAGTCGCAAGCTTACGCTTCCCAAGTTTCGCAAAAATCGGCTTCATATTTTCCAAATTTCTCATACTTCAAAAGTCTATTTACTGTAATGTTGGTGACATGCGTGCTCACTGAAGCACTTCTCATCGCCTTTGGCATATTTTTATGAGTATCAGTTTCAAACAACACTCATTGCAGTCATCTAACTACCACGATGCAGATTTTGATATTAATAAATCTGCTTAGTGAACAATTTCCATTTTGGCCGATGTTAACTATATTTTTGGCTCGAATAACTTTTTTCATTTTGAATTTTATGAAAAGTAGTAAAGAACTTTTTAACTCAAAATACATCCTGCATCTATAATATATTGTTAGGTTTATTGTTTTCATATTTAGATTGTAATTTATAATAGGTATTACGCCGAGAAAAGAATACAAGAGACATGCAAATAGCATATACGATTAAGTACCATACCACACTGCGACCAAGGCACCAAATTGCATAGTATGAGTAGTTGTATATAGTTTTTATGTGAATGTCCAAAAAAGCTGCAAATTTCTTTGCATGTAATGAACGCAACTCACTTGGTTCGGAGGGTTCTCATTTTCATTTTCTAATTTATCACGTTTTTTTCTCGGCGTAGCACATAGTTAAATAACTATGTTATATCGTTAGCATAATATTAAAAATATGTTATATTACCTCCGAAAAAAAACGTTCAGAACACGATCATTGTTGCTCAAAATTGAATATGGATACATACATTCACTATTCATGCTGAATATTGAGAGGAAAAATAATCCTGTGTTACTATGCATAATTAATGTAATATGAAATGTATGCCATATGCGATGCTGTGAATATTATGTATAGGTGTCATGAAATATCATTTCGTTGTACTTCGTTTTCAGCAATCATTAATGACATAGATACATTTAAAACTTGACGATAATAAAGACTAAATTATGTGTATTGTAATCACTAAAGTTAGGGTACAAAACATCTACTTTTGCATATAACACTAAATGTTTTCATTGTAGGGATTTCGAATTAATCTAAGTTCTCATACGACGTGTACGATCAGTATTGCTTTGAATATTGCTGAACGACAGTAAAATTGTTGGGTGAGTTGATAATAACATATATGGCGCACATGCCTATTAAGGTGGTCCTTAAAATGGATTTGGTTAAATTAGAACTGTGCCAACCCCTGAAGTGGTTCCAAATAATTCGAAAAAATTCCTGAATATTTTCGGATTTTTATCGAACACTAAGCCGTGCCTCTAGAGCCCTACTTTTTCCCATTTTCATTGGCGCCAGAACCGGGGGGAGGGGGCATTTGCTGCCCCCCCCCACTTTTTTTGAAGGTGGGAAAAGTATGCTTTTTGCACCCTACTTTTTGAAATACTCCGTCAATTTGCAACTTTTTCTGATGACGGCATGAGGAATTTTTAATGATTCACATTTAGAAAATCAATTGTTTTTCCGAAAAAAGGTTTCAAAAAAAATTTAACATGCCTCAATTTTGATTGCAAATGACTGGCCCATTGTAAGCAACCTTCTTTTTTCCAACTTAATTTTGCAGCAACCTCTAAGTCGGCAAATTCATGTAATTTACAAGTAATTTGTAATTTGAAAATTACATAAATGTGCCGACTCAAAAGATTCCTGAAAATTAAGGGCACATTACTTACAATGAGCCAGTCATTTGCAACCAAAATTGAGGCATGTTGAATTTATTTCGAGACCTTTTTTCGGAAAACAAAATGGATTTCCAGAAGAAAATCATTAAAAATCCCTTATGCCGTCACCATAAAAAATGGCAAATAGATAGAGTAATCCGTATGATTTACTTCAAGTGATTTGTGGTTTTGCGAGTATGTTAAATTTTTTTTCGCAAAATTATCAGCATAAACAAGTGATTTACTCAAAAACCACCATTAAATTTCATCAACTTTATTTTCTTTTAAGTTTTTCTAATCATTTCAGCAAATATTTGCTATTTTCCAATGATTCACATATTCCAGAACTTTTTTGTAATAAAAAACTATATTTTTTTTCTAATAAAACTGCCTAAGAATAAATTAAATTGAAATGTATTCTAGTAAAAGAAAACAACAATTTCTCTAGTTGAAGAAATAGTTCTCAGTAATGAAACGAAAAAAATTATGAACTTTACGAAAATTCGCTTCAAAACCAACATCAAATTTTATCAACTTAAATTTATGTTAAGATTTTTAATCACTTCAGAAAAAATTTGCTATTTTCCAATGATTCACATACTCCAGAACTTTTCTATAATACAAATTTCTATTTCTCTAATTGAAACTGCCTAAAAATAAATTTATTTGAAATGTATTCTAATAGAAGAAATTAACAATTTTTCTAGTTAGAGAAATAGTTTTTGAAAATGAAACGAAAAAAAACTATACACTTTAAAAGTGATTCGCTTAAAAACCAAGATTTAATTTCATCTACTTTATTTTCTTTTACGATTTTTACTCATTTCAGAAAATTGTTTTTTTTTCCAATGATTCACATACTTCAGAACTTTTCTAAAATAAAAATTGGGTTAGAGGTAAGAAAAAAAAATTTTTACATTGGGTTTGCTCCCCCCCCCCCCCCCCCCAAAAAAAAATTACCTTCCGGCGCCTATGCTCATTTTAATAACATAGCATTTTGTCTTCATTACAGTCAATCATTTTTTGAAATGGAAAAAGTAGGGCTCTTAAGGCACGGGTTAACGTTGGATAAAAAATATGAAAAAATTCAGAGATTTTTTTTTAATCATTTGGAACCACTTAAGGGGATGGTAAATTTAAAATTACTCCAAAACCTTTTAAAGGACCGGCCTAATACCTATGTACACTGTATACGTACTATAGGTGTAATAAAATACAGCCTCGCTTTATCGATAATCTTCAGTAAATATATGTAGTTCTGAATGAATGACACTTAAATAAAAAATAGTTCTAGGAAATAATGTTGAATGTAGGAAAACTTATAAAAGTACCCTGCTGGTGACGATGGATTGAATTGGATTTAAAAAATTTTAATCCATTTCAATAGAGATTTATGTACCAGATTTTTCGTATTGAATTGGATTGGTTGACTGTAATCGAATTCAATGCAGAAAATCTAGATCGAATTTCAATGCAATTTAACCCGAATTCATTTCATTGGATTAAAAAAATTGGTTTGACAAAATTAATAATTATTTACAAAAATATATTTTATGGTTTCAATTGATTGCACATTATTATTAATTTTACTTGTTGTTATTATAACGGTGAAACCACTTGGAAAACGCAATTTGCCACTTTCTGAAATAATCCTTGCCACTCGCCTGGGTTTGAACTCGGACCGCTTAGGTTGAAACTTGCCTACGAAACCACTTGAGCCATTTTGATAGAACAACTTGTTTCAAAAAATGTTCTTCACTCTCTACTGATGACGATTAATTGAAATGGATTAAAATGGATTAAAATAATGCAGTTTAATCAACGTATGTGTCATTTTGAGATTTTCAGTATTGAATTAGATTGATATACTGCTATCTAATTTAATGCAGAAAATGATTGGAATTTAATGCATTTCATTCATATAATTTTCGATAGAAACAAATCTTTTCAAGTAATAAATCGAGTTTCTATGCAGTTCAGTCCACATGTGTTTCATTGAATTTAATGCAATTCAATCAAGGTATGTGTCATTTAATCCAATGCAGTTTTATTCGAAATGAGTTTAATCCAACTGAATCCAATTCAATCCATATATATTTCAAAGCTGGTGACGATGGATTCAACTGCATTCAAATTTTTTTTATCCATTTCATTCGAGATTTACGGACGAGATTTTTCGTATTCAATTGCAATCCATGAATATTTGATTTTCTAATATTGAATTTAATGCAGAAAATCTAGATTGAAATTAACTGCCTTTTTTTTCATGAAATTTTGAATAAGGAAGAAATTTTTCAAGTAAAAAATCGAGTTTTTATGCAACTTGATCCAAACGTATTTCATTGGATTTAATGCAATTCAATCAAATGCTGTTTTATTCGTAATAAATGTAATCCAACTGAATCCTATTCAATCCATTGTCATCAGTTTTTAAATATATTTGGGTTGCTTTGGATTCAGTTGAATTAAATTCATTGTGAATAAAACCGCTTTTGATTGAATGAACGTATGATTTAATGAAATTGCATTAAATCCAATTAAATACATTTGTATTCAATTGCATTTAAACTCAATTTTTCAACTGAAAGAATTTCCTTCCTATCAAAAATTTCATTAATAAAAGGGACTTAATTTTAATCCAGATTTTACGCACTTTATTCAATAGCAGTGAACCGATCCAATTCAACAACAAAAATCTCTTCTATTTGAATGAATAATAGTATATTTTGCACCTCGGGGAAAAAAAATTTCTCGCGAGGGTGTGAGTTATTTCTCGAGCCTAAGGCGAGGGATATATTTACCCGAAGGAGATTTTTTTTTCCCGTGTTGCGAACGATTTTTTGTCATAGCGGGCGTAAAAGCCGATTTTCGCTCGCGAAGCAGGCGAAAAAGTAGGCTTTTACGCCCGCTATGATAAAAAAAATATTTGAAACTAATTCAATCCATCCCTTGCTGCCGACGATGGTTTCAAATGGATAGAGTATTTCTTCTACCCTTTTCAATCTAGTTTCTTGTTCCAGATTCTGCGGATTGAATTGGATAGAAAAAATTCTCAATCCATTTAAATCCACAAAAATTTGATTGACTTTAATATTATATAATCCCGAAAGTGCTGATTGATTTTAAATCAAATGAACTTTGAATTTGAATGTAGGTACAACGGAAGTTATACAAAAATTAAAAAAAATTAAATCTTCATTTTTCGGATCGAAACGTCTTTAAGAGAGATTTTGATTAAAATTGAATTGCAATTTAAAACTTCTAATCCTTTTTTTTTATTATTTTCAGATCCTGGATTATATTTAGATTAAAATAGATTCACATTTAATCCTTTTTTTCGAATTGAAATAGATTAAAAAGATCCTGGATTATATTTTGATTAAAACGGATTTACTTCTCATCCTTTTTTTTTGGATTGGCATAGTTTGATAAGAATCTGGATTATATTTGGATTTAAATAGATTCACTTCTAATCCTTTTTTTCGGATTGAAATAGATTAAAAAGAATCTGGAGTATATTTAGATTTGAATGGATTCACTTTTAATCCTTATTTTTTGGATTGAAATAGATTGAAACGAATCTGGATTATATTTCTATATAAATGGATTCGCTTATAATCCTTATTTTTTGGATTGACATAGATTCAAAAGAATATGGATTATATTTGGATTAAAATGGATACACTTTCAATCCATGGAAAAAATTATCTGGATTGTGTAGATTCGAATGTATTCAAATAGATAGAATTTAAATCTATTTCAATCCATTTCAATCCATCATCGGCAGCAGGGTCGACACCAGTTTCAAAACATATTTCGATTGAATTAGATTCAGTTGGAATAAATTTATCTCGAATGAAACCGTATTTGACTGAATGACATAAAATTTGATGAAAGTGCATGAAACCTAATTACATGCATTGGATTCAATTGCATTGAAACTCGATTTTATTTTTTAAAAAATTTCATTTCTATCAGAAATTTCATGATTAAAACGCTTTAGATTTCAATCTTGATATAATGCATTTAATTCGATACCAGTAAATTAATCCAGTTCAATTCGCAAAATCTTGTACGTAAATCTCGATTAAAAAAGATAAAAAAAATCTGAATCCAGTTAAATCCATCGTCGCTAGTTTTGAAATACAAGTATATTTGAATTAAACTGGATTCAGTTGGATTCCACTCATTTCGAATAAAACTGCATTCGATTGAATGACAAATACTTTGATGAAATTGCATTAACTTCAATCAAAATCATTTCGATTGAATTGCATTCAGCACGATTTTTTCATCAATTCCAAACATTGTATTCTCTTCTTATCAAGAATTTTATGATTGAAACGCATTAAATATCTATCATCATTTCCTGCATTAAATTCGATAGCAGTTAATCTATCCAATTCAATACTGAAAATCCAGTACATAAATCTCTATTAAACTGGATTAAAATGTCCTATCCAAAAGCAAAACTTTTTGGATTGGTTGGATTCATTTAGATTCAAATGGATTTAATTTTAATCCATTTAAATCCATTTCAATCCATCGTCACCAGCAAGGTACGTTCACGTTTACCATATATAGTGTGCCTACTATGTTTAAGGGATGTTTACCAAGCAATATTGTTTTTGTTTAGAATGGACGATTCACCGAGGAGAAGTAGCAGACCGAAGGCTAAAAAACCGCGAAAGTATCGGACAACATCCAGTGATAATGGCGTTCAAAAAAAAAAGGTCGCGTATCTGTTAATGCTTCATTGGTGAAGTTAAGGAAAGTTATGGCAAAGCCTTCGAACGCCAGCAGCAACTCAAGTTCTTCAGAGTGTGAAACAGACGTGCCTTCGACATCACGCTGATTTGATTCAAAAAGAGCAGCAAGTTGATTTGACTCATCTGTGTCTCGCTCGAGTTCAGCATCTTCAAGAAGCATTGGGTCTCCTCAAAGATCGAAATCAAGACACCGATCGATGTCTCGCTCCCGAACGATGTCTGCTCCCGTTCGACATCTGGATTACGTGCAAGTTCAGAACCTCGATCAAGGTCACGTCGAGATCACGATCAAGGTCACGTCACTGAAGTCAATCACGCCACGCCATTCAATGAAAGCGCGACAATGAATTACGATTTTGATGGATTATTTAACAAAATATCCCAAAAAAATGATGAAGTTTGAAACGAGCTGGTTGGGAACCAACAAATATTCATGAAGTAAGAAATTCATCACTTTCGTTCAACTCTAATTACAAATACTTAACTCACATTTTTCATCAAGTCCTAAATAGAAAATCGCAACAAGAGCGAAAAAAATTAACAAATCTTTGTAGCTTTTCACGAAATTCACTAAAACATTTCGATTTACTCTCAGAGTACAAAATGTATCAGATTTCTATTCATGTTCTTTAAGCTGGTTTTGAAAACACAGATCACCATAATTTAGCTCTTTGACTAAATCAGATAATGCAAATTTTACTGTCCTCGTGATTATGATAGCTATATTGTTTAATTTGGGTCAACACATACTTAAGTTGCAGTTTTGATCAATGGAATGATATATTTGAGATTATGTTTTAGCCTCATTAACGAGAAAATTGATCGACTGGAGGCCAGGATCAACGCAGTCATTCGTGACGATGAAATACCGGAAAAGCCTGCTCGTTTGCCTCTACAATCAAAAGAGGAGCTTGAAGCGTACGCGAGCGAGTTGACAACGCCATTAGTTTTCGATGAGTTGGTAATAAACTTTGAAAAATATATAATTCAGTTTTAAAGATTTTATAAGAAAACTATAATGTACATAGATGAAATGTGTTAAGAGTTATTTGTGTGTATAATACTTCTTTTGTTTGAATGCATAGGTGAAGTACCTAAAGATGCATTCCGGATTTTCTTTGAAAGAAGGAGTGAGCGACATGATCAAGGTGTTGATGGTCGACAAATTCGCAATGGACGTCACTCTGACTGGTCTGTTCCATAATGGAACAAAAAAATTCAAACTCGGGGACTCGCTTATAATGAAAGCAATTTATGGTAATTCTTTTTTCAACGAAAATGTTCAATTTTTTTTGATTGCCCACAGAAATATTTAAAGGCAGTTTTTCATAGTAGGATGTCCCTCCAAAAATTTTTAAGCAACTCTAAATTTAATAATTATTTAATAATAAGACTCTAAATAATTTGAAAAATAATTATCTCTTGCAGAGTCCCTAGCTAGAGCGCCTTACGGAAAACCCAAAAAAGCGCAGTTGGAACATGCACTAGTAAAGGCGCTCGAAAATGCGGAGCAGCGGCATCGAGAGATATTAAAAAAAGAAAGAAGACTGCCAGATGAAACGAACCAAGAAATACAAGAAATACATTAAAAAACTGCCAATTATGTACAATTTTTCAATAAAAACTTCACAATATTAATGACAGAACAGAGCGATTTTTTCAATGTACCCAAGCCGCAAATTTTTCGTTAGAAGTGTTTCGTTTCGTTTTTTAAATTTGCTTACAAATAGCAAGTCATTTTGAAGATTAGGACAAATTTTAAACAATGGTGTGTGATTTTCAAAACAAATTTATCAAAAAAAGACGTAAACAATGAGATATTTTTCAACATTCTTAAAAAGTTGCATCATACTTCAAAATCATGAAATAGTAAAAAATATTTCAGAAATTAAAAGTTGCTTGATATTTCGAAATGCTCCAGAAATTGCTGAACGACTATTCGAAAAAGTGAAATCGAATTATCAGGTTGTAATTCTCGAATCAAAATATCCGTAATAATTCCATAATGTTTTAAAATTGTTGAATTCTCAAATAAATGATAACGAAATCTAATAATATATGTTTCAAAAATTGTATCTTTATTTAATCATCGGCATAACTTAAAACGTTAATACAAAAATTTTAATCAAAAATTGATCGATTCTGAATCGTAACATTGGTTTCAAATATCTGGATCAAAATCTAATGCCTTATGCGGAAATAGATTGCATCCAGATTCGATCAATGCCAACCAAAAACTTGGGTCAAATCTGGATTCAATCTGGACCTATTTTGTTTTCCGGGGATTATTGAAATTCAATGCGTTTCATTCATGAAATTTTTGATAGAAACAAAATTTTCCAAGTTATAAAATTGAGTTTTAATGCAGTTCAATCTATATGAATTTTATTGAATTTAATGCAATTTAATCAAAGTATGTGTCATTCAATCAAATGCAGTTTTGAACATAATGTGGTCTTACTGAATCCAAATTAACCAAAAAGTATTTTGGAGCTTGCGATGATAAATTTAATAGAATTCATAAATTTTGAATCCATTCCACAAAAGATTGATTAGTGAAATATTTCGTATTGAATTGGATTGATAAAATGGTATCGAATTAGCGCAGAAAATCTGGATTAAAATCGAATGCGTTTTATTCATGAAATTGACGATTAGGAAAGAAATTGTTTCAGTATAAAAATACAGTTTTAATGCAATTTTTCCAAGTGTATTTTATTGGATTCAATGCAATTTTATTGAATTATACATGTCATTAAACGAAAGTGGTTTTATTCGAAATGAATTAAATCCAACTGAATCCGAAGCAAATATGTTTGAAAACTGGTGACGATGGATTGAATTGGATTCAGTCGGATTACATTCGTTTCGAATAAAACCGTATGTGACCGAAAGACATAAAATTCGATTGAATTGTATTAAATCCTATGAATTACATTTAGATTGAATTGCATCAAAACTCGATATATTTACTTGAAAATTTTCTTCATTGACAATATGCTAATAATCGGACATTTAAACGTCGACATTTAAACGCATTCGATTTTAATCCAGATTTTCTGCGCTAAATTCGATACCAGTATATCAATCCAATTCAATACGAAATATTTCACTAATCAATCTTTTGTGGAATGGATTCAAAATTTATGAATTCTATTTAATTTATCATCGCAAGCTCCAAAATACTTTTTGATTAATTTGGATTCAGTAAGACCACATTATGTTCAAAACTGCATTTGATTGAATGACACATACTTTGATTAAATTGCATTAAATTCAATAAAATTCATTTAGATTGAACTGCATTGAAACTCAATTTTATAACTTGAAAAATTTTGTTTCTATCAAAAATTTCATGAATGAAACGCATTGAATTTCAATAATCCCCGGAAAACCAAATAGGTCCAGATTGAATCCAGATTTGACCCAAGTTTTTGGTTGGCATTGAAAACTGTCAATAAAATATCGTATTGTTAGTTTTGGAAATTGCTTTTCTTGACGAAACGATTACAACCCTCAGTTTCGATCGTCTCGGACTGCAATTTTTCGTTCCGGCAAACTAGGCATGTGCAAAACTGTCAATAATATACCATTTCTATTGAAAATTTCATAAAATTGAATACGAAAAATCTCATACTTAAATCTCTATCGAAATGAAAAAAAAAATATGAATCCAATTCTATCCATCGTCACTAGTTTTTTATTATAATTGGATTTAATGGTATTCACTTATATCACACTTATTGTGATCAAAACTGAATACGAATTAATTACATACAGTTTGATTGTATTGCATTTAAACCAATGAAGAATGTTCGGATTGAATCGCATTGAAACTCGATTATTTCACTTGAAAAATGTTGTTTCTATTAGGAATTTCATGAATGGAACAAATTAAATTATAAGCTGAATTTCGTGCATTTAATTCTATTCAGTTAATAAATCAAATTCAATACCATAAATCTCATACATAAATTTCTATTTTAATGGATTGAAAATTCCGATCCAAAAGCAAATTTTTTAAGATTGAATTATTTGACTTTGATTTAAATAAATCAAATATCAATCCATTTCATTTCACCGTCGCCAGCAAGTGTAGAACATTTATTTGACAATAATCATTGGTACCCAAATAGCTCAGGTGGTTGCGTAGACCTCTTTCAACACCCGCGGTCCCGAGTTCAAAACCAGCCCAAGAAAAGGATTTTTTCAGGGTAAGAGTTAATAGATATTTATGCTACAAGGGAATAAGAGGTTGTTTTTGACGAGTGTGAAGTTTGCGCCCGACCAAAGGGAGGGTGCAAACTTTACACTCGTCAAAAACAACCTGTTATTCCCGTGTTCCATACAATATTTTTTCCCATGCATGCATAGAAAAAAGGCCACTTTTTTTCGTGATTCGCGGGAAGAAAGCCCACTTTTTTGAGGCAAAAAACGCCTATGACATTTTTCTTCGATGAAATGTCAAGCGTTGTCGAGTGTTGTCGAGTCACCTGTTACCGAAGTAGACCAGGGGGCGAAAGCTGGCCATAAGAAACTGTGTTCTCACGACTGAGCGTTGGTGCCGGCTGGATCAGACTGGATAGATTCAGTGTCCCCTAGTGGGATACGCGTACCCTCGCGTACCTTTCACACAAGCGCAATCTCGTGACGTCACCTGTACGTGAGCCGCGGCGGTGGCTCGAGCTTTACGTCGAGTGGAGGTAGAGTGGGGCATCGAGACGAGGCAAGTGAGGGAAAGAAACAAGTTGCACGATGATCCCTCGTTTCCGCTTCATTTGATTTTCGGCCCATTTAGAAATTTCAGCAAATTTCAGTATCAACCTAGTCATTTATTGAGGTACGAGGATTTTTGAATTTCGATTTCAACTTGAAATCAGAAATGTTGAATTTGAAAAAATATGATTCTCATTTTCGACCGAGTTTCTGAGTTGCTCGAGAAATCGGAAATTAATTTATTAATAAAAATTGGAAATTAATAATTATTTTCGGTTACCAAATTATTTTTCTAATCAAGATTTTTCAAGTAATATATTGAATATAGATTATTTATCAAGATAAATTTTTTCAATAGTAGTTATTCTGTTACCTGATACTTTTCTTGTTCCATTTATTTCTGAACTTTAATTACATTTGAATTATGCATTTTATACAAAATGTTCAACTTTGAACTTTAAACAATAAATGCGCTTCCCCGACAAGTAGGAATCAAAACCACAGACCATACTCCACCAAAATTATCTTCGTATTTTTCAGAGTCAAAAAGTCCTGTGCCACTTTTCACAAAACTCAAAAACGAAAAAGATATTCGAGTTTGAAATCGAAAACTTCGAACTCGAACATTTCACTGTCGTTTTTCAATTTCGCGAAAAGTGGCAAAGGATTTTTCGACCCAGAAAAATATGTAAAAAATTCAGAGGAACTTCGGTCCGTGGTTTTTATCCCCACTTGTCGAGAAAGCGCATTTAAAGTTCAAATTACAAACTTGAATAACGTTCTTTCTTTCTTTCTTGAAACTAATCATATAAAAGCACGTACAGAAATAATAGCACATTATTTTCAACTACACGAAATTTACGAAATTTATAAAAACTTTCCGCTTTTACGGGAAATCTTACAAAAAGGATCACGCAAGACGGAAAACTGTGAAATCATGATTTTACGCATTATTTTATGCATAACAAATTGCACACAGGAATAGCAACGGATGAAGCAAAATCATGTGGTATATTATGGTGATTTAAAATAAGCGAGCAAATACGAAACTATACATATTGGACATGATGGTTATTTATGATCATTTTAATGTTATATAAGAAATTTTCAGCCTTTTTGTTGGACGTCACAAAAAAAATTACCAATTATGATGGAAAAATTCTATAAGTTGTATCAACTCGCACAGACATTATATAATGGTTTGAAATCATGTTAAGTTAACATGATGAACTGCCTGTAGTTAAATCATGTTATAATCACACCTAGAAATATTGTCTGCAAATATGGTCTTTATTATACATAAATGCAATTTAAAAGTATTCGTGTAGCCGTTTCCGCGTCACCCAAGAGGTAGGATCGTTTCGTTTTAAATATTTAGTGTCTACACTTAATATTTAAAGCAAAACTTTTGACTCTCTTTTATTAACGTGCTTTCCCACGTAGGTCTAATGCACGTATTTCAATTATCTTCACACCTTCATTTACTAAGTGAATGTGGACAAATAAGTGAAATAAAAGCGAATGAACGTACAATCCAATGAAGATATAAAAATTGAAATGAAGGTCCAGCTTCGGCTCCCTGTAAAAAGACCACATTAGTTGAAATAACGTTCAATTATTTCAAGTTGTAATGGCTATGAATTTATGAATTTACTTCTATTTCACTGGCAGAGTGTATACTGAATAAAATTTACTTTGTAATTGCTTCCACTTTTCTCTAACTTTATTAAAACTTTCTTCTATTTCAAAATTTGTATTAACTGTGTTAAAATATGATGAATAAATATTTAAATAATTTCGTAAGACGAAAAAAAACTATTTGATCCAGAATTACAATTCAATACTTCTAATAGTTTGATGATTGTGTTAAATTTTTATTTGCACTTGATTAATATTTTATTTGACTTGAATTACTATTTAAAAAGAACAAACAAGCACAAATCCAAAAGAAATTCCTTGGCCTTGGTCTGAATTCTTGATTTTATCTAACAAAAACAAATTCCTTCAACATTCCCTAACTTTTCCTGACCATGAGACACTTTATTTTTCTCTCAATTCCGAGTGGAAATTCGGTAAATGTGTTAAAAAACAATATGCTACTTCCGGAATGTGTTGAATTAATTAGAACTTGGATTATGGCAGCTGCTATTTTAAATTCGAAAAATTCAATTTTAATAATTACTTGAATTCGAAAAATGTTGCGCAGTGGTAAAAGAAAATAACTGTGGCTGAAATAAACTCTCCTTCTACCAGGTGTACTCCTAAGTAATTTCCGGTTTTTTCAATGGATGGCGTTCTGTTTTGTACCGCTGTTGGTAACACATACCATATGTCATTTTGTTGAGTCATATCGAGTGCTTGAACTGCGTTGACATTTTCTCGAAAAAATCTTCCAGTAAGTTTTTATTGCGCTTCAAAAATGTCGAATTTTGTACCGAATTTTGAGCATATGCGCCATGCATTGCTTTTCATGTTCAATCAGGGGAAAAAAGTGTCCAAGAGCCTCTTTGCGCTTGTGAAAGTTTATGGTGATCGTGCATTAACACTTCGAACATGTGAAACGTGGTTTCGACAGTTCAAAAATGGAGATTTCGACCTGAACGACGCCGCACGCTCCGGCAAGAGAAAATCGTTCGATGACGCCGAATTGCAAGCATTATTAGATGAAGACAACACGCAAACGCAACGACAGCTTGCAGATGCGTTGGGAGTTCAACAGCAAGCAATTTCCAAACGTCTGCGAGCCATGGGAAAAATTCAGAAGTGTGGAAAGTGGGTGCCCCATGAACTGACCGAGAGACAAATGGAGAATCGAAAAGTGACCTGTGAAATGCTGCTTCAACGATACAAAAAAAAGTCTTTCCTGCATCGTATTGTTACTGGTGATGAAAAGTGGATTTTCCTGGAGAACCCTAAGCGCAACAAATCGTGGGTGAGTCCAGGTGAAGCATCGACATCGACGGCACGGCCAAATCGTTACGGTCGGAAGGTCATGCTGTGTGTGTGGTGGGACCAGTCCGGTGTTATATACTTTGAACTGCTGAAACCTGGTGAAACTGTGAATGCCGTTCGCTACAAACAGCAAATGAAAGATTTGAGCCGAGCCATTGTGGAAAACCGACCAGAATATCAACAACGACAGAAGAAGGTGATTTTGCTCCACGACAATGCGCCGTCGCATAAGTCGAAAGTCGTTCGTGACACGCTGGAAAGGCTCAAGTGGGAAGTGCTTGATCATGCGGCTTACTCACCAGACCTGGCGCCATCCGACTACCACCTCTTTGCGTCGTTGGGCCATGCCCTTTCTGAGCAGCGCTTCGACTCGTACGAAAATGTACGAAAATGGCTCACCGAGTGGTTCACCTCCAAAGGCAATGATTTTTACTGGCGTGGTATCCACAATTTACCAGAAAGGTGGGAAAAATGTGTAGAAAGCGATGGAAAATACTTTGAATAAAATAAAGGTTACGGTTTTTTTGGAATTATGTGTTTTATTTGCAAAAAAACCGGAAATTAATTAGGAGTACACCTGGTATTTACAGAATATTTAATCAGAACTGAGAAAAAAGCTTTACTAATCTGAATCCCCCTTGTGAAGTGTGATATTTTTTCTTTTCTTTAGATTGACTCGCTTATATAAATTACTGCAGGCCATCTTTACACCATGATCTATAGTAATTTCTTTTTCAGAAGCCTTTTGAATTTTCTCGCTTTTATTTGAAAATTTAACTACTGCAATTGAACTCACTGTTTTCTCTGCAAGATTATTTTTGCGCACATTGATGATGTCTGGAAACGTTGAAAAAACACGTTCCGCATCCGCATTTGAATGAGGAAGTGAACGAACGATCCCGATAAACTTCCGCAATTCAGGAAATTTGAATTCTGATTTCCCACCTCTTTGATTAAGAATCGTTTTCTAAACATCATCAAATTTTTTGAATCTCAAGTTTTCATCATTTGAAAATTGTACATGAATTTGTCTACACTCATTTTTTAATAAATCTTCATCAAAACCCCTCAACCTTCTCGAAACTTGAAGCACTGAACGGAACGAAACATCCCAGTTTCTTGAAAAAATTGCGACTTCAACGTTCAATACTGATAGGCTCTGATAAAACGGAACGTTCTCTTGAAAAAAAATCGCTGTTTGGTGCCACTGGCAGCAGTGACGTAGAAAAGCAGGCAGTTTTGTTTGACCTCGTTGATCAAAACAAGAACAGCCTCTGACTCGCTAGGCATATCCTACAAACTCGCGTCAAAGTGAGGTCCAAAACTGACCTCATCCAGTGGAAACTGATTACCAGGGGCAGCAAAATCAATTTTTCCAGTGCAAACGTAGGGCAACAGTGCTGGGCGCAAAAAGTGTTCAGCAATTGTTTTCAGAAAATCGGTTGTTTTGTTATTCACGGTGTGAATAACTGTTTTTTCTGTTTGAAAATAAATATTGAAATCATTGACAAATTCCAAATCGTATCGAAGAAAATCCAAGTAAACAGGAAGCTCAGGCCTTGCCAAGTAATTCCTAGTCCTATCCAAAATTGCATTGCTGCGTGAATCAGAAACTTGGAGAGTCATTGCGAAAATTGTAATTATATCCCACTTTCTTCGGATATATGAAATTGAATTTAAACGGCTAAGCCATCGCGTGATCACATATTTGATCATTTTTTAATCATCCTCTGTCAAACTGTATTGCAAATCTTGAAATTCGTCCGCTCTTTTTGGACTTGACTTTGCGAGATGCACAATGTCTTTGATTGCCTGCTCAACCCACTCTGGAATCGTTTTACAAGCATCCGCAGCAATAAAGGCGGATTTATGGCAGGGACAAGGAACAGTGAGAAGGAGAGGGCAATGTTTTTGTAAAAGAGTACAAAAGCCGTTGCTGCAGCCAATCATGACACTGGCATTATCGCACGCCCTTGCAATACAGTTCAAGATTGGAATGTTCAACTCGGCAAGAGATGTACTGAATGTATCGAAAAGACTTTTCGCATCAACTTTCGCACCTAACTTTATCAACTTTAACAACTTTGTTTCAACTTCAAAAGACTCTGGATCAACATAACGAACAAGAAGTGGAAGCCATTTTGAATTTTCAATTTTTTCTGAACCCTCGTCAATAAAAACTGAAAATTTGGTATTTTGCAAAATTTTTACTATTTTCTCAACCTCAGCTTCGCCTAGTGCATTTGTAATTATACAGAAAAGCTTTTGGTATCCAACACGACTCTTAATGAGGGTTTCTGGGTCCTCTTTGGCCCATTCTTGAAAAAATTTGTGTATTGTCAGAGGCGTAGGCATGTTTTGCCCGTCTTTTTCTTACATAGCCTTGAGCGCGAGCATTAGACAAAGAAGCAGGGAGGGGACAGTGTCCCCTCATTGCATCTTTGTTCAATGCTCGCTCTCAGAGGCATCATAAAAAAAGGACGGACGAAACGTGCCTACGCCTCTGTGTATTGTTGAACCTGTACTAAAAGGAACATGTTTATCAGCAATAAGATTGGCATACCGTACTTTCCAATTTTGTTGCCGAGCCTCAAAACGTTGCGGTTCTTCTTCCAAGATGCGTTGATCGTCCTCTTCTATGAATTCCACCCCTTTCTTCTTGCAAGCTTCCCGATGGCTGTGTGTCCTTCGATGGCGCGAAATGGTGGCGTATCCGCTCATGCAGCTCAATGATGGTCCCTCGCAGATGGTGCAGTTGAACTTGGTTGAATTCGCAGGGTCACTCGTCAGCCAGTGCTTATTTTCGATCCATGTAGTCCATTCCTGTTGAAAGAGAGTAATTGTCCGTCTTCTTTTCGCTGAGTTGTCACCAGTTGACTCTACATTTTCACCAATTGACTGTTGTGAACAGATGGAAGTCGAATTGGAAAAAATTAAAATTAAAAAACAAAGCTCACATCAAAAGAAATCAAATATTATTTTTTGAATATCAAGTCGAAAAGTCCTTTACCATTTTTCAAAAAACTCGAAATTAAAAAATAAATATGAGCTACAATTTTCAAGCGATGAGATTACTCAGATTTCAAACTCGATTATCTTTTTTTATCTTCATAGTTTTTTGAAAAGTGACAAAGGACTTCCCGACTCAGAACAATATGAAGAAAATTCGGTAATATTTTAGTCCGTGGTTCTTATCCCTACTTGTCAAGGGAGCGCATTCATTTTTTTAAATTCCAAACTCAGATAACTTTTTGATATTGAATTTTGAATAAAGTGGTACAGGACTTTTCGAATCGAAATTTAAAAAATTATATTGAATTTATTGTCGGTTCGAGGATTTTAATACACCCTGTATCTAAAAATAATTATTTAATATTATTATTTATTATTATTCATTATTATTATTATTATTTACATGAAATTTCAATAAAGTTTTTTAAAAATAAATGTTAAAACCTCGAAGAACATAACTCGTTGCAGAATCATAAACAGTACAATTCTATAAATCTATATAGCAATCTGCAAAAATACTAGAAATGTATAAAGATACTAGAAAATCCTTTGAAATTTCATAAATACTAAAAAAGTGCAAGAAATACTAGAAATCTTGAAAAAGTCGTAAAATACATAAATAATACGATTTTCCAAAAATTTGAAAAACATTTGAAAGCATATAATTCTAGAAATATATAGGAAAACAATAAAAATACCCGAAAACTCTTTTTATTTGTATACATGTATACGGAAAAAATACGAAAAAAAGTACTAAAAATCTATATTAAAGTTACTGTTATCTAAAAAATCAGTTTTGATGCTGAAAATCGTTGAAAGTTTTAATACTGAGCCTATAACATTTAATTTTATAGATCATGTATAGAGTAATCAATAGAAAAACTATAAATCTATAAGAATATTGAAGAATACTACAAAATTTTTATAGATTTACAGTATTTCTATTGATTACTCTATAGATGATCTCTAAAATTAGATGTAACAGGCTTAGTATTAAAACTTTCAACGATTTTCAGCATCAACATTGATTTTTTAGATAACAGTAACTTTATTATAGATTTTTAGTACTTTTTTTCGAATTTTTTTTCGTATATATACAAATACAAAGAATATTTGGGTATTTTTGTTGTTTTCCATATATATTTCGAGAATTATATGCAGTAAGATGTTTTTTCAATTGTTAGAAAATCGTTTTATTTACCTAGTTTTCATCTTTTTCAAGATGTCTAGTATTTCTTGCACTTTCAAAAACTTCTTATAGCATATAATTCTAGAAATGTATATGGAAAACAATAGAAATATCCGAAAACTCTTTTTATTTGTATATGTACGAAAAGAATACGAAAAAAAGTACTAAGAATCTATATTACAATTACATAGTTATCTAAAAAATCAATTGTGATGCTGAAAAAATCGTTGAAAGTTTTAATACTGAGCCTACACAACATCTAATTTTAGAGATAATCTATACAGCTATCAATATAAATACTAAAATCTATAAAAATACTGAAGAATACTACAAAATTTTTTCAATAATACACAACACGAAAATTCGAGTAATTTATGAAATACGTGAAAACTGTAAAAATTAGTAAAATCTGTGTCAAATCTTCAATTAATTAATAACTCATTGTTGACGACTTGTTTATAACAAATAATAAATTCGTTTGATAGAAATCACCAAAGCACGATTGCTTTTGAAAACTTACATTTTCATCCACAGTGATCGTATCTTCGTCGACTTTACTACGATGGGTTTGGAGATGCCGACGAGCGTGAGCTTTTTTGGTGACCTTTAGCGATTTTTTGCAAACATTGCAAATGTAAAACCCTTTGTTGACCGGATCCGCACAGATTTTCTCCTTGAATTCGTCCTCAGCAACCCATTTTTCAATGCGAGCTTCCGAATTCGTTGAAGAAGAGGCACTAGGAACTATTTGCTCAATCGCAACACTTCGTTTTTAATTGCACGCGCACGAATTGGTTTTTTAGAAATGTTCTTTACGACTCGAAGTCAGAAAGAACACTGAAGGGAAATGGGAAATTGGGAAAGCGGGCGACGGACGTCCCTTTCTTTTCCTTTTTTCCATTTCTTATCTGTCTTTTCAGAGATCTTTAATATCTATTTTAAGGTCCGGAGCATCGCGAATGACTAATGATTCAGCGTCTGCTTCTATTGAAACGCGATTTGGAGGAATTTTGATTTATGGTTTCTTGAAACACGCGACACCTTGAAATCGTCTTTTTTTTTCAAAAAAAATTTTTGTATTATGATCAAAAATGATTTAACTACAACGAAAATGATTCGCAAATGTTTTTTTTTTTTTTTTTTTTGAAATAGATAACAATTGAGCTGAATTACACATCGTATGCCTTGTATCGTTAATATGTTCCCTCGTAATCCTACTGGATTGAAAAAAATGAAAAAAATAACAATTGCGAGTATTTTTTTGTTCTAGTCTAATCATTTTCAATTATATTACAAAAAGTTATATTGAAAAAAAAGACGGTTTCAAGGTATCGCGGCCCGCAATATCGCGTGGTATCTCCGCAGGATTACTAGGGTACACGAATACTTTTAAATTGCATTTATGTATAATAAAGACCATATTTGCAGACAACATTTCTAGGTGTGATTATAATATGATTTAACTACAGGCAGTTCATCATGTTAACTTAACATGATTTCAAACCATTATATAATGTCTGTGCGAGTTGATACAACTTATAGAATTTATCCATCATAATTGGTAATTCTTTTTGTGACGTCCAACAAAAAGGTTGGAAATTTCTTATTTAACATTAAAATTATCATAAATAACCATTATGTCCAATATGTATAGTTTCGTATTTGCTCGCTTATGTTAAATCACCATCATATACCACATGATTTTGCATCATCCGTTGCTAATCCTATGTGCAATTTGTTATGCATAAAATAATGCGTAAAATCATGATTTCTCAGTTTTCCGTCTTGCGTGATCCTTTTTGTAAGATTTCCCGTAAAGGCAGAAAGTTTTTATAAATTTCGTAAATTTCGTGTAGCTGAAAATCATGTGCTATTAATTCTGTGCGTGCTTTTATATGATTAGTTTCAAGAAAGAAAGAAAGAAAGAAAGAACGTTATTCAAGTTTGTAATTTGAACTTTAAATGCGCTTTCTCGACAAGTGGGGATAAAAACCACGGACCGAAGTTCCTCTGAATTTTTTACATATTTTTCTGAGTCGAAAAATCCTTTGCCACTTTTCGCGAAATTGAAAAAAGACAGTGAAATGTTCGAGTTCGAAGTTTTCGATTTCAAACTTGAATATCTTTTTAGTTTTTGAGTTTTGTGAAAAGTGGCACAGGACTTTTTGACTCTGAAAAATACGAAGAAAATTTTGGTGGAATGTGGTCCGTGGTTTTAATTCCTACTTGTCGAGGAAGCGCATTTACTGTTTAAAGTTCAAAGTTGAACACTTTGTATAAAATGCATAATTAAAATGTAATTAAAGTTCAGAAATAAATGAAACAAGAAAAGTGTCAGGTAACAGAATAACTACTATTGAAAAAATTTATCTTGATAAATTATTGATATTCAATATATTACTTGAAAAATCTTGATTAGAAAAATAATTCGATAACTGCAAATAATTATTAATTTTTCATCTTTATTAATTAGCTTAATTTCCGATTTCTCGAGCAACTCAGAAACTCGGTCGAAAATGAGAATCATATTTTCGCAATTTCAACATTTCTGATTTCAAGTTGAAATCGAAATTAAAAAATCCTCGTTCCTCAATAAATGACGAGGTTGATACTGAAATTTGCTGAAATTTCTAAATGAGCCGAAAATCAAATGAAGTGGAAACGAGGGATCATCGTGTAACTTGTTTCTTTCCCTCACTTGCCTCGTCTCGATGCCCCACTCTACCCCCCACTCGACGCAGAGCTCGAGCCACCGCCGCGGCTCACGTACAGGAGACGTCACGAGGTTGCGCTTGTGTGAAAGGTACGCGAGGGTACATTTATCCCACTTGGGGACACTGGGAATGAATAACAAAAAAATTGTTACTATTACCTCTTATAGTTAGAGTAATATATAAGTATTGATAAAAAATATTATTATTCATGTCAATAACTATTTTTTACCTGCATAATGACAAAAAATAAAAAAAAACTAATTTTTTTCTGTTCCCTTTCATTACTAAATTGCACCGCCTTTTTATACTTTTTCATCTTGAAAAAAACCTGTGAAAAGTACAGATTTTTGCTTAATCAAACGACTGGAAAAGAATACAAACAGCATAGTATAGAATAAATAATGCGACAGCAATAAATATATGTTGCTATTATACAAATTTCAAGATGAAGGTTTCAAGAATAATGATTCAATGATATTCATTTTCTTTACAATAATAATACATATGAGATGACTTGATATTGAAAGTATTGAATGGAAATATTCTATGAGATAAAAAATTAGAGGTTGAACATTCAATATGAAAGATTTCAAATTTTAGAACTAAATTTTAGATTACATGTTCCACATTTGCAATTGAATTAGGTTCAAAATTTATCGCATAAACTTTTTATCCTTCTGTTTTTTTTCTGATTCTCTATAAGTGAGTTGTTTTAAATGTATTTATGTTATGTAAAATCTCTTTATCAAGAGGCGACGACGACGTTAATCGTGTAGATCCGGGCATTTCAATGAATGATGTTCCGGGCAATGATTTCCCAACAAACAATGTAAGTTTTTTTTTTCGAATTATTTTGAAGCGCACTGAAGCGCACGACCAGAATTTTTTTTAATTGTCAGTAATTACAAACAGTAATAAAAGAAACGCTGAAATTTGCAGCGTATGTATGCTATTTATTTTAACATTGTTTGACATTTTTCCTGATCATTCCTGATGTTTCCAGATCTTCTAGATGTTTCAGTGTTTTCGTTTCACAATGTTCAGACATGTTCAATATGCCTGCCAACATGGCGGATACGACGGGTGGGGGTGGGGGCTGCGCCAATACGTCGGCGCACATGTCGCGATTATATTTTGAATTGCGCTACTTGTTTTTCGTTATTTTCTCAGTAACTATTAATTACCAAATGAATATTTTTCTATTTTCGTTTTTACCAAACTATTTTCTATCATTTTGCCCATAAGTTTTTGTTTAGAAACGAATATTTCTATAAATGTCGGCTAGATATACGATCCATATTCAATTAATTTTTAATTAATTAAATTGCAATTACCGAAAAATGAATTTAGGTTACCGATGAGTACCGTACGATTACCGAACGATTAAAATTAGCAGTATTTCATTTTATTCATTTATGCCGGCTAAGTAAACGGGGATGCCTATCCCACTTGGGGACACTGATCCAACAAGAACAAGAGAAGGGAAACCACCAAGACCAACTTAAATTTCATTATCTGTTCGAATATTGGATTCTAATAAATAATTTATCGTAATTAGCGTTTAAATTTAAAATATTAATCTGTTTATTAAAATTTTTACTCTATGTTTTGATAAAAACCGTTTCAGCAATTTGTCTTTTATAATAATTTTTTCCCAGATTTCAAGTCTTAACATTTTTCGAATCAAAATCATGATTTTTTTTGTATGCGATGATTGGTTACGACTTTGTGTGTCGTTGTCATATGTCTTATGTAGCCCTGATGCTTTTTTATTATTGTTTCTAATTTCCTTTTAGTCTCAACAATATTTATACACAGAATTACAATCTTTACACTTCAATACATATACCAAACCTTGATTATCTTTTTTGCCAGCTTGTTTTTTCTTTTTTTTATGATTTTAGTGTTCATTCTATTTTGAGCATCGAAAACCGTTTTCAAAACCGTATCTTTTATTATTTTCGAAAAAATGTTAGATAAGCCATTTATGTACGGTAGTGATATGAAATTATTCGTACTTTCGAATTCTAATTTGTTATTCTTTCCACCAGAAAATTTTACACTATTCAACCTTCTTTTAAACTGTTTATCTATGGCTTTCTCATGATAATCATTATTTCTCAAAATCGTTCGGACAATATTCAGATTTTGTTGATGAAAAACAGTATCAGCTAATTTTATCGCACCGTAAAAAATCCAAATGAAACTCACTGTCTGATGGTAAAATTACATTAGATACTGTATGTGATTTTACTATGCTGAGCACAGTAATTTGACCACCACGACCATGCATTTTTCTCAACTTAGTGGTAAAATCACAGCACTGAATTCTGTAAAATTGCAACCTGCAAGTAAAGTTACCATGTTTCTTTAAAATCACTGTGCTCAGTTTGGATAATGTAGTTTGCCATCTTGGATTTTCAATTCACTTCCTCTAGTAAAGTTACTTTTCTCAGAATGGTAACATTTTACCATCAGCTGTGACCTTTTATACTCTGGGCATGATAAATTTACTATGCTCAGCATGGATAATCTAGTTTGCTGTTCTGAGCATAGTAAATGGCAATAAATTTTTTTACATTGCGCTTTATCAACCAAGTTAAATATCATTTGAATTTTCTGTGATATATATACCAAACATGGATGATTAGATGAAAAATCAAAAAGTTTGCCTGACGCAGTGGTTTTTCTAAACCAGTCAAATATCAAACAATATTATCACGTATGATTTTCTATTCTAAAAAATGTATGCTACCTCTAATTTCAATTTCATATGTAAATTTGACTCGATCATAATAAGATTTAAAACAGTTTGAAAATTCAACAACTTTATCTTCCGGAATAGCTGTCAAAATATCATCAACAAACCTTAAGTAAAAAATGAGTTTGTAATCTAAATCCCTCAAGCATTTTTCTTTCTAGTCTTGCATAACTAGATCAGCAACTAACGAAGAAATAGGACTACCTTAGACCATAAAGAGCATGGACTGCTAACCAGCTCCGAAAAGTGGAGCAAAGATGGAAGTGGAGTAACGTTATTATCTAGATTATCTTGACGGTTCTGATTGGTTGCCTGACTTTCACCGTTTTCCAGCCACTACAGCTGACGTGTATTTGACAATATTTAATTATTTTTTTTCGGTATAGAAATTGTGAAACTGATCGTGAAACGCGAATGAATAAATCAAAAAATGTTTTCAACTTTTATCTCAAGTGTTAAGTAAAAATAAAAAATGGAAAAGACGCTGAAAAAAACTGCGTCATTTGTGGCGTCATCGAAAACGCGGATGGAACGATTTCCTGCCACAGGTAATGTTTTTAGTGTAAATAACTTACCTATTTTACATTTACATAGGTGTTACATTTTGTAACTTGTGCCTCGAAATTCTTATTATGAACGAATGATTGATATTGATTACTACATTTACAATTATTAAGTGTCGGAGATTTTCCTAAAAATAGCTTTAAAAAAATGTTTTTTTTTTTTTGCAAAATATTTCTAATTTTTTGGTGAAGAATGTATCCGTTTGCGAAAGATGGATTTTTCCCTCAAAATCATGAAAAAAAAAAGGGAAAAAAGTTTGTGAGAAATTGTGTGTATGGTAATTTCATGGAAAAAGTTATGACAAAATAGTTTAACGACATACGTAGATAAGAACTGACTTCCGGAATTTTGTATGAGAATTCCATAAACTTATCGAAAATGAAGAATATTTATTTCGATCCATTCGTTAATATGTATTTATCTACCATATACATAATACATATATGTTATGTATTTAATATATACAGTGAAATTGTAAGACACGATTTTACAATTTGAGGTAAAATCGATTTGAGGAACAAAAAGTGCTGCAGTTTGAGCAAAAATGTGGATTTATGGGTATATTTACATGTTTAAACATTTTCCATCACTTTAGTTTTTTGAAAGAAAAATACAGGTTTCAATATCTCTTGACTTATAAATTGCTGCAGGATCCGCTTGAAACATTTTTTTCAGCTGTACGAATGAGGGGTGGTTTCTCAAATAACCCCACCTCTTATCAAATGCAGTTTGCCATGAGACGATTGCGTGTATATTTCCAGATAGTTCAAAGTGACAAAGGAAACTGTTCGCCTGATGACATTCCCCTTCTGCAAGTAGCATCGACTTCAAAGACTATTGCATCAGAAGAGGAATTGGAGTATGAGGACGACAATGAACTTTTTCACTTTGATATTGAAATTCCTAGTGAATTTGTACAAGAAGTCATTTGATACATTGCGGGTTTTATCATAAAAAAATTCAAGCAATCCAGCAACTCACGGACATGTGTTACTTGTCTGCACAATCTTGAAGGTGAACAGGGATCTTCAACATTGATAGATGTAAAAGGCCGTGGCTTCTTAATTTATTCATCGGAAGAAGTTTTCCATTTGTGCCTCGCAATCGAAAAAATTATTCACGGCTCGAGCAATAATATTTACATGGAAAATTTTCCGAAAGCTCTTGTGTAACAACTGTTAAGCACAAATGAAAATTTTTTTAAAGATGAGCACTTCAGAAAAAATGTTAATAACCATCAAAAACTTGTCAAATTTATAATAAAAATGTACCTTACTGTTAGACTGCATCACGAAGCCAAAAAAAAGCAACGTTGATAAATATGTGCGACGCATACATACTAAATTAGTTCTTTTTAAAAACCAAAAAGATTTTGTACGACGATAATTTCCAGATATTTATAATAATATCTATTTTATAAATAAAACTGACATCCGACTTAATTACCATGTATTTATTTAACCCATTATCGCCTTACTCGACATTTTACGTACGTTTATTTACATTGTTAATTATATTGGGATCCGTTATATATTGGGTGTGTCGTATAATATATTATTAGTTTACTTTTAAAATATCATAAAAAATCTCTATAAAGTTACAGAATGAACTTCATAATGACAGAAAACATTGCATTGTTTTTGACATATATTTGACAGATTTCCATTAAATTTCAATGATTATACTCATAAAACAACCTTTTTCAAAAATTAAACAATGATTTATCGACAATTTTTGTAAAAAAAAAATTTTGGAACCCTAAGTATACGCGTCACTGTTGTCACAAGTTAGCGATGGAGTAACACTGGTTAGCGTTACTCCACTGTTATCTTGGATTCAGTATCTACCATGGCAAGGCATAGGCGATTAGCAGTCCATGCTCTTGATGGTCTAAGAGGACTACCCATAGGAGTTCCATAAATTTGTTCGTAGAAAAAAGAAAAAATCACAATAAAGAGATATTGAAGAAAGGAGAATGTTAAAATTATTCAAGCCTAAACTAATTGGATACCAAACTTCTTCATTCACAACATTTGCTCCAAGGATCGGTTTCACAAACATCTAAAATAATTTTTTTCATCGTCCTTATCCATTTTCATCAAACAAATGTATATGATGTATATGAACGTGTGTTATAACCAAGTACCTCAGTTTTGCTCTTTACAACTTTTTTTTCGATTAGACGGTTGAATTTTAAAGTGGCAGCTATGACACGACGCTAACAGTATTTTACAGATAGAGTAAACGCGAATTTCTTTGACGTTAACTTTTACGTCTGCTAACTAACAACATACAGTAGAAGCAACTAAATCGTTTTTACTCTGTGAGAAATATATGGGTCATTCCATATCAGATTTACATTTGAAATATAAATATCGACGAAAATTTTTTCCAACACTCTCTATATAAAAAAATTCGACACGTATTTTTTTTTTTTGAAAAAAATTTTTTAAACGAGTTGTGATTTTTTCAAGTCCAGAGTTCGAAAAAAAGGAAACATTATTCTAACTCTTAACTTTGAAACTTCAAGCTGTACGAAAAAAATTCCTGTAAGTAAAAGTTCCATAATTGTTTGATATATCCATTTAAAAAATCAACAATCAATTTTTTTGTTATTCAATCCGCCATATTTTCAATGTTATAAACAATTGAGATTTTTTCATGTGGGACTATATTGTTTTTCGATTTTATGGACTATAAATTTTCATTTATGTGTAAAGCAAGATTGTGTAAAGTTTTTGGAGTGGGCCGATGCATAGTTTTCGAAATACAATTTTAATAACCAAAGATCGCCGACCAGGTTTATCTCGCTTCGTGAGGCGCCGGGGGATCCTCAGGCGTCTGGACTCAGAGTATCTTATCGAACTTAATGGATGTTTGTCCCCAGATTGCGAGTTCTTTTTTGTATTTGTCTACCACCGTTTTCGAAATGATCTCAGAGGCATTGTCAATCTTACTTTATTTATCTTTGCCAACACTCATTTCATTTAAAGTCTATGTAACGTCCATTGTAACGTCTATGACTACTTACAAGTTGCATGTGTTTACAATTTTTTTTATTTTCAAAAAATAAAAACCGCAGGCATATTTTCATACTAAGAGGATTTTCGTTTTACTGCGCGTTTTGACTCTAATTTCAAAATCTCACAATCTCAAATTCTGGGCATGAAGAGTAAGTTTTTACTTTGAGTTTATTATTCTCGTAAGGCATAACGTAGTGAAACTTTTGAGTTCCCGTGACTGTTTTACAGTTCTCAAAACGCTGATTCAAAAAATTTGCCGTCGCTTCATAATCTTTTTTACTTTCGTAAAGAAAACAAATATTGGAACACGAAGACTCGCGCTTCGCCCACTCGTAAAGTTCTTTTACACTTGTGATTTGATCTTCAGTCATTTGAAGACTAGCTTTGCGCGCCATTCTTTTCAAAGCTTCACCTGCATCGTCGCAAGGGCCTTTTCCATGTGCCGTAGCATGAAAATTCCAAACCGCAGAACGACCAAAATCATTTTTGTGATGAAAAATTGTAGAAAAATGTTTGACATTTTTAAATTGTTGGGGAGCTTTATCAGAAAAATAAACACATTCAGAAATCTTTGAATGATAACGCGGAAGATAATCATTGAACGATTGTAAAAATAAGTAAACCGCTACAGCATCGTGTTTTTTACAATCCGAAAGAACGACTAATGTTTGACGTTTGATTGACTCTTCGTCATTATAGTAAAAAACAATCGGGAAAAGAGTCGCTTGATCATTATCCCAGTGAAAACCAGTAACAGCATTTTGAACAATGAAAGCGTAATTTTTGGCAAAATCACAAATTACTAAACATTGTTCACTTTCCAGGTTTTTTTTCATCGATTTGAAAAAAGTCGACTGTTGATTTGCAATGAAAGAATGAGTCAAAAACGTTTTTCCAAACTCGAAAAAATTTTTCACGAACTCTTTCGTTGAAACTGAAGTTGTTTGCAACGTCACTTTGGGTCGTGAAATCCATTGTTTGTAGTGGATCGTGTCGATGTTGTTTTTTTGAAAAACTTTGAACAATGTATTTTCGAGAGATTCAACTTTTGGGCATGTAGAGCACGATCCAAAGCAACAATTTTCGTTCGGATTCGCAATGTGACTCCCTACGAGAAAACATTAAGAAAAAAAAAAATTATAAAGAATCAAATTTTTGAATCAAAAAAATTCATGAATTCTATTGAAACACAGAATCCGTATTTTAATTATTCTAATACGTCATTTTTCGGCAAAATCATTAAGTAATTTCGTAATTCCATTTTTTGTAATATTTTAAATTTATATTTGTTTGTAAATAATTCATCCAATAATTATGAAACATCACTTTATGAAACAAATTTTTTGACAGTATGTAACATTTTGTTTTATTGCCTGATGCCATAAAATTCATGTTTGCATGCAAGGGGCAAACGCAAACCATGTGCGTTCCACCTGATCCAGCCAACACACAATGAACAGGTCTTGAGAGCAAAATTTTGACAAACCGATTTCCAAATCAGGATTCTCATGTCTGAATTTCAAATATATAGACTTCGAATTCCCTAACATTATTCTTTTCTCAAAAATTACAGCTTTTACATTGATTTTGACTGATTTCGTATCTTTTTAACCAGGCATCAATGGTCTGACATCGTCATGCTCATAAAATTCTTTAACTTTCTTTTCAGTTTCTGCTGAAATAGTTTGACCTGTAATATTTTTCAAGAATACTGCAATTATTCTTCACGAGATTATTAGTACCAAAAATAATAATAATATGAATAAATTCGTACCAATTCTTTTCGGAGGCGTAGATAAAATTCCATTTTTTTCTTTCAATTCGCGACCTCTTTTAATCAAGTAACGAGATGTATTCATTATTTGCGCTGCATTGCTTACACTATAAGTTGATGGTAAGACCGTCAAGATTTGAATTTTTTCTTGAAAACTCGTGTTACGGCTATGGAATTTTTTTTTCAACTCAGAAATCAAAGCACCATCGACAAGATTCAAGTCTAATTTATTCTATAAAATCCAAAAATTTTATAATGATTTACTTCATTGAAAATTCGGTCAAAATAAAAAAGTTATTAAAAACTTACTTCAAAATCTGAATAACACGAAAATGAATCGTCACTATCTGAGAATTCAGAATCCTCATTGTCCGATATTTTCCAATCATCGTCATTCAAAATATCATTTAATTTTATCTTATCAGTGCTTTTGACAGCATCTAGACGCAATAAAACAAAAAATTTATTAAAATCGGCGAATGACAGGGATTGCAGTTCACGCAGTGTACACTCACTGAGCTCACTGGCACTCATTTTCCCAATTTTTTTTCGGCAAGAAGTACACAGCACATCGTCTGGTTCCAAAAAATTCACTTTTTCTAGAATAGATTTCGAAACGACACGTACACTCGGTTTTTTAGAATTCGAACCATGCAATGGCTCTTTGAACGGGTTGCAACAACGGTCTTTAAATTTTACTCGCGTAGACATTTTTATGGTGTTGATCACATGAAAGTTAAAATTGAACTAACAGAAAGAAAGATGTAATAGACGTATCGAAAAAAAGTCATAACTGGGAAAATGCTATTGAAAAAACACAATAAGGAACCCATAATCTAGGGACAAAAATCCATTAAATTCGATAAGATACTCTGACTCCAGACGCCTGAGGATCCCCCGGCGCCTCACGAAGCGAGATAAACCTGGTCGGCGATCTTTGGTTATTAAAATTGTATTTCGAAAACTATGCATCGGCCCACTCCAAAAACTTTACACAATCTTGCTTTACACATAAATGAAAATTTATAGTCCATAAAATCGAAAAACAATATAGTCCCACATGAAAAAATCTCAATTGTTTATAACATTGAAAATATGGCGGATTGAATAACAAAAAAATTGATTGTTGATTTTTTAAATGGATATATCAAACAATTATGGAACTTTTACTTACAGGAATTTTTTTCGTACAGCTTGAAGTTTCAAAGTTAAGAGTTAGAATAATGTTTCCTTTTTTTCGAACTCTGGACTTGAAAAAATCACAACTCGTTTAAAAAATTTTTTTCAAAAAAAAAAAATACGTGTCGAATTTTTTTATATAGAGAGTGTTGGAAAAAATTTTCGTCGATATTTATATTTCAAATGTAAATCTGATATGGAATGACCCATATGCATTATATTACCGAAAATTACCCAAGATTAGTACATGTGTGTGATAATGTAAAATTTCTTTTTAGAAAAAAATTCAATTATAAATAAGATAAACATATAAGGATATGGACTTTTTTATGGACAAGATAGTTAAACATTTTCTTTAAGAATCTTTTTTCCGGAAGAATACTTGGTAATTTTCACGAATGAGCAATTATTACTGTGAAATTTAAAAAGCTTACGGATTTTCCAATTCATTCAAAATATAAGAAATCATGAGTGATATGAATTTTTAAATTTATCTCGTATTCTAAAATACACAAACGAATTTTATTCCAGATTAGTAGGAAAGCAAAAAATACTGTTTGCTCGGGACTCGAACATCGTTTAGCAGAGCAAAACGTAAATACTTAACCGTCTGAGGTTTTGCGTTTGGAATATGTGCTGTATAATTCAAATGCAACAATATTTGTACGCACATTCGTTAATTAAGCGGAAAATTCTGACCTACCTGAAAAAATAAATTTTAATTTTTGCTTTAAGTACGCTTTAGAGGTTGAAAAATTAGAATCTAAACAACTAAAGTGGGATTAAAATTATAAAAAATGAAACATTGAAGTTTGAAAAATTTTTACTATGTTACAGTTTTGAAGACTTTAAAGTCGGTAACACATTCTAATTTTTAACTATTAACAGTTTTTAGTATCGTGCGAAACAAAATATGATGTAGAACAATCAATTTCTGTATAATGAACTGATTTCTGGCGAAAACTTTTGCACCAAAACGTTTATAGGTAATTTTGACCCGTTTTCTATTATAAGCACAGAATAAAACATTTTTTACTGACGAAAGGATAATTAACCCCTTCGTTGGCAGATGGATTTCGACAAAAAGTGCCCAAAATGGCAAGAAAATTTTTTGTCTTAAAAATTCGTTTTCCTGGGTTTTCGATGGCGTTGATCAGGAATTTCAACTCAAAAATTGAAAATTCAAAATGGCGGATCCAATATGGCGGACTAAAATGCCAAAAATGTTCGAAATTGGTGAATCTCTGTATTTTTGAGTTATTCAAGACTCTTTTGTGTTTGTTTTTTGATTCATCTTATTTTTATTTAATCTTAATTTTTAATTTTTTCAATCTTTTTTTATTCTTATTTTTTTATTTTAAAAACTTTTTTCTTTCCTTAATTGTATCTTTTTTTTTTAATTTTTTGATTTTTTAATTTTTTAATTTTTGATGTTTCTTATTTAAAGAATTTTTTTTTTAATTTTCTAATTTTTTGTCTTATTTTTCTATTTTTTATCCATTCATTTTTTTTTCACAATTTTTTTTGTGACTGAATGTTGTGACGAGCGAGGTCTAATCACTCGTCTAAATTTATAAAACACCATTCATAACATTATATAAAAGGGGAATGAATTTAGTTTTTATAAAGAATTTAGAAAACATTAGATATTTTATTTTTTTTTCTTCAAGAATCATTTTAGCGAACATTAAGATAGCGCGGCGCTATCACAGTCACCGTCATTTCGCAACCGATTGCTCCACACATTTTTCGATATCTAATGATTCGAATAATGAACGGATGCGAACGGGCTAAAATCGGCCCGTGATAACATTTATTTCTTTCAAACGAATCATTATATTTTTTGATAATAAGAACATGCATAAATTGACAGCCAAAACGGAACCCGTTTTTTCCTCTTCTACATTTCTAACAAAATCCCACTATTTGGGGAAAGCGTATATAAGCTCGCGGATTTTGTCAGAAAGTCGAAGAAGTTCGAAGTTAGCAATCCTCCAAAGCTCTCCAAAGAGCCCAAAAAGGAAGCCCTAAAACGAAAGAATTCTCTTCCCCGGGCCCTAATAAGAGTCCGACCTGACGACGACTCTTACAGCCTCATCGATCACCGAGTGTACTTAGATAAAAGCCGGAGTTGTACTCCAGGTCCTCATATCCATCTACACGAGGATTATATTATTCAAAAAGTAAGCAACTCAAAAATTTTAAGTAAGAAATCAGATATTTTAACATTCAAGGTTGAGAATCGAGCGAAAGGGATTTATCCCTTTTGAGCTACAGTTCCATGGCAACTCGATTTAAGACCTTCGAACAGTTATTGTGAAACTTACTTAAAATTAAAATACTTGCCCTATCATACAAACTATATTGGATTAAAAGCGACCTAAGCGAATCAAATATTTTAGCAGTCAAGGTTAAGAATCGAGCGAAAGGGATTTATCCCTTTTGAGCTACAGTTCCATGGCAACTCGATTTGAGACCTTTCAACTGTTATTTTGAACCTTATTTTAAATCAGATATTTAAACTATTATGCGGGCGATTTTGGATTTGATGGAAGTATTTGAATTTTAATAAATAATAGAGAAGAGATATTTTGGAATAGAATGTAATAGAAGCTATTTGAATCTTAAATAGAATGAATAATAGAGGAGGAATATTTTTGATTATAAATTGATAGAAACGATTTGAATTTTAATAGAATTAGAAATTAATGGAAATGATATGAGTTTAATATTTCTGAAATAAGAATATTTAAGAGAAGTTTAATATAATTATTCCCTGTTTTTTTCGCTCCCTTGCAGTGCCTTTGGTGGAAGAGTTAATATGGTTGATTAGAAGTATAATTAGACGGAAAAGAGTAAAACCCAGCGAGAAGAAATATGTGTTTAAACAAAAAGGGATTTTGAGTTTATATAATCGATTGAGGATACTCAAAAGATTGAATCCCAAAGCTCCCTTCACGTGGGAAGAATTAGACAACGAGATAGCTAAAGAAGCGTCGCAACAGTTCGGGATCTTGCTAGTGACTCCAAAAAGGAGAGTGACCACGAGTTGTGGGCGTTGTGGTCACCGACAGACCAACGAATTAAGGATAAGCCTGATCGACCAGGATTTAGATAAACTAACCACCCTCATAAAACCATCCAACCTTCATGAGCTCAATACAACTGAAAAGAAAGAAGCGACAGCCCAAGAAATTGATCCTTCAGAAGCGTTAATAGAAGAATTAGCAGAAATGGGAGAAGTATAGTTTGGATGAAGATTTGAATATAACAGATTTGAATATAACTTATAAATTGTGAACACATGTAATAGAAATAATGATAGAAATAATAAATGAGATGTTGTAAACTTATATTATATGGTTTCTTTATTATCTTTAATCATCCCTAGTTCTTAGAAATCCCATCAAGGGTCCTTTTGGGCAGAGTCTCCACTAGGGTCCTCTCTGGACTAGTGAGCCTAAATCTAACCAGCGATAAGAAAAAACGAGGAACGAAATCAACGTTGGATTCGCCCAAATTTCCACAGTTCTTTATCATCGTTGGTGATTAACAGCTCGCTCGTTACAATGTGTTTTATATCACTCTGTGTTGCAATTTATTTCTTTGTATTATAAATTCCGAAATACAATCATTGTAAGAAATTTTTAGTGTCAAGTTTGCTATTCAAAGTGAAAGCTAACGCTTATCGATTTTCGTGATATTTCCCAAAACACGCAATGCAAAGTGGTACCTTACCGCTGTTATGTATTGAAACATCTACAGGTGTTTCCAATCTTTGGAAACTCCTTACGTTCAGAGAGGGGATTGCCAATGAGACTATGTTATTCAGTAAAATCGAGTCGTTATTTATTGCTTACAATTGTCGTTCTGTATACGGCATTTATCTTCCGGTGTTTGAGAACATATCAATCAATGAAATTCTTTTAAATGTTCGTGGTGGCTTCTGTGCCGAACAATTCCTCGTAGGACGGTGGAGGACCAGAAATGACCCCAGGCAGGAGCAATTGGGGAACAGCGGGGACTTCGTCTTCCTCCAGCAGATGGACCTCGGTCGTGGGAGATGGGTATGACGAGGGAGGTCCGGGGGAGATGGTCTGACGCCTTTCCCCTGTTCGTACGGGCGGCTCCGGGGGAGGGGAGTCCTGAGTCAGGTCGATTATCACTGGATTTGCGACCCCCTGGTGGCTGTTCCTTTTTCGGCGGGCCATTGCTCGCCTGCTGCGACGTATACCCCGGAAGAACTCCAACAGGGTGGTTGGGAGTTCAGGGCTGCAGGTATCGTTGATGATCCTGGGCTGGGGTCGAGGAGGATCGATGGCGGGGCCGGCGATGTTTGGGAATGCTGGGGAGGAGGCCCCCGTATCTGACAGCCAAAGAGCGATACGTTCATCCAAGGTGAGTGGACGTTTCTGCAGAACGATGGTTCCGGAACAAGCCCTCACGGTTCCTGGGGGAAGAATGAGGTTTTCTGAAGACGCGCCAGGCGCACGTACTTCTGTTGAAGTTGTCGGTTCGGGGGCGGTAAGGGTCGTTTCAGGCCCGACTTCCCTGCGGGTCCTTGGGTTGTGGCGTCCCTTTTTTAGCGAAGGTTGGTTCAAGGTCTCCCCTGCTGGTCTCTTATTCCCCTTTATTTCTCTTAGTACGTATGGGATCGCGTCCCGAAGGTCAGATGGATAGGTATTGAACCCGGGAATCCGCCCGCTGTGATATTTCAATTCCACCCACACTCCAGGGTGGCCCTTGCGTTCGAAATCCTGGTACCCAGCCCGAACACACAGGCCCAGGCTCCTTGCTTTGGCTCTAGCTTCGTAAAGGTTCCCCGAAAGGGTCGTCACTTGTAGAAGGGAAATAATTTCAATAGAGGCTACGTTAGCCTACTAACTTAAGCGTTATTTCGCGAGGATCGAAAATTCCACAATTTATAACGTCAGGGACTGTTTTAAGATTTAATTAGTATCCAAAAATATCAGGCGTAGCTACGAAAGCAAATTAGTTATAACAAAGAAATCAAAAATATTGCGAGTTAATATTACAAAGAAATCAAAGTTTTACGAGTTACTACGAAAGCAACGTCGTTATAAAGAAACCAAAATATATTGTGAGTTGCTGCGAAAGCAACGTATTTATAATGAAGAAATCAAAAATATTGCAAGTTACTATTACAAGGAAATCAAAGTTTTACGAGTTGCTACGAAAGCAACGTCGTTATAAAGAAACCAAAATATATTGTGAGTTGCTGCGAAAGCAACGTATTTATAATGAAGAAATCAAAAATATTGCAAGTTACTATTACAAGGAAATCAAAGGTTTACGACTTGCTACGAAAGCAACGTCGTTATAAAGAAACCAAAATATATTGTGAGTTGCTGCGAAAGCAACGTATTTATAATGAAGAAATCAAAAATATTGCAAGTTACTATTACAAGGAAATCAAAGTTTTACGAGTTGCTACGAAAGCAAATTTCTTACGAAAAGGTCAAAAATAATATCGAGAATTTTACGGGTAGCTACGGAAGCAAGAAAGGTTTGGAGAATATTTTAACTTACTTTTATACTTCGAATTTTTCGGGATCTCGACGATTTCAGAAACCAATTAATGCCGGCGAGTGCCGAGAGAAAAATAATTAATACTAGAGGAGGATAACTTGTACTGGGTATCTTTCCCGATTTCCAAAACTGGAACCAATTTGTAACGACCGTACACGATGTATCAAATTCGGACTCAGATTCCGACTGCCTCTAGCTGACAGATCTCCAAATTTTATATGCAAAAAGTCCCCACTTAGTTTATGGCAAAAAAATTTAGAAACTTCTACTTTCCCATTTTCGTTAGGCAATACTAAAAAAAACAAGGTCGATTTCGCTCATTTCCAAATTTTCTAATGGATACCTCTAATCTAAGAATGCTTTCAGGATAATTAAAAAAAAATCCATTTCTATACGCGTATTCTGTTTGAAAAAAAATACAATTCCATTAACCACAATACATGAAACATCCGTCGGCATCCCGAAAAGGAATGGAAAGCGAAGAGATTCACGAAAAACAAAAGTGCTCGGGCGACATGAAGTCTGGCCCCAAAATCTTCTAATACTGTGGCGCAACTAGGCCCGGTTAAAAGCCAATCGAGGCCGAATTCCTAAAATATATATATCGAGAAAACGCATGGCGTTCGCGATATATAACATTGCAAAGGAGGAGTCTTTTCTTTAATCTAACGTCAAGTGCCGTAGTGTAATTATTGACAATTTTGAATGAGCAGATAACCTAATGAACGGGATTCCCGAAGGCTGAAAGTAGAAATGTACAATAAATGAATATCTATTTATAGCGAAAACAGTTAAAACGAGAATCCCTAATAGCTAATTGTCATAATGTCTTCTAATGATAAAAGAGAAAAATAGATTCTAAATATATTCTTTTTTCAGAAGAGTAAAAGGTTGTAAAATATTATATATATATTGCTCTAATTTGCAATATATAACACCGCACTTTGTACATTTTACGGGAGTGTCCGTTCTTTTTTTGTTCCATGTGCAGAGAACGCAACGTTTTCTTACTCGTTTTTCTGATGAGTCTGGTATTTTGCTTGGAGCATGTGCTTCAGTTCTTTCTCGTTCCACATGAGGAGAAGGCAGAGAATAAGATCTGCGTGTAGCTGTTGTTTCTAAGTCACAATGCTTTCCGATAAGCTCTTTACCTAACGCAAGTCTGAAATCGAGTTGACTTTTTTTCATGTTTTTCAAAGGGCGGAAAGAATTGTAAATGACGGACAAATTGAAAGTTGATATGTCTAAGAGGTGGGAAAACACCTTTTGGTACCATTTCATTGTCTTGCGTAGCACTTTGTAGGGTTGTGAGACTTGATCAGATAGATCAACTCCACTCATATTCTTGTTGTAGGAAATTACTACATTTGTTTTTTTTTTTTTGTGTTCTCCTGTACGTCGGTTCAACTTGTCAGTGGTCATCATAACAGGCCGTTCATGAGTTGTAAGCATGCTTACGACTTTTTTATCTTTCCAAAGAACCAAGTACAACTTAGGGGTATGCAAAATCTTCATGTCGCCAACTTTCATCTGCGTCGTATTTATTTTAGGTAAGTATTTTCGGTTCATCCTAACTATCCCACAGGCGTTGGTTTTTTCATCAAATAATTGTTTGAACAGAAGTGGAGAGGTGTACCAGTTATCAATGCATAAGCATCGTCCCTGTTTCGCAAGATCACCGAGCATGTCTTTAGCAGTTTGCCCAGATATTCCAATTCCTTTTTTTGCTTGAGACTTACATTCATCCTTTCCTGTATAAATTCCGCAATTGTAAACGTATC
This sequence comes from Platygaster robiniae, assembly GCA_028476575.1. Lineage (NCBI taxonomy): Eukaryota > Metazoa > Arthropoda > Insecta > Hymenoptera > Platygastridae > Platygaster > Platygaster robiniae. Next base: position 37,098,034 of record CM052021.1, on the reverse strand, counting down.
CTGTTACAGATTCGCTTGTTTTATATAATTTTATCCCAAAACGAGCTCGTTTGCTGAGGTTACATTGCTTGAAACTAAGTCTCCCTTTGAATCGTAAAAGCGTTTTATCAATTGAAATATCCCGCCCTGGTCGGTAAACTGCCTGAAACCGTTCTACTAAAGATTCGAGCACGGGTAGGATTTTTTGAATTTTGTCATTCGACTCTTCATCATTATCTATAAAACGCAGAAATTGCAAAATCATTTGGAATCTGCGGAGAGACATACATTTGGCAAAGAATGGTGTCTGTATCATGGGATCAGTTGACCAATACATGGTATAGGACGGTTTTTTTTATTATTCCCATCAGTATTACAAGTGCAATGAAAGTATACATTTCGTTAGGTGTCAATGATTTCCAGCTGAAAATTCTAGATTGAGGCTTCAATTTACCTGCCTCGTGGAGAAAAATTTTTTTTTTTCATAGTACAGATCAGTTTCTACACAAATTGAATCAATTATGTCTTCAGTGACAAATTCTTCAAATATCTTTAGAGCAGAGCTATCTGCATCAAGATTGGCGGATGGCTGTAATCCTGCAGTCTGATCAGTGAATGGGTGAACAGTTGGGCTAAAAAATCCATTATCAGTCCACTTCAGATCGTTTATGAATTTCTCTAAACGTATCGCTAGAGGAATGTCTGAAGAAGTCTTCAGAAGAATTATTGTTTTGGTCGCCTGCAGTTTCAACAGTTTCATCGTCTTCGGAGTTGCTTTCTTCACACAACCAATCGTCATCATCGCTATCATTTGCATCCGAGCTATTATCATTATCAGAAGAAGTACTTTCCTCTGAACAAACATCGTCATTGAACTTCTGTCTTTTTTTTGTAGCAGAACTCATATTGACGCTAAAGAATCGTGCCTGTCACTACACTGCGCGCTTACTACTCCAACTGGCTCCAAAAGGTGAAAAAGTAACTCTCGGTTCAGCGCTTATACATACCTAAACTGTTTGCATTTCGAGACACTTTGATTTTACGGTCAAAATCGGTGTCTACAGTGCATTGGCCTTGGAACGACACAATGTGGAAAGATAAGATAGAATCCCTTTCCATTTTTCACCGAAAATCGACCTGACGTAAGATTTTGAGAAACGAGAAATCATCCAAAGATGATTCAAAATTGGTGTCTAGACAGAAGAATTTTTCCATTGTGAGACACTTTGAAATCACGGACGGAACTATTATTTACACCTTTTGGCGTCGAATTTTTTCGTGTCTTGAGTGACATTGGCACTTTTTGGTGTCCACTTTTTCAATTTGCCATTTTAAATTTGCTGATTCTCTCTTCAGATTCGAAATTAGCGATTTCAAAACCCTGTTGTACCAATACTCATATAAATCTAATGAAAATAATTGAGTTTGCCCCATTGGCAACACTGTTCCAAACTTAAATTTTATCAACATTTTCGATTCGCAATTTTAAATTTCCTCATTTCCTCTCCAGATTCGGAATGAGCGATCTTGAAAACTTTTTCTTCCAATTCTCATATACATCTAGTGAATATAATGGATTCCGCCATATTGGCAACACTGTTTCGAATTTTTGAATTTTGACTTCGTATTCAGATTCAGCGACCCCATTAACCCTCGAGTGACTTTTGGATGCCAAATCGGAGCAAGTTTAATAAGAAAAAATGATTGACGCCATATGGCGTCATGCCACGCAGGGCACAGAAAAATTTGACGCCACATAGCGTCAATGCCAACGAAGGGGTTAAACCCTATCGTGCATCTTCTTATATTAGAACTATTATAACCATTATAATCGTGGGGGAAAGGGAATTCCTATTCGCCTCTGACCTAAGGGTGGGGACGGCTCCGCTCGATCATTGGCTTTCCCCCCACGATTCTAATAGTTCTAATAGCTCTAATATTAGACGATGCACGATAGGGAATGAAAACGTGCATTATGTTCTACTGCACGACTAATAAGTTATTTGTGAACCTGAATGTGGTTGAACATTTTGCAAGCAATGTAACGTAATTTTGTATTTCATAAATTTTGAATAGAAACATAAGAAAGTTCTAATGAGTAGAAAAACGTTTTTACTACTATGATTTTGACTTTAAAAATACGCAAGCCCAAAATTAAAATGTCTCATTCGTCTCATGAAACTTTCACGTGACTTTTATCGCGTAATCATACAAAAAATTTTTAACCATTTTTCGGAAAGCAAAATCTTTTGTTTTTGCATGAAAGATCGTTTTTTTTTTAAAAAAACATTAAGAAATTGAGTAACTTGTGGAAATTTTACGAAAAAAAAAATGTGATTCCTTTTCGACGTGAAAAATATTTTTATTTTACGAATTATTTCGTCATTTCCTGAATGACATTGAAAATTGGAAATCGCATCGAAAAATTAGACTCTGCATTGTCGAATGGATTAAGAATCGGAATCGAAAAATACAAATGCTTGTCGAATGTTGGCGACGACAATGAAAGTGATTATAAGTGATAAGGTCACATAAGGTGATAAGGTCACGGGGCCCCGAATCGAGTCGGCGGGGATTTAGTCACGACTCGTCATCTCACCTCCCCTCACATGGATAGCTGACCGTACGCATGTGGAAGTAAATGCCTCGGTTTTAAATCCAAAAACAGTTACCAACTCCGGTAACTCAATTTCTACAACAATATAATAGATTACACCGAAATTTCAACGAAATTTTCGAGAAAAATGTAAGCTCTAAACATTTATGAAATATTTCCTGCAAGAAACACCTAGGGAATCTGTGTTATGCTATTTAAAAAGTCAACACGAAAACATCGCGTCGTGAAAATTCTAATCCATGGTGAAAAATCGCACCTATCAATGTATACGATGCTCCGGATATTTTATGTTGATTTTGATGAACACCTTCAATTGACATTTTTTTAAACTTTATTCTGGCATTTGTTTCACGATCAGATTGAGCAATAAGAATGCGAATAATGAAAATGCTTTCTGCAGAAGCCATTTCCCTTGTTTGACAAATACCAACTTCTGAACACGGTTGGCAGATTTCTTGTTCCCTTGTGATTTAAAATCTTGATCGATTAATTCCTGGAGGCGCACTGCTCTTTTCCTTTGCAAGAATGACAGGTAAATCAAGTATTATGTGTAAAACACTCACGAATATTTATGTTTGCAATGAAAGCATGTTCGGTGGCATATTGTTTTATATTGAACAATTCTTTTAATGTTTTCAACCTTATTCCACATACTGCTTGCTTTTTTTTATTGTTTGTACCTGCTAACGAAAATTTCTATTGTGTTTAAAAATTTAAACAAGGTGATAAAGGTTTCTCACTTTTTTTTACAAACACGTGAAATATTTTTAGTGCAACTTGAGAATGATGAATGTTGCTATTTACCAAATAATGTTATGAAATGAAAATAACGTTTTCTCAAAATAAATTTAAACAGAACAGAAAACGTAGAAGAGTCATAGCCCTTATAGTAGATGGACTGCTACTCGAGGAGTGAAAAAAAACGGGGCCTACATCTTCGTTTATTTCGTTCAAATGTCAAAGATAGGGGAAGCCGAATCGTTCCGGTGTTTCACGAGCTTGTACGAATGTCACGAATTTGAACACGATCCGTTCTACGATGTTAGTAGATGGACTAAGAGAGTACGAGCGCACCCCACTCCTACTCCCATCGCGTGACCCCCCCCGGCCCGCGTCGGTAAGGTAGGGCGGTGGTAAAGTAGAAATACAAGATGGTGGATGTCGATAAAGTGGGAATTAAAGATGGTGGTGGTCAGTTAATTACCCACAGTCGATCAAACAGGGGTGTATTTATTTATAAAGGTAAATTAAACATATGATCTTAAACATTACATTGATATGCTTTACGCTATTATAATGATAATCCCAGTATGATAATAATCATAAAAAATTTAAACTATTCCTCCACGCCATACATATTCTGCATATATGTATTCTCTCGCACTGTCATACCCATTAACATATCATACTTTTCTCTCTCTTGATTTAAACACTCATCCAAATCTATTGATTTTAAATTTTTCTCCAGACAAAACGCATTAAACTACTCTTCACAATCTTCAAAATCGCCCTCTACCATCAGTGATCTCTTGTATAATTGTTCTTTTTCGCACTCATTTACACATTCATCCAACCTTAATTGTAGTTCCCTATTCTCTTATTCATAATTTATTTTTACTCTATCAAATTCCTGCTGGCGTGCTGCAAACTCTTCATTATTTTTTTGCAAATCGTTCTCCAAGGTAGAAATCCGCCCCTCGATTTCATCGTTTTTTTTCCATTACTTTGTTAAAACGCTCCACATCACTCCGAATTTTCACAATTTTTTGTAGTCTTTGTTGCTCATCGAGATCACGTTTCTTGAAAAAAAAAAAAAGTATACCTCAGCTAATTATCGAATTAAGATAACCCTCATAAACTCTACCATAAAAGACCTAATCCTCATATTTCGCGCTGAGGAAGAGCTTTTATTTATAAATATCCTGTACTCACTGAAATCACGAAATTTCCAACAACTTTGTACTCCTCTCCGAGTATGACATGTATTGCACTTAGTCCATGGGTGATCAAAGATGTTAAATTGTGTCGTACAATCGTCACGTACACCACATCCGAAAAATCATGGAAATTTTCCGGCAGTAAATACCTCGCGTTTTCAAAAAAAATGATAGATACATTTTTTTTTCGAATGAAGTGATTCGTAGGAACTGTTCTTTCAGACTGTGATTAAAAAAGAATATTCATTTTATCCATCCCAATTTTATTCCAAAGATATTTTGAGTTGCAATTTGAACACCTACCGCGAATTTATAAACAGCGGTCTCCTTGAAATCGCAAGGAAGCCTTTAAAAATTTTATCGTATAATATGACACTGCACCACGATGTACTATCGCATCATCTTATCTCTTAGAGCGTCAAAAAGAACATTATTTGGAACCTTCGAAATATTCATCTACAATTTTTAACAGTTTTATTATAACGGATAACTTGAATAATAATACGAGATTGCAAGTTTCATTTCCATTTTTCAGAATTAAAATTCTACTAATGATACTTTTATAATTTTATATGCGTGAATAAGTTTCAAACATCTCGAAATTCCATATCACTATTACCAGATTATATGTTTTATTTGCATTTTTCTATTATAAAACTTTATTAATGATACTTTCATATTTCATATGTGTAAATGAGTTTCAAACATTATGTAGTTTGAGACTCAACAACTTTCATGTTATTATTTATACTACAAAAATACTAAAATTTACTTCATTTGTTAATAATATTAAATTTCCGGATGTGAATGTAATTTGAGAATCAACAAATTTCATGATATTATTTAGATTACAAAAACACTAAAAATATGACACCAAGATAAGATTTGCCACATTTGTTTATAGTATCAAGTTTCAGGATGTGAATGTAATTTGATCTGAGCTAAATATAGATCCAAGTGTTTATATGAAAAAATTGTGGCATAGATGCAATTCAATCTCATTGGTGATTTCCAACAGCGGTATCCTTTGATCGTGACAAATTTATAACCTTTGTTTACAAACTAACTTCCGGTCCAAGATGTAATATGATCATAGCGTTTTTCGCTGTGTAGTTATCATTTGATACTTTTGTTTACAGTTGTAATTTGAGTATCCTGTTTTGTTTCTGACGTCAAAGTCATTTGATTCCATTATTTACAGATTCGATTATCTTTATCGATCAATTCTCAAAATCCATCTATGACTCATGTTGAAGAGTGGAGAATTGGTGATGACGTCACCTACCTCTATATAAGTCAACTCAATTTCACAATCATTAGTCAGTCACGTTTCACACATCACTCTGACCATCTGAATTTCGATTCACGCAGCATTCCGTACCATCTTAATGTTGATTCGCGCGGCACTCCGCGTCATTTAAATTCGCGTTAATTCGGGCCGATAGTGAAAAACTAATTTTCTAGATTAATATACTTTTCATCCACACAACGATGCGTTTATCTCTAGAGGGTTTTTTGAAAGAAATCGGCAACGAGCGTTACCTTGAGGTGCGCGCTTATAATCACATGTGGAAACTGACAGCGCGTAAAATCAGCGAATACAAGTTTTGACCAATCGTTCATTGTCATGCGTGTATTGACAGTTCAGTTGATTGGCGTATAGCAACAAGAATCGAAAGCATCAAGACAATTTTTGTTGACGAGTTCAATCATATTTTTCACACCGGCAAAGGGGAATTCGAACTTCCAGAAGGAAATTTTGTAGACGGTGGTAAATTTACAGTCAAATTGGAAATATATTACAAGTATTGGGATAGATGCGACTCTCAACAAGGTGAGCGACTCAACGTTTTCGCGCAAAGTTTCGAAAATTTATTATTAACGGGTAATCAAGCGCATTTTTCTATCATCACACCCGATCGTATATTTAACGTTCATAGAGCGATTCTCGCAGCACAATCGGAATATTTTGAAGCTTTATTAAGCCATACATGGAAAGAATCCGAAAAAAATTGTATTGCTGAGTTCTTCAGTGACATTATTGAACGTTTTTTATTATTTTTATATACCGGGAGGGTGGATTTTCGTAAGGATCATCTCGATATTGTTTTAAATTTATATAGAGTCGCTGATTTATTCCTTAATTTCAATTTCCGAAAACTGTGCGCGAAAGCAATTATGAATCGAGTCGTGCCTGAAAATTTTAAAATAATTAAATCATTTTGCGAGCTTTTCCCAAATGATGAAGTTATATATGAAGTCGAGAAAGTGAAAAAGTTTTTATCACAAGTTTAAATCGTGAGATGTCGTGGTAGACTTAACCGAGTGAACATTACCGAGTAAACATTTCCGAGTAAGCCCGAACATTTCCGAGTGAACATTCCCGAGTGAACATTGCTGAGTAAGCCCAAAGATTGCCGAGTGAGCCCGAACATTGCCGAGTGAACCCGAGCAAACGTCGAGAGAACTTATTTAAGGCTCGTGCTTCAGTCTCCTGCTACAGTCTCGTGCTACACTTTGTCGCGCTACAGTTTGTTGCGACAAAGTGACATTCAATTTTCGAAAAAATGGCGGAATCGAAACTGAAGGCCGCATACGTTGTAATCAATGCACAAAAACGACTTTTGACGAAGGGTGGTGCGGTTGACCCTACAGCGTTAAACAATGCCGCTATCGCGCACATTAGCGAATTACGTGAATTGAGTGCAAATAGTTTGGGTGCAGTGAAAATTCAGTGCATGCGTGCAATCCAACGGTTACGCAGCTACATTCGCCAGCTGCGTTTGAGTGGAGCTGGATTGCAAAACGGCGTGGAATGGGAAGATCTCGACACTGCATTTAAGACACATGTACAGACAGGTGTCATCATCAACTTACGACACCTAGACATTACCGAGTTCTTTTTGGAAGCCCAAGAAATTTTCGTATCCAAAGTCGAGGAAAGCCTGAAAACCAAAAATGCCTTGAAAGTCTACACATCCCTGGATGGAGAATATAGTATCGTCAAGGCCGACGAAGAGGTCGTAGAGTTGAAAAACTTTGAAACTCGCAACGTCAGCATCACCCAAACAACGGACCTCAACATCTGGTTCAACACCAACGTCAGGGATCACTTGTTGCGAAAGATTGAAGAGTTTCAACACCAAGGATCCGGATGGACGCTGCGTCGGATCGTAAGCCTCGGTGTACACATTAACAAATACAATCCTTTATGAGCAGGTTCCTTCATCGAGCTACCAGGACCGATAAAAAAAAAGCAAGCATGTATAAATATTCAAAATTTTGATGACGAGTGTTTTAAATAGGCGATTTTATATGCTTTACATCCTGTTGAAAAGGATCCTCAACGATTGACCAAATACCTAAAATACAAAGATGAACTCAACTTTGATGGCATTTCGTTTCCCGTTATGCCAAAACAGGCTTCTTTATTCGAAAAACTCAACAGTATTTCCACTAATGTATACATACTTTTGGAAACAAAGAATTTTCAGTCGCTCCTATCCATATCACTAAAGAAAAACAGGAAAGACATGGAAATTTACTTCTCATACAAAATCATTATGATGAAGACGAAGAGTGTGAACCTCTCCGGTACCATTATGTCTGGATTAAAGATCTTTCCAGACTTGTGAGCTCACAACTTTCCAAACACAACGGAAAACGATACATTTGTTAACGATGTCTTCATTATTTCACCTCTGCAGAAAAGCTGACTGCTCACGAAGTTGATTGTAAAGAAGTAAATACGTGTAAAGTTAATTTGTCTGCACCCGATAAAAGTACTCTGAAATTCAACAATCATAAAAATAACATCAAAGTTCCGTACGTCGTATATACAGATTTCGAATGCTTATTGAAAAAAAAAGAACTTCTCGACAGTGAAAAAAACACTCGTGTCGTACAAGATCATGAAGCTTGCAGCGTTGGCTATTATGTCAAGTCTAGCTTCGATGAAGAACAATCTCGTTACGCGAGTTATCGAGATCACGATCCTGCGCAGTGGTTCTCCGAAGAGATGGTAAAACTCACTAAAATAGTTCAGGAGAAGATGAACGATCCCAAACCCATGGATCCTCTAACGCCAGCAGAAAAAGAGATGTTTAGAAAAGCTACAGACTGTCACATCTGCAAGACAACTCTGAAAGGTCAAACCAGAGTGAGAGACCACTGCCATCTCACCGGAAAGTTTCGTGGAGCCACTCATCAAAAATGCAATCTCAAATACCAAGATGCACTCACCATCCCTGTCGTGTTCCATAACCTGAGCGGTTATGACAGTCATCTGGTAATCAAACAAATCGCCAAGTGCACCGAGGGACGCGTCACACTAATTCCACAGACAATGGAAAGATACGTCTCATTCACCAAACACTTCGAGGACAACAAGATATCTCTGCGATTCATAGACTCGTTCAGATTTATGGCCTCATCGCTTGATAAACTTGCGTCGTACTTGGAGAATGACAAGAAAACCATTATCCATCGAGAATACTCGTATCTTGACGACGAATGATTACAGCTCCTCATGAAGAAAGGAGTTTTTCCCTACGAGTACGTGAACTCTTGGGAAAAGTTGGAGGTGGTCAATCTACCGCCCCAAGAAGCCTTTCACAGCACCCTGACGGATGAGAACGTTTCCGACAATGACTATCGGTAATTTCAATTTTTACGATCGAAACTATTATTTACAACATTGCTTTTTTTTTGTAAGTCATAAAATTTTTTTGATTGCAGCCACGCTCAGACAGTCTGGCAGGCATTTAATATTGAGTCGCTCGGAGCTTACTCCGACCTGTACTTGAATACTGATATCCTTCTCCTGGCAGACGTGTTTGAAAACTTTCGAGAAGGCTGCATCGGGTCTTATGGACTGGATCCTGCACACTATTATACAACGCCAGGATTCAGCTGGGACGCCATGCTCAAGCACACCGGCATTGAATTGGAGCTTCTTACCGACATTGACAAGCTCCTCTTTATCGAGCGGGGCATTCGAGGAGGAATCTCCCAATGCAGTCATCGATATGCTAGAGCCAACAATCCCTACTACACCGACGATTACAATCCCCAAGAAGACGAAAAGTATTTAATGTATTTTGATGTGAATAACTTATACGGGTGGGCCATGACGCAATGCTTGCCGTACAAGGGATTTGAGTGGATCGAAAATTTTGAGCAAGATTTTAAATGGGATGTAGCTGATGATGCGGAGGAAGGTTACATCCTCGAAGTGGATCTCGAGTATCCACAGGGAATTCATGATGCGCATAATGACCTGCCGTTTTGCGCCGAGCACAAAACTCCACCCGGTTCAAAGTGTAAAAAGGTTTTGACTACTCTTGAGTCGAAAAAACGATACGTCATTCGCTATAGAAACTTGCGGCAGGCATTGCAACATGGTCTAATTTTGCGTTGCATTCATAGAATATTGAAATTCAAGCAATCTCCATGATTAAAGTCTTACATTGATTTAAATAGTGAACTTCGTAAAAATGCTAAAAATGAATTTGAAAAAAATCTGTATAAATTAATGAACAATGCGGTATATGGAAAAACCATGGAGAATGTGAGAAAACGTGTAGATATAAAATTATTCATTCAATGGTTAGGTCGATATGGCGCAGAAGCCTTGATTTCCAAACTGAATTTCGTTTCACGTACAATTTTTGAGAAAAACTTAGTTGCAATTAAATTAGCTCGCGTCGAAGTTACAATGAACAAACCAATTTATATAGGCTTCTGCGTTCTCGACCTTTCCAAAACATGCCTGTACTCCTTCCATTACGACTTTATGAAACCTACAACTAACGCGAAAATTCTGTATACCGATACAGACAGTCTAATTTATGAAGTGAAAAATTTAAATCCATATAAAATGATGAAGGAAAACATTGATCAATTCGATACATCAGATTATCCTTCACCCAATCGGTTCGACATTGAATTGAAAAACAAAAAAGTTGTGGGTCTTATGAAGGACGAATGCAACGGAAAAATCATTACTGAATTTGTAGGCCTTCGCAGTAAGATGTACAGTGTTCGAGTCGAAGGTCAGGATAGAATAAAAAAAGCCAAAGGAGTCAAAGGATCGGTTGTGGCCAAAACAATAGATTTCAACGCGTTCAACATCTTTTTAGATCGCACCTGCATGAAATTCAAACCATTAGACAAACAAAACTCGCGTTGAATCCGTATGATGACAAGCGTTACCTATTGTCGACTACAACGGATACTTTGGCTCACGGCCACTATAAAATAAGAGAGTTGATGGACATCAACGAGGAATTGTAAATATCAATAAATTGAGGCAAAAACTGTCAATATTACTACTACTGTTTGAAATGTAAAAGTCGTGGATTAGGCCTACTGGGGATACCACGTCAACAAAAACGCATCATGAATTCTACCACCCTGTACGATTGTAAGAGGGCTCTGGTGGTGTGGAAATGAATTCATCATATGTAAAACAATTTTTTTCTGAATTATACATACGTGTATTGGTTTGATTAAAAACACTCAATACAAATAAATGTTTATTGATTACATATCTGTTTTATTTATCCAACTATTATGACTATTGTCAAATCCTAGCCATTTTACATATAGTTTAGATCCACTCTTGCGTAACACTTTTTCCACAAGGTATATATCGGGATGTTTCACTTTGGCAAGTTCTTCGGTATAGAATCCTCCTTCGATGGACTGTTCCTGGTGATCCTTGAGCTTGTAGGTTGTGGGATGCGTTGGCCTTACAGCAGCGATGGTGAATATTTCCGTAGTCCAGTTGGGTGTATATCCCTTCTCAAAAACATGTTTGTGCTTGCTGATCCGGACTTTGTCACCGACCTTGAACTTGCTCCCCTCTTTCCGATGTTTGATATAATCCATTTCATCAAGCAGACGTTTTTCATCAGCTGGAGTAACATCGTTGGGCTTCATCTTGATTGTTCGATGTTTGGTTGCATTATAGCTCGACACCAAGTCAGGTAAGATATTGATCCACTTATAATTTCCTTGGAGAGAGAATCGTTTCCACATCTTGCTCTTGAGTGTGCGGTTGAAACGTTCGCAGATTCATGCCTTCATGCCGCTGAATGTAGAGTACATGTTGATTCCATGCTGCGTCATCACCGCCTTGAAGTCCTTGTTGTAAAACTCTTTGCCTTGATCGACGTGTAGATTCTTAGGTTGGCGATCCTTGAGCACAGTCTTCATAGCAGCAGTGACGTCAGGTCCATTCTTTGATTTGATTGGCACAGCCCAAGCGTACTTGGAGAATACATCGATGACGGTGAGCAAAAATTTGTAACCTTTGTCAGCAAAAGTTGACATGTCGACGAGGTCAGCTTGCTAAGTTTCATCCACTCCACGCATATCCACATGACGTCATCGATAATTTCTTCTTGCAGGTTTATAAAGTTCTTCCACTAGAGCTTCCTTGATATCCATGATGCTAATGAGTGCTGCTCGTCTGTACGCGGGCTTTTGTTCGTTGACATCTTTTTCTGGTGTAACATCGATAAATACTTCCTTCTCGATACGTTTCAAACGACTCTGAATTCTCAAAATTATCTCCGAGTTTTCAGTCACATGCTTTTGATACATGTTAGTCGGAGTTTCAATGGATTTTTTCAAAATCGTTTCCAACACCTCCATTTCGGATAACAACAATTCTTCAGCATCACCAATATTTTGGTATGAAGCGCCATCTGTTTCAACCTCACCCCTTGCAACATTAAGAAATTTTTTATTCTGGAGATCGCAATGACCGTCAGATGTCAATTTTAATCCAACACCAGGAGGGCCACGTATTCTTTGATTCTTGATTGGATGTTTTCCGAAAACGTCTACACTCGCCATTGTCTCGACTGTGAATGAGACTAAATGTTCCAAGTCGTCTAATATATAATATCAGCTTCTCTCAATTCTTCAATGATTGAATTTATTTCATTAGTATGACTGTTGTTGCCAGCAGCTTGAGATGCAAGAATAAGTCGCAAACGTTCTACAAGTTCATTCGGGTCATCCCAATGCACATAGTCTATTTTTCGTTCTCGGTGTACTATATTTAACATTCCTTGACCTTTTTTCTGATTATTAGCAATGTATGTGAGATACTTAAAATCTCTACTACCACGTAGACTCTCATTGTGTCGATAATATTTTCTGTCCGCACTAGTTTGATGGATGATTTTTCTATAATTGTCCACATCGACTTTGTTTATAATTGAACTGTTTGGTATTTTCTTAAACAGCTATTCTATAAGACCTGATGTTTTCTCAAACTCCTCAGCACCGACATGAACAGTATTTTCTGCAAAACTGATTGGTGCGTTTCCAATGTGCAATCCAGTTTCCAGCAATCGTACTCCATACTGCAGGTCAAGATTTTTTCTTTGAATCTTCTTTTTCAAACTGTTCAAATATTTCGTCAGAGAGTCAACAGGATCTGGTGAACTGACGATACTTGGTGCAAATGATTGATCACCAATGGTTTGATTGAAGCTCTCGAAATCTTCACTTTGTTGCTCTTCTTCTTCTTCCAACGTTGGTTCTTCTTCTTTTACTTCTGCTTTTTTTTTTTTAATTTCTTTCATTTCCACATCTCGTTTGGTCAATGACTGGATTGGGTCGATGATAGGCTTGAACACTTCTCGCACCGACGACTCAACAGCAGCTCTTCCACGTTTCAGCAGACGATGTTTTCGGCGAATGGCTTCACTAGCCTGCACGATATGATGTAATACATCTTTACGCTGCATAGTGTCACTTTGATTGAAGTTCATGTAATACTGAGGTTATCACAGTTGAGACCCTTTAATTTATAGATGCGAAACAGTCAAATCCTTTCCGGTATCGTCCATGATTCATCTCACTATCTTTGTCGATCACGATAAAGCCATATTTGTCATTCCAACACATTGCACACAAATTTCGAAACTGTGCAAAAGTCATATCAGTGTTTACATGATCATCGTAAATATGTTTCAAGTTCATGTCGTCTTGTCGAAACAGTATAAGCATATTAGCATTATCTCGAACCAAGTGTTTTGGTATGCGTGCATAAGTCTGACAGAGATAGAAACTGTCTACATTTCGATGTCGTCCCATGCAAAAGTATGCACGTATATTGTTTTGTTTTTCACACGCCACATCGTCGAAGATCATCACAGAATTCGGCTTGACTTCATCCACACTAACAACTTGCTCGTTGTCGTTGTATGGAAAATATCCAATTCCTTTGATCGGTTCCACAATTTTTTTCAAGTACTTGTATTTAGGTTGCTCGAGGGATTTCGAATAAATGTAGACGTTCTCGAATCTCAATTCATTTGGATGTGTAATGAGGGTTAGCAAAGCATTAGTCTTGCCACAATTTGAGGGTCCACATATAATTGCACGTTGAGTATTTGGCAATAGAACACCGTGACGTTTTATTTTTTTTTCTGGACTTGCTACGTGGTCAAAGTTCACGACAGGCAGTTTAATGTTCTGCGATTTGAACTCCATGACTTTATGCGTGTGACTAACTCGGTTACCTATAAATAGGACGTATTTATAGTCATGAGCTCAGTTGGATAATGGCTGTGATAGGACACGGTCTTGTCAACAATATCATCAACAAGCTCCCTGTCGTACTTCATATACCTGGATATCAATTTTATGGTCCAGGCACTAAACTCGTCAAGAGGTTAGCTCGTGGGGATCGTGGAATCAATCCACTCGACGCAGCCTGTAGGGAGCACGATATTGCATATTCGAAAAATCGTGAAAATTTATCGGCGAGACACGAAGCTGACAAGGTCCTTGCTGACAAAGCTATCGAACGTGTATTTGTTAAGGATTCTGAAATTGGAGAAAAAACAGCTGCTCTTGCAGTAGCCGGCATCATGGGAGTCAAAGTAAAACTTGGAATGGGGTTGAAGACTATCAAAAAGAAGACGAAGATCATCAAGAAAAAGTCTACGAAAATTCGATTGAGAAATGTCATTGATGCTGCGAAGATGGCTGCTAAAGCTACTGGCTCTATACAATCTACTTTAAAAGCAGCACGAGCAGCGGTGAAACAAGCTGGAGGAAAGAAAAAAGTTCGAGTACCTCGTGTACTACCTGTGCCTGTTGGTGGCATTTTACCAGCCTTTTTACTACCTGTCTTCGCGGGACTTAGTGCAACAGGAACATTGGCAGGTGACGCTGCTAGTACCGCTAAAGCCATCAACGGCGCTAGACCCGCCAAACGTCAGTTGAAAGAATCAAAACGACATAACCTCAAGATTGAATCAATCAGCGTAGGAAAAGGATTATATTTGAAACCTCATGGAGCTGGCTTGAGACTCCATTTAAAAAACGTGTAGAGCTACCGAACCGACCACTTACCAATGTGGATTTGTTAAAATATGTAAAAATTCTTCAAATACCACATTTCCAAGGTGTGTACATGAGAAATGATTTGCCGAAGAATACAAAGAAAACTGAAGCTTCCATTGTCAATTTGGATTCTAAAAATGGATCTGGGACGCATTGGGTCGCTTATCGAAAGTCCGGCAATCGAGTCATATATTTCGACAGTTTTGGCAATCTACAACAACCTCGAGAACTTGTGGATTACTTCGGTGTCGGTAGCATAATCGAATATAATCATAATCAATATCAAGACTATAACGAGATCATCTGTGGACATCTGTGCTTGGAATTTCCACTGAATAAAAGCATTGATCGAGAGTGAATATTCATCAGTCTACTAGTGACAGCCATGGCGGATTCATTGACGCTTACACTCTCGGGAAATTCATCTGTTTTAGAGGCAAATTATTTTCCCCCGATCGAACTCTCAACTCGAAAGAAATACTTTTTGGGGCTGGTAGAATTTTCAACATTTAATTCGATTCCCAACATTGATGTGGAAAAGAATAAGTTTTATGTTGGTAATGATATAATAATACCTTCAGGAAGTTACGAGTTGGATGATATAGAAAGATTTCTAAAAGAAAAGCTTCCGCAAGGTACTGAGATTAGTCTACGAGCTAATAATAGTACACTACGTAGCGAAATTCGATGCAATAAAATTATTAATTTTCGACCTGAGAATTCTATTGGTCAGTTGTTGGGCTTTAATCCACGACTCATTGAAGCAAACACTACACACAAGTCTGATTCACCTGTAAGAATTCTTGCTGTTAACGCTTTACGAGTCGAGTGTAACATCACCACAGGAGCGTATATAAATGAGAAGAAAGTGCACACTATCCACGAGTTCTTTCCAGTTGTACCACCAGAATATAAGATCGTTGAAGTGCCAACTCACGTCATTTACCAGCCAATCACCGTACAAGCAATACATCATCTGCAGCTCCGTATTGTTGATCAAGAATATAAGCTTGTTAATTTTCGAGGAGAAGTTATCACCATTAGACTGCATGTCAAAAGTGAATAATGGGAATAGTCTACGGAGAGTATAAAAGTCCAGCAACATGTCCAAAAATCATCAGTCATCGCAAACCTCTCGAAGATCTCACACTCGAGAACGTCCAGTTTCTGAAAAGCCTCAGTCTGAGAATCCAAAGAAGATTTGTTGGCTGATTTGTCTTATATCATGTTATCCATCGAGAAGAAGATCGTCTTCGACGAGTCGGTAGCGCAATACGAAGTCCACGCACACCAACCATACGCTTAATCAACATTCAACAACAACGATGAAATCCGCATCGGTATCCAGAATCAAGATTCATATATGCTGCCCAGCAAAAGTTCGCTGCATATACAAGGAAGATTGACGAAAAACGATGGAGCGACACCCGTTGTACATACATCGATTGTAAACAATGGCATCTGCCACTTGTTTGAAGAAATGCGGTATGAGCTGAATGCTGTTGAGATCGAAAGAATAAATAATGTCGGTCTCACAACAACGATGAAGGCCTACATTGCACAAACTCCTACTCAAGAGGACATGATGTAAAATGCTGGATGGATCGTTGACGACACAAGAAGTATAAATAACGGCAATGGATATTACGATATTTGCATTCCACTGAATTTCATCTTTGGATTTGCTGAGGATTATCAACGAGTTATCGTCAATGCCAAACATGAGCTCGTCATTCTGCGAGCCAATACCGACGTCAACGTAATCACACAGCTTGCTGCGAACGAAGAAGAGTACAAGATAATCATCAACAAAATTGAATGGTTAATTCCCTACGTCAAAGTTTCGGACTTGGAGAAAATTCGAATGCTGAATTACATCGCTACTGATCCAACGATCGCCATGAGTTTTCGAAGCTGGGAACTTTACGAGTATCTACTTTTACCTCAAACTACAAAGCATGTATGGAGTGTTAAAACAACGACTCAACTGGAAAAGCTAAGATACGTCATAGTAGGATTCCAAGTTGGACGACAAAATGTGAGAACTGGAAATATGAGCAATTTTGATACGTGTTATTTGGGTGATATAAAATTGTATTTAAATTTACAATGTTTTCCTTACGGGAATCTTAATATCGATTTTCAACGAGATCAGTTTGCAACGTTGTATGAAATGTTTGCGAATTTTCAATCATCGTATTATGGCAGAAAAAATGCTCCATTGTTAACAAGAAAACAATTTAAAGATAATGCACCTCTTGTTGTAATCGACTGTTATAAACAAAATGATTCTTTGATCACTGGTCCAGTTGATGTTCGTCTCGAGCTTGAATCAGGCGCCAATTTCCCAGCTACGACTACCGCATAGTGTCTCATTGTACATGATCATATCATAGAATACCAACCAATCAGCGGCGTTGTCAAAAATTGTAAAACGTATGATTGTAAATACTATGCTATAAGGTTAGGTTTACGTGTATAATCAAGTATAAAAATCATTACTCTACTCAGTAATAATGGATAATTAAAACGATGAACGTCGTTGTCTTTTAAATAAAGATAAATTGTCTGACAAGTATAAGCCCGTGTCGGATAAGAAAGAGAAGGATGAGAAAAAGTCTGATGTCAAGTATGTGAAATTGAAGAGTTTGTGATAGTGGGGATAAAAGGAGGTGGATATGCGAGAGCTCGTCAGTGTATCAAGATGAAGTACGTCGTCGATATGTAGGGCTTCCATGTATCCAAGTTTATCATCAAAGAGCTCGCTGTTCTGAAAATGGATGGTGTCGTTACTACCACACTGTTTGGACCACCGTGCAGCTGGGGTGAACTGTCTACGCATCAGAAAAAAACTAATAAATGGTTGATAAAGAATTACCACGGGATATCGTGGGATGCTGGACATGTGCCCTACGAGGAACTCAACCAAGAGCTCAACAATCAACTCGAGGATGCAAGCTTTATTTTCGTCAAAGGTGATGACAAGAAAACCTGGTTGCAACATCATCTGCGCTCCGACCCCGTCATAATTGACATGCTGGAAATGGGTTGCCCTTCACTCGACAAGCTACGCGTCTCCGCGTGTGAATTCAACTCATATCATCGAATCATATCTACTCATCATTGTGCCACGGAAAACGCCCGCCGTCTCAGGATGTGGTTAATGGAAAAATTCGAGGACTCTCCATCGATGGAGAGATCGTTTACCCTACTCTCATACACCGACTGGTTTCACAAGTTAAGTCACAATAATAGATTGTGACGTCATTGTCTGGGAATGTGATGACGTCATCATTTCCGAGAATTTTCAAGCAGGTTTAAGCCTGTTTACGTGAATCATTTCGGCGACGTATTTGAACTTGTCATGACGTCATTGTTTAGTCTACGCAGTTAATAAAGTATCGAATTACTTCTACGCATTTTTATTCGAGGTCAACGAAAGCGTGTTTGAACGTGATATCATCGCTTAGAAATGTGATGACGTAATCGTTTCCGGCGACGTGTTCAAACTTGTCGTGATGACGTCATTGCTCACGTAACTTCTATCCTTATAAAACGGCGGATCAATCGCCGGAGCGACAGACAACTGCAAATTTTTGAACAAGCAACATAGTATTTACAAAGCTCAACCAAATAGCTCTTTCGGCGAGTTATCTCCCACTGCGGAAAGCATCCGACTTGGAAGTCAACAGAAGCTATGCTGTGACTGGAATTCGTTCTATACAAACCAGATTCGCACCGAAATATATCATCACACTGGATTCAGAATTCGAAATTTTCCTGCAAGAGAGGATCTCCAAGAATCTACGAGAAGATCCAATTGCGCTGCGAAAAATTGAAGAATCTGCACACTCGGAGAAACCGGTCATGTTCACTTATCGTGGAGGAATATTCAACGCCTGCGAATTTTCATATGATGTTTAGATGTATTCTTCACATGAATATTGTAATTTGACGATTGTATAAAATATAAAAATGTATCCAAAACCTAAAATAAACTGAAAAAAAAACAAAAACAAACACAAAAAAAAACAAACAAAAAAACGAACAAAAAAACAAACACAAAAAAATTATAAAAAAAGCAAGAAAAATTTTTATCGGCATGAGGAATTACCAACGGGAGGTAATCCCGACCGCGCCCTTCATTACCAACCCAGAATATGCCCCTGTTTTACCGACCGCCGCCATCTTGGCGCTCTACCTTACGGACGCGGGGTGGGGAGGGGGCAGGGCTTGCGAGTGGAGGGGGGGTCACGTGATGGGAGTAGAAGTGGGGTGCGCTCGTACTCTCTCAGTCCATCTACTGATGTTCTACGATGTTGTACGATTTTCGACAAGCACGTTGCTCGTAGGACATCGGCACGATTCGGCCTCCCCTATCTTTGACATTTCAACGAAAGATGTTGGTCCCGCTTTTTTATGCTGAGAACAATAGGTAGTAGTAGTGCATGTACCATAAGGTCTATTATTTAAGGTCTTTTATCTAAACAGCAAAGAACGAAATTCGAGAAAACAAGTAGATTTCTTTAGCGATTTCACATATTTAAAAAATTTTTTCAATTTTCAAATTAGAAAAGAGGAGACTGACATTAATGCTGATGAATAAATAAAAAATATTTTCCTTATACAACGAGTAATAGTTCTAACCCTACACAATCACAAAATGATTTTTCGAAGAAGAAATTTTTTTTTTTTTTTTATTTATTGTATCGAAATTAAATAATTTTTACTGAAAGAATAATTTTTATTTAAATTAAATTTTCAAGAACATTTATGAACTAAAATTGATTAAAGTTTTATTAAAACTCTTTATGTATTGAAAATAAATATTTTCTAATAAAGTTCACACATTTTAATTTTTTGATTATGTACTGTAATATTTACTGTAATTATTTTTGTTTTTCTTTTATTTACTACCTTGAAAATTTTACTATTTTTGGAATAACGATGTAAATTTTTTTCAGCTGGAAAACAGTTGTTAATACTTTTTGAGTTTTCATCAGTTATTTTAATATTAGAATTAACATTTAATCACGTTTTTGACAAGTGAGTGGCTGATAATCTTTTATATACATATAAAAGTTGATTATAGATTTCTTCCCTGTTTTGAAACTTTTTGTCTTTCCTGTTTCGAAACTTTTTGTGTTGTGTTGTTTTTTGTGTCAAAAAAAAAAACATTATAGAATTATTTTTAAACTTGAAAACATTATTTTACAACAGTATACTCCTATTATTTTTTTAATATGGAAATCAACATGGATTTAGTAACTGACTGTAAGGATTGTAATTGTAAGGACAGTAAACAGGAGAACTGTCAAACATCAGTTCGACAATTAGGTTATGCTTGTGTAAATAAATGTTTAATTGAATACGATGTGTCTTTATGTTTTTTATTTCCAAAAAGGTTAAGACTTAACTTATAGCAAAGTGTATGGTTACCATGTTTGATTTATTTTTTTCCTTGATCACCGATGATGATTATATATTCACTTATTATACTATTTAATCGTTTTCCATCATTCAGGCACATACCCCGATATACGATAATAATGCATACACTGCTTTACTCACGAATATTCACTTTTTTTTATTGTTGATATTGTTGATCACCGTAACTGTATACCATTGTACATCCAATTATTATCTTCTACCGACACTTATCATACATACTTATCAGACAGAATACCCCGATATACAATGATAATGCATACACTGTTTTTTTTTATAATAAAATCGTTCAACGACTTCAATATTAATCAATAATGTTGACGTCTTGATTTGTATATTCGAGGGCGCTGACTTTAGCGCCATCTGTCGAATTCGAAAGTAAATGTAAAAATTCCAGGCCTCTGATTGGCTGACGAAAAAAATTGACAGCTCTGTTCATGAGTAGAAAAAATGCTGGGCTGCTATTGGCCCAGAACCTCCAGCAGCCACCAGCATTGGCCAGAGCACAGCATGAGCATGTGCCGATCCTAATTTTTACAGAAAAGACAAGGTCTCGTTCCTTCGCCTTGCAAGCCCGCCAAAGTATATTCGACCGAATTTGTCTGATACGCATTTGCTGCAAGTTTTCATGAAACCGTTTTTCAAAGAAGTCCATTACTCTTAGTATTCCTTTAGGATCAAATAACCCGGCCGGGTTATGGGAGCTAATAAAAAAAAAAAAAAAAAAAATGTCGAACCAGCCGAGTATTTAGTCTCCAAACACTAACCTTGAAATCAATTAAATCGTTTTTCATCACATAAAACATTTTAACACTGCACTAAAAACTTACCACGAATTTTTTTTTTTTTTTTATAACATGATGCACCAAGAACCACTTTATTTGACGCTTTCATCGCGTAGAAAAGGGCTTTTAGATTTTTCATTTCGCGCAAAGCGTTCAGTTTTTTACGACGATGACAGCTGAGCTCTGTACATACACCATTTTTTTACGTCTACGTTTTTATTCTACAGGCGGCGCTATGTTTTGTTTTGTTTACATCACATGTTTTCACACACACACACAGGCACGCACGCACGCACACGCACTTTTTTATCTTTTCCTTTTTCTAGCGCTCAACAGGACATGAGTCTGTTCTTATCACGAACTACCTGCCCTGGCGGAAAAATTTTCAACCAATGAGAACCATTGACAACCGACCATGGTTTTTAATGGTTGTCACAGGTTTTCATTAGTCGACCACAATTAAAATTTTGCCTTTTCACTCCTTTTTTTGTGTTATTTATCCTTAGGCACTTGTAAACTTAAGTAAGCGACACTTTTTTACCGAAAAAATACTCCCAAGCGTTTATTTTGTGATTTCTGTCATTCCATTGTTTTCGTTGGGCAGGGTCAGGGCTCGTACTCCTCTTATGGAGAAGTGTCCGGTGAACAGCGCCAACCCGTTAAGGATTAAAAATAAAATTTATATATGAAATATATCGATATATGTGGCATATATAGATATATTACCGTATACATTTTAGTTCTAATCCTTACGTGTTGGCGCTTTTCCACGGACACTCATTTAACACGGAAGAGTACGAGCCCTGGGCAGGGTCGTTTGCATACCTTAGATGCGCCCTCCCTTTTAGACAGTTTCCACAATGACATCTTTCGTTTTAATTACGTTGCAAATATAATAAAATATATCTTTTCAATACATCACATATCAATTAGTTTTTTCCTACACATAATCTTTCTATTTATTGAAAAAAATGTAGTTGCGTTACGATAGCGAGATAATATTTGAAAGTGTTAGAATAGTCAGTAATGATGTTCTCATTACCGACTCTGACACTTAGTTCTCTCAGTTGGCGCGAATAATTTTTTCGACTACAAATAAACAGCTGGAATAAATTTAGCATAAAAAAATGCTCTTTTAAAACTTGAACACGATTTTTGGGTCATACCTGAATTTCTACAGGTGTCTACACATGTAATTGATTAATTTCTGTTGTACCGACATGCAGCAAACTTCGAAAATTTTTTTTGACATTATTACGTATGTATAGCAAATAGCAAAAAAAAATATAAATAAGGTTTTTTTCTTTCTAACTTATCAAAAAACACCTTTAGTAACCATTGCGATAAAGAGAATTGAAATTATTTAATTTTGACATTTGCCATTATCGTAAGAGCCTTTAATTTATACGTTTCTGAACAACCAAAACATTGCAATGACACATATCTCCAAGAAAAAATGCTTTCGAAGTGTATTTTCAGTGAAAACGTGTCGTAGAGGTAAGTAAATAACCTTGTAAAGGTAATACTGTTAAAAAACTGTTGTAACAACGAAAATAAAATTATGGTCGACCATCGAAAACCAGTGTCAACCCTTGAAAACCATGGACGGTTGTCAATAGTTGTCATTGGTTGAAAATTTTTCCGCCAGGGTGGTTACGAAAGCTGGTTGGGAAGGTTGGGAAGCAGGTTGAGGAACACGTACGAATAGTAGAAGAAGGATATGAAACTCGGCTATATCGGTTGTCTCGAATCCGTCGAAAACTCTATACTCCGATTACGTTGCGCAGTTAACTACTGCGACAATTTTCTATAGTTTACGATTACGTTGCGCTCTTTGCTACTACGCCGGCCGCGAGTTATTTTTAAGGTACGGGGCAGTACGGGGTAGGGAATGGTAGCGTGGTGGGAGAGGCAGCTTTCGACGCGTTTCAGAACATTCTACATGGGGCGAGATTGGGAGTTTCATATCCTCCTTCTACCATCCGTAGGAACACGCAGGCAGACTGTCCCCAACGATTTATATACAGTACGACCTCTGGATAGGGTGCCGTCCCCCCAAATACGCTCGAACGCTCTCGAACGCTTCCCCCACCTTCTAGTCCCCGTGTTACCTCTGAATAGGTCGCTTGCAGTGAAAATCCACCTTACTTCTGAATAGGGCGCTTAAGATGAAAATGAATTTGCTTTCAAAATTAATATACGGAGCTTACGAACATCCATATGAAATCAATAAATTATTGCATGTACACTGGAAATTCCCTATAACGTCCTTCTCTTCTACGTCCGCTCTCTATCGCGACGAAAGATCGTTCCGCTTTACGGCGGGATAGCCCGCATACCTTATCCCCACTGCTTGAGACAATCTCTCTCGCCATCTCTTGCGATTCTCGCGAAAGCATGTAAACATTGTGAAAAATGCGCGACTTTTGTCTGCGCCGTAGATCAGGTGACCCGCCTGACATCAACTGGCCCTCAAGGTCAGCTGAGAGTGGGGAGTCGTGAGGAGTAGTTCGCTCCCCTTTTTCCGGCCATTGTAGAGAATGGCTCGAGCACGCACGCGGACGTTATAGGGAGAGTCCAGTGTATGATTATTTTCATATAAGATGCTTATATTCTTCGTCATAAAAAAATTATTATTATTATTATTATTATTATTATTATTATTATTATTATTATTATTATTATTATTATTATTATTATTATTATTATTATTATTATTATTATTATTATTATTATTATTATTATTATTATTATTATTATTATTATTATTATTATTGTTACTATTATCATCATCATCAGAATAGACGTGTAACTATTAAACATGTCGAATTCTTTTGAGAAATATTTTTGTGTGGGAGAAATTCTTACGTATTAGATACATATTTTTTACCGTTTATTGAGTGATAGCGAGGATTCAAAATTTATACATCAATCGTGAATGAAAATAACGTTTTTAAATTAATAATTATTATATATATATAATAATAATTTAATTAATTGACATTTAAAAAATAAATGTTTTATTCATAAAAGGAAAATGCAATAATTCTTTTTTCTACAATGAATATATGTACATATCGTAGTTTCGAACACTAAAAGGTAATATTACTGCAAATTGTGAATATCTTGTAATATGTTAAAAGTTTCAGTAATTAACTCAAAACCGTTAACTAGCTTTTCAACATGGGGTTGAATCATTTGTTCCATATCTTCAGAATTGTTGAAATTTGAACTGTTGAACACCGAAACATCAGCATTGTCGAAATTCAAACTGCTGGGTGGTTGATAAGATCTAACTTGTTCAACAATTTCTTCGTCGGTGAAAATTTCTTTTTTTTCTGCTATAACATAATACATAATATGTAAAATACTATTTCAGTAACATGTTTAATGCTGTGAAATATTATGTTATTTTTTAAATCAATGAAGAAAATCCAGATCCAAAAAGTCAATTTTAATTTATCTACTTTTCGATCAATAAAATCATTTATCTACTTTTGTTATGCTCAAAGTTTGTTGAAAACGTTTACGATGAAAATTTTTTTTACAAATTATTATCCTGTTTAGAACAACAGTATCACTGAATTTATTAGAGAATTTTTTTTCATTCCTCCAAATTTAAAAGACGTTAATTTATTGTTCTTTTTTATCCATACTTAGCTATCGAAAGATATATTATTTAGATTTTCACTTTAAGTTTTTTTTATTTCTTTTTATGTATTCATAAAGTATTTATCAAAAATTTTTCTTAAGTATTAAAGGTATTTAGTTTTAGCATATAAGTATTCATTACATATTGATATCGTCATAAAAAAAGACAGATACTACAAACCACATAATAGTTAACTTTAAAAATCCCTGCACTGATATAAATAAAATTTAATACAGAATAGTTCTGATGATTGAAAAGTTATGCAAAAAAATCTGCGTATCAAATTACTTTCTCTTGATTTTGTTAACCATTCTGACAACGTTTCTTCGTCAACCTGTTCATAATCTTGAATTTTCCTAATCAAGTGCAGCAAATTGTTGAAAGAAGGACACCCATGTTGGTAAACATCAACAACTTTTGCTGCTACAGATGAATCTAATAGACTGATATTAGCTATGTCATCTTCAGTTTGGGTGCTGGCATCCACCGCTTTTGGTGGACAAATTTTATGCCAAGATCTTTCAATTGAAATTGGTTTCATGTTTTGCCAGCTTTCTGCTATCCAATCAATCGCTTTCTTTATCTGTATGGTTTTCAGATGTTCAACACTCTTGATTCTTTTTTCTTGTGCATCCAAAATGAAATCAACTAACTTTCTTTGATAGTTGATTTTAAGAGCGTTCAAAATTCCCTGATCTTGGGGTTGGATCAGCGACGTTACATTGGGTGGCAGAAAAGCTACTTCAATATCACCCTTTTTCAAATATTTATGTGATCTGCAGTTATCTACCAGCAAAACAGCAGTTGGGGGAAGCTTCTTGGATTCTAAAAAAGCCAGAACTCGTGGAAAAAATTCCTCGACAAACCATTGTTCAAAAATATCTTTATCCATCTAGCCGCTTTTTTGACTATAGTAACTGACTGGCAGATGTTTTTTATTCACGCCATTGGAGCATCTTGGATTTTTTGATTTTCCAATCATGATAAGAGGTAATTTGCAAGATCCATCAGCATTCGTACACGCAGCAGCTGTGAGTCTTTCCATTTGCTTCTTTGTACCGCCCATTTAATTTACTTCTTTTGGGGCAAGTGTTTTATTTTTGACCATTTTGTATGGGAAATTGGTTTCATCCATATTAAACCACTGTGCTTTAGACAACTGTTTGGAACGAGTAATTTTGTCGAATTCACTTATGTATTCTAATGCTGCGTCTTGATTTGCTGAAAGTTTCTCACCTGCGATTAAGCGAAATTGCATAAAATTCTTTTCTTTTTTCTATAGTTTGTGATACAAATCAGTAAAATTTTTTTATAATTCATTTATTAAATAATGCAAACAATATTCATAGTGTCAGTATAAAAAAAATTCTATACTTATTAATATTTATTTTTCACTGGGTCACTACAATTTAAATCCCTATCTTTACTCGATATTTTCAGTCAATTATTGTTATCGAATTTTTAATTTATATTTAATTTTAATTTTTCTTACACAGAAGTTCGATAATAATTTTTGACTGGGAATATCGAGTGAAATTGGTGACTGAATAAATAATTTTCATCTCATATGTATATAAATTTAATATTTACATATTTAATTACTTTTATATTTTATATTTATAATATTTCAATATTATAGTTAATTGAATATTAAATTTATTATTTATTTCACATTAAATATTTTAATCAAATTATTTTTTAGAAATTTTAAATTCGAATTTATAATACTTTTTATAATTACATAACAAATTATTTTTATTTTTAATACTTCTAATATTGTAATATTTATAGAAATTGAATATTTATTTCATATAAAATATTTTAATCAAATAATTTTCAGAAATTTCAAATTTGAATTTATAACAATTTTTATATTTATGTAACGAATTATTTTTATTCTTAATACTTCTAACATTGCAATATTCTGACGTACGTCAGGTTTGGGGGAAGAGAAAAAAATGAGATGGGTGAAGAAAAAAAACCGAAAAATTAACAAAAGATTTATTTTACTCAATATTTGATATTCGGATTTACAACAACGTTTACAAAATCAATAATAACATAATTAATTAATATATAAATCCTTTTTGAATGAAATCTCCCTGTCCAAAGAAAGGTGAGATCTTCGGATTTATCCAACGTAGGCTGCAGAGGTTCTCGAGAAGAAAAAAGAGGTGAGCCGATGGGGCTATCAAGGTTGGTTCGGGAAAGAGATTTTTTAGAGCCGAAGAAGGCTACCAAAAAATCATGTAATGACTTAGGATTTTTGGAGCCAATGAAGGCTACCAAAAAACTGAGGAGATGGATTTCTGGAGCCAATGGAGGCTACCAAAAAGGGATTGGTTCAGGTTGGGAATTCGGTTTTTTGGAGCCAATGAAGGCTACCAAAAACCTGAGGAGAAGGATTTCTAGAGCTTATGAAAGCTACCAAAAAGGATAGGACTAAATTGAAGAAAGAAAACGTTTTTAGAGCCAATGAAAGCTACCACAAACTGATGTTTTAGGTTTCTGGAGCTAATGAAAGCTACCAGAAGAGAATCCATCAACTGATGAGACAACGCCCTACAAGTACCTTTTTCGTTCCAAACAACGCACCAATCAAAGAGCTTCTGCAAAAAGTGGGGTTTTATCTCACTGCACGGACAGCCCACCAATCCATTGCTGTCGATCGCGACTCCACCAAGTTCCCTTGGGAGCGCGGGGAAAGAACGCTAATTAATCGTGCCGCGCTATTTTTAGAAAATCGAGGAAAATACTCGAGGATAATATCGAGGAACATAAATACTTTCATTCCGAACAATCAAACTGATTGTTCAAAAGTGCGTCATTCAAATATCGTCAAATTATTTCAATAACAGCTAAAAAATTATCTCGAGAGTTTGTTCGGATTCATTTCAGAACCTTCAATCGTAGATGATTTACTTATAACGAAAATCTAACAATAATTTAGCTCTTTGTTAACATTTTAAATATTTTTGTTTTGTATAATTTGAAACATTTTTCAATATTTTTTTTCGTATATTTTGATTTTTTGCATAACTCAGTGGGATAAAACAATTTTTTCAAAGTATAATTTTTACGTAATCTTGCGTTTTGATAATTTTAAAATGTTCATCAAATATATCAAAATAAAATTTGCAAGTATTTATTTTAAATGTTATAACTTGTATTTTTATTATTTGATAATGTTAATTTTTTTGTTTTCAAATGAAATGATTGACTTTTTCAGAATTGCGGGAGAGGTGAAAACTTTGGTACCGGGTCACTTTCCCGAAAGCAGTTTCCCGACAGACATTTTTCCCGACGACCTTTTCCCTGACAAACACTTTTCCCGACAGCACTTCTCCCGACACACTTTTCCCGACAAACAGTTTACCCGACAACATTTTTCCCGACAGTGATTTTCCAATCATTTATATGAATCTATATCAATTCAAAATAGATTTCTTTATTATAATTTTAAGTGTAATGAAATGAATTAAATTTAAGTGTAAATGAATTTCAAAAAATTTAAGTGTCATTAAATTAATGAAATAATTCATATAATTTCATTTTTCATTATTATTTCAGGATCGTATTTATTACTATTAAATAAATTATTATTTTAAAAATGTACACATTTCTGGCCGATTTCATTGAAAAACTTGACGGTTTGATTTTTTTTATTTGATTTGTTTGAGGGATACTTTCTAAAAATTTACTCCATGTCAATATGTTATTTAGTTTTTAATAATATATAAAAGAGTTATAAAATTTTGTAAATGATTCTGAATCGATTTTTTTTAGCTTCTGAAATTTCGTGTTACTTTTTGAAAATTCCCAGGCAACGATTTGTCGATTGTTTATGATCCCTCGCCAATTTCATTTCGAAACATGACAGTTTGTTTTTTTGGTTCGATTTTTTGAGAGATACTTTTTGTGACCTTTTTTCATATATTTTCCTTTTTTGGAATACAATTTGTCTTGCCTTTTTTATACCATTATTTTTTCTACGAATTTTTTCGTACAATGTGTGATTCAAACGTCAAAATTATTGGTAAAAAGCTGATCCTGTATGGTTTTGTTTATCTACGATCGAGAGTGAGAGGTGAAAAAACTTATTAGGATTGTCGACGAGTACGAAGCCGGGAGTGCGAAGCTCGGGCGGTGTCAATGTCGGCTGTCAATGGAGGCGTTGTCATTATACGAGGTCCACGGGAATCGAAGCATACGCACGCTTCTAACCAAGAAGAATGCGGGTCGGA
Source organism: Platygaster robiniae (assembly GCA_028476575.1). Lineage (NCBI taxonomy): Eukaryota > Metazoa > Arthropoda > Insecta > Hymenoptera > Platygastridae > Platygaster > Platygaster robiniae. The sequence goes on along the minus strand of CM052021.1, from coordinate 37,069,001 downwards.
GGTGCATGTTGAGAATTTAAAAAGAAAAGCTAAGGAGCACCCCGAGCGGGCTCCATCTGAAATTATAAGAACTCATTTGAGCAGCTTGCATGAGGCCGTTCTGAGCCAAATGCCTGAGAGAGAGAGTTTGAAGCGCGCCATGCGTCGACGACGACGTCGTGATCTCCCAGCGAACCCAAAGTCTCTCCAGGAGTTGGGCGAAATTCCCGAGCGCTACCAGAAGACTACACTTGGTGAACAATTTTTGGCTTTCGATTCTGGCGAGGGCGATAATCGTGTACTTTTTTTTACTACGCGAAGGAATGTAGAACTTCTTGCTGCGAGTGATATATGGTTTTTGGACGGCAAATTCAAGGTAATTTTTTCCTTTCCTATCTTGGTCTCGTCTTATTTATTAATTTATTAATTTATTATTATTATTTTTTACTGTATTCTAGGTATCCCCAACAATTTTTACTCAGTTGTTTACAATTCTGGGTGTGGCAAAAAAGGTGAGAAACAGAGAAGAAGAATCAGAAATAATTGTTGCTGTGCCTTTCGTTTACGCATTATTGTCTTCGAAAGAAAGTTACCAGTACAGTGCTGTCTTTCGCGCTGTAGATGATTTTGCGGCACAACACCACGTTGGCAACTTTGCTCCTGGTAGGCTAATGATGGATTTCGAGAAGGCAATTATCAATGCTGCATTAGATACGTTTCCAGGTGCGCAAGTGAGCTGTTGTTTTTTTCACCTTGGACAATCTCTCTATCGGATGGTGCAATCCGAAGGACTTCAAAGAGCTTACAATGACCATGAAAACCGCGAAGTTCGAACATATACGCATATGATACTTGTGTGACGTCCCATGTTGGAAGGGCCGGGTAGCGCGGCCCTTCGGAGAGCGTCGAAGTTCGTCGGTTCTCTTTAGGTTCCGTGGACAGGTTTGGGAGAAAACAATTCACTCGTGAAAACTCTTGTATCGACTAACTTTATTAACATAGTTGAACATTGCGCTTAAAACGACTCGGTGTTAACACTCGGAGGAATGGGGCAAAAAAGGCCACGAGCCCACGAAAATGCCTCTATTTATTACACGCACGATCAAACATGGCCGTCGGAAGTGACGACTGGCACGTCACCGAAAAATAGAAATTTCTAGAAGAGTCTAGAAACATTGACAGCTTATCGAAATGATACTGCCATTAAGCGCGATAACACGAGTAGTGATTCCAATGGCAGCGTAACGATAATTTAATGGCGCCTATTGCCACATGTCACGTACTCGGGACGTGACATTCCTGCCCCTTTAGGTGCGCTCGTCCTCGTGCGCTTGTAGGTTTAGGGGGGAGTTTGGCAGCTAGGCAGATCGTTGTGTGTGTAAAATATTCTAAATAAAAAGACTCGATAAGAAAAATATTATTAACATCATGTATATATATATATTATTTTTTTTTTTTTTTTTTTTTTTTTTAGTTTGCTGTGCTGCCACGCACGCCCCTGCCCCTTTATGTACGCACGTCCTCGTGCGTTTTACTATTCTCGACAATATGCTTAATATGTTTTTTATTTTACATTTCAAATCTTCTGATCTCAATTTAGTGATCTCTATTGCACCACTCATATTTTTAAATGCATCTCCAATGATATCTGTAACTAATTATAAATATGGACCACCTTTATCCACGTTTTTCAATGTAACCTACGCAGTCTGAGACAGAACTGTGTTATGAAGTATTTTACTTGTTTCCTCTAGCTGGGAGAAGAGTGTACCCTCTGTCCTCAGAGCGCAGTCGTGAAGAGTCAGTCACACTCACTTGGCGCAGTTTTGAATCTTGACCCTTAACCTTCTAACGATTCGATAACTTGGTACGATCGAAGTCGGAATTGAGGGTCTCGGGAGGAGCCTGCGTTTAATTTGTGACTCATTGATTTTCAAAAGCGCTCCGTTTTCAAACTGCTTGCGATTGACTTGGTAGCTGTTGGGCATTCTCGTGCGGTGCTGCAGTTGATGTGCCAGAGGAAAAATTCTGTGTGGACGTTGAAGTCACATTGGTTGTCAAGAGCCCTTTGTTTTAAACTGCTTATAATAGGTCACATTTGTAGCTAACAGGTGGTCAAGTATAATCCCCTAATTCCAAGAAATTGTTATTAAAATATGTCCTTTCATACAGCTTCTAACGTTCGTTCAAATAAAATGTGTGCAATAAAAATCACTAAGCTATAAACATTTACAGTTTTCCTCGTATACTAAAATATTAAGTGTATTATCATAAACTCGATGTCATGAGCATGTTCAAATCGCTCAAACTCAAAATCGATTTATGCTTTCTGTCATACATAACATTATTTTGATTTATAATACTCTGCACAGTTTTTAAATACTCTACACAATCACTATATTTTAAAAAATAGTCATATCATAATTTCATGAATTCCATATCATTTATTATCCTTCAAATCATTGCAACTATGGTGACATGAAATTATTCATTTTAACGCTCGTTGTGATCATACATATATACAGGGTGCGCCATTTCTTATGTCGGTATTGTAACATTGAATAACTTAAACATTTGACAACCGATTTACTTGACTTCACTTGTTTTGGAAACGTCAATTCAGTACAATTTCAACCATGTATCGCTTCACACCAAAAGAACGCGCTGAAATAGTTACTTTGTACATTGAAAATAGTCGTTCAGTTGTGTTAACTCAACGAGCATATCGTCGAAAATATCTTGGCAAACAGGCACCATCTGACAACACTATTCGTCGTTTGGTGTCGAATTTTTGTGACCACGGGACAGTGAAAGATCGCGAACAACCCGTTCATCAACGACCAAGACGTTCAAATGAACTGATTGAAGCTGTCAGAGAGAGCGTTGCCCAAAACCCAAAAGTTTCATATCGTCACCGCGCTCAGCATCTCGGCATCAGTGGAACCACTCTACGGCGCATTTTGAAAGATGATTTGCATTTGTTTCCGTACAAAATGCAATTAACACAAAGAATATTGCCTACAGATCATCCACGTCGCTTGGAATATGGACAAACAATCGCTCGAATAGTTGATACTGAACCTGATTTTTGGAAGCGAATTTTAATGACCGACGAGGCACATTTCAAACTTTCTGGAGGCGTTAATAAGCAAAATTGCCGCATTTGGGGAACGCAGAATCCACACGAGATCCATGAAACGCCATCGCATGACCAAAAAGTTACTGTTTGGGCCGGCGTTTGCGCCAAAACCATCATTGGTCCTTATTTTTTCAAAGAGAACCAAACGATCGATGGAAACCGATATCGGTGGATGTTGGCTCACTATGTCTGCCCACAAATGCGTGAAAAAGGTCTTGAAGATTACTGGTTTCAACAAGATGGTGCGACCTGCCACACTGCGAATCAAACAATCCAGTTTCTGCAACGAAAATTCCCTGGACGTCTGATGTCAAAAAGAGGCGACATTGAATGGCCACCCAGATCTCCAGATTTGACCCCTCCAGACTTCTTTTTGTGGGGTTATTTGAAAAGTAAAGTGTACGCCAGCAAGCCGCAGACCATTGAAGAGCTTAAGGAAAATATTCGTGCCGAAATCATTGCTATACCACCCGAGATGCTCGAAAAGGTAATGGAAAACGCCGCAAAAAGGGCATATTTTGCTGTGAACAATAAGGGCGGCCACTTGATTGATGTTGTGTTCAAAAACTAGTCTAAATAAATTGTAAAGGACCAAACTAAATAAAAATACCTCATTTACAGAAATCGGTTGTTTTTTTTTCAAGTTATTCAATGTTTACATGCCGACATAAGAAATGGCGCACCCTGTAATTATCTTTCTCCGTGGCCTCAATGTTTAAGAACAGTTCGATTCGTACAATACAATTTTTCCAATTTCATGTTATTAATAAACAATACTTTCGCACGTCGTTTAACGTACCCGTTTTATTTTAGTAAAAGTCTCAACATTGTTCATACGGTCCTGATGATTTCTTACTTTTAAGTTCACGAAAGCAAGTATGTATTGATCTGTGTATGAAAATTAAAATCTATTTTGTGCCTGTAGCATCAATATTATCTATGAAGTTCTTTAAGGAAGCAGTCCTTCATACTTTTTCTCAAATAGTAATCATTCTCAAGTTCTATTCTCTTTTTCTTCTTCATATTTAAAACAAGTTTGAATCTAGTGTCTTAAAAAAATTCACATTCAAGACATACTAGCTTCCTAAAAATCTTACTGTAACAGTTTTATGTCGATTTGATTTGTTTCGTTATTCATACTATATTTTTTTGCTTTCGTTTTTATTATTTTTTTTTTTTTTTTAGCATTTTTTTAAATTGTTTAATAGCTATTCACTTTTTATAATTATTATTTTTTTGTATGTGAATAATAATCAGGAGTTTTTACACGAGTTCTTAAAACTTATGAAAACAGTGGTTCCTTAAGAAGTCAACTAAGAGAATAATAAGTCATCTTTCAATTTTTTCAATTTGAAGAGTTCTAGATATTTTTTGTTTTGTTTTGTTTCTCTACAGTGTGATAGAATTTTTTTTTTTTTTTTTTTTTGTGGCATATATGGTTATTGAAAATGATGCAATGCTGGAAAGACAAAAATTCATCAATTACATGCAGGCATATTTCTCTTTTATTGTATTTTTTTTTTTTTTTTTGCTCTCATGAGTTCACCGTGCTAGTTCAACTTTGTCCTGCAGATTCCTCTTAATTGTGGAGAACCAGTTATTCGTGCTGAAAGTTTATCTGGTCCACGATGCATTTTTACCCAAAGTGTAACCGGGCGGGGTCTCAACTGAACTCAGAGTATTCCCCTTACTTACTCTGGTTATTATATGCGATGCGCTTTTTCGCACAGCACCCTTAACAAATAGACTATGGGTATGCATTGGGGTTACTTTTTGCCCTAACTTCAATTTCATGGGTTTTCTTGGTTTACCCGTAACCTATATTCATGGGTTTTTGGTTTACCCGCAACCTTAATAATAAAACCACCGAATGCAATAATCCAGTCATCAATAGAAAAGAGTTGAAGGTTATGCAGATAAAATTCCTCACTGACGGTAAATTTTACGAGAATTCCAAGCTTATTGAATGTGGCGCATTCTTAAGTTATGATTCATTAGTCTTGAAATGTCATACAATTTTGTTTACTAACTCGGAAGAAGTTTATGTCAATATATAAATCTTCAGGAAAAAAACTTCTTTTTTTTTTTGATTGACTAGATTAATTATTCTGTTCCTCTGGTTATGCCTAATTTGACTTAATTTCGAAAATTTCTAATGTTCTATTCATTGTCCGATTCGAGATCTTGTAAAAACATGTTTAATATATTTGCTTGAATTTCGATATCTTTTATGTTTATCTGATTTTGAATTATTAGAGTTATACTGTTCTGGTAACTGGTTAATTTACACTAAAAAGTTATGTTATTCCTCTACAACTGATATAATGACTTATATTTTCGTTTCGATCTAGTCCTTTCCTTTTTACATTGAATGTAGCTATAGTTATTATTATTATTATTTTTTTTTTGTATTTATTAATTTTTTTCTTCTGGATTTTATTCTGATTATCGCTTTTTATTTCATGTAAATTATTTCTGTCATTTTTTTTTGTTTCTTCTTTTATTTTCAGATTCTATGGGAAAGTCACGAGTGTACCATTTTATTTGGTTTTGTTTTTTTGTTTTTTTTTTTATTTCAAGGTTTCTGGTTTACCCGTAACCATAATGAAGATTTTCATGGGGTTTCTCGGATTACCCGCAACCAAAATTTTGCATCTGAAAAATCTCTAAATTGACCATTAAACAAAACCCAATGAAGGACAGTATGCCGGCGGTGTTGCGACCGCTTATTTTTCCGGTCTCTCCCGTGACCCAACACTTTGCGTGTTTTAGGCGCTGGACTGAACCGGCGGTGTTTCAACCGTACTCATTTGGGTTTATTCGTTCACATGCCCTTGCATTTATGTTTTAAGTATATGGTGTTTCAAAAAAAAGAATTATAATCTCCCGAAAAAGGAAAAAAAATAATTTTTCTTTTGCGTTACTTAGAAAAATTCTCTTTGTAATCATTTAGTTCAGCGTTCTTCGTGAACTTGCCGTACTAGTTTAACTTGTCCTGTAAAAACCCCTTCATTGTATGGAACCGTTTTACTCGATGGGCTTTCGACCCGTCTTCACTCATATTGGTGACTATTTCTCGAGCATACTGAGTTCGTGAACTCAGTTTGGTATACAGGGACGTGGAACACTTTTTCACACAACACCCTCAAGATTATAGATCCTCGATATGCATTGTAACTAGCATTACCATAACATTTTTCAATATTCAGGGTTTTTGGCTTACCCTTAACCTTTATAACTTTCATGGGTTTTCTCGGCTCACCCGTAACCTTTACAACTTTCATGGGTTTTCTCGGCTCACCCGTAACCTTGAGACCAATATAATGCAACTAATGCAAGAATCTGATCAAAAATTTGTGAGGGCTAGGGTTTCACAGTTAAAATTCTCTATCGACAGCAAATTCACAACTGACTAAAACGTATTGCACTTTGACAAATATTTCATTTATGTTAAAACTTGATACAACTTTTTAATTTAATCTAGGCAAAATTATTGGTACAATCAAATCTTCGACCATTTATTTATTATTTCATTATTATTATTTCTTTTTTTTTTCTCTCTTTTAGCTCAACCAGAATAAAATTTAGTTATTTTATACAAAATGTTTCAAGCGATTTTACATTGTGTATAATATTTGAGTCAATACAATTCAATTTCTTCACATTTTAGATTGCTTGTGTTATGTATATCATTTAATCTAAATGATTCATATTTAACATTAGAAATTCAAAACTATTATCGTTGTTATAATTATTATTGTTAATATTAACTTTATATCTTTTGATTTAACGACATTATTTGTCACAGTTATAGAGGATCTCAGAACGTATTAGGTAATTTATGAATTGAAAGCCTTCAAAACGAAGTTAGTCTGACGAAAAATCTAGATGCTTGAGAAAATTCCTGTTTTTATTAATTCCGCAGGATAGTTATTTATTTTTCAGCAATTATTCGTTCTAGAATTTTCACTCGATAGAGGAAGGAAATTATTCCATATGTTTCATATAATTGGAAAAAGTCATTGCATACACATCTTTTCTAATTCCCTCTTTTTTTTTTTTGATATTGATTTTTGTATCATTGTTTTATTATTTGACTGCTTCATCATTATTCGTATTCTCATATTCGTGAAAATCTTTTTTTTTTTTGTATTCTACTTCTATAATTATCATCTTCGAAGAGATCGATATATTTCTTACAAACTCACAAGATTTCAGGATATGTCTTCTTTATACTCTGATTATTTGCCAATTGATTTGTTTGATTAAAGTTCGATTCGTTCATATAAAAGTATGATTTTGTCTGGCGTGTCTTTTTACGTTAAATTCACAATAAACTTCTGAAATTTGGTACCATATAATTTTCACAATTAATGTTCAAAATTTCATACCGTATGCCAGCATAAATTTATTTTCACAAAATTTCCGACCAACAAATCTGAAATATTGGCTACCATATGTTACAATGATTTCCATAATTTAAAATCTATTTTCACAAAATTTCCGACCAATAAATCTGAAATCTTGGCTACCATATGTTCCAATATTTTTCATAAATTTAAAATCAATCTTCACAAAATTTTCGACCAGTAAATCTGAAATCTTGGCTACCATATGTTCCAATACTTTTCATAAATTTAAAATCAATTTTCACAAAATTTCCGATCAGTAAATCTAAAAACTTGGCTACCATATGTTTCACAAGTTCAGTGTAACGATGCCAAAATTCAAAAAATTTCGTACCATAAGTCTTATTTATATGGAATTTTGCATTACGTGTAGCACATTAAATCATTTATTTTATTCATTATTTAGTATTTGAATCTCGCAAAATGGTGAACCTTGAAAATTTTCGTCCCTTATAGCATAAATTCTGCCAGAATTTACAATTGATTTCCAATATATTTCGACATCTATATCTAAAGTTTAATTTGCCATATGGTACGATAATAAGTGAAAATTAACAATGAATTTTTTTAATATATTTACATCGTCAAAATCTAAAATTCATTCTACCATATGGTACGATAATTTAGTAATAAAAGAACAATTTCAGATAGATTTACACTATGTAAATAAAAATCGTGCGTCAAGTCGTTCGCGAACTCAATCAAAACAGTACACCTCATACAATACCATTCCATATGTTTCCGATATTCACGTTTTTCATCCTCCACGGCCAAATCCACAGAATCCTGGAAAAAGAACCGAGCCCGCTACCACCATTGTGACGTCCCATGTTGGAAGGGCCGGGTAGCGCGGCCCTTCGGAGAGCGTCGAAGTTCGTCGGTTCTCTTTAGGTTCCGTGGACAGGTTTGGGAGAAAACAATTCACTCGTGAAAACTCTTGTATCGACTAACTTTATTAACATAGTTGAACATTGCGCTTAAAACGACTCGGTGTTAACACTCGGAGGAATGGGGAAAAAAAGGCCACGAGCCCACGAAAACGCCTCTATTTATTACACGCACGATCAAACATGGCCGTCGGAAGTGACGACTGGCACGTCACCGAAAAATAGAAGTTTCTAGAAGAGTCTAGAAATATCGACAGCTTATCGAAATGACACTGCCATTAAGCGCGATAACACTAGTAGTGATTCCAATGGCAGCGTAACAATAATTTAACGGCGCCTATTGCCACAAGTCACGTACTCGGGACGTGACAACTTGCACTTGCATATGTTCCTATTAACGATGTCACTGCAGTTTACCAAATGCTAAATCACCCACTGCCAGAAGAATTAACACCGATTGCTAAATACTTTGGAGAAACCTACGTCATTGGAAAACCATGTAGAGGAAGAAGACGAGCTGTGGCGCCGCGTTACGCTTCGCAGCTCTGGAATCAATTTACTTCTACCCTCGATGGATCGCACAAAACAAATAATGTAAGCGAAGGATGGCACAACCGCTTTCGTTTAGTCGTCGGAAAACACCACCCTGACTTTTATTCAGCGCTAAAGGAGTTACAAAAAGAACAAGCTGACACCGAGATAATTCTGGCGGAACTGAGTCTTGGTCGAACTGTTAGAGCAGCGCCGAAAAAAAAATGGCGAATGTTGCAGACTCACTTACAGATAGTAGTTTCTGAGTACGAAACGTTCAAGAAGGAGGGGCGAACACTCGAGTATTTGCGTATTCTAGCAAATAAAATCATCCTGTGAAAAATTTTCAAGTCATATAATAAACGACACTCACAACATTTTTCACTGTAAAAAAATCAAAATAAACAAATTTTTGATTGATTTTGAAGTTAAAAAAATTTTCATTTTTGGAAACAAAGTCTGTCGGTAAAAGTGCTGTCGGGAAAAGAGTTGTCGGGAGAAGTGCTGTCGGGGAAAATATGACTTAATTCAATCATACAATTTTTGTCGTGAACATAGTCTGTCGGGAGAAATGCTGTAGGGAAAAATGTTTGTCGGGGAAAAGGTCGTCGGGAAACTGCTTTCGGGAAAATGGATGGGAATCGAAAACTTTAGAACCCTCTCCTCTCTCCGCCTAAATGTCCCAGTCAGCACGAAAGATTTCAGAAATGTATAAAAAAGCTTTTTTTCGAAACCTTACGGGTTTTTGAAGTCTTACGAAAATTTTTCGGAAATAATTCATGAAAGCTTTCTGAAACATTAAATGTCGTCGAGTTTAAAAAAAAAAAAAAAATGTTTTATAAACCTTTTAAAATATTCCGAGAACGCTTCAGAAAGATTGCGAAAGCTATGTGAAAGAAATAATAAATATTTACGAAATGTTGAAAAGGCAACATTTTTAAAAGCAATCAGAAAGTCTTAGGAAGTCTTCAGAAATCTTTGAAAAAGATTTATTGCAAAACGTTACACCATTTTGTTAGCTTTCTGAAATCTTTCAGTATACGTTTCATGAAAGCTTTCTGTAAAGTTGAATTATTGCTCCCTTTTCTAATAATTTTTTTAAAATCTTTTAAAACGTTTCAAAAATGTTTCGGAGAGAAATCAAAACGTTATAACTGAATTCTTTTAGAAACGTCGGAGAAGAAATATTGTTTAAAGCATTGTGAAAGTTCACTCAAGTTTTCGGTACTTTTTAAGAAAGGTTTTTTTTTGAAAGTTTATGCTATTACGTAAGCTTTTGAAATCTTTCGTTAACGTTTCATGAAAGCTTTTTTAAATGTAAAATATATTATTGAAATGTGGCTTCCTTTTAGCTTTTTAGAATATTATTTAAACTGTTCGCCGAAAAGTTTTCGGGAATCATGTCAGAAAGTATTTTCACAAAGCTTCCAACAACTTTTCAGGAGAAATATTTTTTTGGGCTATCTGAAAGCTTACATAACTTATAAGTAAGTTTTAGAAAATTGTAGCAACTTGTTTAAAAAAATCTTTTTGAAACATTTGTGACTTGAGATCAATAAAGGAGGTGAACAGTCGCCTACCTCAAGAACTATTTTCATTGGGTAGACACAATAAAAATAGCCCTAAAGAAAAAGACTGTTAAACTCTTTTTTTGATTTTAAGTCATTTATTATCTGCGACTTTCCTAAATGAAAGATTTATTAATTATGTCAATAAAATATTGCTGGATAAAGGTTGCAGCTACCTCAAAATGTTGAATAACAGAATCATCAGACGCATTTGAAAAAATGAACAATATTTTGTGAAACACTTGTTTATTTCTCCATTTTTTCTTGGACATCAAAAACGTTTGTAATTGGATTTAAAATTATTAGATAATTATAACTTCGTCAGTTTTGCTCCTCCGGTGGTAGCTGATTGCCATTTTTATCTTTTTTTTCTCTGGAAAAAAGACAATAATTACTCTATTGAAAAATATTTACTACTAACGTTTCAAATCAAGGTCTTACTTTTCTCTTTGAATCCTTAATTTGGCACCTGACAGCCACCCTGCAATGGTCTTCGATTTCAAAAGTTGTGTATCAACTTTATTATCGTGTTTGCGAGCGGCGCCTGGAAAAAAAGAATACATTTTGAGTTTATCGGTTATAACACTCGAACGGAAATAAAAAAACCTGGATTCAAGTCCCGGTTTGACAGAAAGATATTTTCACTCAGAATACTTCCAAAAATTGGTTAAGACTGAGCGTGAATATGATCAATCTCGAGAATATTTAAGTTATTTTTATACAATTTTATAAAGTCGCTTTAGAAAATAAAGGCTACTAAGGTAACTTTTTTTTACTTAGAAAAAATGAAATATTGAATGTAATAATAATCTAAGTTTTTGGAGTTGGGTATAAAAGCTGAAGCATGATTTTTGATTATCAACGACGAGCATATATGGCACAACTTTAAAAAACAGCTAATTCATTCAACATCACTGAATTTTCAAAATATTATACAACTGCAATTTTTTACGTACTTATATTTTGATGAAAAGCAGAACATCGTGTACGATTAATCAAAAGAAACAACACTTGAATATCTTAATAATTATATATGTTACACTTTGTGAGGATTTTTTCTAGAAGTAAACGACTTAATATATAATAGAATATTTTTTTGATGTCAATTTTTATGAAAAAAGTAAACATGTGTAAACATTTAAAGTTCAAATATTTCACTTAAAAATCTTGGAGTTAGGAATATTTTTTTTTAATTGTAATAATTCAATTCAGGATTCAAATACGATGTTAAATATGAAAAAACCATAAATATTCCGATTTTAGTATTATTACTTACTATTAAATTCCGATTTAAACATGAAAGGTTTTATTTTTTCCAGAAAAAATTACTATTAATTTAACAGGGAACATGTTTCAGCTTCGAAGTAATATTTGGTCATGTCAATTAAACATTTTAAACGAAAATTTTTAATTTATAAATTCAGTAAATAAAACCCTAGGTTACAAACAGTCAAAACAAACATCACTTTCCTTCGGAAAATTCAACAAAAATGAAAAGTTATTAGGAAAATGTTACTAATCCAAAGTTCTAAATTCAAGAGATCAAAGACATACTTATGGAAGACCCTGTCTGAAAATTTTGTGTTCCGTGGCCGAGTATTATAGACGATTTTCTCCAAAAGCTTTCTTCTTGCGAACTTCAATGCCATGACTGTCTTTTTTTATCAGATGCCTTCCCTCAATGTTTAAATGTAACGCCAATTCATTGGTAATGAACCGCTTCATTATGTTTCGCGCAAGCCCCGCGCTGTCCGATCCTCCAATCGTTGTCATATTTATAGCCTAGAAAATTCAAACATAGAATAAATATTAAATCTCAGATACACAATTTCTGCAACAGGAGAGCTAGTATTTTGTTTAGAACAGTAGTTGCATTTTTATAAGTATTGCAATCTTGGTATACATTTTACTTGTCATTGCTTCAAACATTTTAAAACGTCACAAAAGAAAACAAATTACCAATTAGTATTAATCATAATATTCATACATGACATATAATGTACAACAATATAATCTACAAAATATATTATAAAGTTAGATAGTTGAAAAATAATTAGCATAATAAAAAATTATGATTTATCATCAATGTATGTAAAAATATCTTTATGGTGTATGATTTAAAAAAATATGAAATTGAACACAAAAATAAAATATAAATTATGATCCAAGAAATAACTCAATTGCTTAAAAGTTAAAAGAAAAAGTGTGTGTAGTATATTTACAACTTGTTCCGTAAATTGTTCGTCGTTCAATTTTGCTTCGAATGCTTCCAATTCTTCCATTGTTTTTAAAGGCAGTTCGCCTTCGATAGCATCATTGACGTTGTGGTTCTGCGACTGTAGCACAACACCCGCTGCCTGCGGGTTTCTGGAACTTTCCAGAGATTCCTTGATCCATTTTAAATAATTGTCGATGCTGTCACTGGACTCCTTCAGATCATTAAATTTATGTACCATTGTCGTAGAGAATTCTGTTGAACAAAAATTTATTTGACAAATATAATTTAAATGTGATTAATATATTTCGATATAACATAAATGATTGGTAGCAAATGAAAGTGATATAAATAATATTTAAGTTAGTTACAAATTATTGAATAAAGATAACATTATTTATCCCATTTATAAACGAAATGAAGAACATAATGAATGCATAAGAAAAAATTTTGTAATAAATTAGTTAAAATAATGAAATAATATAAATAGAAAGAACATATTCAAGAATGAATATAATCATATTACGATGGACAATCACATTTCGTTAAATCAATGAAAATCAATTTACGTACGCAACAGCAAGTCCAATTTCGATTCATTCGACGAAGTTGCACTTTCTTGAGTTACTGACGAATCCTTGACTGCAGTTGTAACTTAGAGAAGAAAACAAGAATTAATTAAAAAAATTTGAAATTATCATACAAAATAATTTAAATTTTACTAGGCTTTTATTACCTTTCTTGTTTCGGCAATCCATCAGCGATTGTGGTCCAACTTTTTGTACTTTTTCGGGTGGTTCAACTTGATAGGTTTCGCTTTCATCTCCCGACATCTCCTCGTTTCCAGAATGTTGAGAACGATAGCCCTTATCGTTAGCACGTTCATCAACTTCAGACTCCGATTCTAATTTTTATTTGTGGCGTTTAGCTCTCGATTTTTTTAATTTCTCTTCATCCACTCCAGAGCTCCAGCCGTTTTGAGATTGAAGCAATTTCAACGTGTCTCTTGTTTCAACATAAGATTCTGAAAAAGTTATAGAAACCTTATGTGTATATTCAATGTCAGATTTTGCAGAGTAGTTTAAACTACTAATTTTTATTCATATCATAAATAAAATATGAAAAATACGAGTAGAATTTATTGTGCTTAGGCAATAATTCTAGAGAATTATGGATAAACATATTATATACAGGGTGTTTCAGAGTCCCCGCAAATACCGAAAACTATAAGTTCCTCATGAAATTCTAAGACTTTTTTTCCTTTGCCATTTTTCAAAAAACTCAAAACTAATTTATTTATTTTTAATTAACAATAAATGCCCTTTCTTGACAAGTGGGGGTCGAATTCACGGACCAAACTTTCTCTGAATTTTCTTTATATTTTTCTGAGTAAAAAAGTCCTTTGTCACTTTTTCCAAAACTCAAAATCAAAAAAGTTATTCGGGCCACAAGTTTTAACTAATCAGATTTGTTAGATTTCACGCTCGAATAACTTTTTTGATTTTGAGTTTTGGGAAAGGTGGCAAAGGACTTTTTTACTCAAAAAAATATGAAGAAAATTTAGGGAAAGTTTAGTCCATGAATTCGACCCCCACTTGTCAAGAGAAGGCGTTTATCGTTAAAATTTTCGGCTTAAATAACTTTTTTAATTTTGAGTTTTTTGAAAAATGGCAAAGGAAAAAAAGTCTTAGAATTTCATGAGGAACCTATAGTTTTCGGTATTTGCGGGGGCTCTGAAACACCCTGTAAATTGATATATTGATAATTATTAATAAAAGAAAATTATGATAAAAATAATAAGATGAATTATCATGAACAATGATAAGAAATAATACGTATTATTTTCAATAAATTTTCAATCTTTTTCAAGTCATAATATTAAACTTTTCATTATCATAATCTTCGTAGAGGATAAACTAGAAAAACAAAAATTTATGGTTTCAATATACATGAAGCTGAACTCAATGCCAATAATCTTCTAAAGAAATTTCCAAATATATGTTATGTATTCTCTCGGTTAAAATTAAGAATGATTAGAAAAAAAGGATAAATCTTCAAAAAAATCATACTTTTTATAAACAGCACTTTTTTTACTTCAATACTTTCCCACTTGTCGACATCTGGACACTCTTGATTGATGAGCGCTTCAATCACTGCAATGTCATCGGAGGTTGAAGGTACATAAGCCTTTATATGTTTGTCATCTTTTCGAATTTTCCCGACGAACCACGTCGAAAGTAAAATACAATTTCCACCCTTGGCAACGCTGCAGACGTTGTAGGTCGGACAGTTCGGGTTGTTCGACATCTTTTGACTCAAACTACAAGCATATGCATACATTGATTATGGGTTACCGAATTTTTCACCCCTAAATTGAAATTGGACAGTTCATGATCCGAAAAAATCAAAAAAATTTTCACAATAATCAAAGAAGTTTCGAAAATGAAAAAATCGTTGAGCTCATGAATTTTGTTCTAAAAATATTTATGGAGGATTTATAAATATTCACAAATTTATAAAATTTATAAAATAAATCCTTCAGGATTTATAAATCTTTAATAATGAAATTAAAGGAAAACTTTCAATTTGATTAATATTTATCAAAATATACCTATATAATTCCAAAAAAATTAGAGAATATGAATAATTATCGCAATGTGACTTTATGACTGTGTGGCCAACTATCAATCAACGAATTCCAGCTAATAGAAATAACAAGCTGGTGCTAGTTGAAATTTATGAGTAAAAAATGTTTGCATTTTGTATCAATATCATGATAGTACAAAAACTGTTTTTTGAAAAATGAAGTTACACATTTTTTCTATTAACGTGAAACTTTACCTACCAAATGAAAAAACTGTAATGATCTGACAGTTTTCAGCAAACTTATTTTAATAATAAAGAAGAATTATTACGTGGCAATGTAAAAAAAGAAATTTAAATTACCAATTTTCCAGAAAAATAAAATATAATCTACATAGAAATTCTTTTTCGACACGTGCTATTTCAGAGAGATTTCGAATACTTGAAACGTTTTGTAATGTTTCTGAAAAATTTAGAGAAATTTCAAATGTTTTCGAAATATTTCTGAAATATGACGTGCTGAAAAGGTAAGTCCTTAGTGATATATTAAAGAAGAACTTTTAATCGAACTATTATTCGTCAAAGTATAGAAAATTCCAAAAAATCGGAAGCATATATAACTATAATAAGATAGAATGAGACATAATAATGGTCGAACAATGAATTTCAGCTACACTCATCACACGAACTCCGACGCCCGGAAGAGGTCTTGTGCGCTGTACTACGAGGTGTTTGTTTACGCCTGTGCGGCTACGTATGACCTACGTATATCCAAGGCGTATGACCAGTTCTTAATATAGAACTGAATACTTTTGTCAGGCGTCGACACGTCTATCCATTTTCCAGCTGAGCGGGTCCAACGATCATTAGCTCAATTAGAAAACGGACGTTCTCTGATGGAGCGCCCGGCAAAAGAAAACAAAAATTCGTTCACGAGCCACAGTACGAGGCGCCGGAGTTCGAGTGATGAGTGTATGTTAAAATTTATAGGTTCCACAATTTTTTCAACCTTTCATAAAGCTTTCCAAGAGCTCGCAATGTCCGTCCGTAGGCTTCAGAAAGATTGCTGAAGGTTTGTGATGCCTTTCGACAGAAATATTTATTAGTGAAACTTTTCCGAAACTTTCACTGTAAATCCTTTCTGTTGAAAGGTTTCAGAAATCTTCAGCAATCGTTCTGAAGCTTACGGGCGGACATTGCATTTCGGAAAGCTTTCTTAAAGGTTGAAACGTTGCATATGAAAGTTTGTTGTAAGCTTGCTGAAGCTTACTTTGCCGTGTGAGTAATTTTAAGCAAAGAGGAAAAAATGTGTATAATCCATGTCGATAGAGAATTTGCAAAGAAATTTTTGAGCCAAACAAAGACTTTATTTAAACCGTCTGTCTCTAATCTAGCCCTGTTGTTGAAGTTGCTGAAGGGGAAAAAATGTGTCTCGTTGCAATAAACAGTTTCATTTTCTTGATAAAAAAGTTAACATGAAAAAATAATTTCCGATGTACGAGCATGAAAGGAACACTTTGTATCAAGGAGCATTTACTCGCATTCCGAGAATAAGGACTATAATTTTTCGTCTGAGGCGCAAGCTGAGGACCGGAAAATATCGTACTAGTCCGAGGACGGCAATTGCGTCAAGGTACAAAAGCAATTTCTTAATCACCTTTGAAAAGTAGTGGTTCTGTTCGTAATGGCGGGATAATGACCTTCCGAGAACACGTGGCACGTGGTTGGAAAATTCACCTGAGAACGCTCGAGCACACCATAGGAAAGACTCTGTCACTCTGTTACCTGCTGTTACCCTATGCCTTGCACTTATCTTCACTGCTCACTGGTTATGGCAGGGGGGGGGGCGTATTTTTGCTCTCTCGGTTGTTCTCTCTCGCTCTTTCACCATTCGGCGAACCATATTGGCTGTTAAGCCAATAATGAAATGAGCGGGAAAAAGTAACAATGAAGCCGACCGGTAGCACGAATCACGATCAAGAGTCCGTCGTTCGATAGACAGACGAGTGCAGACGAGCATATCTTTATTATTATTATAATGTATTATTTAAATTAACTTGGATTGACTTCAATGTTCATTCTGCAAACTTGCAGCGAATCATTGATCGTTAGTGGTGATTATTGAATCCGAAGAAAATCATAATACCTGAAGAAAGTCAGTATATGAAAATTTATCGACATACAAACACTCGTCCCGGATTCATGAATACATGCTTCGAGGCTATGTGCTCACGATATATTGAAACGACATTTTTTGTTCTGCATAAAAATTGCAGTTATCACGAACTCATGACGAGTGTTTATTAAACATAAGAAATCAAAATTCTAGAGTTAATTATTTTACCAACTTCTATCGTATAAAATAAACTTAATACAGCGCGAAGTATTTCGAAATATTTCAGAAATATTTAAAAAATATTTCAAAAGTTAAAGCAATGTTCCTGAAATATTACGAGCCTAATGGGATGGTTGAATAAAGGATCAAATTTTTGTTTCTTGAATTTGAGGCAAGAAAATTATTCGTGTAAAAATTTCTGATTCTGTTCATTCTATTGTCTGAGTTGAAAAAAATTATTGAAACTATAGATTCTATGTACAGTTTCTATACACCTAGTTACAATTTCATTTTCTTCATGATACGTATCTGACCAGTCGGCACGAAATATTTTGAAATGTTCCAGAAATATTTTAAATGTTTTTGCAAAATATTTCTGAAATATTACGTGCAGTATGGCACATGTTTTTACCAAAATTTTAATTTCCCAATAATGTTTTTTCAAATAAAAATTTTTCCAATAAAAGTTTTTCCCTATAGTTTTCTTACCCAAATAAGTATTTTCGAATACTGGACTAATAATACGATACATAATCTTTTTATAGAACTTCAGACATGAACTGAAATGAACCCGTTCAAATCATGAATTCGTTTTCACACAAAACGTCATAAACAGCGGCTTTCTAAAAAACGAACCGAGTTAGAACTGAATGAAATCTTCAACCACGTTACGGCCAATACTGCACATTTCAACCAATCACTTAAACAAAGTTTAAATTCATCCAGACGAGGAAATTTCGAAGAAAATCAGGCGGTTGTGATCGACACATTGACAAACGGAAATTCGTCACAATGGGGTGAGTTTTCGAGGAAATCGTTTTCTGTTTTGATAATTTTATATTCGCAATGTATAATTTGTTCGCAATATCCATATATGAATTACTTCTTTTCAAATCATCCAGTCCATTTTTTTCGTGTCATTTTTTTGAGTGGAATTTTTTGTCAAGCATCTTCGTATAGATGAATGCCGTACTAACTTGGGTTTTTATATACGTTTTATAAAACTACTTATAAAATCTCCGTTATTTCTTATAAAGTATTAATAAACTAGATTTGAAATCTACTTTTTAAAAATGTCATTTTATAAAGGTTCTGAAAAATGACTTTTTGAAAATTGGTAAAAGTTTCATAAAACATGCTCTTTTTTTAAACTTTCTTTTCTTAAAGTGAGTTTATAAAAGAGTTTATAAAAGTGAGCGTAAGAAATTTTAGACATATCGATTAAAAAGTTGATTTTGCTAAATTTTTACATGTTAATTTTTCTTTATAATTAAAAAATACGGCCGATTTGTGCAATTTTCTTAATTTCCGTTATTTTAAACATGTTGATACAGTTTCATTTAAACAATAAAAATATTGAATTTGTTTTATAACTTTTTGCAATTGAGATGTTTATTATAAAGCAACATTTTAAAAACCTAAAATTGTCTACAGATTCAGACCATGGCGATGCAATCGTGTCGACACAGAACATTGATGAATATGCTTCAAATATTTCAAGCTGTTCTCATGGATCCAGCAGTTCAAGCAGTTCGAGCAGCCTCGACTTTTCTGGAATAGACAGTCATGCAGAACCTGAACAGTCATCGAACAGTGAGAACGAGTATGAGCTGTTCGACGAAGATTTCATAGAAGACATCGCAGATGATCTAAGGAAACATTCTATAACCAGAGATGCAGGAAATGATTTACTATGTATTTTAAGAAAGCATACGCATGTAACGTTCCCTCGGGATTCTCGTTCACTTCTAAAAACTCCAAAAACAACTGAGACGGTAAAATTGTGCCAAGGTGAGTATTGGCATAATGGGTTGAACGTCGTTGTAAATAATATTTTAAAAAAACGCGAGGATCTGAAAAAACTTGAAAATAAGACAATCAATGTGTGGATCAACATCGATGGGGTTCCTTTAGGAAATTCAGCAACGCATTGTATGTGGCCCATATTGTGTGCAGACGATGTCGTCAAAGATGAAGATATAATTGGAATTTATCGCGGGGAAGGTAAAGCCAAGAATGCGAATGAATACCTGCGTGCGTTTGTTAACGAGGCAATCGAATTGACTAATAGAGGTGTAGTTGACAAAGGGGAAGAGTACACGTTCAGAATCAAGGGAATCATTTGCGATACACCTGCAAAATCTTTCATTTTACAAACTGCTGGCCACACGGGTTACAATTCATGTAATAAATTGTGAGATTCGTGGTAAATATGTTGATCACACAGTTTGTTTTCCTGGGAAATCTAAAAAGAAAAGAACGGATGAGAAATTTGTAAATTTCATGTACATTCCTAGCAAGTACCAGAATGGCAAAACCTGTTTGGTCGAAATTCCTTTTTTTAAACCAGTTTCCAACGTGCCACTTGATTATATGCACCTTATTTGTTTGGATGTAGTTCGAAAATTGCTAAATTTGTGGGTACATGCTCCAGTTAGATCTACCAGTAGGGTACGCTTGTCATTTAATGACATTGAAAGAATATCAGAACTATTGCTAAGCTGCAGCACATCGATTACGAGTGATTTTAACAGGAAAACACGCTCTTTAAAATATTTAAAATTATGGAAAGCGACTGAATCCCAAACATTTCTTCTATATGTCGGGCCTGTTGTTTTGCGGAAAATTCTAAGGAAAGATCTTTACGATCATTTTATAAAGCTGCATGTAGCGGTCACAATTCTAGCGAGTCCAACTCTTTGCAGTAATTCCGACAACATAGATTATGCCGAACAACTCTTATCACAATTCGTTTTTGACTTCGAAAAACTATATGGAAGCCGATATGTTTCTTGCAACGTACACAATTTGTTACACCTCTGTGACGACGTGCGACAGTTCGGTCCTTTAGATGAATTCAGCGCTTTTCCATTTGAAAATTTTCTGGGTACGTTAAAGAAATTAGTGCGAAAAGGAGAAGCACCACTGCAACAAATTCATCGTCGAATAAGCGAGGGAAAATTAAGGTCCCAAGCAAAGCAATGTCCACTTACAAATAATTCAAAAGTGCTGTATGACCAACATTACAGTGGTGTTCTTCCTTGTGAACAATACGACTTTAACAAACAATTTAGAAGCATGCGCACAAATGACTTCAATATAAGTACAAAAGATAATAAAAATACTACCGTTTTGTTGTCCGATGGGTCTGTCATAGAGGGGATGAATTTTTTTAAAACTCGACAGAATACGCCACATATTGTTGGGAAAAAAATGACCGTCTTGAAAAATTTGTATGAAACTCTAACCCCGTCGGAAATGTTCTCTATCAACGTTGTGAAATCTACAAATGTGATTCAAGCGTGGCCATGTTCTCATATTGTAGCTAAAATGCTGAAATTCCCTTATAAGAAATTAGACAGCAACAACTCGCTGTATGTAGCATTTCCCATAATTCATACAACAATTGAGGCAACGTGAATATTACATCTATATAGATAATACAAACTGTATCAAAAATTATTCACCATCGATAATTCTATAATTTTCAAAATTTATAGAATCATGTATATTGTTCTACTCATGACGCGTAAATAAAATGTGTCGAGTGTAAATTCGTGTGCCTTAATAAAGCTTGTTCGTTTTTTTTAAAAAGATCGATTTACATTTCATCGAAACTTGTCACTGACAGAGAAAGCAGAAAAGCTTTTTCGTAATGTGGACATAGAATGTATCAAAATGTTATATAAATATTTTCAAACATTTTAGAAATATTTCTGAAATATTACATGCTGACTGAGATGTATTACAAAAATATATTGAAATATTATTATATCATACATTTTTGAAAACTCATTGAATAATAATAACAGAAAACCGCTTTGTAATAACTATTGTTAAAAAAACTCTTTGAAACGTCTCGAAAATATTACAATTATTGTAATATTTATTGCATTACGTGAGATTTGATATAATTATATTATATGTATAAATGATGAAAATAAATTAAGAATCATACAGGGTGCGCCATTTCTTATGTCGGCATGTAAACATTGAATAACTTGAAAAAAAAACAACCGATTTCTGTAAATGAGGTATTTTTATTTAGTTTGGTCCTTTACAATTTATTTAGACTAGTTTTTGAACACAACATCAATCAAGTGGCCGCCCTTATTGTTCACAGCAAAATATGCCCTTTTTGCGGCGTTTTCCATTACCTTTTCGAGCATCTCGGGTGGTATAGCAATGATTTCGGCACGAATATTTTCCTTAAGCTCTTCAATGGTCTGCGGCTTGCTGGCGTACACTTTACTTTTCAAATAACCCCACAAAAAGAAGTCTGGAGGGGTCAAATCTGGAGATCTGGGTGGCCATTCAATGTCGCCTCTTTTTGACATCAGACGTCCAGGGAATTTTCGTTGCAGAAACTGGATTGTTTGATTCGCAGTGTGGCAGGTCGCACCATCTTGTTGAAACCAGTAATCTTCAAGACCTTTTTCACGCATTTGTGGGCAGACATAGTGAGCCAACATCCACCGATATCGGTTTCCATCGATCGTTTGGTTCTCTTTGAAAAAATAAGGACCAATGATGGTTTTGGCGCAAACGCCGGCCCAAACAGTAACTTTTTGGTCATGCAATGGCGTTTCATGGATCTCGTGTGGATTCTGCGTTCCCCAAATGCGGCAATTTTGCTTATTAACGCCTCCAGAAAGTTTGAAATGTGCCTCGTCGGTCATTAAAATTCGCTTCCAAAAATCAGGTTCAGTATCAACTATTCGAGCGATTGTTTGTCCATATTCCAAGCGACGTGGATGATCTGTAGGCAATATTCTTTGTGTTAATTGCATTTTGTACGGAAACAAATGCAAATCATCTTTCAAAATGCGCCGTAGAGTGGTTCCACTGATGCCGAGATGCCGAGCGCGGTGACGATATGAAACTTTTGGGTTTTGGGCAACGCTCTCTCTGACAGCTTCAATCAGTTCATTTGAACGTCTTGGTCGTTGATGAACGGGTTGTTCGCGATCTTTCACTGTCCCGTGGTCACAAAAATTCGACACCAAACGACGAATAGTGTTGTCAGATGGTGCCTGTTTGCCAAGATATTTTCGACGATATGCTCGTTGAGTTAACACAACTGAACGACTATTTTCAATGTACAAAGTAACTATTTCAGCGCGTTCTTTTGGTGTGAAGCGATACATGGTTGAAATTGTACTGAATTGACGTTTCCAAAACAAGTGAAGTCAAGTAAATCGGTTGTCAAATGTTTAAGTTATTCAATGTTACAATACCGACATAAGAAATGGCGCACCCTGTATTAGATATTACTACAACAAAAATGCGTCAGTATAATCATTTCTGAAATATCTTACAATAAACCACCGTCAAGGTGCAGGTATACAGACAATTTTTCATCAACTTTGATGGAAATATATGTATAAGCAATCTTTCAAGAAAAAATTTTTAGAAACATTTTACTCAAAAAATTAGAAACGTGGTGGACAGATTTCTAATGAAACGTTACAGATAAAAGGAATAGCAAAATTTCATTATAAATATTTTCAGAAACATTTTCCAAAAAAGGTTTGCAAACCTTTAGTGTAAAAACGGTTTTAAAATATTACACATAAGACTTCCAAGAACGTTTCATAAATGTTTCAATTGAAAGGTTTCAAGTAAAATATTTTAGTAGTATGTCATTAGAAAGATATTCAGAAACATTTTCAAAAAAAGGTTATAAAAACCATGTGACTATGAATGTTTTTGGAACATTCCACATAAGACTTCCAAAAAAGTTTTTGAAATGTTTTTTAGTGAAAGGTTTCAAGTAAAATATTCCATAAGTATTTCATTAGAAATATTTTCCGAAACATTTTCAAAAAGAGTTTAGGAAAACTTTTAAAATGAACGTTTTTTTAAACATTTCACATGAAAGTTTCAGAAACTCTTCATAAATATTTTTATTGTAAAGTTTCAGGTAATAGATTGCAGAAATATGTGAAAAATTACATCTGTAAAATATATAAAATGAAAACTAAAAGAAAGCTTTCATAAATATTTCAAAAAAAATATTTGAATAGAAAGCTTTAAAAAAATATTCGGAAATATTTGCAGCTTTTTTGAAAGCTTTCGTGCCGACTGGAGTACGTATAATTCTCGTAGGCAAATGCTATTGAAAATACACAATTTTATAATTTCATGACTTTAAACACTGTTGAATATTCACTCAAACCCTCCGATATAAATACCAAGAAAAAAATATGTTTTTTATGTCCGCAGAATATCAAGTCCAAAGATAAGTATGTTGGTTCACAAATTGTAGTGAACTCTAAAATTCAATCTTCTTGAAAATTTTTTTAACGTTGAAAAAAAGTGGCAAGACGTTCAACTATAGTTTATATATAAGCTGGACTTGAAATATTCAGAAATAAAAACACAGCAATACAAGCAAGCCAAATCAAGTTTTTATACATAAATTAACAATCATGCGTAAATTTTTTGGTAATAAAATATTTATTTTGAATAAATGAGTAGGGTGAATGAGGTGGTCGGGACTCTTAACGTAACATTGACAAAAAATACTAAAAAAAATGTCGGTAAATACAAAAATACTTTTTCTTGTGCCTAGACATGAGACTGTGGAACAAAAGAAATGTAATGTTTTCAATAAAGCTTTGTAACTGGAATGAATAGAAAATAATAATAATTAGTAAATAATAGGTGGGGAGTAGATAATTATATTAATATAAGATTTCCTGATAAGGGTCTCGTTTGAGTAGCTCACGTGTTCCAGCAATCGCTGAATAAAGTTCTCATCAAAAAGAGGTTGAATTGATTTGAATTTTTTTGACCGTTTTTTAAAAATGGAAATTTCTTACTGAAGGCAAAATTCTGATACAAAATACACACAATTTCCATATTAAAAAAAAAAAAAGCAAAAGTTTCTATGCAAAAGTGCATAAATAAAACAGCCCCACAAAAGAAAAGTTGCGGTACTTTTTAAGAGACACATATTTCCCTATAGATTTTGAGCCACTGATTCCGAATTTGAAGTCAAAACAGCACCTCCCTCGATCAGTTTTTGAGATAACCTCAAAAAACCTCATTTTTGAGTATATGATCGAGATACGTGGTTTTCCTATGGATTTTGCACTGCTGAATGAAAAAATGAAGTCACATTTCCAAAAATAATAAAAACTAAGCAATATAACCTGTAAAGAAAAGTATTAACTCTTGTTTGTAATTCTCAAAGCACCGTACTCTCATAGATTTGGAGGCGTGGAACCTGGAATGCCCAGACAAAAATATTCAAGTACAACTTAATTGACATATATTTTTCACGATTCTTAGTGGACATAACCTCAAAAAATCAAAGAGAGCACGCTATGATAAGAAAAAATAATTATCTTATTAAACAGCTGTGAGATACTAACACTAATTTAAACTAAGTATTGGATTCATAGCGGCATTTAAAAATGTCCCTATTTTCGATTTGTTTTGAAATCATGTACCAAATTTCTTGCTCAATTACTAATCTGGCACTTTCCTCAGTACAGCGGCATTAAATACATTATCAAATCATGCTGTACTATAAGGAACTTAAGGACTTGAACATGAGATTTGTTGAGGTTATGTCCACTCATAATCGTGAAAAAAAAATATGTCCAATTAAGTTGTACTTGAATATTTTTGTCTGGGCATTCCAGGTTCCACGCCTCCAAATATATGAGAGTACGGTGCTTTGACAATTACAAACAAGAGTTAATACTTTTCTTTACAGGTTATATTGCTTAGTTTTTATTATTTTTGGAAATGTGACTTCATTTTTTAATTCAGCAGTGCAAAATCCATAGGAAAACCACGTATCTCGATCATATACTCAAAAATGAGGTTTTTTGAGGTTATCTCAAAAACTGATCGAAGGAGGTGCTGTTTTGACTTCAAATTCGGAATCAGTGGCTCAAAATCTATAGGGAGACATGTGTCTCTTAAAAAGTACCGCAACTTTTTTTTTGTGGGGCTGTGTAATTTATTATTACGGCAGGTGTGGACAAACGTCTAGCTGCACCTTCTCCTGAAGTACGTTCAAAGTTATGTTACAAAGGAACATAAGTTTTTTTCAAGTATGATAAACACTTAACTTATCATGCCCGGAAACTTCTATTTTTCGTACTTCCATGTTATTTATTACCCACGTGAACTCATTACTTGCAGTACTGTGCAAATGGTTTGCTGTTCGAGTAATGAGATTTCAACTGTTATACGTAATTTACACATAAGTTACACATAAATAATAACCAGAAGATATTTCGTATCAATGATTTTTGAAGGATGGGGGGTGTAGCGAGACGTCTAGCCAGACCCCTAAGTTGTTCTTTAGGGAATAATAATTATTTTTAGTCTCAGCGAATTTTAGTTTCTACACATTATTTACGTATAATTCACAGATAATTATACTCCCAAACTTTTTCAATTTCGATCAATTTTTTACCATGGCGGGGAGGGGGTTGTAACTTGACGTCTAGCTACACCCCCCAGTTTGAGTATTAAAAAAAACCATGTTCCGAAGGTACACAAAATTTTTTTTTCCACACATAATTTATACAGAATTTACACATAATTATGGAATATAAATAAACTTGGTTCAAGAATTTCATGTTCATTGGGCGTGTCGCTTACCTTCTACGCGAACTCGTTACTTGCAGTACTATGTAAATGGTTTGCTGTTCGAGTAATGGGATTTCAATTGTTACACGTAATTTACACATAATTTACACATAAATAATAACCAGAAGATATTTCGTATCAATGATTTTTGAAGGATGAGGGGTGTAGTGAGACGTCTAGCCAGACCCCTAATCTTGCTCTTTAGGAATAACAGTTTTTTTTAATCGCAGCGAATTTTGGTTTCTACACATAATTTACACATAATTAATAAATAAAAATAATTAAGATTCATGACAAGGGGGGTGGGGCTTGACGCACCTTACAAAATGACACGTACAATGGACAAAAGTCAATACAGACTTGAAAATAAAATTTGATATTCGCTTTAAACTCAATGAATATGAAAATGGCATTTGACAGAAGTACAGTCGGACAGCGACTATTGAGAAATCGACTGCTGAGAATTTAAATGATCGCGGCGAAATGACGTTACGTTTAGCCTCGTGTAGCCAGTTAAATGGAAAAAATTATATATCTGAATATAATTTTAAATAATGATAAATCTGAACCCTCGAACTTCCTTAACAGTCACTTTCCGACTGAATTCAAAAGTACTGCAATTCTACTCAAAATTTCCCATATATTTTTATGAGTCGAAAAGTCCTATGATACTTCTCATAAAACTCAAAATTGAAAAAGATATCAAGTCTAAGATCTAAGAAATCTGATTGGATAAAACTTGTCACCCGAATATCTTTTTTGATTTTGAGTTTTGTTAAAAATGGCAAAGGACTTTTCGACTTCGAAGAATAAGAAGGAAATTTCGAGTAGAGTTTGGATTGTGAATTCGATCTCCACTTGTCGAGAGAGCGCAATCGATTGCTTGAAATTAGAAATTGCACACGATGCACGTACACAAGAAGCTCGATTTAGGCGCGTTCGAAATAGGCGCCAATCCTCTCCTCTCTCTCGCTCTCCATCTCGACCGGCACTGATTTTTCTCGGAACTGCGTGCTCCTCTCTCCCGCTCACCTCCCCGACCGTCCTGATTTAAAAGGACACTCCGAGTGGTATGGTATAAAATTTCTCGGAACTGCGCTCTCGCTGTATATACGCAATAGCTAAACCTATGCGCCTTAATTGAGCTTCCAGTGTAAACCACGAGCTGTAGTTTCCTGGTATACAACGAGCAAGAAAATGAAGATAACAAGAATATCATGATAAAGACAGCTAAATTTTATTGAAATGAAGCTGTCAGCTAACAACATTAATAAAACTCAATAAATATTTCGCAGTGAGAATTGGTGGTAAATAGCGAAAAAATATGCGTCGGTCAAAATAATGTGATTCTGCGATCCGCAAACTTGGACATTTAGGGAAGCATGTCATTGTCATGAAATCACAATAATTTAAAATCAAATTATTTGTTAAAAAAATAACTTTTTTTTTGGAGAATTTTAAAGTTGGGTAACAACTGACTCAAAAAAGTTGCGGGTTGAATTTTTTGCAGCATATTTATAAATGATTATTAAAGATTTTCACTAATTAAACTTCAAAACTGTTGAAATAAAGTGGACGAATTTAGAGTCATTTATACAACAACGATGATAATGAAAGAGATCAAAGTTTTTAATTATTATGCAATAGAAAATCTAGTTCATCAACTCTAGTTCATCATCACATAAAAATTTGTATATTACATTATCATAAATTGCACAACTGTGAATAAAATAATATCATGGGAGAAAACGCTTTTCATCGCGTATTTCATCGCTTGTGCAAATTTTATGTTTTTGACTAAGAAATCCATCGCCGTAGCAGCAACAGCAATGGCAGTGATGTTGACTTTTAAGAATTCAAATTCTAGTTGCATGGTAAATCCAGAATTTCCATTACAAAAGACGCAACGTTGGTGTTTTTGGCAGCATGTTGCTTGAAAAAATCAAACTCCATCAACTGCGTGTAGTTTGGTCGTGATGTGTAAGTTTTTTCAAGGCTGAAAAAATAACTCATGAGAATATGCACAGAAAACAGAAGAAATAAAAACCTATATGACAAATTCAAAAATCAAAAATTTTGTAGAAATTTCCGTATAATTGCAAAAAAAAGGAAACAAAAACTCTGGAAATTCAGTAATTCAACTCAAAGTTTGATTAACTATTCTACATGATTTTAAACTGGAAATTTTCAATGGAATATATGTAATTTGAACAGCTTAGAAGAAAGATTTCTTTCTTTCATTTCCCAATTAAAATTTTATTCATAAATAATTTTTTGTCAACAAGCCAGTAGTTCTATTTTGTATTTTGGACTTTTTTTTCTTGAAAAAAAAGTCCAAAATACAAAATATAACAAAAAGTCTTGACCTTTACGTACATCGTAATTTTACAATATAATTCTTATAGTAAAAAAAAAATTATAAAATCACATATACAGCGTGTCACGGGGTAAGTTAAGCAATCGGAAAAATAAGAATTCTAAGACGATTTTCCATTGGCCATTTTTCACAAAACTCAAAATCAAAAAAGATGTTCAAGTGATAAGTTTGGCCAATCAAGGCGTTCTTGCGAAGAGTGGGTATAGAAATTCCGTACCAAAATTCAACTAAATTTTCTTCATTTCTTCTGAATCGAAAAGTCTTTTGCAACTTTTAATAAAACTCAAAATAAAAAAAGATTATTATCTTTAAAATCAACATCTTTTAAAGGGGTGTTCTATAGTAAAGGCTCCTTTTTAAAATCGTTTTTTAAAATTTTGCTGTAAAAAGAGTATCCAATATTTTTTGATACCGTTTTTTTTTTTCAAAGTTTTATTGTACTTTTAACTATAAAATGCGCTACTAGGTT
This sequence comes from Platygaster robiniae, assembly GCA_028476575.1. NCBI lineage: Eukaryota > Metazoa > Arthropoda > Insecta > Hymenoptera > Platygastridae > Platygaster > Platygaster robiniae. Next base: position 37,039,896 of record CM052021.1, on the reverse strand, counting down.
TTTTAACTCGAAAGTTGAAAAAATATTTGTGTGCCAATTTTTTTGACTTGTAAAACACATGTAAATAACAATATCAAGAAAACCTCCCGTCGGACGATAGCGACAACAGTTCCGAGCATTCAAAAAAAAAAAAAAAACTTATTCAAATCCGTTTTCTAAATCGTTATTAATCTTGTGAACCATCAACACGTGTTTTTTTTTTTGGAGGGCATCACTTTGTGGGGCTGCAGTGCAGCGACGAACGAATATTTTTTCAAACTTACTAGCGCATTTCGTAGTTAAAAGTACAATAAAACTTTGAAAAAAAAAAATATATCAAAAAATATTGAATACTTTCTTTACAGCGAAATTTCAAAAAACGCTTTCAAAAAGAGCCGTTATTACGCAACACATCTTAAAGTGAGAAGTTTCAAACAATCAAATTACTTGAATTTCATACTCGAATATCTTTTTTGATTTTGTGTTTTGTAGAAAGTTGAAAAAGACTTTGCGATCAGAAAAATACGGAAAAAGTTTGGGTAAACTTATTTGGCCCGGAATTCCTATCCTCACTCCTCGCAGGAATGCCTTTGATTAGTTAAACTTATCATTTAAATATCTTTTTCAATTTTAAATTTTGGAAAAAACGGCAAAGGGAACATTTTCTTATTTAACAGTTCTAAGTCGAGTTGTTTTTTATTTGTCACAGTCATTGCTATTGTATTTTTATATCCAGGTTATTTTTTCATCGAGTAAGCAACAATCCACGTCAATTATTTACTGATGATTTTTTTTTACAAGACCATGTCTACATGACTAAATAACCTGACTATAAATCTTATTCGGAATCAGAGGCATTTAAATTCCAAACGAAGCATATTTTTCTCTTGAGTACTCATTACTACAATGGTGGGAAAAAAATCATAGATGGCACAGAATATCTGTGTCGTTACGTAGAACTACGTCTTTCAATACAAGTTTGATTCTTAAGCAATCGATATTTATAGTACAAAATATTCTTGCTTTTTAAAGAAATACAAATCATATTGTAAAGTATTACTCTTGTAATTTTTAAAAAAATTACAATGATTGATGAGAATATTTTTCTTTTTTAACGAAATACAAATCATATTGTAAAGTATTGAAAAACTTGAAAACGTTGCACTTTTTTAAAATTAAAATGTTTCATGAAAATCTTCTTTTTTTCTTTCATCGATGCTGTTGCATAGGGCAATATGAAATTACAATTAATTATATGCTGCTATTAATTATATCATACTTTGAAAAACATCGACGACATTGGAGACATATGTGCACTAGAAGTAGTGATAGAGAGATAAAAATGTATCCCGATGTGTATTCGAATCGCATTCCTCATTTGAAGATATCGAAGTTTATATGTATCGGAATTTACGAGCATACATGTAGAAAAGGATCCAAGAACGTTCGCTGGCCGCACAGATATGTAACCTGCGCTTGTCAAAATTTTATGCGGACTACGGATGGTAGAAGGAGGATATGAAACTCGGCTATATCGGTTGTCTCGAATCCGTCGAAAACTCTATACTCCGATTACGTTGCGCAGTTAACTACTGCGACGATTTGCTATAGTACGATTACGTTGTGCTCTTTGCTACTACGCCGACTGGGTGTTATTTGTAAGGTACGGGGCAGTACGGGGTGGGGAATAATAGCGTGGTGGGACAGGCAGCTTTCGACGCGTTTCAGAACACCGAGCTACATGGGGCGAGATAGGGAGTTTCATACCCTCCTTCTACCATCTGTAATGCGGACCAGCTGAGAATCGTGGTCTCGCAGGGTACATTCCTGCGCGGGCAGGAAATAAACCTGGGCGGCACAAGTTCCGAATCGCAGGGCTAAGCTTTGGGCTAACAACTGTAGATTCTGGACTCGCATGTTTCTTTCTTGCACGTGCCGGTCTACTCCTTGTTTCGCGCGACAAAGAATCCTGCACGGCCCAGGTTTCAGGCCTGTGCCGCGTAACTTTTTCGAAAGTGCTCGAGTTTATCAAAGCACGACTTGAGATTCAAATATTGCCTCAAATTTGGTCTATGTTTACAATTACTTTCAAGCGCAAAAATCCTAAATTAAAAACAATTACCACAATTCGAAGAAATCGTTATTGATACAAGACATATCTTTTAGGTTTAGGCTTGCTTGTTTGAAAATGAATTTAAACATGGACTAAATTTAGAATAGTATTTGCATTTCAAGTCCTGTCATAATTTTGTTGCATCTTAGAATAAGATCCGACTTTTTACAGTGTAAAAAAAATGTAGGGGAGAGCGGGGCTGAGTGCGCACTTTTTCAGAACAAAACACCCTATAAACAAAGAAACTTGCCTTAACGTGAGTTAATAGGCCATAAGGCCTGACTAAAGCTGAAAAAATTGCAAGTCAGTCGGAAAAGCGCAGTAGGCACTATATCGTTAAACGTTGCTGACGCGAGAAAAGCGTACCAGTGATCCACGAAATATATATCTCATTTTGCTTGGTGTAAACCATGATTTGAGCTTGCTAAACAAAAAGATAAGCTTTTCTGGTCAAGTAAAGACCCGTTAACATTGTTTACGATTGAAATTTCAACTCATTATTCATCTTCAATTTTTTCTTGGCGATAAAAAAAAGACCCTCGGGGCTCAGCGCTCACTTTTGCGAAAAATTGACACGCAAGGCCTCGAAAGTAAAAAAATACAAATTTACCTCAGATTCCGATAGAAGTAATACTTTGTCCTGATCTCGCGGCGATTGTGATTGGAAAAATTCTTTATATTAAAAAGTGTTAATAAATAAACTTTGCACCCGAGTTTCGAACTCAAAATTTCATTCATTTATCCATATTTTCATTTCTGATACACCTGTACATTCTCACGAGCACGCACATACACACAAAGGCACATACTGACACGTATTGAAGTTTGATTTAAATTTTGATTGTTACTAACAAGGTACCAACTCACCTTTTAATGAGATAATGATAAAGTGCGCACTCAGCCCCGTGATGTTTTCAAAGGTATAAAAAAATAGCGCCAGTTTTCAGTAAATGCAAACTTGGCTTTAAACGGTAGACGATCGCTACTGTGGGCGAAGCTGTACTAAAATGACTACTTCTTCGAATGGTATATACTGCTTTATTCTGATACTGAATTTTGTCTTTAAAAATTTCGAAATAAAAAAGTGTGCGCGCTTAGCCCTAGCCTCCCCTATACAGTATTTGACGTAAGATATGATTGATGAATTTTTGTAAATTTTTCAATATTTAAACTGACAAAAATTTGTCATGAATAAACTAAAAACAAAATATTATAACTGTCGTAAACACTGCATACAACGATAAAATAATTAGATGTATTGAGTGATGGAGTTTTTAGAGTCGGGTGGTATGATAAAGTGTGAGATAATTAGAATCTCTCAAGTTTTTCAGCAAGATTGCGCTTTTTGTTTGTCGAGCATGTGATAATGGAGTAGAATTTCTCAAACGGATCACCCGCATTGGATGAAAATTCAAATCAACTTGAAATTAATTTTTTACAATAGTGTTTACCATTCCTGACATAAATCCAAAGTGATTTCGTTCAATAGTATATTTTGTACCGAGGACCTGAGGCGTAGCTTTTAGGACGAGGACCAATTTATCTGCCGAGGCGCAGCCGAGGCTGATATTTGGTCCGAGGACAAAGCCAACCTGTTTATCGTTTAAACGGGTGCTCGTTTCCGCGACACGAAAAAATATAGAACTTCTATATAACGTGTTAATAATTTTCAGTATGTATCATGTTTCGTGTTTGGTGTTAGGTCTCACTAACTATTTTTACCTATCTTTTCATCGTTTTGGGAACAATAGAACGCCATACACGTTCCGGCGATGTCGAAATCATTGCTTTCCCATTCGTATTCGCTCTTCTATCATCTAAAGAAACGAGTCAGTACGCCACTGTACTTCAAGCGATTGTGAATACTGCTAACGAATTACAAATTGAAAACCGTTTCCCGCCGAAAATAATTTCTTACTTTGAGAAAGCTATAAGTAACGCTTCTGCTGAAATTTTTCCGGAGACGCCATTGGTCTGTTGTTTCTTCCATTTATCTCAATCTCTATACAGAAATATTCAGGTTACCGGTTTACAACAATCCTACTGTGATCCACAAAATGAATCTCTACGCATACACATGCATATGTTGCTGGCTTTGGCCTACGTTCCACTCGAAGATGTGCGTCGAATTTTTAATCTTTTAGTCAACGAAATTGTCGGCGAAGAAACTATCCCAATTCTAGACTACTTTGGTGAGACGTACGTCATTGGTAGATAAGCAAGAGGTTGAAGAAGAGCAGTTCCCCTTCGATATGAACCAAAACAATGGAACCAGTACGATGCTGCGCTTCGCGGCTCTCACAAAACTAATAACCTTAGTGAGGGTTGGCACAATCGTTTCTGTATCGTCGTAGGAAAACATCATCCAGACTTATACACGGCGCTGACGGAATTACAGAAAGAACAGGCCGACACAGAACTCATGGTGACGGAAATGCGTCTCGGTCGGAATGTCAAAGCTGCACCGAGGAAAAAGTGGCTCGACCGCCAAAATAGACTCCGCAGAATCGTAGAGGATTATGACGAATACAAAAATGGAGGACACGAGTTACAGTTTTTGCGATCAATAGCTGCCAATGTTTCAATGTTACTGAAAAATAAACTTGTTTGATAATCTTTTGCATCAAATGCTTTTAATTGTTAATAAATATTTTGAAATTTGTTGGAATTGCACTTTCGGAAAATCATCCTTCGGAAAATCCGATTCGGAAAAATATGTTTCGGAATTTTGGTCATTCGGAGAAATGTTTGTTCGGAAGAATGGATTCGAAAAAACTGGCGGTAACGCTAAAATCCAGATTAATTTTGCAAAAAGATTTTTTTGTCATTATTATTGTTGATTGTTGTTTCTAGTCATTTATTTTCACCCAATCACTGACTATCTATTTTGCCAAATGAAATGATTCCAACGAAGTTTTATTTACTTTTGAATGTCAATTATTTGTAAATTTTCCCAAACGCAAAAATCTAAGTGTAATCGTTTTTTGATGTAGTTGTTTATAACAAAATCGTCGAAAAACGTCTTCTTCACCACATTTCGACTTGCAAAAAATATCATACATATTTTATTTTACCCTTAATATTTCTATCAAAAAAAAAATGACCAACAACTTCATAAAAGTTGCAAATTCGAATATGATTCAACGTCTGGAGTGCGTTAAGAGGTGCTGGCGAGGCCATAGGTTCATCGTCAATGTACCGCTCTTTCATTCTTTCTAAATGCCACGTGTCCTTACTAAGAAAAAAATAAAAGTAAGAAATTACTTAATTAAAACATTGAATATTGGAACACCAGACAAAGAATGATACATAGTACAACATACTGAATTAAACGATTGATTTTACAAATAATTCTGGTTTATGTATGTGTTTGGAATATTTTACAAATAATGTGTGTTGATTCTTTAGCTGTTCGCAAAAAAATGAATGAAATAATCATATAACTATGCCTTCAAATGATACATAAAAATTAACATCAGATCCTACATAGAGTACCAATATCCGAATTCGATACTATTTTGCAAAAAACGTGCATTGTTTCTGTGGCTGTCTCGAACAAATAGAATTTACACGTATTATTAATAAAAACAGCTTTTGCAAAATAGGATTTCAAACATTTTCATTCTCTTTCGTACTCAGCAGTGATGCGAAAAGTGAAAGAAATATATTCACAACGACCTACAGCCCACTCGAATCAACCTTTTGGCGTTGTATTTTCTTTTTACATTTTGTTATGTAAAAGTACACCAAAAAACGATTAAACTTAGATTTTTCCGCTCAGGAAAATTTACAAATAGTTTACATCCAAAAGTAAATAAAATATCGTCGGAATTGTTTAAATTGGCAAAATAGATCGTCAGGGATTGAGTGAAAATAAATGACTAGAAACAACAATCAACAATAATGATGACAAAAAAAATCTTTTTGCAAAATTAATCTGGATTTTAGTTCACATTGTCAATGCCTATCGAAAAATTACCATTACGAGTAAAAGTAATTTTTTACCATATTTGGGTGATCTGATTGAGGAGTATATCCTCCTTGAAAATACTACCTATGTTGTGCTAAATTTCAATAAACTTATCTCAAGATTGTATAATACCTAAATACAATTCAAAATTCTATGATTTATTCGGCCATGAAATCCTTTTTCCATAGCACGAAGCATTTGCGCGGTGAAGAATAAATGCGCGCGAACGAACGGCACAGTTTTGGCACCTCGCGCGACTATGTTTTCGACCAAATTGGACCGTTCCAAAATGTGGGCGGTTTTTTTCTCAACGGAATATGAAAGATAATTAAATAAAGTATATGTAGTTTTTTTCCCAGTCGAAATCCGATGGAGAAGACATTTGTTTATCAATTTGTTATAAACAATCATAAAATTTTCACACAGAATTGCAAGTTTTTGAATCGGAAAAAATCATAGTAAATCTACGTTAAATGACGATTTGATTGCCACAAAAAACATAAAAATCGGAAAACTAGATCAGCCACAATTAATTCTGTAAAAAAAGTGATAAAAATATTTGATTGTTAATATTGTAGACAAAAAAAATTTTTTTGCAAAACACGCAAAAAAGTTGTACTTCGAGGACCTGTATGGCCGCATCGAACACAACCATTTCCGCCCGACAAACGCTTCACTTCCTGAATACACGCATTGAAGCAAAAACACACGCAGTGATGCATTGCTCCAGCACGTGTCTCCAGGGACTGAAGCATCTGCCGATCGGAAATGGGCGTATTCGACGCGGCCGTAAAAGTCCTCCAAGTACAATTTTCTCGCGTGTTTTGCAAAAAGTATCATTTGCACCTCGAACCGTGGATGTGGCTTTGTCCTCGGTACAAAATACACTATTGAACGAAATCACTTTAGATTTATGTCAGGAATGGTAAACACTATTGTAGAAAATTAATTTCAAGTCGATTTGAATTTTCATCCAATGCGGGTGATCCGTTTGAGGAATTCTGACCCAATGTCAAACATAATTACAATATTATAAAATTTTTTGAAACTTCAAATCCATATTTTTCAAAATCAACACAATATGTGGTTTTGAAATATTTATAGTTTTTGTTCATATTTTAAAACCTAACGGCAGTTAGGTTGTAAATGAACAACACATAATCTATGAATGACTTGTACGTTTTTCGTATATTCAAAAGATGAATAATGTGAAAATTATAAACATCTTGAATCCTTTATTCAACGAGTAAAAAAATTAAGGGATGAATAAGCACATTTCAATCATATTACATAAATATCCTGTAAGTTCTATTATCGATAAAATTGAATATTTAACAAGATGCCCTTTTGCTAGAGAAAAGGTTTTTAACTAGTTTTATGCTTTTTTCAACGACTAAAAATATGAATTTTTGAAGTATGCGCTTGAATTTTTTTTCTCGGTAGTATTAAATAAGTTTTACTGTTTTCGTTTTAACATTGAGATTTAAATTCAAACCTTCTAATAGATATTAATAATCACAAAACGAAAATAATACATTGGAAAAAAGTGAAATAATAATTAATAAGAGTAATTGAAATACAAAAAAAAAAAACTAAAATAAAATAAAATACATACAATAAATAAAAAAAACTAATACAATAATATTATTCTCATTTTAAATTACGATACGACTTGGGGATCAAAAATTTTGTATATATAGTAATTATGCTTTGAATTTTTGTTTATGCTCGACAAACACAAAGCGAAATGTGGCTGACAAATTTGGTATAATTTAATAAATTGATAGATAACATCAACTATCGGCCGAAGTTTCACTTTATGAATTGTATTATTACAATGTAAGCAATTGATGGAGTCGCATTTATAGAAAAATTTGAAATCAGATTACGTTTTACATGTTCAAAAAACCGTGAAAATAGTTTTTTTTTCGGAAATTGTATATACAAACTATCGTATTGATCTATATGTGCCAAAGACGCTCTTTTTAATCAATATGGAATCGTAATGTTTTGCGTGAATAAATCATACATATATTTGTCGACATATGTCACTTCCACACATTTTATCATACCTTCATATCGTAAAAAAAATCGAATTCGTGCGCTTTTGAAAAAGTTACATGGCACAGGCCCCAAACTGCCCCAAACCTGGGCCATGCAGGAATCTCTCTCGCGTGAAACAAGGAGTAGACCGGCGCATGCAAGAAAGAAACATGTGAGTCCAGAATCTACAGTTGCTAGCCCAAGGCTTAGCCCTGCGATTCGGAACTTGTGCCGCCCAGGTTTATTTCCTGCCCGCGCAGGAATGTACCCTGCGAGAATACGATTCTCAGCTGGTCCGCATGAAATTTTGACTAGCACAGGGTACAAACCTGCGCGGCCAGCGAACCTTAGATCCTTTTCTCCGTGTATGTTTCACAAGAATCAAAAATAAATTAAGCATTTACAAACAATGATTCACCTACCATATCAGGAGGAAATTTCAAATTTGATATTGCGAAGAACAAGAATGAAAAATTCGCAAATTTTATGAAAACATGTTTCTACTTTGATATAATGCCTGGCGTCGACATTGTATTTACAAGATTTTTGAGAAGCATGGAATCTAAAACTATCCTCCTTTATTATCACAAATCGATTTTGGAAAAAATAATGAAAAACAATAAAGAATGAGATATTTCTCAAAAAGATTGTAAGTCCAACTATACGGGCATATTTTTTTTTAGAATTGTAAGTCCAACAATTTAAGCATGTTTTTTTAAAATTTAAGGTTACCGTTGCCGTTGCATAGCTTTTTACCGCCCTATCTCCAGCGTTGCCGTTGCTGTTACCCTTGCATAGCTTTTTACTCCTCTGCCTCCAGCGTTGCCGTTGCCATTGCATAACTTTTTACTCCTTTATCTCCAGCGTTGGCGTTGCCGTTGCATAGCTATTTACCCGTCTACCTCCAGCGTTACCGTTGCCATTGTCATTGCATAGCTTTTTACCCCTCTACCTGCAGCATTGCTATTGCCGTTGCAAAGCTCTTTACCCCCTATCTCCAGCGTTGCCGTTGCCATTGCATAGCTTTTCACCTCTATCTTATAGAAAAGCGCGGGCAAAGACGTAGTTCTACGTCAAAACATTAACAATTCAAGAACGTTCAACATGTATCACTTTTGAATTCTTTAATGAATGTCATTAATTAATTTCCAAGACTATTAGATTTTTACAAAACTATAATTCGTGAAAGTTCTTTATGTCTATTTCTATGTGAAACTCCTTTTTCGTTGTGACTCATTTACATTTCAGCTTTTTTGTTTCTTTAGGATTAGAATATTATATGAATTAAACATTCTATTTCTGGCCATTTAACATTGATTACAAGTTAAGAACTTTTCTAATGTCGTAATTCAGTAATGATTTCAATACTTTTGCATTTTTTTTTTGAACCAATTACATTTGCAGTTACAATTTTACTCTATGTTCTTCTGATTTATATATTGGCGATGTTCAGAAGGTGGAGATGGAAGACTTAAATCATAAACGTCCGCGAAATTAATCATGAATTAATAATCTTGTAGCATAAGAATTATATCAATAGAATCATAATAAAATCAATTGTAATACTCACAGCATTGTATCATTGAATTACGTTGTGTACAGAGATGGGCATAATTAATAATCCATGCATGGATTATTCATGATAATCATGATTACTGATTAATAAATACTTTCAATCATCAAATCATGAATATTCGATTACTTGTAATTGAGTATTTTAAAAAAATGCACTAGGGGAATACATGCATATAAATAATCCGGAGTAAGGCGCTACAAGTATTCCAGAAAACGAGAAGAGGCGCGCTACTTGTGTTCCGGCGGGCCCCAATCATGTTTATTTCGATACATGTACTTCGTAAATCCACAAAGTGGCGCGCTACTTGTATTATCTTGTATTACTTGTATATAATGAAGAATAGCCTTACAAAAGTACTATGCGAAGATTCAAAAAGATTTTGTCTGCGGAAAAAAAGGGAAGCTGCATTTCGTCGGCGAATTCACGAAATTTAACGCTTGCATTCGCGAATCGCGGGAACGTCGCACTGTCACTCACGCGATCGTAGTGTGTGAGTGAAAACCGTGCGCAGTTGGTTATCAATAAGACAGCGAAAGCGACGTTGTCAAGCGTACGCGTACGATTTTCAATTTTTTCCACGATTGATATTGTAAAATATTATTGATTTCCACGTTTCAGAAAATTATTTGATTAATTCACAGCAAATGATCGTTATGAAATAATTTAAATATTACTTACAACAAGAATTACAGCCATATGAATTTTCATTGCATAAAGTTGACAGCGAATTCAAACTCTAACGCTTCAGCATAGGGCGCAATTATACTACCATGATAAAGCTGAACCTAGCTGCAGGACAACCTTGACACATTGAATCTGTAAGATATTTTAGATTGAAACAGGTCTGTAATTTGGAGAAATTGTTACAGATGAATCTGTTACTTTTGCCATATCAGATTGATTCTGTATTTTTTTTTAGCATGAGCTCAAGGGGACACAGAGGATGCTAAAGTGCGATAAAGACGCAAAGAATGGAAAACAAATGAGTGGAAGGAAGAGGCAGAGAAAACGCCCTTTTGTCCCCTTAATACGTTCGCCTTTATAATACGATTCGTGATTTCCGAAGCGGAATTCGAAGTCTAAATTACAAAATAATTTGTTATAACTATTTATTTTGACGAATTATGAAAAAAACGATATTTTCTATTCCATATGCTTTCCATGGTTCTCTAGTCCGCTGATCATAAATTCTGAGTCAAATCTGCAAAATTAACTGCAACTTGTTCTAACAAATAATGGAAAAAACTATATTTTTTAAAAGGCATATGTTTTTCATGGTTTTCTGGGACGCTGATCATAAATTCAGAGGCCATTTTGCAAAATTAATTTGTTCAACCCTTTAACGTCACAAGGACACGTTTATCATGTACTATGTACTAGCGCATTATTCACCTTGAAATCGAATTCCGAAAAAATCTCCGCATATCTTTGAAATAAAAAATTATTTTCGACGTCGATCTTTTGATTGCTGTCATTTAAATTTATCATAAATGAATTTTTTGATGGTTTTTTTTACATAATAACGTAAAAAAAACACTACTTTTTTAGATATATTTTTTTCCCGATAAATATTCCGAAGCTTTATCGATCTGCCACTCAACTATGATGCGCAAAAATTGTGTACTCGATGGTTGTTCTTTCAAAATATGCATTGAGTTTTCTTCTCTAGAGTGATTGTTGCTAAAATATGGCAGTATTAATAACAATTTTTCACAATCTGGATAACATTGTAATTTCTAGGCTTAAATCATGTGGAACTGAAAACTGTTAACGGTTATCATAGTTTTTGATGCTGTTGACAAAGAAAATGATATTATTTACTGGAAATCATTTTGTTTAAAGAATTTTTTCAAACAAATTCTTGGAAAATTCTACATTTATTCATGATGTACATGTTTTTCATGGTTTGTTTAGCCGCAGAATACGAATTTCATGTTTTTTATACAAAATTATTTGTTTAAACAACTATTTTAAACAACATTTTTACCAATTTCATATTTGTACTTGATACACATGCTTTCCATGGTTTTTTGGGCCACTGAACAAGAATATGACATAATTTTTACGGAACTGATTTGCCACAACAGTTTTTTAAAATAAATTGTTGCAAAATTCAAGATAACACATGCTATACATGCTTTTTTTCATCATTTATTGGCTTGTTGATCCAGAGTTCTACCAGTTTTTGCCAAAAATACCTTATTTCGCCAACTTTTCAATTTAATTGTTGTAGAAATCGACTATATTTAGAAGTTACATGTATTTCAGACGGTTTTTTTGGGTGGCTGAAGATGAATGTGAAATTTATTTATCTTTAAGGAAGGTTAATGATATGCATTTGTACCCGCTCGAAATCAAATCAAATTGCGTCAAATATCCGCGTGTGTGCCTCTTGGGATGACGAAGATTTTTCTAATGAATATTTGTAGGTGAAGAATGTGAGTCTAGCTATTTCATCGAGCAGACAATGCAGAAATCAAATCAGAAAAAGTTGACAGATGAACATGTCTATCAATGGATTGATGGAGAGACCAAATATGACGGTGATTTATCGAATAACATATTTTTATCAGCAACAGACAAGTAAAATATATGAGCGTGTTCACCCACAGACTTATTTGAAATGTTTTTCTCAGAGACAATAAAAAAAATACATTATTGATGCTACTGAAGAACACGGATATGAGCTGAAACCTCATCGCTTGGACGCATTTTTATGTATTATTATTTTTACAATGTTCAACAAAAGAATATCTCAAAGAGATTATTGGTCTACCAGTTCATTGTTAAGAGTCGATCCAGTAGCTTCAGCTATGGGACGCATTGAATTCGATGATATAAAATCACATATGAAGTATCACAAATTGAGCGATGAAAACGCGATTGATGAAATATGGCGTGTCCGTATTTTCAATGAGAATATCAAGCGTTTCGGTTTTTTCTGTAGTGCTCTTTGGGTTTATGAGATGATGCTGAAATTTTATGGACGAATCAGTTTCAAACAATTAATCAAGTCAAAGCCGATACGATTTGGGATAAAAGAATGAGCATTGTGCAGTTCAAATGGATATTTGTTTCACTATCAAATTTACTGTGGAAAAAATCAAGAAAATGATTTTCTACCAAACTGTGTTCAAGGCAGCCGAGTTGTCATTCAAATGCTCCACAAATTTTTTTACTATACTTCTCCTCGAAAGATTCTGAAATACCATATTTATTCTGACAATTTATTTTGCAGTCCCGAATTGCTAGTGCATTTGAAGACATTGAATCTGCGAGCGACTAGCACTGTCAGAAAGAATAGAATACAATAATCTTACCCAGCTGAAAATAATTAAATGATTTTTCCAAATGATTCGACAAATATAGTTATTCGTGGGTAATCCATTAAATTTTCTAAATGGAATGACTAGATGTATTTACCAATTGGATGCTCAATTAGTTTACCTAATGGATCGACTAAATGGTTTACCAAATGGATTGATCAACTGATTTACCAAATGGATTGATCAACTGATTTATCTGTTGGTTCGAGCAAATAATTAACGTAATGGATCAGTCAAATCGCACTAAAAATTTTTTTCATGAAAAAAAAAAATTTATTATGTATTGTAAAAAATAATCACTATGAAGTTTTGAACAAATTTTTGAAAATAAAAAAAAAATTCAATCTCGGGTGGGGTCGAACCCACGACCTTCGAAGTGGCAGGCGAGTGTCTACACAACTCGGCTATCAACGCTTCTTATACATTGTAGAAAACAAATGAATATTGTTGTTACCACTGTGTTCATGTTCGAAATGAGTTCCTATCATACTCACATATTAATATGAAGTGTCGATAGCCGAGTGGTGTAGACACGCGCCTACCATTCCGAAAATCGTGGGTTCGTACTCGCACCAGATATGATTTTTTTCTTTCAAAAATTTGTTCAAAACTTCATTGTGATTATTTTTTACAATACATAATGAATTTTTTTTCATGAAAAAAATTTTCAGTGCGATTCGATTGATCCATTACGTAAATCATTTGCTCGAACCAACAGATAAATCAGTTGATCAATCCGTTTGGTAAATCAGTTGATCAATCCATTTCCAACTACTGGAAATAGATCGAAATTTGCATTCAAAGAACCGAACTTTAATATACGTAGAGATATAGAAAAATTAGAGAAATCTATGAAAATACTGAAAAATCTTTCAAGGTTTCGTATATATGTACTAATGCGAAAAAAAGTAGAAATTTCTCAACAAATAAAAACTATGCAAATATTAAAAATATTTACAACTCACAGTTTTTACAATTGAACATTCCTTTGATCGTATTTGATCGTATAAACACTAATAAAACATGAAATAAAAGTAATAAAAATCGATGTCAAAAAGATAGTTATTAGAAAAAAACATTTTAATACTTAAAATCGTTAGAATAGTCAGTTCTACTACGTAGTACATATAGCAATAGCATCAACTTCTAGGAATGGTTGAGCGAGCCATAGAAATATTGACTCCAAATCTCTGAAAATTCTACCAAATTTCATTAATGAGTAAATTCGGTCGAATTACTTTGGCGGGTTTTCAGGTACTGTCAAAGTAAAAGAGGCCGGATTCTTTACTCCAGTTATTAGCACATGCATATGTAAATGCGTGCGTAGCCAATGCGTGTTCTTGTTCACTCACTATCGCCCAATGGCGTTCGCGCATTCAACAGGTCCGCCATTATTGACTCCAGCGTCTACGCTGATTGGTTCGTCACATAATGTCCGTTGAGCGCACACTTCCGACAGAGGCTCTGTTACTCGCGCACAACTCGCGCAGCTGTCAAAGTTTGTGGCGTTTGTGCTGGTTCCGACAATAATAACAACCAATAACAATACAGCGATCGCGCGCGACGTAAAATCTGGTAAAATCCGCGAAATGAAATTCGCCAATTCTGTGACAAGTGTAATAGTTGATTTGCAAAAGCATGACGTTTGTAACCCAGAACACAAAACACAATGATAAAATATTCACTTCAAATTTCGAAATTTCTTCGGGACTTTGAAGTACATGCTCAGTTAAGAATTTCATATATTTCTTTTACATTAAAAACAACATTTGGTACAACACATATTTTGACGAAAAATTAAAAATACTCAATAATTTTAATTATTTATATTTTGTAATTATTGACAATAATTACTTAATTGTGTGTTTATTGAAATTTAGAAATTTATATATTGTATGTCAACTCAATAAATTAGAAAATTTAATATTGAATTATATATTGTAAATAGAAAATTAGATTAGAATAGTTTGATTAATTAAATAAATTCAATACAGTTCTAATGGATTATCTAATTAATTTATTTTTATTAATTAATCCAAAACTTGTTTAATTGCGTTATCAGATGGAATTCAATTAGTATTGTATTCTACAATAATCAAATTATTAATGATATAAAAAATATTACATTATTTAGATAATAAAAATCAAATCATTTCATAAAATATATTTGGATATTATGTATTTTATTCCAGAATTTAAAAATCAATTCAATATTTTAATAATGACTACAAATCTTTTCATTATTTTAAGATGAAATTTAAGAAATAATGACGTACATATGTATAAGTAAAAAATGTATGAATGCATAATGTGTTCTATTAATTTTTTAAAAATTTTAAGTTTATCAGGATATCTTTCAGTAGATTATTCAGTGATGTAGTAAATTTTATAAAGTATGTTCAATTTTTTCAAAGTAAATTTTATTCTCAATTAATCAAGGATATATGTTAACATTTTGTATATTAATATACAAAATGTTAGCAAATATCCTTAATCAATCGAAGCTGTAGAGCCATGCTCTTTGAGAGAATATAAACTTCACTACACTTTTTATTGTTTCAAAATTTCAAGTGCGTTTAAAATTTTTTTTTAATTGCTTCTTAAAAAAAAATGTTGATTATAATCTACCACTAAAAAATATATAACAAGTAGACGAGCTGAAATTCAAATAATTATAATATGAAAAAAAAGTTTTTGAATTATTTATAAACAAAAAATGAACCAGTCATTTTCAATATAGCAAATAGTATTCATGATCCGAACGTATAATCATACAGGCAAAATAAAAAAAGACACATATTAAAATTTAAAAAAGGTAATAAAAAGTTTCTTTTTTTCCAGTCAACTCGTCTATACTTTAAGTGAGGTAAAAAAAAGTCTACGCACTTTTTCAAGAGCATCTTATTTGTTGTCTCACTGTTGGAAAAAGTTCAGTATATTTTTATTAAAAATATTGAAGTTTTGAACGCATACCCTAAATGGAATTTTTCCTATCGATCGCTCTGGAAATTTTCCGTACGTGATAGCAAGTATTCAACAAATCATAGAAAAATGATAATAATTTATTGTTTTCTCTCATGACACCATGTGAAATATTTATTTAATCATGATAAAATAGGTGCCATATTAAAACACATCCTACAAAACAACTTTAACTTTAGATCTAGTATAATTTCGATTTAATCGAGAATATCGATTAAGGGGATCTTCTAGTTACGCGTTTTCAAAAACTCGATTTTTTTTTAAATACATAATACGAATCTACATGTTACTAGAAATGTACCTTATAAAGTATTTAACCCAAAACAGAATCTGTCACGAGATATGGGTCCCCTTAGCCACTTTCTGTCCTTTCTCGCGCTCGCGCAGCACACAGTAACTTCGTTTTCATCTACTAAATTTTAATGAATGGCCGGTTGTTTTCAATAGATTTTCAATAGATTAATAGAGAACTTCTTCAAGACGAGGAAGAAGAGCTCTATGGACCTCGCATAGCCGATTAAACTTCAAGTCTACGTAGCAGCTTGATTTTCGAGCCTGTTTTCCAGAATTTATTACGAAGGAAAGGAAAAAGATATTCACACTCTTTTTTTGTTTTTTGTTTGTTCAATCGTAATCTTTCAAGAGGCAATTTCGTTGAAATGATATTTCTACATATTCAACTGCAGGATGACCTTGAATGTGCACTCATCAAAATTTTAGTACCAATTTCCCTGCAAGATTTTTGGTTAACCACGTAACCTACAAAAAAAAACCAAACTCATCTGTAATTTTTATTATATTAGCTATAGTAAGACACGAGCTTTTTGTAAAATTCAAAAATATTTTGAAATGGTGGACATTTTTGAAAAAAAAAAGTGTTTTTTTTTTCCTTTTTTTTCAAATTATTATTGCCTGTTTTATTAATAAAAAAACAATATTATGTCAAAAGCTCGTGTCCAACCATAGCGACAGGTCTTCTGAGGAAATGAAAAAAAAAATTGAACCGATACGTGTACAACTTTACTCAAAATCTTGCAGGGAAGTTGAAAAAACACGACTTTCGGGAAAACGCGTTTAAAGCTTTATAGTGAAATAATACTTAATTGGCAAAACTTACACTTAAATGATCTATGCAAAAGCCGTAGAGCTCTTCTTCTTTTTCAAATAAATGTTACCGGTTCGTAACTTGTAAAATCAGTCGAAAACATTTCAAAAAGACCTTATAGCCATTATACATGAGGAATAATAGGCGACGTTACGGCGTAAAAGGCCTAGACGGGACTGGGTATGGCGCTCCATAGTTTGTTTATCAGCATGTTTTCGAATAAATCCTTCATAGAGCATATTCCTAATGACGTCTAAATTGGAAATAAGCCAAAAAAAATTGATTTTTCGAATTCACGAACGTAGACGACCCCCTTAAGTTTCGAAAATCGTGTTTAATTTCATTGTGAACTTTAAATGCGTTTTCCCGAAAGTCGTGTTTTTCATAAGTGTTGGCAAGAGCCTGACTAGAGTTTTTGAAATATTGGGTGTCTGTAAATTTTAAATTGTTCAGTAGAGATGTCGCTATAGTTAGACACGAGCTTTTTTGAAAAAAAAAAAATTTTTTCTAGTTTTGTAAGCCCTTATCAGCTTGAAAAAACAGTAAAAAAACGATTTTTTTTTCTTACATCAACCATTTTTAGAATTTTCAACTTTCTTCAGACCATAGGGAAAGATATAACGATGACGAAAATATCGTTTTTTCCCAGTTTCATCGACCCCAACCTAAGGAAGCTTGCCACAAAGTCGGGTGTGATTTCTTTTCGGAGGCGCGGTTAAGGCCACGTCAAGGTCACAATTTTCAATATAAAAATAATTTCAATGTATAGATTTGTAGTAGAAAGACGTACAAACACAATATAAAAAATCGCATTTCAAAATCATCTTTAGTTTTCTTGCAATCCATCGTCAAAAATACGCTCAAAATTCGAGCTCGTAACTAGAAGACCCCCTTAAATCTGACCATTTTTTTCTCACAGTCAGGGTACCCACAGCTTTTTTCAGGGTTACCCTTAACTTTAGGAGAACCATCGAGTTATTTCCTGTTCACCCTCGAACTTATTACAAAAATTTGTAGGGTTATACTCTTGAAATGAATAAGGAGGAGGATATTTTTTTTAATTTCCCTCTAATCCAAATGTAGAAGTGGTACTCAAAATATTAAATATAGTACTGATGAAAGTCAAATAATATAAATTTTTTCAAAAATGTTTTAGGTTTAGATAAAAGTCGTATATTTATGTCTTACAAAGTAATTCCAAAAGACACAGAATAATCGTAATTATCCTCATAACATACCCAATGATGTCGACATTGGCGATACGGTTACTGTCTAAATGAATCGAGTTCAAATCATGAAGAATAAGATTTTTCTACTAGGAATTTCTTCCTATTCTGTATTAAAACTTTTTGATAGTAACATTATCTAATTGTTTAAATTTATTGGAAAAATCTAAGATTTTAAAGGTTCACAAAGACCCTGAATGTTAAAAATAACCCTAAAGCTTAAAACAAATCCGTAAGTTATACAAATCCTTAAGTTCAAGGTAATACCTGAACTTAAGTGGTTTGTATAACTGAAACAATTGTGATGGTAATCATAAAAATTTTTACTAGTGAAACCTCGGAAACTTTGGTTTTATTACCGTCGGTCAGATTCGTCATTTAAAAATAAAGTGACATTGAAAAACACTTCAATAAATTTTTTTCTACAGAAACAATTGATATCACTATCAAAAAACTTCAGAAAAGTAAAAAAAGTTTGGTGGTTTTCCAGGTCGAAAAGATAGTTAGTTATCTTTCCTTATTATTTATAAAAACTCAAACAAGGTACATTAAGAAAAATCATTTTTAATCTTAGGTGTAATGGTACATTCAAATCTTTACATTTTAAAAATATTTTATTGCAAAAACTTCTGATACCATAATGACAGGCTTTCATTATAGTTTGACATTGGCATGCAGCACACAATGATGTGTGTAATTTTGACATGGTGTCGTGTAAGAGGAGTATTGCATTAGAACTTTGCAGAAAAGTTCAAAAAAGGCCCGACAACCCGCTTTATGTCTGTCTAATATAAAGAAATTTTTCACTTTATTTGCCGACACTATATAACTTTAGTATAACAAATTCATTATATTAACTGTAATTTTTTGCATAGAAAAGCTTCGCAAATGTTATTTACTTACAGAAGTCATTATATTTACTGTGAGTATTTAAAAAATGATTTTCGCTTTGAAGAAATTGAAAATATGTTGTTTGATAATTTTCTTATTTTTACAAATTCGTATATCAATCTTATGACAATCTGATGAGAATCCTAATATATTTTATCGAATCGTCATCTCAAAACCTTTGCTAATAGGATTAGTACAATTTTCGGCAGGTAACAAATTATTGCAACAGGGCAAATATGTAAACAGTTATGTTATTGTTCATTGTTGCTTTAACAACTTCCCTCTTTTTAAATTATTTTTCTTAACTATTAGAATGCATAATTTTATGATAAGTTTCATGAACGAACGCTTACGAATCCAAATTTGAAAAATAGATATCCTTAAGACTTCAATGTAATTAACGTAACATTACTGTAAATAGCATTACAGAAAATAAAGCGGGTTGTCGGGCCTTTTTTGAACTTTTCTGCAAAGTTCTAATGCAATACTCCTCTCACACGACACCATGTCAAAATTACACACATCATTGTGTGCTGCATGCCAATGTCAAACTATAATGAAGCCTGTCATTATGGTATCAGAAGTTTTTGTAATAAAATACTTTTAAAATGTAAAGATTTAAATGTAATATTACACCTGAGATAAAAAATGATTTTTCTTAATGTACCTTGTTTGAGTTTTTATAAATAATAAGGAACGATAACTAACTATTTTTTCGACCTGGAAAGCCGCCAAACTTTTTTTTACTTTTTTTAAGTTTTTTTATAGTGTTAAATAATCTATGAAATTTCCATAATACTTTTAATTTGTCTATGATACTTATGATTTCATTAAAAGTCGACCTCAATGGGCATAATAAAATTTTTTCGAACTGTCATTCCTCGAGTAGAAAGCTATATGAAAATTAACATGAAAATCAGAATAATAATCAGCTTGTATGAATGAAGAGGTATTATTGAAAAGAAATTTGAACTCTGTGACTTATTGAATAATCAGAAACATTGAATTTCATTGTACACAAACGTAAAAACTGTGCGAGTCTGAGCACCAGTTATTCAATTTTTAAATTCTGAATTTCGATGAATTGAAAAATCGTTCACTTGTAACCATACATTGTCATAGATTGAAAATTAAAAATGCGATTCCGAAGAATAGTATATTTCTTCACTAATGTGATAAAGTTCTTTTAAACGAATCTGACGGTTACAACCCGAGCCGAAGGCGAGCGTTGTAATCAGGTGAGTTAAAAAAAGTGTTCCACGCTAGTTCAGAACTGTTAAGAACGATACTGTATACAACAATGTAAGAAAATGCGAGTTTTGCATCGTCTAAGAGTACGGAAAAGTAGGCTTTTTCACACGGCGTTGAATAAATATCTTTCTTATAAAAATCCCTCCCGAAATTTTGTTCTTCCTGCACCCCTGTGTGAACGGAAAAGCGTTTTTATTACGTTTATTTTGCCAGAATCGATTCCAGTGCTATGATTAGATATTTTTTCCTCCCTCTCACACCACTCCCCTCTTTACCAAAATTATGAAAAAAATAAACTTCTGAGTAAATTTGATTTTCTATTGAATGATTTACCACTAATAAAAACTTGTGAGGGCTAAAAAAAAATATCTCTTGAATTTCGGTAAACTACGTTACATGTATATGTGTTTAAAAATTTTCGCTATCGGAATTTTCAACCCGGGAATGGAATAGTCTCTTTGCGGTTACAGAATTTCTGATTATGGATGTTTTTTCAGCATTATCAAGAGATTTCCGTTTTTTTGTTTTGCCTTGTTTTCTTTTGCTTGGTTTTTTTTTCTTTTTTTCAAGGTTTGTTTATACTACTATCAGTTGCTGATTTTCATCATTTTTGTAAAAGCGATTCATTGCAGGGTATCCAGTTTTCCTATTCCTATATTTCTGGTTAAAATTAAATCATTATTTAACATAGATTTATTGTGAATTTTTCGGATTCGAGAACGTGTATATACCTTCCAATATCAATAATAAGAAAAAAATATGTTAATAATGCCTACAGATTCTAAAGCCTCAACATAAGTAACACTGAATTGGCAAATTCGGCTTAACTCTTAAATTATAGCTTTTCAATGATTTTTTAACGTTGAGAAAAAGTGACGAGACGTTTAACTACATGTAAGCTTGCATTATTTTCAATAATAAAAAAAATATACTTTTAAAAGCATAGCACGCCAATTCAAGATTTCATACATAATTAACACTTTCGAATATGCGTTAAAATATTATTTTTGAATAATTGATAAGGGTAAATAGCGCGGGCGGAAATCTTCGCGTAACATTGACAAACTATACTCGGAAGAATGTGGGTGAATGCATAAACATACTCATTTTTGTGCCTAGACATGAGACTGTGGAACTAAAGGAATGTAAGTTTCTTAATAAAGCTTTTTCAACACTGGAATTAATAGTAAATAATCGAAGTACGGATACAATGAATAGTAAATTTTAAGTGAATCGTAAATAATTAAGAAAAAAAGATTTCCCGACATACATCTTGTTTCATTGGCTCGCATGTTCCGAAAATTGAAAAATGGAGTTACAAACAAATTTCAATCGCATTATAATCACAATGTTTCTACCAAACATAAAGTAAGTATCGAAAAAGTTCAACATTGTCTTCAAGTCAAAAAATATATTTCTGCCAAAATTAAATACTAAGACACTTGGCATTTTCAATGCATTCTTCACTCATAGCTATCTATCACATTTCATGAATAGCCGGATTAATGCACCCGACTATTTTAACGATTTTTACAGTTACGGATTAATCCTATTACATGATACCCCGGGACCGGAACACGTCAACAGCTTCCTTCGAAACTGGAGATCGTGACTTGGTGTTTTTTGAACATTCAAACTTTTTTCCTTGTCATAACATGCGATGTGATTCAGGGGTCCCGGCTCCCATAAGAGCTCGTTGTCCGATTAATTCCGTCAATTTTTACAATGGAATCGATTTCAGCGCAGCCCGTCAACGTACCGGGAAACAGAAATCGCGCGGTAAATTTGAAATTGTTTTAAATGTCCCTAGAATATTGCGTTGTGCTGTATTTTTTTCATAGATCAACTGATATCAACCAGTATCAGCTAATAATCCAAAATTGTCCGAAATAATAAAAAAAAGTAAAAAAATTGATAATATTAATTGTGATAAATCGTTATATTGATAAAAACATATGCTAAAAAATGCCACATGCAGCTGAATGTTTTAGTGTGCCAATTATACTATGAATTTTTGTAAATATATCGTATATTACCAAATTCTACCAAATAATCTGAGTGGATGAAAATGTGATAAATAATATAAAATAAATATGAAATATTGATATGTGAGTACATAATGTTATAAAATACAACTACATATAAATTTAAAAAATACCAATCTATTTTTCGTAATTGTTTTAAAAGGAAAATGAGTTATTTTTTACTGTACCACATTTTTTTCTTACAGAAATTTAAAAAAAAAATGCAAAAAAAGTGTAAAAAATATACAACTTGCACAATACAGATGATAACTTGAAAAAATGATCATAAAATTGAAGTATAAGAAAAAACATGACTTTATATTCACTAGAAAAAAAGTAAAATAATAAATAAGTGCAAAATACGTGAAGGTAAAGGAAAAATAAATTTCATTGATGACGAATACTGATGAAAACATATTAACTAATTGTTTATTTCAGGAAAAAATTTTTGTCTAATACTGCAATTTTAACAATGTGAACTAAAGTAAGAATTGCATTCTAAGAATTGCAGTATTTGACAAAAATGTTTTCCTAAAATAAAAAATTAGTTAATATGTTTTTATGAGTATTCGTCATCAATGACATTTATTTTTTCTTTACCTTCACGTATTTTGCACTTATTTATTATTTTACATTTTTTCTAGTGAATATAAAGTCATGTTTTTTCTTTTATTTCAATTTTATGGTCATTTTTTCAAGTTATCATCTGATTTCTGCAAGTTTAATAATTTTTCCACTTTCTTCGCATTTTTTTTATTTTTTATTTAGACAATAAAAAAATGCACTGTTTAAATTACTATCGTTTTGGAACTAATCATCAAATTTCATTGCTTCAAGGGACCAAATTTACAGTTTTTAGTTTTCTGAAATATTAAATTCTCATTCCATGTAAAAAAGTAAACTAAAGTTCACATTGTAAAAATTGCATTATTAAAGAAAAATGCTTTCCTAAATTTAAAAAATAGGTAAATAAATTTTCACCAGTATTCGTCATCAATAATATTTATTTTTTCTTTACCTTCACGTATTTTACACTTATTTATTATTTTACATTTTTTCTAGTGAATATAAAGTCATGTTTTTTCTTTTATTTCAATTTTATGATTATTTTTTCAAGTTATTATCTGCATTGTGCAAGTTTAATTTTTTTTACACTTTCTTTGCATTTTTTAATTTTTGTAAAAAAAATGTAAAAAAAAATATGGAACAACGAAAAGTAACCTATTTTCCTTTCAAAAAAATTACGAAAAATAGATTGGTATTTTTTAAATTTATATGTAGTTGTATTTTATAACATTATGTACTCACATATCAATATTTTATATTTATTTTATACTGTTTATCATTTTTGCATCCACTCAGATTATTTGGTAAAATTTAGTAATATATGATATATTTACAAAAATTCATAATATAATAGGCACACTAAAACATTTAGCTGCTTTTGGCATTGTTTGGCATGAATTTTTATCAATATAACGAATAATGACAATTAATAACATCAATGTTTTTATTGTTTGGATTACTTTGGACAATTTTGAATTATCAGCTGATATATGAAAAAAATACAACAGAACGCAATATTGTAAGAACATTTCAACAATTTTAAATTTATCGCGCGATTTTTTTTACGATCGTTACGATACAGTCGTTGGCGAAAAATTGAATGCAGCGCCGCGTACTGAATGCATTCAACGAAATCCTTATTTGAACATTTCGCACCTTTATTTTCCTCATAAAAGAACCTTATTTGAACATTTTAAGCCCGGAAAGGAAATACTACTAGGTAAAAAGTTCAAATAAGGTTCAAAATTCGTATTTAATTTAATACAAACCAACATCCTGCTTTGATCATCTTAAACCTGCCGTTGTAGGTTAATCATGTTCGAATCAGGACTGAAATTTTGACTCGGGCAAGTACGTTAAAGATCATGTTACAAAGGGACATAAATTTTTTCCAAGTATAAACTTTTCATGCCCGGAAACTTCTATTTTTGTACTTATTTGGGAGTATCACCCCAATTTTCGGGTATTATATCATATTTGGGATATGGGATAAAGGGTATTATATAATATTTGGGAGTATTATATCGTATGTTATTTGGGAGTGTTACCTATGTAAACTCGTCACTTGCACTACTTTGTAAATAGTTTGCTGTTCCAGTAATTAGATTTCAATTGTGACACGTAATTTACACATAATTTACAGATATTTGTACACCTAAAATTTCTTTATTTTTATCAATTTTTAACCATGGGGGGTGTAGCTTGACGTCTAGCTACACCCCCCAGTTTCAGTATTAAAAAAAACCATGTTCCAAAGGTACACAACATTTTTTTTTCCGCACATAATTTATACATAATTTACACATAATTATGGAATAAAAATAAACTTCGCTTAAGAATTTCATGTTCATTGGGCGTGTCGCTTACCTTCTACGTGAACTCGTTACTTGCAGTAATGTGTAAATGGTTTGCTGTTCGCATAACGAAAGTTCAATTGTTACACATAATTTACACATAAGTTACACATAAATAATAACCAGAAGATATTTCGTATCAATGATTTTTGAAAGATGGGAGGTGTAGCGAGACATCTAGCCAGACCCCTCATCTTGCTCTTAAGGGAATAACAGTTTTTTTAATCTCAGCGAAATTTGGTTTCTACACATAATTTACACATAACTCACAGTTGATTATACACCTAATCTTTTTCAATTTTGATCAATTTTTGACCGTGGAGCGTGTAGCTTAACGTCTAGCTACGCCCCCCCGCCCCGTTTAAGTATTAAAAAAAAACCATGTTCCGAAGGTACCCTATTTTTTTTTTACACATAATTTACATATAATTATGAAATAAAAATAATACGGATTCATAAAAAGGGGGGTGGGCTTGACGCACCTGTCATGGTCGTTGATAGCTTTGTTTGAATACAGTCGTCTTCGTCTTTTTATGCGGATAAAAGGGTAAAAAATCTTTATTGCTTTCCTCTTGGAGCTCACGTGGTTCCTTCCTATCAGAAAAAATATCTATTATATAAGGCAACAAAGTTTCTGATACGATACACGGAGAAAAGCTTACAATAATATTTACTCTAGCCCACACAACTCAGTCGTGTAACCAAAAAAATCGAAGTTAATATACGACTCAGTCATGTAGCGACACGAACCATTTGTTTTCCGACAGTAACCAGTCGTGCCAGCTACACGAACGCCAATTGAGTAATGTGTAGTGCCAACCGCACTACTATTTACTCTTTCTACACGACTGAGTCGTGTGGACTGCACGAATAAGTCTTGCGGGCCGCACGAATCAGCACGAATGTTTCCGTGTTTTCCGATATCAAGTTTTGTTTCGTATAATTAATGGTACGTAGTAGTAAGAATGAATGTTACATTCCTTGGCGTTGGCCATGAGATTGTGATATTGCAAATGAATAAAGTACATTTAAAAAGCAACTTTTTTGAATTCGAAACAAGCTCTATGTTTATGAAATGTTTTTGTTGGATATGCGCTTTCTACAAGTTCAATAATTTATCAACGTATTCCACACCAAATGGAATAAAATTTATACTGAAATGAATTGATATGTTAACCGAAATTCTTATTATTTATATTATTAGGGGTAAGATCAATAACCATGAATCCATTTTTAATTATTAAAAAATTTGCATGAGTACCATGCAAAAATATCATTTGCTTTTCTTTCAAAATATTTATTCACCTATCCTTATTCACTTGCATGAATGTAATTGATGATGAAATGAAGAAAAAAAAATTATGTTTATGATCACAATAATTTTCGAATTCACATAAATCTAAATGTGAAATAATAAATCAAATTACTAAGAAAATATATATTAATTAATTAGTGAATAATTGAATTTCATGTGAAGATCAGCAGAAAAATATCGAAATTTCAAAAAGCCTGTAACAAAAAAAAACGCTTCTTGTGCTCAAACAGTAGTTTTACTATTCTCAGGCTTAAAAATTTTTAAACCGATTTACATAAAAAATGAAGAGTAAATCAGAATACGCAAATTTCGCTTACGTTTTAGTGGGCTCAATACCATTAATTTCAAAACGTATATAAATAATGAAATATTTATTTACAATTATATTTTGTACATAAACGTGATTACGTTGTAATAAAATTATTTTCAAATCACATCGACTTTACAAAGGCATTACACATCAGAATAAAAATAAGTAATATAGCGTAGACAAATATTGCTTTTTGTTTTCGTGCGTTCAGATTTTTCCGTGGAGAACGCCGAAAACATTCGTGCTGATTCATGCGGCCCGCAAGACTCATTCGTGCAGTCCGCACAACTCAGTCGTGTAGAAAGAGTAAAGAGTAGTGCGGTTGGCACTACACATTACTCTATTGGCGTTCGTGTAGCTGGCACGACTGGTTACTGTCGGAAAACGAATGGTTCGTGTCGTGTATCAACTTCGATTTTTTTGGTTACACTACTGAGTCGTGTGGGCTAGAGTAAATATTAGTGTAATCTTTTCTCCGTGTAGGCTATCTAGAAATATTTGGGCATTAGCAAGTAAAAATAAATTTATATTCTGTGGGAACCTAATGGCTTTTAGAAGGTTTTTTAGGTATTTGTTGAGCATTTTGGGCCAGGTCACTTTCCGTGGCACGCTTCAGTCTTCTTTGGTGTTTGCCAGTCTTTTTGAGTTGCTCAAACGTAAAAGATCAACCACCAGCGCGACGCTCTATACATAGATAATAATGTCTCCGGAAAGTGATGCAAGTATACATCATGCAAGTGATGCAAGTGGTGGTAGTGCAGTATCAAATGATTTGGATAAGAAGAAGCGTTTACTGGAACAATATCGTTACAAACCCATTTTTCACGAGACTTTCATCGAAATTCAAACGGAAAACATCAGCTAATGGGTTGGTGGCGGCCATATGCAAAAACTGTCCTGACAACAAGAGTCTCTTGAAAGAAGGTCTTCGATCAACTTTAAACTTTTCAACTCATTTGAAGGTAAGAATAAAAACGAAAATGAATCAACGAAAGTAGTAGGACAGTGAGAGTTCTGCCCCCCCACTCCTCCGTCCATCACGTGACTCCCTACCGCTCCCAGGCCCGGCCCGCTCACCCCCACCCCTTCCCCAATCCTCGTAGACCCCGTCCACTTGCTCTCCCCCACGCCCCATCCCCATATCCCTTGGACCAATATAAGTAAATAATGAATTTGACACAAAGTTTTTGTATAAATACATGTAATGCGCACAATTAGAGAAACTATCGTGGTAAAAAAATAACAAAAAATAACCAAATCCCAACAAAAAAACATTTTCCAATGAAAAAAGTGGAAGTGAGGGCTTCGTTTGTCATAGCAATCAACAAAGAAAAACCAAATCAATCACATGCGCTTAAGTGAGTTAAAGCAAGTAAGTCTGCATCGACAGTTCTATGATTCAAGTTCTGTAGGTAAATCCGCGGATGACTCCAAAAAATTAAAAATAAATTTCCAATTTTATTATCATTTTTCGCCTTTTTCTGTATTACAGTACTTTCTGAATACTTTTTTTTTACGCGGCCATTTCAAGTCACTCACCTGCCCACTTTTTATGACAATTACTGATGTTA
This sequence comes from Platygaster robiniae, assembly GCA_028476575.1. Classification (NCBI taxonomy): domain Eukaryota; kingdom Metazoa; phylum Arthropoda; class Insecta; order Hymenoptera; family Platygastridae; genus Platygaster; species Platygaster robiniae. The sequence continues at coordinate 37,011,794 of CM052021.1, read as the reverse complement.
GTGTAAACATAATCGATTGCTTCATTTTTCTAACTAAACGCTTTTTCAAAAATAATTATAGCGCTTTCCGAACAAGAGGTCGAGTAACGACCAAGAAGTCGCATAAGGTGAAATACTTTCACATTCAAAAATTTTTTTAAGAAAAAACATTTCCTACGAAAGTATTCTGAAATATAATTTTTCTATTCAAAGTATCAATTGATTTATTTCATGGTTTGTGCGAAACAAGGATACTAAATGCAAGCTAAACCCACCGTCTCGACGATATTCTGTTCGTGTTAAAAAGCGCTTCGAGTATACGAGTTGAACATCCTGATTTTAGTATCCTTAGTGCAAAATTTTTAAATGTGGTTCGCATAGACCTAAAGACGCACCTGTGATGAGAACTTCTGCAAATTTTATAAAAGTATGTGTGGCACAAATTGTGTAGATATTATATGCAATCTACTCATACGTGAAAATGTATATCCCAGCTAAAAATATTCAAATGGATGACAATGTGAACATACACGTGGACATCTACATAAAAAGTAGCATGGTCGGTCACGTGAAAATGCCAGATGAATGTTGGAAGGATCAGGATGTTCACATACATAGTTGAATGTTGGAAGCTGATATGATGATGTACTATAAATTTAGACGCAAACTTGCTACCTAGAAAAACACACCTCCTTCATACCTCCAAATAATAAACATACTTAGCAGGGAGCGCTCCGGCTTTCACGCTCCGCTTCGGGCCTGGAGCGGAGCGACTAAAATATTAAACGCTCCGCTCCGGAGCGGACCGTTAAAAAATTTTCGCGCTCCGCTCCGGGTTGAAGGTGAAAGACATTAGGCGTGAAATAATCTATTCAATCTTGTAACTAACACAACACTGATCGCTAACGATTTTAACGTCCCAATGAAACAGCTGCCTTCAAATAGTACTTTACATCCCATGTAGGGATGTGCGAATTTGGCGAAACAGGACTATAATAATCTTCGGTTTCACCTCGGTCCATTATACTCCCGTTTCACCTACGAGCACATTCGTGCCTGTTACATGAGGTATTCTATGCCACGATAAACGAAAAATCAAATCCAAATGTCAGTATTAAGGTAAAAATGGCATAAAATATGTTTTTCCTCGAAACAAGCTTGAGCACAAGAATATATGATTTTTATATACTATAATTGCTGAATTGATTTTTTTGCATTAGTTCAATTATGGGAATTATTTGAAGCCCTTGATTTTGAAAACTTCTTGTTAGTTTCAATACCTTCTGGCTGTTTCAACATGTTTAATATGTTTGAATTTCTTCGGAACTTCTGAATGAGCGTGACGCTCAATTCACAATGCCTCACAGTGCACTGTAGTTGTAATAATTTAGACAATTTAGTTAAGTAGCATTTTTGACAGTGTTGACAGTTTTTTCACGGTTTTCACATTTTTTACAGTTCGAGTAAATATGTCATATAGTTTTGACATTTTTAGCAGTCCTGTCATGTAATTTAAAAAAATAATAGATTTGAGTCACATTGTAAAACATACCAAATTATTTAGAACTTCTTTATACAAGTACGCAAAATTAAAAAAAAAAATTTTTCATAACTTTGAATTCCTGACAACAGTCACAATTTCTAGATATACATTTCTGAAAAAAGGCAAATTAAATCCTAATGGAAGCTCAAGCTTCGAAAAAAAACAATTTTACGATCTTTACTAGAAAAAACAAACAAAAAATTCTTCCAGTTGACTTGACTAGTTAAATAAATCTTAAAACTGCCATATTGTAATATCACCGTGATAACGACGAAAAGAGACATTTAAGTGACTATAAACTTATTAAACACTGACCGTTTTCGAGTTTTTCTGACGAGTCAAAAAACCGGGTTGTTTTAGTTTAGTGATCTGTTTTTTCAAGGTCACATAGCATAAAAACGCTGAAAACTTAAGATGTTATGAGCATTGTTCTTTTTGATTCTAATTCTTATATTATTAAAGTTTTCATGTAATGTTGACTTTTTTCTCCATTTTAATGAATTTCAGGACCTGTGTGGCGTGGGCCCATGAAGTAAAAAATACAAAATAATAATAAATATTTTGCTTGCAAAGGTAACAAATTATGATTGCACATCACCTGCTCGAATTTTATCATAAGCTATTTTTTAGACCACTCGTGACTGTGAGAAGTAACCCAGGTGCAGCGATATTATACTCACGTGTGATTTCTTGTGAATTTTAGTTTTGTTTCCAAAGTCCTCACGTGCACTTGAGCACTTTGGAATAATAGGCTCATAAGCCTTACACTATTATTTTACACGATTTAAAACGTATCTTTTTTATGCCGCATTTTGTACATATGTACTGTATATGTATATGACTATATGTATATATGACTTTCGACCGAATAGTACATTTCGCATCTAGGGAAATTTTTTACGAAGGTGTAAGTTCTATCCCGAGCCGAAGGCGAGGGATATATTCACCCGAAAAGAAATTAATTTTTTTCCATCATGCCAACGATTTTTTTTATCGCTGCAGGAGGAAAAGCTGATTTTTTCCCGCGAAGTGGACAAAAAAGTAGGCTTTTAAGACCGCTATGATAAAATAGTACATTGTTTACCGCCGGGCATTTTTACTTTTCCGAGGACAAGGATGATAATTTTTCGTCCGAGGCGCTAGCCGAAGACAGGAAAATATCGTCCTCGTCCGAGGATGGCAAATGCCCGAAGGTAAACATAAGATTTTGCACCTGAGATCTAGAAAACTCATTTCTCTTCCAGTTCGAAATCTCTAAATTTATTTTCCAGCCCTCAATACATGAAATATAGTATGCAAACTAGGATAAAAATCTTTTATTTACAAACATGTAAATATAAATAAATTACAATCCCAATTCCTTAATAGTAAATTTTGCACCTAGTGAGAAATTTATTTTTTTCCATGGAGCAAACGATTTTTTCTATCATAGAGGGAGAAAGAGCCGATTTTTGCTCGCGAAGCGGGCAAAAAAAGAAGCTTTTTAGACTGCTTCGATAAAATATAATATTATGTCCATTTTGCAGCTCTCCCAGCTACAGAAAAGGTACACAAAAGGAATTTTTTACCTTTTTGAAAACAGGAGAAAAAGAAGCAGAATCGACTGTTCTCTCAATGACCCGCCAAGGGTGTGAGTCACCGGAAAAAATAAAGGATTTTTAATGAATTCAACTTAAAAATTTTGCAAATAGGTTTATTGATATACATTTTTTCAACACATACAATGAAAAATGTACTTTCATATGAAGGCGTAAAATAATGGATAAGTAATACGAAAAAATAATAATAATAATGAAAATTAGCAAATAATTCGATATGGCGATGAATGACAGTTAGAAATAAGTAATGAAATATGAAAACAACAGCTCTGAAAATTTCGCGTCGATACGTGCTACAGTAACAAACGAAAAATTTAGTTTCGCAATGCACGAACATTATAATTTTTATTAAATACAAAATTTGTTCTAATGACCAAAATGTCATCTAAAAGACTTTTTTTTAAACGATTTCGAAGCGGTGACAGAATAAACTTCAGGTTCGAAAAAAGCCTTTCCACGCTGACTTCAGTTGTAGGCATAGAATGTAAGACCCAACCAACTTTGTACAAAAGGGACAAATCTTTTTCTTTCTGAGCCCACAATTGCATCAACGGCAGATCTTTCTTGTCTCTTGGTTTCCTCAAAAAAAGTTCCAATTGGTCGTCAATGGCCGAAGTAGTTGCTTCTGCAACAATGATAGATATTTTTTCAATTTAATAATTATTTAGATGTTAGAAATTTAAAAATTTGTAATGTATGACTAATGAATACTTTTATTTATTTTAACTTTGAAATACAGAGAAGTATAAAATTTTCGACAGTTGTTTCAACAACGACAACTTAACCGCTACAGTGATAGCAGTATATTTGACTACACAATGGTTATCCTAGTGACATCAATTTATGAAAGAACTAGAAAGTAAACTTACGTTTTGCGTTATGGACTTCCATCTCCATTATTAGCAAATGAGAGTCTAATTTATGCTGGTCAATCAGCTTCTCATTGTCGGTCTTTGATGATTTTTCCATACAAAGAATACGAGTAGAAATATCTTTGATGAAATTTTTTCCACGAATACGATTTTCTTCGGTAAGAAGAAGATTTATTCGGTTTTCTAAGAGCACAGCTGTAAAAAAACCATCACATTCCAACAGCTTTTTTTCACGGCATGTCATTTCCTCAGCTATGTTTTGGGCGAGCCTGAATGAGAGTTTCTTCGTCTCAAGAAAACACGCGACCCAAATAGCGTAGCAGTCGCCGGGAGTCAAATCTTCGGCTTGGAGTTTTTCTGTGGCAATTTTGGCAGATTGCAGTGAACATAATACTTCTTCCAATAAGTTCCACTCTTGATCACTGATTTTGAGTCTCCACTGTTCTTCCGAATTGTCTTTACAAAACTGCCGTGATCGTTTCAAACTGTATATCATTAGGTATGTGGAGCTCCATCTTGTAAGACAGTCCAAGACTGGTTTGGGAAGATTCAACTGTTTCATTTTCGACAAAATTGTAGGTGTTCTTGAACACTTAATAGCAGCCCTTGCACGTTCTACAAAAATTAAAGAAGTACATAAGTTTTTATAAAAATTACTAAAGCCTTGCATGAATGTTCACGTAAATTCTACGTAAACAACATGTTAACAGTTAGCGTAAAATGTTAATCCAAATTTTTACATAAAGTGTCCGTGGAAAATGTATGTAATTTTTTTTTGAACAAAAATATAAATAACAATGAACATCAACAGAGTATCAGATGTTTATATATAGTTTACGCAAAAAGTTTACGTAAACTTTTTCCAATGTAATGGTTAATATTTTTAGTTCATTTACAGTTTAGGTAAACTTTATGTTAACATTGTGTTAACCACTTACGTGAACTTTATGTAAATATTATGTAAGCTAATTATGTTAACTTAACATAAATTTCGCGTAAACTGTCGACGGAAACGTTATTTAAATATCGGCTACAATGTGTAAACTGGATGATCAAAATTTTGAGTAAATTGTAATGTCTATGCATAACTATGATTATACACTTTTCAAAATATGCTTTAATGCATCTGCAAAATTCTTTGACTTAACTGTTTTTACTAATCTGATTTTCATTCAATATGACTTACAACTATGCATTGATAGATCCACAGGCAAAGCACAACCGTCTTTTAGCTAGATGTTTTTTGCTCGAATCGCGATTTCATACCAGGTAAAAGACAGTTGTACTTTGATGTTTGTCATCTTATAGCTAGATTTAAGACAGCAAAATGTTCGCTGTTGCATAACTTTCAGTCGATTGAAATACAACCGCAAGAGTGGCGTCTTTTGGCTGCCTTAGATACATACGTCTTTTCAATGGTTGCAATTAATTCCAACATATTGAAAGGCGCCTAAAAGCAGCTAAAAAGCGCCACATTATGATTGTATTTCGCACACATGTGTTTCATAAGATAATGAACAAATTTCCTTTTTTAATTCAGGTATTAGACAGCAAACGCTTAAATTCGGCGATCTTTTAGCTTCAGCTACAAGATGGTCGTGTTCTGCATGGGTGTACAAGAGTTTGAAAAACGATTGTGAATAGAAAATTATTACATGTGTTTACAATTGGTTTTCAATGAATTTATCTTACAATCTAATCAAAATACTGTTTGTACTGTACGTAGGACTTTTTTCGAAGACAGTTTTTTTTTAAACTGTCTTCGCTCACCCCCACCCCTTCCCCAATCCTCGTAGACCCCGTCCACTTGCTCTCCCCCACGCCCCATCCCCATATCCCTTGGACCAGCCCCCTGGCCCAACCCCTTGGTGGCGCAACGAGATGGCGGATTAGAAAACAAGTTGGTGAATATTTCAATGCCAATTAAAAAACAAAATGGCGGACTTGATTACAAAACACGTTAGTCATGATGTCAGATAGATATCCATTAGATGAGCAAAAGAGAGGGCATTTTTTTTTTTTTTCCCAGATAATTAAGAAGGAGACTGGTATGCGATGCTTTGTAGCGCGAAGAATTTGACCTTGTATTCGACTCGTCCAGTTACACTCGACGCGTTAGATAACTTTTGTGTCTAGACTTTATGTCGTCTAGGAACTTTCGTTTTTTGAATCACTTTAAATCTTATTTTCAGGATTTCGTTAGATGTTTTTTTTTTGTTCCTTCAATTAGACTAGGGCTTCAGATATTTTATTACTCTGCTAATGGACTACATTTACACTTAATTAGTCTCCCAAAGAATAAATCTATTCAAGCGAATTGGTAAGTAGCGTAGAGGGGAATGTTATGTTGAGCAAAGAATTTGACTTTGTATTCGACCGGTCCAGTTACACCCAGCGCGTTAGATAACTTTGGTGTCCAGACTTTATGTCGCCTGGGCACTTTCGTTTTTTGAATCACTTTGAATCTTATTTTCAGGATTTCGTTAGATGTTTTTTTTTTGTTCCTTCAATTAGAATAGGGCTTCAGATATTTTATTACTCTGCTAATGGCCTACATTTGCAATAAAAAAAAAAAAGAAAAAAAAAACCTCCCAAGTCGCGAAAAGGGCTATATAAAGACCTCACATTTTCTAAAAATCCTCAGTCTCTTCAAACCTCTGAAACTCGAGTCTTCGGAAAAAAGTCGAAAAGTTTTTTCGATCAGTTCGCGTATGTTCTTTTTAATGTGCTATAAGTACTTGTTCTTTAAGACTTATACAAAGTATCAAATTTCTCTATGGTCCATGCATCAAGACGCATGCTATAGAAATACTAAAGTTTCGGTCGGGGATGTCATTTCACAAAGTGAACGAACCGTAATGACTATATAAACGGTGCTAAAAAGTGCGTTGCAAACTTCTCACTTCGTGACCTGTGAACCCTATCGAGGCAGCATGATGGAACGTCAGTTCTCTTCCGAACGTTATCATACCGCGTAATTTAATAGTAATTGTGTACGATGACTGTAAGTTTTTTGAATCAGTTATTTGACTTGGAAAACATTGGTGATAAACAGCATTCAGAAGAAATACATTGTATCGATTGTAAGTGGTGACTGTCGGTAACAAAAGTGGAAAAAAAGTAAACTACAACTGAGTGTACACCGTGATCCAGAGAAGAGATTCAATTTCGACAAAAATTGGCGCATCCAAGCTATCATCCTAGGAGACTTAGATAATTCGAATGCAGAGACCACACATTTTTTTCATCAGGACAATCTCACTTTCGATTTGGAACCTGTATGTTTTGAGGTAGAAACATCATTAGTACATTTTGACGTTGAAATTCTTTACCGTGTGCGTCCAGCAATTTTTTCCTCGGATTCGTTTTCAGATTTTTCTTCTCATAACTTAGTGAAACAAGGTTTTGAAAATTTACTTTACACCGAAAACCTCAATGATTTTGCTATAATTTCACAAAATAGAGAGTTCAAAGTTCACAAATGTATTTTATCCGCGAGATGTACATACTTTGAATTGCTTTTCCGGCATTCCTGGAAAGAAGTACAAGAGAACAAAATATTTTTCAGAGATTTTATTGATGAAGCTGTTAAAATATTTTTAAAATGGATATATACTGCTGATATCAACGTTTCACATTTTTCTGTAACACAAATTACTCAACTATATCAAATAGCACATTTTTTTCTCGATGAAAATCTTGTTCAAATTTGTGAAAACGCGATAATTGATAGAGTGATTCCAGAAAATTTCGAAATTCTGGAAGAATTTTGTGGAATATTTCATAAATTTTTTGAAAAAATGAATGATACCCATGTGAAATCAATATTTCAACAATTTCATTCTAAGATTTGAAAAATGAATCTCAAGGGACACTCTACATGGTCTATGTATATAAAAATAGTTTTGTAGGAGACTGAACAGTGTCGCGCGACCTCTAAGTATAATAATGTCGAGAAATATTTTAAAAATGGCTATCAACGCAGCAAAAGAAGCGTTGCGGCGCCAAACAAATGCTTTGTCTTTGCGACCCGTGTGCCCTCGAAATGCCTCAGCATTGATTGAGGATGCTAAAGTATGTATTCAGAATTTGACAGTGTTTGGTCAAAAATGTAAACATATTGTGAAACTTCAGTGTAAGCGCATTATCCTTCAGTTACGTAGCTATAATCGAGAATTAAGTGAATATTTAGTACATGGTGGTAATCTCGGTAAATCAACGTCCTGGGAGGACGTTCAGTCCGCGTTTGACAGTAATCTCCAATCTGGGGTAATAGTTAATATCCGACATTTGGACATTAGTGATTTCTTAGAGGAAGCCAAGTCCCTCTGTATTTCCAAGATCGAAAAAGTTTTAGAGAGTCAAAACGCTCTTAAAGTGTACACCTCCCTCGACGCCGAGTTTACCATCATGAAAGATGGTGAAGAAGTGACCGAGCTAAAAAGTTTTTCAACTAAAACTGCTCCAATCATACAAATAACAGACTTGTCAGAGTGGTATCATAATCATGTACAGGTACGGATCCCTCGAGATGTTGAAGATTTTGAACAAAAAGATTCTGGCTGGACACTGAAAAGAATCATCAATCTCAGTGTTCATATGAATAAATATAATCCTTTGCACGGTAGTTCATATGTAGAACTACCCAAACAAATTCAAAATAAAAAGGCCTGTCTCAATGTTCAAAATTTTGATGATGAATGTTTCAAATGGGCTATCTTATCAGGGCTACATCCAGTTGGTAGAAATGTGAAGAATCCGGGCCGACTTTCCAACTATGAACCTTTTGCGAATGAGTTGAACTTTGAGGGAATTTTATTTCCTGCAATGCCCAAGCAAGTATCACTTTTTGAAAGACTCAATAAGATTTCCGTTAATATTTATATGATTGTAAAAAACAAAGATTTTTCTATTGCGCCCATTCATATCACTGCAAAAAAAAAATGATAAGCATGTCAATCTTTTACTTATTCAAAATTATTATCACAATGAAAATGATGATGACGATGACAAGGATGAAGAATGTGAACCACACATATTACATTATGTATGGATTAAAGACCTTTCTCGTCTCGTTGGTAGTCAACTTTCGAAACATAATGGACAAAAATATATTTGCGATAGGTGTTTGCACTATTTTCACTCTGAGGAGAAGTTATGTGCTCATGAAATCGACTGTAAAGAATTCGCTGGATGTAGCATTAAATTGCCTGAGAAGGGTAAAGATAAAACCAAATTTGACAATCATAAAAATAACTTGAGGGTTCCGTACACGGTATACGCCGATTTTGAATGTATATTAAAGAAAATCGATTCCGAGAGTGATAAAAACACTCAAGTTTTACAATTTCACGAGGCTCATAGTGTGGGTTATTACGTCAAATGCAGTTTCGATGACAGCCAATCTCGCTACGCGAGCTATCGAGGCCCTGATCCGGCACAGTGGTTATCTAACGAGTTGCTATTTTTATCTCATCAAGTGAAAGAACAGTTAGCCGACCCGAAACCAATGAATCCGCTTACTCCAAATCAAGAAAAGTTATGGTGTACAGCTCAAAAATGTCATATCTGCAAACAACCTTTCTTGAAGAAGATCGAAAAGCAAGGAGACGTTAAAGTTCGAGACCACTGCCATCTGACGGGAGGGTTTAGAGGGGCTGCACACAGCAGATGCAACCTCCGATACCGGGACGCGCTCACGATTCCAGTCATATTCCACAACTTGAGCGGCTATGACAGCCATCTTATTGTGAAACAAATCGCCAAGTGTGCTGATGGACGAGTCAGCTTGATACCCCAGACCATGGAGCGATACATATCTTTTACAAAGTACATAAAAGATGATAAAATCTCTCTACGATTTATCGATTCGTTTCGCTTCATGGCCTCATCCCTGGACAAGCTGGCATCATACTTGGAAGAGGCCAAAAAGACAATCATACGTCAGGAATTTGCACATCTCGATGAAGGACATCTGAAGCTGCTGATGAAGAAAGGGGTCTTCCCGTACGAGTACTTGGATTCATGGGAAAAATTGGCTGAAGAACAAATACCTCAACAAGAGCAATTCTTCAGTCATCTCACCGGGAATGGTGTCACTACCCAAGATTACAACCACGCCCAAGATGTGTGGCAATCATTCAACATCCAAACTCTGGGCGAGTACTCTGAACTGTACCTCAAGACCGACGTTCTCTTGCTCGCTGACGTGTTCGAGAACTTTCGGGAAAGCTGTTTGCGAGTGTATGATCTGAATCCAGCTCACTATTATACCCTACCAGGATTGAGCTGGGACGCTATGCTCAAATATACCGGAATCGAACTCCAGCTCCTCACAGATGTTGACCAACTACTTTTTGTTGAACGCGGGATCAGAGGAGGTATCAGTCAATGCAGTCATCGTCACTCTCAGGCTAATAATCCATACTATAAACCTGATTACAACCCTCAGGAAGAATGTAAATATCTCATGTATTATGATGTCAACAATTTGTATGGTTGGGCCATGACACAATATTTGCCTTACGGAGGTTTCCAATGGATAGAAGATTTTACACAAGATTTTAATTGGGATGTAGCTGATGACGCGGAGGAAGGCTATATTCTTGAAGTGGATCTCGAGTATCCTCAAGAAATTCATGACGCGCATAATGACTTACCATTTTGTCCTGAAAAGAAATGTCCTCCGGATTCAAAGGATGCAAAGCTGTTAACAACATTGGAATCAAAAACTAGATACATTATTCATTATCGAAATTTGAGGCAGGTATTGAGTCATGGATTGATTCTTCGTCATGTTCATAGGATTTTAAAGTTCAAACAATCGGCTTGGTTGAATATGTATGACAATGACAATGGAATATGTCCGCAATCGCATTGATGTCAAACTCGTCACGAAATGGTTAGGTCGTTACGGGGCTGAAGCCTTGATCTCGAAACCAAATTTTAGCTCGAGGATCATTTTCGAAGAAAATCTTGTAGCTATTAAATTGTTACGCGTACAAGTCACTTTGAACAAGCCGATTTATGTAGGTTTCTGTGTGCTTGATTTGTCAAAAACTTGTCTTTATTCATTCCATTACGATTTCATGAGACCCAAAACAAATGCCAAACTTTTATACACAGACACTGACAGCTTGATTTATGAAATCCGAAATCTTGATCCATACAAGATTTCGGATTTCATAAATCAAGCTGTCAGTGTCTGTGTATAAAAGTTTGGCATTTGTTTTGGGTCTCATGAAATCGTAATGGAATGAATAAAGACAAGTTTTTGACAAATCAAGCACACAGAAACCTACATAAATCGGCTTGTTCAAAGTGACTTGTACGCGTAACAATTTAATAGCTACAAGATTTTCTTCGAAAATGATCCTCGAGCTAAAATTTGGTTTCGAGATCAAGGCTTCAGCCCCGTAACGACCTAACCATTTCGTGACGAGTTTGACATCAATGCGATTGCGGACATATTCCATTGTCATTGTCATACATATTCAACCAAGCCGATTGTTTGAACTTTAAAATCCTATGAACATGACGAAGAATCAATCCATGACTCAATACCTGCCTCAAATTTCGATAATGAATAATGTATCTAGTTTTTGATTCCAATGTTGTTAACAGCTTTGCATCCTTTGAATCCGGAGGACATTTCTTTTCAGGACAAAATGGTAAGTCATTATGCGCGTCATGAATTTCTTGAGGATACTCGAGATCCACTTCAAGAATATAGCCTTCCTCCGCGTCATCAGCTACATCCCAATTAAAATCTTGTGTAAAATCTTCTATCCATTGGAAACCTCCGTAAGGCAAATATTGTGTCATGGCCCAACCATACAAATTGTTGACATCATAATACATGAGATATTTACATTCTTCCTGAGGGTTGTAATCAGGTTTATAGTATGGATTATTAGCCTGAGAGTGACGATGACTGCATTGACTGATACCTCCTCTGATCCCGCGTTCAACAAAAAGTAGTTGGTCAACATCTGTGAGGAGCTGGAGTTCGATTCCGGTATATTTGAGCATAGCGTCCCAGCTCAATCCTGGTAGGGTATAATAGTGAGCTGGATTCAGATCATACACTCGCAAACAGCTTTCCCGAAAGTTCTCGAACACGTCAGCGAGCAAGAGAACGTCGGTCTTGAGGTACAGTTCAGAGTACTCGCCCAGAGTTTGGATGTTGAATGATTGCCACACATCTTGGGCGTGGTTGTAATCTTGGGTAGTGACACCATTCCCGGTGAGATGACTGAAGAATTGCTCTTGTTGAGGTATTTGTTCTTCAGCCAATTTTTCCCATGAATCCAAGTACTCGTACGGGAAGACCCCTTTCTTCATCAGCAGCTTCAGATGTCCTTCATCGAGATGTGCAAATTCCTGACGTATGATTGTCTTTTTGGCCTCTTCCAAGTATGATGCCAGCTTGTCCAGGGATGAGGCCATGAAGCGAAACGAATCGATAAATCGTAGAGAGATTTTATCATCTTTTATGTACTTTGTAAAAGATATGTATCGCTCCATGGTCTGGGGTATCAAGCTGACTCGTCCATCAGCACACTTGGCGATTTGTTTCACAATAAGATGGCTGTCATAGCCGCTCAAGTTGTGGAATATGACTGGAATCGTGAGCGCGTCCCGGTATCGGAGGTTGCATCTGCTGTGTGCAGCCCCTCTAAACCCTCCCGTCAGATGGCAGTGGTCTCGAACTTTAACGTCTCCTTGCTTTTCGATCTTCTTCAAGAAAGGTTGTTTGCAGATATGACATTTTTGAGCTGTACACCATAACTTTTCTTGATTTGGAGTAAGCGGATTCATTGGTTTCGGGTCGGCTAACTGTTCTTTCACTTGATGAGATAAAAATAGCAACTCGTTAGATAACCACTGTGCCGGATCAGGGCCTCGATAGCTCGCGTAGCGAGATTGGCTGTCATCGAAACTGCATTTGACGTAATAACCCACACTATGAGCCTCGTGAAATTGTAAAACTTGAGTGTTTTTATCACTCTCGGAATCGATTTTCTTTAATATACATTCAAAATCGGCGTATACCGTGTACGGAACCCTCAAGTTATTTTTATGATTGTCAAATTTGGTTTTATCTTTACCCTTCTCAGGCAATTTAATGCTACATCCAGCGAATTCTTTACAGTCGATTTCATGAGCACATAACTTCTCCTCAGAGTGAAAATAGTGCAAACACCTATCGCAAATATATTTTTGTCCATTATGTTTCGAAAGTTGACTACCAACGAGACGAGAAAGGTCTTTAATCCATACATAATGTAATATGTGTGGTTCACATTCTTCATCCTTGTCATCGTCATCATCATTTTCATTGTGATAATAATTTTGAATAAGTAAAAGATTGACATGCTTATCATTTTTTTTTTGCAGTGATATGAATGGGCGCAATAGAAAAATCTTTGTTTTTTACAATCATATAAATATTAACGGAAATCTTATTGAGTCTTTCAAAAAGTGATACTTGCTTGGGCATTGCAGGAAATAAAATTCCCTCAAAGTTCAACTCATTCGCAAAAGGTTCATAGTTGGAAAGTCGGCCCGGATTCTTCACATTTCTACCAACTGGATGTAGCCCTGATAAGATAGCCCATTTGAAACATTCATCATCAAAATTTTGAACATTGAGACAGGCCTTTTTATTTTGAATTTGTTTGGGTAGTTCTACATATGAACTACCGTGCAAAGGATTATATTTATTCATATGAACACTGAGATTGATGATTCTTTTCAGTGTCCAGCCAGAATCTTTTTGTTCAAAATCTTCAACATCTCGAGGGATCCGTACCTGTACATGATTATGATACCACTCTGACAAGTCTGTTATTTGTATGATTGGAGCAGTTTTAGTTGAAAAACTTTTTAGCTCGGTCACTTCTTCACCATCTTTCATGATGGTAAACTCGGCGTCGAGGGAGGTGTACACTTTAAGAGCGTTTTGACTCTCTAAAACTTTTTCGATCTTGGAAATACAGAGGGACTTGGCTTCCTCTAAGAAATCACTAATGTCCAAATGTCGGATATTAACTATTACCCCAGATTGGAGATTACTGTCAAACGCGGACTGAACGTCCTCCCAGGACGTTGATTTACCGAGATTACCACCATGTACTAAATATTCACTTAATTCTCGATTATAGCTACGTAACTGAAGGATAATGCGCTTACACTGAAGTTTCACAATATGTTTACATTTTTGACCAAACACTGTCAAATTCTGAATACATACTTTAGCATCCTCAATCAATGCTGAGGCATTTCGAGGGCACACGGGTCGCAAAGACAAAGCATTTGTTTGGCGCCGCAACGCTTCTTTTGCTGCGTTGATAGCCATTTTTAAAATATTTCTCGACATTATTATACTTAGAGGTCGCGCGACACTGTTCAGTCTCCTACAAAACTATTTTTATATACATAGACCATGTAGAGTGTCCCTTGAGATTCATTTTTCAAATCTTAGAATGAAATTGTTGAAATATTGATTTCACATGGGTATCATTCATTTTTTCAAAAAATTTATGAAATATTCCACAAAATTCTTCCAGAATTTCGAAATTTTCTGGAATCACTCTATCAATTATCGCGTTTTCACAAATTTGAACAAGATTTTCATCGAGAAAAAAATGTGCTATTTGATATAGTTGAGTAATTTGTGTTACAGAAAAATGTGAAACGTTGATATCAGCAGTATATATCCATTTTAAAAATATTTTAACAGCTTCATCAATAAAATCTCTGAAAAATATTTTGTTCTCTTGTACTTCTTTCCAGGAATGCCGGAAAAGCAATTCAAAGTATGTACATCTCGCGGATAAAATACATTTGTGAACTTTGAACTCTCTATTTTGTGAAATTATAGCAAAATCATTGAGGTTTTCGGTGTAAAGTAAATTTTCAAAACCTTGTTTCACTAAGTTATGAGAAGAAAAATCTGAAAACGAATCCGAGGAAAAAATTGCTGGACGCACACGGTAAAGAATTTCAACGTCAAAATGTACTAATGATGTTTCTACCTCAAAACATACAGGTTCCAAATCGAAAGTGAGATTGTCCTGATGAAAAAAATGTGTGGTCTCTGCATTCGAATTATCTAAGTCTCCTAGGATGATAGCTTGGATGCGCCAATTTTTGTCGAAATTGAATCTCTTCTCTGGATCACGGTGTACACTCAGTTGTAGTTTACTTTTTTTCCACTTTTGTTACCGACAGTCACCACTTACAATCGATACAATGTATTTCTTCTGAATGCTGTTTATCACCAATGTTTTCCAAGTCAAATAACTGATTCAAAAAACTTACAGTCATCGTACACAATTACTATTAAATTACGCGGTATGATAACGTTCGGAAGAGAACTGACGTTCCATCATGCTGCCTCGATAGGGTTCACAGGTCACGAAGTGAGAAGTTTGCAACGCACTTTTTAGCACCGTTTATATAGTCATTACGGTTCGTTCACTTTGTGAAATGACATCCCCGACCGAAACTTTAGTATTTCTATAGCATGCGTCTTGATGCATGGACCATAGAGAAATTTGATACTTTGTATAAGTCTTAAAGAACAAGTACTTATAGCACATTAAAAAGAACATACGCGAACTGATCGAAAAAACTTTTCGACTTTTTTCCGAAGACTCGAGTTTCAGAGGTTTGAAGAGACTGAGGATTTTTAGAAAATGTGAGGTCTTTATATAGCCCTTTTCGCGACTTGGGAGGTTTTTTTTTTCTTTTTTTTTTTTATTGCAAATGTAGGCCATTAGCAGA
Organism: Platygaster robiniae; assembly: GCA_028476575.1. Classification (NCBI taxonomy): domain Eukaryota; kingdom Metazoa; phylum Arthropoda; class Insecta; order Hymenoptera; family Platygastridae; genus Platygaster; species Platygaster robiniae. The sequence goes on along the minus strand of CM052021.1, from coordinate 36,996,012 downwards.
GTAATAAAATATCTGAAGCCCTATTCTAATTGAAGGAACAAAAAAAAAACATCTAACGAAATCCTGAAAATAAGATTCAAAGTGATTCAAAAAACGAAAGTGCCCAGGCGACATAAAGTCTGGACACCAAAGTTATCTAACGCGCTGGGTGTAACTGGACCGGTCGAATACAAAGTCAAATTCTTTGCTCAACATAACATTCCCCTCTACGCTACTTACCAATTCGCTTGAATAGATTTATTCTTTGGGAGACTAATTAAGTGTAAATGTAGTCCATTAGCAGAGTAATAAAATATCTGAAGCCCTAGTCTAATTGAAGGAACAAAAAAAAAACATCTAACGAAATCCTGAAAATAAGATTTAAAGTGATTCAAAAAACGAAAGTTCCTAGACGACATAAAGTCTAGACACAAAAGTTATCTAACGCGTCGAGTGTAACTGGACGAGTCGAATACAAGGTCAAATTCTTCGCGCTACAAAGCATCGCATACCAGTCTCCTTCTTAATTATCTGGGAAAAAAAAAAAAAATGCCCTCTCTTTTGCTCATCTAATGGATATCTATCTGACATCATGACTAACGTGTTTTGTAATCAAGTCCGCCATTTTGTTTTTTAATTGGCATTGAAATATTCACCAACTTGTTTTCTAATCCGCCATCTCGTTGCGCCACCAAGGGGTTGGGCCAGGGGGCTGGTCCAAGGGATATGGGGATGGGGCGTGGGGGAGAGCAAGTGGACGGGGTCTACGAGGATTGGGGAAGGGGTGGGGGTGAGCGAAGACAGTTTAAAAAAAAACTGTCTTCGAAAAAAGTCCTACGTACAGTACAAACAGTATTTTGATTAGATTGTAAGATAAATTCATTGAAAACCAATTGTAAACACATGTAATAATTTTCTATTCACAATCGTTTTTCAAACTCTTGTACACCCATGCAGAACACGACCATCTTGTAGCTGAAGCTAAAAGATCGCCGAATTTAAGCGTTTGCTGTCTAATACCTGAATTAAAAAAGGAAATTTGTTCATTATCTTATGAAACACATGTGTGCGAAATACAATCATAATGTGGCGCTTTTTAGCTGCTTTTAGGCGCCTTTCAATATGTTGGAATTAATTGCAACCATTGAAAAGACGTATGTATCTAAGGCAGCCAAAAGACGCCACTCTTGCGGTTGTATTTCAATCGACTGAAAGTTATGCAACAGCGAACATTTTGCTGTCTTAAATCTAGCTATAAGATGACAAACATCAAAGTACAACTGTCTTTTACCTGGTATGAAATCGCGATTCGAGCAAAAAACATCTAGCTAAAAGACGGTTGTGCTTTGCCTGTGGATCTATCAATGCATAGTTGTAAGTCATATTGAATGAAAATCAGATTAGTAAAAACAGTTAAGTCAAAGAATTTTGCAGATGCATTAAAGCATATTTTGAAAAGTGTATAATCATAGTTATGCATAGACATTACAATTTACTCAAAATTTTGATCATCCAGTTTACACATTGTAGCCGATATTTAAATAACGTTTCCGTCGACAGTTTACGCGAAATTTATGTTAAGTTAACATAATTAGCTTACATAATATTTACATAAAGTTCACGTAAGTGGTTAACACAATGTTAACATAAAGTTTACCTAAACTGTAAATGAACTAAAAATATTAACCATTACATTGGAAAAAGTTTACGTAAACTTTTTGCGTAAACTATATATAAACATCTGATACTCTGTTGATGTTCATTGTTATTTATATTTTTGTTCAAAAAAAAATTACATACATTTTCCACGGACACTTTATGTAAAAATTTGGATTAACATTTTACGCTAACTGTTAACATGTTGTTTACGTAGAATTTACGTGAACATTCATGCAAGGCTTTAGTAATTTTTATAAAAACTTATGTACTTCTTTAATTTTTGTAGAACGTGCAAGGGCTGCTATTAAGTGTTCAAGAACACCTACAATTTTGTCGAAAATGAAACAGTTGAATCTTCCCAAACCAGTCTTGGACTGTCTTACAAGATGGAGCTCCACATACCTAATGATATACAGTTTGAAACGATCACGGCAGTTTTGTAAAGACAATTCGGAAGAACAGTGGAGACTCAAAATCAGTGATCAAGAGTGGAACTTATTGGAAGAAGTATTATGTTCACTGCAATCTGCCAAAATTGCCACAGAAAAACTCCAAGCCGAAGATTTGACTCCCGGCGACTGCTACGCTATTTGGGTCGCGTGTTTTCTTGAGACGAAGAAACTCTCATTCAGGCTCGCCCAAAACATAGCTGAGGAAATGACATGCCGTGAAAAAAAGCTGTTGGAATGTGATGGTTTTTTTACAGCTGTGCTCTTAGAAAACCGAATAAATCTTCTTCTTACCGAAGAAAATCGTATTCGTGGAAAAAATTTCATCAAAGATATTTCTACTCGTATTCTTTGTATGGAAAAATCATCAAAGACCGACAATGAGAAGCTGATTGACCAGCATAAATTAGACTCTCATTTGCTAATAATGGAGATGGAAGTCCATAACGCAAAACGTAAGTTTACTTTCTAGTTCTTTCATAAATTGATGTCACTAGGATAACCATTGTGTAGTCAAATATACTGCTATCACTGTAGCGGTTAAGTTGTCGTTGTTGAAACAACTGTCGAAAATTTTATACTTCTCTGTATTTCAAAGTTAAAATAAATAAAAGTATTCATTAGTCATACATTACAAATTTTTAAATTTCTAACATCTAAATAATTATTAAATTGAAAAAATATCTATCATTGTTGCAGAAGCAACTACTTCGGCCATTGACGACCAATTGGAACTTTTTTTGAGGAAACCAAGAGACAAGAAAGATCTGCCGTTGATGCAATTGTGGGCTCAGAAAGAAAAAGATTTGTCCCTTTTGTACAAAGTTGGTTGGGTCTTACATTCTATGCCTACAACTGAAGTCAGCGTGGAAAGGCTTTTTTCGAACCTGAAGTTTATTCTGTCACCGCTTCGAAATCGTTTAAAAAAAAGTCTTTTAGATGACATTTTGGTCATTAGAACAAATTTTGTATTTAATAAAAATTATAATGTTCGTGCATTGCGAAACTAAATTTTTCGTTTGTTACTGTAGCACGTATCGACGCGAAATTT